>CM054114.1:41077153-42277153 GCA_028673005.1 Tanypteryx hageni | reverse complement strand
AGGTAAAATTAAACATTGAAGCATTAAAAATTGCTTTGATCGTATTATCCTATATCTCTACGATCTGATGAAGATATTCTAATAACTAAGTTTTACCATAAATAATAAAATTTTAAATAAAGTAATTATATAGGAATTTAAATGTAAACTTTTTATCAAGACAAATTAATAGAATCTTGCTCCTGGAATATACGTTAGACAGAATATTATCTGGTAAAACTAAAAAAAAAACAGGATTAGCCAGCAAGCATTATGGTTATAATCCACTTAGCGCTTCGGGTCATACCAAAAACTATGAAAATAGAATTTTATGACAATGAGAGCTAATTATATTACTAATTCGATTAGATAGAAGCAATGTCTTAATGGTACATGCGTGGGAAGACAAACGGACAACGCGCTTTAAACGATTTCAAGGCTTAACCTCCATTTTCCGGAATGAGGAATTCATTTCGTCTACATGAGAAATCTGTGAGTCTTTTCATTTTCTAAGTGGGAAGAGATCACAGGAGATAGCATTGGTCGTTAGAAAGAATTCGTTCTTCCGCAAGGCGGATATTGGAATTCCTCGAAGGAGAGCGCTTCAATAAGTCTAAATCCTCCTTTCTTGGAGTTGGGAATATTTATATTCTTATGCTTACATACGTACTTCAAAGACGTCGGATATCAATTTGTGATTTTCGCCAGGAAATTCCGTCATTAATTCAAATATTTCTGTGACTCGAACGGTATCCTGCATGGAAAATACGAATTCCTACGCCAGTGGTACCCAAACTTTTTGCAAGCGCGGCATTCTTTCAATGATAAACAGAATTTTGCGGCGCCTCCCCCTTGGAACATAGTTTTCTATTCCTACGTACTTCCATCACAACGTTTGGACGCATCCATTCTTTGGCACTACACTACAAGCAATCTATTGAAGGAAGTATTATCGCTCCGATTACCTATTAATGTTTCCAAGTCGTTGATATTTTTACTTAGCAAAGTTTATCGCGACACCCCCAACCTACCGCGGCACCCAATTTGGAAAACGCTCCTTAAATATTCCACACGAAATTCGATACATTCCTTTCAATCGAATAAGATATGATTCGATTATAATTGAACATCCACGGCTATGAGGAAATAAATCTATATATTTCAAGAATCTGTAATTATGAAATCGAGCATTAGCGGTTATCTCTTAAACGAGCCCTCTTATTAATTTTACCTCACTCTTCAAATAAATGCTTAGGATGTCAAAGCAGTATCGTCCTTCCGGCATCGTTGATAAAAAACCGGTTTATCTCGAAATATTTTAGAAAATAAATTCTGGGGATTCGTTGAACACTCCCACTAAAAACATCACGAATACACTGACTACTCTGTCATGCAATAGCCTCAAGCCAACTCATTAAGCAAGCATAGAAACTTTGGTTTGTCCAACAAACTTCATTCGCTCATCCATATTAATTGGACGAATACATAAATGCAAAAAAATGACCGAAGGGGTGAAGAAGAAGCAACCATAGCGAGTTCGTTTGACTAATAAACCGCAATTCGGAAAGTGAAGAGAGAGAGGATATTAAAGGGGAGTTTGCGAGGGCCCCCCTCCCCCAAAGGATAGGATGTAAAGAGATTCGGATAGGTTTAAGTGAGCCACTCCTTCCACTCGTGGACATCACGCCCACCCGTTTTCCCTCCGCACAAATGTTGCTGTTCTAAGACGATGGAGGAGATATTCTCCATAGGCACTTCTTGCGTTTCAGAAGAGGAGCCATTTTCCCCTTTTCTCTGTCTCTCTCTCCCCAAAACATAGTTATCTCCCATATCTCTTCGATTTTCTCGTTCTCCTTTAACCCTTCCGCTACTTTTTTATTTTCTACTCTTCCTCGCTCATTTTACCAGCTCCCTCGTCCTATATATCTCCTCCATATGTATCCTTCCCTCGTTCCTTTTCTTTCGCCACTTCCTCCTCTCGCTCCCACCTCCCCCAATTTCTATTCCGTCCAGCACTTTTCCTCCTTCATTCACTAATTTTTCCCTATCCCTCTCTATTCACTTTCTATTTCTTTCACTCGCTACGTTCCGAAACCTCCTACCACTATCTTCCTTATTTCTCACTCTCTTTCTCTCTCTAAAACTCCTCTCAACTTACTCACACCCCTCCTCCCTATCTAACTCTCACAACATTCTCTCTTTACTCGTTCCCTCCCACCTCCTTTCTCCCTATCTCCTACCTTTCTCTGCATTTTTACCGTTCTCTTTCCATTTTTCTAAACCTCTTTCCCACTCCCCATGATCTCCTTATCTCCATCCCCTTCATCCTCTCTTCCGCTTCCCTCGTCTCCCCACATCTCCCTCTCTCCTTCTCATATACCTTTTTCCTCCCCACTCCCGTGTCTTTCACTCCACTGGAAGCCTTTCTTCGCAGGCCGGAAAAGCCCTTTGGCCTGTTTCAGACCACCCCTGGGCATTCCAATTGAAATCCTTCACCACTCATAACTAAGGGAGAAATAGACGGGGATAAGGATGAGGAAGTGGAGGGTGAGCGTGTGTTGGAGAGAGGGTTTTTTAGAGAGCAGGGGGAAGAAAAGTGGAGATGAAGGTGGTTTCTTGTGGGAGGGGGAAGAGGGATAGGAAGGAATGGGATAGGGAGGAGGGAAGGATACGATGGGGGTTCGGAGGAAAAATGGCAGAAGTAAAAAGAGGAAGAAAGTTTTCCCCGAAATGGACTTATGCATGGGGAAGGAAAGAGTGGGAGAGGGCGAGACAGAGAGAGAGAGAGAAAGAGGAAGCGGAGTTACTGGAAGGGGGTATATATAAAAAGAATGGGAAAGGGGATAAGAGAGATTGTCGGAATTGTAAAGATGGAGGAAAAGGAGAGGGAAAAAGAGAATACACCCGTGTCTAAAAATAGGATCATATACTGAGAAAGGATAGGTAGGTATATATGTGTGTGTGCGCATTAAAGTGTAATAAGAATAGAGTTCGATAGACAATATCTTTCTCTTAAGTCTAAATTGCCATTTCATTCCTCTCGTTTCCGAAATGTAGTAAAACAAAAACATGCTTAAGGAAGAAATGAGGGAGGGGATATGAAAAATATGTAAAAAGGGAATGATATCTAATGCCATCGAAATTTGCATAAAATGGTGACGCGAATGTTAGAACTAATTGAAAAAGATACTTGGTATGCATTTTATCGCGCACGGTGGGAATATAACAACAACAACTAATATATTATGTTCTTCATAAATTTTATTTTACTTATGCGCATTTACACTCTTCTTCATATTTAAATGTTAATATTAAAGGAAACTCCCAATAACGAATTTAGTAAAATAAAATTTCGCTCTGCCTACATGGCTTATTAATGTTTAGTAAATTCCTGAAAATAAGTTCTTCGAAAATTAAATCGTTTTGGCTCTAAATGGCGGTAAACTTCTACTATTCACTTTTAAAAACGTAAAAAGAATATTTAAATCATTAATTTGATCTTTTGATCGTAACTTTAAACCAAGAAAATTACATATGCGTCGGCCATGAGATTTCGCGGGCGTTTTTGGATTTATGATAAAATGTCCATGAACTAAGTGTACTACGGAAATCTAAATCCGGTACAAAACGTGTTAATGCGACATGCAAAGTATATATATATATATATATATATATATATAGTATATATATATATACATATAGTATTATATATATATATATATATACATATAGTATTATATATATACATTTATATAAGAATATTTTCACTTGAAAGCTTACCGCTTTAAGTACAAAGAAATAGCTAGTGCAGAAAAAGTTCATTGTGTTTTTGTTTTTCCATTCCTTTCCTTGCAAATTTTACCAAACGTGATTATTCCGGCAACCAACCTATATGCGAAAACATACATTAATAGTTAATTCACGCCTTACTAACTGAATCTTGATGATTATTCCAAATTAGTACATTGCATATCGGTCACGAGTATATTATTGTGGTTTTACCACACTGAAACATAGTATATATTTAATCTCAAATATCGTATGCTGGTATTACCAAATCTAGATATTGTTGATTTCGTATCATTCTTAAAACTTCGTTGACAAATATATTATATCGCGAATGTAGATAGTAAATTATGATTTGCCCCTTTATATTGTATAACGAAAACTATAAAACGATTAATTTATGAAATCCGAACAATATGATGTTGCTTTTCCCGAGAAAAATTCTTTAAATAATTATTTGCAAGTTCAGCTAAAGGATTTTAGATATTTGTTGATGCCAATTAAGGAAAAAAATTAACGATATAATTATCACAATAATATTTTAGAAGTAAAAAAAACTATCTAATACTTTATATCATTTGATATATTTTATCACTGCACTACATATTCTCTTTATTTAACATAAAATATATAGTGAGAAAAATTAGACAATTATTGAGCGCTCGATCAACTGCCTTACCTCAAATCCTGATTTAAATGTTTTTCCAATCGGCAAAATATTTTACAACAAATAGCAAATAAATATTGAAATTTAATCCCTCTTCAATATTTAGTAACGATTTCTAATTTATGTGCACCTTTTTTAAACCATTATATATAAATTGAAATTTACTAACCTGTTGCAAAAGACAATGGAACCAAAAGTACGAGGTAGTAACGATCCTTCCTGGATAACTTTAAGAAAAAGACTGCCAAAAGTTTGGGTTGTGCATAGGGAAAACGAGTGAAAGTGCATATAACAAGATCATTTATAGGAAAAACCCTAGAAAGTATCGAGAAACATTTGTTCCCGGAATACACTACACGGGGGTTATGAGTGGAAGGGGTAAAAATCGATCTTCAAACGACCACCGAAATCCCTTTCTTCAGAACCTTGCTTAACAGGAGTCGAGGCTATCTCAGCAGGGAATATTAATGACTCTATCTGTATAGAAAGGCTCGTGGAATATCCAAACATTAGATCGACAAATATAATCTCAAAAATCTCAAAAGGGCTAAGAAGTCATCTCAAAGCTACCCTAGGGCTTTGCAGTTACTTTATTGTCCAGAGTCGAAGCGTAAGCATTTCAAAAAGACGCATATTTGAGTGTAAGAAAACACCATTCTTTCAGTTCCACTGTTAATACAAGCACAGAAAAGGAAAGAAATCGTAGGTAGAAAATAATACTGAGAAAAATTAAACAGAATGACAAATATTATAATTCAGAGTAGATTTTTGGACGCATACTTTTCCATCTTGTTGAAAAATCGACGCTTATCGACGACTATTCATTTTCGTCGATTTTGATATTTTAAAAAGATCTACGTTTATCGACGTTTTCCTATTTAAATCGAATCCAACCAAGCCTAACTATAACTCTCTAATACGCCTGAAAAGTTAGGGAAGACTGGATTCATACTTCCGGCAAAAAGAAGCAGACATTAATGGCAGGTCACCGATTATAATGATTACAAAATAGAGAGCTTTTTTATAAATTAATTATGTTATTATCAATGCAATGATGATGGCCAGCCCCGTAACTAGCCAAGTTAGCTCCTGGGGCAAAATACTAAATACATGTAACTCACTCCTTCAAACAATTATCTTTTATCGTTTATTTACTTAATATTTGGATTTTTTGCGCCCCTTAGTTGAGTCCGGGGCCGATGCCTTGGTTGCCTCGCCCTAGTTATGGTACTGATGATGGCTGCTTTGCAGCAGAAATGCGATTAAAATTTTTACGGTAGTTGGAGCGATATATTTATTCTATTCTGATCGTAGAACGAGATGCAAGATAATTTATTTCTCGTACATATATAGAAATATACTTATATAGAAAAGGCGCACTGTGAAGAGGAATTAACAAAAGAACGATTGGAAGGAACAAAAAGAGCGACAGAATATCAAATAAAGAAGATCAAACCGCTAGGGCGATGTGAAAAAAATACAAAATTTATATGTAAAATAGGCGAAAAGAGAAAGGAGGCAAAAGACAAAAGGGAACCCTTATAGGTGATTTGAAATAGAAAGAGAGAGAGAGAAAGGAAAGAAAGTGACAAAGGAGAGGAAAAAAGAGCCAGAGAGAGGAAAGTGAACGCGGGTACGACAGTCACACACACAAAAAATAAAATACTATTAACAATAAAACACGAGGCAACCAAAGAAAAAAGGACTCAGGTACAAAGACACGGAGATAAAGGGCGTAGCGAGAGATATATAATGAAGAAAATAAGAGGGGAAAAAAGTGAGGGAAGGAAAAGGGGGCCCCAGAAATGGATGCTGGGAGGAAGACGGGAAAAACAAGAGGATAGAAATTTTATCCCCTCCATTCTCTCCCCCCCTTCCTCTTCTTGCTCTCTCCCCTCCCTCTTCTTGCTCTCACCCCTCTAGCCGTAATACCCCTCCATTCCATATGCTTCCCTTTTCATTGTTGTTTTACGGGGCAGGGCGAAAGAGTTGCCATGGCGATGAGCATTTGGCATTTCGCTTTGTGCGTCGACAGACAGTAGATGAGACCTTGGCAATACGAGAGACACGCGCGGACGCGGAATAAAACTCGAGTGGGAAGATATTTAAAGGAAATAATGCCGCGTACAGGTTAAAATGTGGAGGAATAAGGAGGGAGGAGGCGTTCGGGAGGGAGGGGGGATGGGCGAGCGAGCTTTGAACGAGATACGTTCAAAAAAGAGTGGAAATAAAAGAGGAATTCGATTATTAATTTTTGGGGGAAAATGTGTTGCGTTCTAGAAGATTAGGACCCTTTTAGGATCAGAGGAAGGGAAGTGAGTGGGAGGGATGGTGCGTAGGAGAACAGTGGAGAGGGTGAGCGGGAGAAGGGAAAGAGAACCAGGAAAGGAGAACCGTCGATGTGGTGTAGGATATTTGGGTGGGGTCGAATCGATTTCATCGGTTTGACAGGAATATCCACCGCTGAGTTGTCTGCTTACTCCCTTTATTATTATATTTTTTATATCGCCCATAAAAGTTTTATTTCTTTGAGGGGGCCATTTTTGATTTCTTTGATGCTTGTTGCTGGGAGAAAGATTTGATATTTAACATTTTGCTGTGTAAAAGCGTATCATGTGCCAAGAAACAAGATTAAAGATCGAATGACTTTATTTTCTGAGGCGTCCTTTTTTGACTTCTCTCTTATGATTGTCGCAGAGAATAAAATGTGCTATTTGAAAAATATCATCACGTACCATGAATTAAGATAAAATATTAGGTGATTTGGAAGACAATTACAGGGGTGGGCAAACTATGGTCCGGAGGCGAGATGAGGCGCGCTAGAGTAATTCATGCGGCCAATGTGAACATTGTGAATTTTAACTAGGATAATTTCATACTTTTAAGCTAAACTTGTAGCCGAAAAAACTCTTCAAAACCTTTTTTAATGATATCATAAGGATAACGAATAATTTACTAATAACTTTCATTAATGAGATCCCACGCAGTCTCTTGATCAATATCCGATATGAAGTCTGTGGCCGACCGAAGATATTGCTATAGATAATGTGGCCGGTCTAAGCACTCGACACCGGAAATGCGGCCCGCCTCGTAAAGGTTTTGCCCACCCCTGTCTTAAAGGATTCTGTTAGTCGAAACGACCGTTAGAAATATCGAGAGAAAACCTATGGTAGGTATAATATGTATGAAATAAAATTCAGGTATAAAGCTGCTGCAACGTCCTAGAAAAGGATAGAATTTTGGATGTCAAAAAGAGCTTTTAGGTGAAAATATACCGGTTGTAGCATATGTAATCTTTTTTCTGTGTTGAGCGTGAACAGGTCCCTGGCATGGATTGACATCCCCTAAGCCTACACGTGTGTGACGTAATCCTTGGAGCTGTGCAACTAGCTGCAGGCCGAATGTGTTTGTGTGTTTGTTCCTTCGTGCTTTGTAATATTTTTTCCTTTTTATTAGCGCGCTTCTATATAAAATGCCCTTATGTATTCGACTTGTCTTTCCGGCTGCCCGTCTGTACGAGCAATATCTCTAGAATCCTGAAACTTGAAGATACTAAATGTTCAGAATTGATTGATTTTCAGAAAAGCTAAACATGGTTAAAATATTGTTGATCTTAAATTAGCTTCTATGAAATAATAAAAAATAATTTAATGTGCTACATATGTTGGCAAACAGCAAAGCATCCCATCTACCATTTTCACTCCGCTAGAAATTAGTCGGTGAAAAAAAACTCCTTAGGTAATTTCCTCACCAATTCTACCCTCATTTGTTTCCTCTTCATTTGTACCTCTACCAGGGCGTATGGATGAAAGGCGGTTATCTCTATTTCATTCCATACAAAACGATTAGTTGGCGCGATTAAAAAAATTTCATTTTCATTGCTTTTCTCTCAAATCCAGGCGTTTCTAATGAACGCACGAACAACTGAAAATAAATTCCAGGTTTGTATAATTGGGGTATATATATCGAATCGACAACGCTATGTTTCACGAATTTATAAAATCAAACGTAAGTTTATTAACCAGATTGAGCTTCCGTAATCCAATATTGGTTAAAAGATGATCGCATTTTAACTAATAAACTACACCTGGACTGTGCGCCGTACACGTGGGTGATATTAATTAGGATGATTCGCAGAACCTCAATAAATGTTATAAATGGAAAAAACCTTCAGTTCAAAAGCGGCGCTAAATAATTCATTTGATTTCATGATGCAGATATACATCACAGAAAATCCATCGTTGTTTGTTATAACGCAAAAAACGTAATAAAGCTTGTGGCGATGATCGCATGGGAAGAAAAATAAAATGTTGCGCGAAATAAATGTCGAACTAAGGGAGTAAAAAAGAATCTTGCTTAATGAAAAGGATCTCTAAAGGATCATTTACTGAGATTAAATCCACATTCAATACGGCTGAAAATAATGCTGCAGCATGCATACGTACTCAATTATAAAGACATCATTAATAGACAATTTTGTTCTATTAGAGAGTAATTGGAAATTGAGCGTGCATTTTAAAATATTACCGAAACACTAAAAAAATTTCATAGGCGTTCATAATTTAACGAAAAAATTGCTAATTAACATTGACTATTGGGTAAAATATAATACATTATAAAATTAGCAAATCTTAAGTTCGTATACACAAAAATAAATATCTCCTTTAATATAAAGACAGTTTTAGTCATTAAAAAAATAATAATTTTAAACTCTGATTTTACAAATTCATAAAAAGAAATACTCCTATTTTGATTAATACTATAATAGTGGAATTTTAATTAAAACATTTTTATCTTTGAGTAATGCTCATAAATATGACATTTTTGTGTTTTCTATTGGTATTGGTGACACCCAGCGTCTGAAAAGAAAAAAAATGCAAACTACCCTAAGAAAATTAATCAGATAATCTTTAAAACGTGACATCACAGAGAGTTTACGGAAAAAAAACACAAAATCGAAGAAATTAAACGATTATGAAATCGATCGAAAGACAGGAAAAGGAATAGCAAAAGCACATATATTTAATCAGTTCTGCATTTAATAGGGATGTAAGAGGATGATAAGCAAAAATAGTTTGATAAAAACATTCTATGATAGTGATTATAGGATGAGAGATATTGCTGGAATAGAGCAAGTGTGAGGAATGATGCATAAATAAAGAGGAAGGATAAAGAGAACACATAAGGAACTAAGACGTAAAAGTACTAAAAGAGGGGAGTAAAATGAACGATTGAGGAAAGCAGATACGATGAGGTTCAATGGAGAATCATCACTCTCGCCTCATGCTTAAAGTCAAATTTACATAATAGATGTTTCCGGTAGCCTTAAAAATACAAGAAAAACCAGACACGGCTTTTGACTACAACGGATTGGTATCATTATACCGTAATATCCGTTAATCACTAATGTTGATGGCTGATTTGTAGCCGAAATGCGCATTTCGCTCCTAAGTTCCATTTAAAAATATACTATCAAAAAGTCGTCGCTGATAACGGCTGATTTGTAGATTATTCGCGCGTAGTGTTTTCACCGCCGTTTTGACTGTATTGAAGGCATATACTGTGTAGAAAAAAGATGGTCGATAATGAGTAATAGATAAAGAAGAAATGTGCTAAAATAAACGAACGCGAGGGAATACGGATTAAAGGGGCAGCAAAGAGAGATAGAAAGAAAAAACACTGAATGAATATTCTTTCTATGGCGCAGAAGTTCACACTTCTTCGGCCAACATGAAGGTTTCATTTTCCTTTCCAGATATGGAAAGAAATCGAATTCTATTTCACGCGCTCTTCACTTTTTCTTGTTTTTTTATACGAAAACCTTTTTCTCATATTTTTATAGAGAGCGGCCTCCTACCTACCAAGGTAAAAACATAGAGGTTTAGGGGAATCGAAAAATAGAAAAGGGATGGTAAGTGAAGAAATAGAGATGGGTAGACATTGATAAAGACAGCCGTTCTAAGACAGGGGTTTTCAACCGAGGATAAGCGTACCCCTAAGGGTACGTCAAGAGTTTTGAAGGAGTACACGAAAGCGTTAAAGATTACCATTATTCTTCTTACTATGTCTTTTGTGAATGACTTCGGAATCAAAAGTTACGATTTTACGACTAAGAATATGGATGTAAAATTGAAAATATGACAAAAATGTGAATTTTAATATTATAAATATGAGTTAACTACCTTAATACAAGTGTTTTTCATTTCATTGTAACTTTTAAATGTACTTGGGATTACGCTATCTCTAAGGGGCACGCCAGCGAAAATAAGGCTGATAACCGCAGGTGTAAGGAAATAAGGTGGTGCATAAGTATATGAAAACAGAGAGACAAAAACAATTGAAAGGATGATATTTCCCGATGATTGGTATGAATGTAAACTTTCTGTACGCGTATGTATGTACCTTCACATACATATTATTTATTATATTCATCACTATTATATCCGCTTCCAGGTCTGCAATCATAGGTTAAACCAAGTTTTTGACATTGGATACCTTGGGAGAATGAAATTTATAATAGATATGGTATATATGTTACAGATAAAGTTAGAAATATAGCCAGCATTCATAGTCATCATCAATATTGGCCATTTGGCCAATTTCCTAAATAATTGGAAAAATCAAGAATTTCAGACTTTAGCTGGGCAATATTAATTTTGACCGACCCTGCTATCAAAAGTTCGAAATCCAAATCGATTTAAGTCATCGATGCTACGCGATTAAAACTTTTGTCTATATTTTCGCCAAGAAACTATGGGACGATGGACGCGACCCTGAAATTCCAAACCGAGTAACATCGTTAGAGAACCTAAACTAAAATGATTTGTGGACTATTGTAATATCATGTTTGAAATATCCATAGCGAAAATATTTAACATTAGGACATACTTGCTTTTTATAAACCAAAAAACCTGATATGATCTGCATATGACTTTCTCTATACCGATTAATGAATATGATTGCAACAGTACTTGCAACAGCATCCTCAAAAATATCTATTCTATCAGCAATTACATTCAATTAATTCATTTTTTACGCATTCAATAATTTTCACAATGAAAAATACTCTATATGAAGAAGGTTAAGTTGTTGAAAAATGAACATTGGCCAACAGCGGCTGAATGGATAATTTTATCTGATAATAGTTAGCCAATGTACGAAATTGTTCATTTCTAATAGATATTTCAGAAATTTGCTGGTCGATTAACTTCTGATTTCGGAGTTTGACCATAAGATATTCATACGGCTATAAGTGTGAGTGTGCATGCTGGCGTATGAGATATTTTTGGGATAGCGACGCAAAAAAATTGAAAGTCATGTTTTTCCCCATGGAATGGGGATCTCGCCCACGAATCAAATCTTCTATTTATTTTGGTTTCATCAATCTTAAATTTACAGATATTTTAATATGGCGCAAGATAAAAAAGTAATTTAGCTCCAGAAAAACGTATCTATCGGTTATCTTTGAAACAATTCCATTCTTCGCTGTAATGGACATAAAACATACATATAAATTACATTTACGCAGAGTGAAAACGAGAATACGGCCATAAATAAAATTCCAAAACTTCACTTAGTAAATAAAAAGTAAAAAACATATCACACGAGAGTAATTGCTCCCGTCTAAATCATGTTTATTTCATCATCCATTCTGGGAGAGACCAGGATGGCCTTAAAATAAAGAACGCACACGAAACACTACTATCTTCCTTTTTACGAGAACGATAAAGAAAAATAAAATAAAGGAAGCGTGGGTCACACCTAATCCAAAACCGGTTGCCATGGAGACGGCATAAAATGGCGGCTTCTCGATGTCTGCAAGTTTGGGCGCGTGGGGTGTCTGATCTTGCCGTGGTGGATATGCCAATGTGGCGCTGGACTGGATCAAGGTAGACAGCGAATGGAATGAGAGAGAGAGAGTGAGAGGGGAGAATGAAGAGATAAGAAGAGGTGGGAGAAGGAGAGAAAGGAAGGAAAAGTACAACTAAAAAAAGGAGGGAGGCGATCTTCGCCGGCTGCGAGGAGGGATATTCGGGCGATTTGCGCGCCACGTGGCGGTGATACGGGAAACCAGCCGGATGAAAAAAGGAAATGCGGAAATGAAATTGAGGTCCAGCGTTTGATGCAGAGAGAAACTTGGAGACGGATTTAAGGTGACGGGTGAGCGATGAAGGCAGAAAAACAAAAGAATAGTGTGTTTGTACTATTGTCCTCGTCTCTGAGGCTTTGTGGCTTAGATTGGAAAAGACAGCTATGTGCCAACAATCCTCCAATGCCCATCTCACAAACTACGCGGAAGAACAATAACATGGATACGATAATCTCGAGCCATGGTCACTATGAAGAAAGGGGTATATATCATGAAGATAATAAATTAGAAAGAAAAAAATTTAGTGAAGTCATAGGATTATCTCTGAAACACATGGTTGTATTATTCCAAGACCGTATAATTATCAGTTAGTCAACACAGTATTAATTAACGGGTAAGTTCAGGATATATTTATAATAGATGTATTTATATAATCTGAAAACCATTTAAAATAAGTTTGTTGTTTAAGCATAACTCTGTATACTGACTACATTGTTCCAAGTTACAACATTTAACAAGGTAACAACATGTATTTAGGATATCGAAATATATAATTATTTAATACCAGATAAAAAACTATTCTGAGTCAATAATTCAATTTTATAGACCATTTCTATACCTATTTTGGCACGCAATGGTTAGAAACGCTGGTTTTAAAAGAAGTGTTGTTTATTTTGAAAATGTAATTTATATTGTTTCATAACTTTCAGAATTTTGTTCTAAAACAAATCAAGGTTTACTTGTTGTAAGTTCATGAATCATGATCAAAAACTACATTAGTATTATTAAAAATTTTAATGGATCCTCGATAATATAAGTATTTTAACTTTCAAAATTTTCAATTTATTACAGTGCGATAATCATGTAATGAAATATTCTAGTATTTGGTGGTTTATACAAAATGAAATAACTTGAACGATTTTTCTTTGAAAAATTATGTCCATCAAAAACTCATGAACAAACAGTAGTAGAAGTAATTCATTATATGCACAAACTCGGAACCTGCCAAGCAGTATTATTATGCGTCGAGAAATTACCACAAGTTACACTATTGCGTAGAGCAGTAGCATGGAAATTTGGCACAAGGAGCAAGACCAACCTAACCGAACCGAATTTAATTGGTCACAAAAATTCTTTTAATAAGTTACAGTTACAGCTATTATTAATTGTTATCACCTCCTACACATCATTATATTTTAACAAAGATAATTTTAGAAATATATGAAGCAAAATATGGAATCGCGACTAATCGGTTGGCGTTCTTTCGTTTCGGTTCCCAGGGCTCACTCGCCCCTCCCTTCCTAAGGCAATGACAGTGTTTATACATATACGTATTTATTTGAAAATGCATCCGTTTCTATTTTTAGTATAAAGAGGAATTTTCCGTATAAATTTATTCAAATAATTATAAGACAAACTACTCTAAATTTTCTACGTGTCTAAACACGAATTCAGCCGAAAGTTTTATAAAAAATATTCCTCGTCAGCACGACTACTTCTGCATAATTTTATCGATTTCTGGATGCAAAACGATTATGGCAGATAACAAAAATTTGAATTTTTCATCAAATAAAAGTAATAAACGAAAATTGGTGGCGAAACTCGAAATGAACAAAATATTCAAAAGTAATAATTCGAGAATCGAATTTTAGTTATTGCATATCACAATTTTAAGTACTAGAATATAAGCATTTATACTACAGTATAAAATCAGATTCGGGGATTGCGTATTACTAGTTTTTCATTATTTTCGGATAATAAATAAATCCAATCGTATCCGTTTGCTAGTTTAAAAAATATCAAATGATATCACAGACTGGGGACCATTAGATACAACTGAGTTCAGATTTTTATCCCTTGCGAGTGCATTTGCTAAAAAGCGCTTCGTATTTTTCGGACCGCGACAGGCAAAATAGAATGTTTTACTAAACAAAACCTTTACGGAATTGCAATAGACTTATTCATTTTATTTTCCCTTCACCAAAAATTCTCCCTTTCCTTAGATTTTTTGAGTGGAAAATTTGTTTTTTCGAGAGAAATTGCGAGATTTGAAAGCAGAGTTTTAAATCTCCTGCGGTATTTACCATTCTCCCATTCCCCTCGCTAAAATTTTTACATTCTCCACACGAGGAAGGGAGGCGATAGAGGTCGGGATGATAAGAGTAAGGGAAATCTCTGCTGTACCACCTACACATTCAACTCAGGCTGAATTGGAAATCGAATACATCACCAGGAATGAGTTACGCAGGAAATGAACTAGTAGATTAATCGCAAAATTTCCGGCATTAAAATATGAGAGTTGCAAACGATAGGTAGATATAGTTTGACGTAATAGCTTGAGAAGCATTGAGTTTGAGAGGACGGAAAGTACCTTACATCCCTAAACACGATGAATTTTTCTCATCTTATGGTGTCAATTTTATATATGTATGTATGCATGCATATATATTTGCACAGTATAACCTCGAATAACCGACTTATGTGGGGGAACGTTAAATAGGATATTCCTTGTAAAAAGCACATGGGGATAGATGGTTAGATAGATAGATAACTGGAGAAAAAATGAAAATAGTCTTAATGAAAGCAATAAAGAGTGGAGAATAAAGTTTGTATCTATCGCCAATTTCAAAGTCTTACGATTCGTCAATCCAATTTTCTTTTTACCAACATCGAATTTTAAAGGCAATTTCTTTTTTTCCTTAAGATTTATGACTATGGTTCACACAGATGCCATATTTAGCAGCAATAGCCAGACTCTAATTCCTTAATTTTTAAATTTTCACCAATACTAAGCACAACACGCTTTATCATCATTTCACCTTTCATAAGAGGCATCTTTAATCCCTTAGAACAATATTTTTATCAAGAACAATGAATCATTAAGGCACAATTCACCCGAGGTCTTGACAAAGCGGTGTCTAAAAGTTGTCTGACGCCTTGTGAGATGCTGGAATGCGCTAGCTATGCTGTGCCTCACACCAGAGAACCGCACGTTACCACGCGTAACCACCCAAAATTCAACGACCGACCAATATTGGTCGGTTAAACCGATACTTGGATGATCGAAGGACGGTTAAACGAGAGTTTACTCTATATACGATATATATCAATATATGTATGTATTTAAGTTTGAATCTTACCTTAAAAGATCTATTCATATTTTACTTCATTACGAACAAATTTCTTTCTACTCTGTAAGTTTATACAGTCATTTATGTGAATAATTTTTGAAACGAGAAAACATTCTGCTATGAGCTATCGTAGCAGATTAATTCTCGCGTTTCTGAATGCTGGAATAGTTCAGTGGTAGAATATCCGCAAATGGAAGAAGAACAGCAGTTTTTTTCTCGATTCAAAAATTATTCCCAAATTTACAGCTAACGCCTGTTTGCATAGAATCTTATGAACACTTCACTCAACCATATTTATTTATATTTAGCGCATACACAACATTCCAATGCCAAATAAAAAGAGCTCAATTATTTTGTCCATGATTAATGTATTTTGGTACATGAATCTCAATATCACGCACATTATATATATATACTAGTAGAAGGTGCTTGCATACTGCAAGCATTTTATCTCAACTTCAAAGAACATTAATTTTTCAGAGAGATAATTCATTATGGGTAATATTTCTTTAATTCAAAAGATTTCTCCTCGGGACCGATTTTCGTTTTTTCCTAATGGAACAATAATGGAGTAAAAATATCACTATTACTTGCCATTTTAGGAATATTATAATTTTTCCACATTGGGTTATTCATGCCACACATGTCTGCCAAATTTTAAATTTGTAGCAAATTTAGAAGTGAAATAACATTTATCTAATTGTTTAAAATTCATTAATTTTTACCGGCCGCTATAACAATTTTATGGATACATTGAAATGTTTATTCGTTTATATAGACTAAACTTAAAATAATTTAAAATTTTCAGCTCCCTAACTTGCCGAGTAGTGTATAAACCTTTATCGGTTTGTTTAAAATTTAAGAGTTTTTAACTTCCAAACAAATTAAAATATCAAACTTTCTATAATCTCTAATTCGTTTTTTTACAATGCCTACCCCTAAAAAAATTTCAGCTCCTTAGAAAATTCGAAAATACATAAACCGTGAAAATTTGTTTAAACAATTGCCAATTTTTAGCGGCCGCATTGCAGCACTTTTTCAGGATTTTCGTTGTTTCAAGTCGGTTTTGCAGAAAATACTACTAAGAAAAAAATTTAGAATCTCCAGATCATCTGGAAGTGCCTAAACATTAGTATCCTCCTATATCCTCCTCCTCTGTAAGAAACGTCTATATATAATGACTAGTAGAAGGGGCTTGCATATGCAAGCATTTCATCTCACCTTGAAAAAACATTCATTTTTCAGACAGATATTCCAGCATTACGAATATTCTTTTAATTCTATATTTTATTTCTATATTCCCTATTATGTTTTTTTACAAATTCTATCTCTAAAAAATTTCAGCACCGTAGAACATTCGGAAATACATAAACCTTGAAAATTTGTTTAAAAAATTGCTAATTTTTAGCGACCGCAATGTTGCACTTTTTCAAGGTTTTCGTTTATTTCTAGTCGGTTTTGCACAAAATCATACCAAAGAAAAAATTTCGTATCTCTAGCTAATCTGGAAGTGCCTAAAAATTAGTATCCTCCTCCTCCTCCTCTGTAAGAAAGGTCTATATATGTACTAATATAAGGTGCTTGCATACTATAAGCATTTCATCTCACCTTGAAAAAACATTCATTTTTCAGAGAGATATTTAATCATGAAAAATATTTCTTAAATTCTAAAGATTTCTCCTCTGGACCGGTTTTCGTTTTTTTCATTATGGAACCATAATGGAGTAAAACAATCACTAATTTTTGCAATTTTAGGAATATTATACTTTTTCCACATTGAGATAATAATGCCACAAATTTCTGCCAAATTTTAAATTTATAGCATAATTAGAAGTGAAATAACATTTATCTAATTGTTTAAATTTAAATAATTTTTAACGGGCGCAATAACGATTTCATGGATGGATCGAAATGTTTGTTCGTTTTTATATATTAAACTCTAAATAATTTCAAAATTTCAGCTCCCTAACATGCAGAGTAGTGTCTAAAAAGTTACCTATTTGTTTAAATTTTAAGAATTTTTCACTGCCATACAAATAAAAATATCAAAATTTCTATAATACCTATTTCGTTTATTTACAAATCCTACCTCTAAAAAAAATTTCAGCGCCGTAGCACATTCGAAAATACATAAACCTTGAAAATTTGTTTAAACAATTGCGAATTTTTAGCGGCCGCAATGTTGCACTATTTCATGATTTTCTTTTTTTTCTAGTCGGTTTTGCACAAAATCCTACTAAGAAAAAAATTTAGAATCTCCAGCTCATCTGGAAGTGCATAAACATTAGTATATCCTCCTCCTCTGTAAGGAACGTCTATATATAATGATATACATATATATATATATATATATATATATATATATATATATATATATATATATATATAAATACATACGTGTATATCTATAATCCTACCTAGCAACAAATATTTTTGTCTTTTTAGATATTCCCTTCCACGAAAAAAGGAGTAAAGCTGAAGATTTTCACGCGGAAAAGAGTTTCTTCCTCACGTCTGGTCGCTTTGAATTTCCGATTTTGGTCGTTTGATCGGTAATCATGTCTCTGAGGAAAAAGAAGAAAAACTGAGATAATATAAAACAGCTCTTGAGGAAGATTTCAAGAGAGGTAGGAAGAGAAAGAGAGAAATGGCGACAGAAGAGAGAATTTTTCCACCAATGTCTTTTTATTTAAATTGAGGGCGAATCGTAGAGATGTATTATTATGGTTTTCCGTAACATATATATATATATATATATATATACATACACACACACACTAGGGGTAAGCCCCTTGCTTGCTGACGCTCGCCAACCCTCTTCCCCTTGCTCGCTGTTTCATCTTTCCTACCATGTATCTATTGGATTTTAATTAGTTTCAAGTAAATGTGTTTTGAATATGGAATTAATTGAATATGGGTATTTTATACGGAATTTACATTTGGCTTCTAATAACAAATTAACACAAATGATAAATTTAAATAATATTTAGTTTAACACTTAATTACAGGCGCGGACTGAGCCGCCTGGACACCGGTGGGCCGGTCTTTCAGTTCGAAAATGGGGCCGCTCTGTAGACGAATTTTAAGTTCGTGCTACTCGCGCAAAAACAAAAATAATACACACGTAATAACCTATAAGCCACTGGTCGTGAGAACGACAAAATAGTCTATATATGTAATGAAGAGTCAAAGTGGTAGGTACTGTGGACTAAGCTAAAATAAGGCTGATGTTTCAAATGATAAACGCTTATCATTACTATCGGGCTATTTTTGTCCAGACGCACACATCCTCTCGGGTAATTCCCACGAGTTTCGGCTTCTCACATTCTTCACTCGAAAGTCACAGTTTTGGTAAGTTTATTTGGAAGAATTAACAAATCATCGTGGGATTTTTCTTGAAAATTTCCATCCCTTCTCTATATGAGCTGTATGCGTCATCCACCAGTCTCCCCTAGTTTTCGTTAAAGTGTCGTTCCTTTTTTGTCTTGGGTGTATTTCCAGAGGCGGATTTATGCACAGGCGCATGAGGCGTTAACTGCTGGCATCGTCGAAAAGAGGGCCTCGCAAATGGGACCTCGTTAAAAAATTGGCCTCACCAAAGGTTGGCAAGGAGGCCGGTCAAGTAAACTTTTCCGGGGTCGGAAAAAATTATCAGTCCGTACCTGCTTCATTGTAAACTACATTTTTAATTACTTCATTTTCTACTCTATTATCATTTTCAGTTATATGTATTTTCACATCCCGACGTGACGTGAGTTTAATGAATATATTTTTTTAGGAATGTATGCTTGATTTTAAATAACAAATTAAGAAAATTAGTTGAATAACTCGAGAAAGGAAGAGATCTGAAATTCTCGGAGATTAAAAATTGCTGAGGTATAGGGCGTTAAACAGAGAAAGAAAGAGACAACCATAAATAGGATTTTAGTTATATAGATAAAATAAACTGATGTGGGCAACACATGACTTTCTCCATATTTATATGGCAAATTACATGTTGTTAGCTCTGGGATCGTTGTCAATATTTACTTCCGGTTGACAATTAAGAAAATAAAAAGGAGCGTTACTAAGACGTAACAAAGCGTCAATTGCTAATAATAGTCTTTGGTAGGTGGCGTGGTGGTGGCAGCTAAAAATATAAGATATCTCTTAAAAAATGCATTATATGGGAAATTGATTCAAACAAAGGTTGCATAAAATTAAATTATCTACAACTTTTATTCTAGTACATTTTTACATTTATCAAATATTAAAGGAAATATTTCTAAATAACGGATAAGTGACATGAGTAAACACCCACGTCCGGTTTACCGATTTTTACCAAAAACTAATCAGATATTCTAACTTTTATGGAAATGTTAGACAAAAATTTTTATTGACCTGATTAATAGTTTTTGAGTTAGATCGCCCATAAAAATCTATCACATACAGACAGACACACAGACATCATCGAGAAAATAGTCAAAACGTGTTCAGGGGAACTTAAAACATGTATTGCCGTTGAAATCTTGAATTCGATTTTTTTCATGAAGACAATACTTTCTCAATACTTCGTATATGGAGAAAGTAAAATTATAAATAACATGAATACTGCGGTCGATTTATGCCCATTAAAGTCATATCTTTGATCATTTCTAGCAATTTGTAACCTTATCATTATATATAGACGTTTCTTACAGAGCAGGAAGAGGAGGAGGAGGATACTAATGTTTAGGCACTTCCAGATGAGCTGGAGATTCTAAATTTTTTTCTTAGGTAGAATTTTGTGCAAAACCGACAAGAAAAAACGAAAATCTTGAAAAAGTGCAACAATGCGGCCGCTAAAAATTCGCAATTGTTTAAACAAATTTTCAAGGTTTATGTATTTCCGTATGTTCTACGGAGCTGAATTTTTTTTAGAGATGGAAATTGTAAAAAAACGAAATAGATATTATATAAATTTTGATATTTTGATTTGTTTGGCCGTTAAAAATTCTTAAAGTTTAAACAAATAGGTAAATGTTTAGATACTACGGTGCAAGTTAGAGAGCTGAAATTTCCAAGTTAATTAGAGTTTAGTTCACTTAAACGAATACACATTTTATTGTATCTATGAAAGTCTTATTGCGGCCGTTAAAAATTATTTAATTTTAAACAATTAGATAAATGTTATTTCACTTCTAAATGTGCTACAAATTTAAAATTTGGCATAAATGTGAGGTGTTATTAACACAATGCGGAAAACGTATAACATTCATAACATTGCAAAAATTAACAATTGTTTTACACCATTATTTTTCCATAAGGAAAAAAAGAAATTTGGTCCATAGGAGAAATCTTTTGAATTAAAGTAATATTTTCCATGATGAAATATCTCTCTAAAAAATTAATGTTTTTTAAGGTCATATGAAATGCTTGCAGTATGAAAGCATCTTCTACTAGTATTAGATATTAAGGACTTATTTTAGTGCATGAAATTACCTCGGACAACAATACCAGTAACAACGGAATCTTAGTATTGAAATGTTAAAAAAATTCCAAAAATTCGAATATAAATTCAAAATATGAGCAAATCCGCATGCGATTGAGTATTCGGCGGTAGGAATAAGAATCTTCAATCTTTTTGGAGTGTTTTAGCGTAAATGTCGTGCCGATAACTTGATTTTATTATATTTTAAAGAGTAAAAGAATGAAAGACTTCAAACAAAAAAGACGCTTTTTACTTTTTTCTTATGATCAGGAGTGAAATTCGTGATATCATTAGGAACTGTTTTTAGTCATAACGTAGACATTCATTAACACTGAAATCCTGAGGAATTTCCGGTTTCTAAGTTAATTTATAATCGGGTTATTCACAAAATTAAAGCGTTACGCATCATGATGATCATTAAGATTTTGTAAAACGAGTTGTCAGTGCTTTCATACTGGAAGCGCTTAAAATAATCACCATACACCAAGATATAAACTCGTAAATAAACCAATGCAATCTCCAAGGCAACAGCACTTCAGCCACGTGGGGACTATGTGTATTAGATAATAAATTCCATGTGTAATAGCAATATACAATATTTATAATTTCCGTGAAATTAAGGCACCTATCCGTAATTTCCAAATTCTCTGGCAATTCGTGTCCAAGTTTTCGTATTTAAAGCTTCATGACTCTGCATGAGCAATAAGAATTCTCATCATTAAGACAATACCCTATACATTAAATTTATGGAAAAATTAGTATATTTTCGGTTGAGATTATGGCATCATCATACATGCCTTTAGCACATATTTGGAGAAAATTGTGAGAAGTAGGTATGACGCCATTATATTTAACCTTTGAAATGAGTTGAAATTTCTCGAAAAACTACGAAACAAAACAATAAAATACTTTTAACGTTTTACCGTCACCGCCATCAGAGTTTCTTCTCCAATTGTGATCTCTTATAGTCTTAGAGAAAAACAAACCTATTCTTTCCCTCCTATAGTCGATATCACTAATTTAACTGTCGTTTTTGTGCTTTCAGTAGTACGTGAGAATTATAATTATCAATGACACCCTCAATCACAGTGCGTGATGCAATTAGTGTTTTGGATACAGTTAAGTATTATATATTTTCGGAAGAAAATATAGATTATGATGTTTTCATAATATGCACGATATTGAAAATTACAATTAGTTAACTTATATGCTTATGGGAATAAAGTTTATGTTAATTCGATTAAATAAAAATGAAAAAATATATTTCCATAACTCGAAATTTTTATAACAAGAATAATTTTTCCTTTTCCTTGAGATTCACGTTATAGAAGATCCACTGTATATATACAAATATTTAAATATATTTTTTCATAACTTGAGTTTTCTAATACTCGCATAATTTTTATTTTCCATTGATATTCGAGTTATGAAAGTTCGTTATGACGGTATTAATTTTCATTAAATGCGTTAAATCACTGCACTCGTAACGGTATCATATCGCTTTAAAAGCATTGAGGTCGTTGCCATTGTATTTAAAAATTTCCATTTCCATTGAAAAGTGGAAAAATTTACACTTGTCCTCGATTAAAAGTCAGTATTTACGCTAATTCGGTATGTATTTGAATTCTGTCTTCAAAAATTACGAACTGAGTTCTTTTATATAGACGGTTGTTATTTAACCGAATTCGTATCCCGATTTAAAGTAATTTAAAAATGAATTTTTAGAAAGCCTTGCACTCAATCCCATGCTTTTCTTATGGGGTATGGAAATGGAACATTGGGGTTATAAAGACCCCTTAAATATTAACTGTAGCTGATGAAGGAATAATTCCGAAAGCTTCTACGTTTGGATGTTTCTCTGCTTTAGTGTTCTTTTACGTGTGTCGCTTCGACATCCCCGGGGCCTCGCCAACCTGAAGTCGTCTGATTGGTGAGTGTTCACTGGGTTTCCTCATCCCAACACCTTGTTGACATCCATATATCTATTTTACCTTTCCTTTTCCGTAAGCTGTTATATATATATAATAGCAGAAGTACCCGGTGCTGCCTCCAGTCAAAGCTTGTATGCTAAATTTTTTTATTAATTGATTTTATTGCAAATCCAATTTACTTAATTTTTCTTAATTTATTTTTAAAAATTACAATAAGAATAGAAATTTAATTAAAACGTGAATGAATTTTTTCCTATGCATGCCTAATTTATTTCATTTGCAAGGCATTGTTGTTGACGTAAGTAGCAACTCCAATCATAATGCAAGTTAACCTGAATATATTAACTAATGATAATATCCTTCTACCCATTCTTGTAAGGGAAACGAATCTTATTTCATCACGAAATTTTAATTACATCTAATAATAAATGCATAATAGGGTAATTTTACTTACCGAAATGGTAATATTCTAGCATTAATGACGATTGCTTTTCTACGTATTCTTGAAAAGGAAATTAATCTTATTTCATCACGAAGTTTCAATCGCACGTCAATAAGCATAATAAATACATAATATAATAATTTTACTTACCAAAAAGGAAATATTCTATCATTAATAACGATTGCGTTGCCTTTCATATAAATTTACACGTTGTTATGTACCAGTTTCTACGATGATGACAAAGAAAGCGGAAAGGGAATAAGACTATTCTTTTGTCTATTATATTTACACCACGAAGGTGCGATTCTCGTCGTTCGTTTGGCTACCCGCACTAGTTGTCACTATGCCCAGTCAAAAACCCGTCTGCTAATGCTTATGTACTTGTGAAGTTTGCTATTTCGGCTCGTTTGAATGAATAAACGAACTTGAAGGATCCAAAAATCTAATAACCGATAAGAAACATTGCATATATCACTTTAATTTTGACATAAGTTTTCGCTATATGCAGACGGTAATAGCAAACGCTTGAGAGTACTGCGAATTTTTTATTCTGCCGGATTTTCTTCCACTCTGAAATTATTATTTACTTACAACATATCAACATATTCACCATTATTACCAAAAGTCAAAATCCCTAACAATAATTTGCAATGACCAAAAAAATCAAACGACAATTTCCTGAATTTTTGTGATGGTAACTAACGCAAAAAAATGACCCACACGTGTAAAGTGGACATTCAGAATTTTTTTAGGTCATTAAAATTGTAGTGCCTTATGGCATTCGTGCTGTGAGGCCACTTTAACTAGAATTATAATGCCGAATTAATTTTACTCACAGGATTAAAAGTAAACTAAAGGATTAAAACTAAACTAAAGGATTAAAAGTAAACTAAAGGATTAAAAGCTGAGCACCTCAGGCGCTGAAAAGGAATTGAAAATTTAAAACAACATTACATGAAACATTCTTATTATTTGAAACATGAAGATCTTACGTCCTACATAATTTTTCGTGTTTTTCAAATTATAATTCTCACTGCTCTGCTGGGTCCATTGCATTCTAATATTTATATAATACTTATGACTCCATGTTAAAATCTATTCCTTGTGCTCAGCACAGGCAAAGCTTAATGGAGCTGAGTCCAGGACTTCATCCACAGTGGCACTGAACACATCCGATTTTGTGACACGCTTAACAAAGCAGTCTTACACATAACGAATGAACTTGAAAAAATGTAGGTTCAGAAGAATTAACTTCCATTTAGTCTTCATGTTCACTAATTCCGAGACAATGGAACAGCTTACTATATCCGAGGAAGCAATGGCAGCTTAGCACACGAAACATTTGCTGTTTTAGAATTTGCTTACCGATAACATAATAATTCACAGACTCAACAACAAGAGTCATGGAGTTATCATGCTCTATCACCGCATTTCCCAGCCGGTGATTCACGAAACCCTATGGGTTCGAGAAATAAATCTTAGGGATTCGCGAGAAAAATTTGGCAATGCCATCTTTTTCACTTTCTTGGTTCTACAATTCTTCCCAATATTTTAGTTTCTTTCAAATTAGTTGTATTTTTGTTTTCAATTTTTTCTTGTGATTCAAGAATTAAATTTGAATTTTACTGAATACCTACTAACTAGAAACTGATGAAAATTTCAGAGATCCTGATTTTACTGTGAACGTTTACATACTATGTGCTATATAAACCTTTTATTTTGCATGTATTAAACGTGTTGAAAATTATTTGCTTTTAGAAAAATTACTCTCCATTATAAGGAGTTCGCCGCCAAAACAGTTGCAACTCAAGGGGGTTGCGAAGATAAAAGGTTAATCCAATGGTTTTGCGACGAGAAATAGGTTAACTCAAGAGGTTTGCGTAGTGAAAAAGATTGGAAACTGCTGTTCCACCACATCAGGAACCTCCCAGACTTTTCTTTCTATTATGCTAAACATTTTATCAGATGATAACATTTGATTTATTGCTTGGAAAATTGGATGTGAGATTATTGAAAATGGCGACTATCTTCAGGGAGCTGATTTCGGAAGAACAACGACTGGTGATCACTGTGAGATAATAATAATTGAATCACACACCTTCAGCAGAGTATTGACTTGATTGATAAAATCAAAATTACCCGAGTCCTGACTCATCTCAGGCTGCGGTGTAACTGGATGGCTTGGGATATGGTTTTCCGAGGGTGGGACATAAGAGTAATGAGTAGAGCGCTCCATGTCTTCAAGCTCTTTCACCAGCAGGTCCCATATTTTCGATCGCAGACGGAGGGCAATTGTTGCATGTGAGCCATAAACTCTTAAAGAAATGCAAGTCATCGTTATTTAAATCTTGCTGGTCTTTTCCATTATTTTAATTTTACGTTATTCGAATTCAATTAACTCCTCATTCTTTTTTGCAACATACTTAAGTTCTGAACGAAATCTTTTCTGTTTGATAACCTGTCACTTAAAATTAGACTGCCGGGATGTTGATGCAGATACTGGGCTTGTCACACTCTCAGATAAGAAAATCGACTATCAGACCTCAGTACTGTCTGAAAACTGTCTTGTCTGCATCGTCGCTGATTTTCTCTTCTTCATCGGTGATTAAGTGATTCTGGTGTAAGCTGGAACTTCTCGATACAGAGTGTAGAATATTCTTTATCCCTTGCGCTACCACCTGATTTCATGGAATAATTCCGTAGCCTTATTTTTGGTATTTCATCTTCTTTAGTTGTAGTAATATATTTGTAGTAATAAGTTTTTTTTGCACAAACATTTATAACTTATTTTTGAATTATTTTATTTTTGACCCCACGTTGGGTCAAGTGGCATACGTATAGCTAAACCTTTGACCCTGAGCAGCCCCCAATCCGCATCACATTCTTTTGATTTTCATTCGTCATGATTAAAACACTACTGTGATTATGTCTAAAGCCCTTCTTCGAAAAACTGCAGCAATAATTGCTTCATTTGACATTTTTACTCACAAAATATTATTTGTAAGGTGCAAAATCCCGCCTGATACTAAGCAATTTTAACTAACACGTTAAATCGCCTTGCGGGCAGCTTAGAGAGTCAGCTTCGAGGGAAGCAGTAAGCAATACAAAGTGTGGCCACCTGAATTAAGATAACGTTGTTTGTAAATGTCGCGCTCCCTCAGAACGACCCGCTACTCGCTACCCTCGAAGCAAATCGCATGCAGTGCGGACGCAGCTTTATGGTTTCAACAAGAAAGATAATCTTATTAGTTAGATTTTCACTAATTTCTACAAAAGAAATCATTTAAAAATTATAGTTTGCACAGGATGTATTAATAGATTTAAGGGTTTTATGAAATTATTTCTGACAACATATGCTTATCGAAGTAGGATTGTTTCATGATCCAGTCACGACGCGTACTTTGAAAGACAATTCAATAGTCTATTACATTTATAAGTATGTAGTTCGTAAATGCACACATAGTAGACATCGGGGCAATCATATGTAAACGACACATGCATTTGAATCCAATTAAATGTTAAGAGGTGTGCATACATTGCATTTTTTATTACTACGGTGTTTAAATCCAATGAAATTTATATTTCGTATTTTGGATTTCCCATATACCAGATTATTACGATTCTTTTTTCGTCAAGAGATAAAAATATGTAGAAAAGGTAAATATAAAATCATTTGTGCAACTATAATTTAAAAAATAATCGCCCGCGTGATCCTACTTAGCACTAATACAATAAGAAGATTCTGTTTTAAGTAGATCAAGATTAAACAAGTGAGGGAAAAATTGCAGAAAAAATATGTCGCTTTTTCTTATATTAGGATTATGACGACATCATAAGATTACAGGTCTGATTAAGACCAACGGACTCAAAAAATAGTATACAAAATTCCTTTGAAAGCAATGTATCTATGCTATACCACCTTTCCTACTTAAAATAAGTGGACACGTTGCTATGGCAGGATATTTCACACTCTTAAAAAAAGGACAGTTTTTCCTCTTTATTGATGAAAAGCATGTTTGCTCTCATTCGCCATAGATTTGGGTTTTATTTACAAAGAAATAAAAACCTCAGTTTTTCAACTCGACAATCGTTCATGTTTTAAGCTCATATGTTTATTTTAACTTATTTAAAAATGCAAATTTTTAACGTCCCGCACCGATATCATAATTTTCTTATGGACCATGTCTATCTCTCAAATATACCATTTTTTGGAAATTCGGCCTCTCAAAGTTACAGGATTCCAGAGATATTGCTTGATCAGGCGGAGAGAAGGACGGACGGAGAGACAAAGCGAATACACAAGTGATTTTTAAGAAAAAATCCCTAAAAACGAACCCGCACGGTATTTCCTACGACGAATATTGCATAAGACAATGTATAATTGCAGTATTATGAATAACGGAATCGGAAAGTTTCTTTCCTATCCTAAAGACTGTATTTTATAAAAACGAGCCAGACAAAACACTCTCCATTTGCCATCGCATCTCAATAGCACAAACAATAGATGCCCCAACGCTTTAAGACAACGATAGCCCTACGGGAGTGACCAAACCCGAATCAAATTAATTGAACATAACAAAAGGCATCTCGCACGTAGAGGAAGGTGGGTATGAATACACGACCCGTTCTCCGACGGTAGATATCGTCCGAGAAAGATGAAGAGCGCGCTGTATTCTCCATTGTGTTCCACTCTGTCGGAAATAGTGCAAGATATATAGTAGGCATAATGCCTATGAGTGCGTGTGTGCTCGCATGTGTATGTGCGCGCGCACGCTCTAGAAATAGTTGCCTCTTCAGATTCCTAAAGGCGACGAAAGAAGAGAACACGAAGAACAGGGTACTTGTAGTGGGTAGGTAGATGTTGCAGAGGTGTTGGAGGTAGAGGAGGAAGGTAAAAGAAGTAGGATAGATAGATAGATATGCGTCTTTATTTGGGCGAGATTGAGACTAAACAGTCCCTTCTTCCATCTAACACATTGTCAATTACAGATACGAAAAAAGTAACAAATAATAAAAACAAAATAAAAGATTACATAAAATAAAGTACTACATATATACGCTGACATGTCAGCATTTTAGGAAATGGAAAAAAATGGAGATATGTTTGTAGGGAAATACTAGAGATAATTAAAGCACTATTCCCTAGGAAAAACCCCACTGCAGGAAAACACCCACACAAGAAGGGGGGTGTGAAGAACCTGCGAAACCTACTGATAGAAATATTTAAATATTGAAAGGATCATGAAAGATAAATACTTAAAATGAAATACACATAAGGGTGAGAGGAGCTGGAGTGTGAGAGAATTGAGAGGGTGAGAGGAGAGAGAAGTAGTGAGGAGTGGGAGGGAGAGAGGAGCGGGAATGAGAGAGGAGTAGGAAGAAGAGAGGAGGCGGAGAGGTTTGTGAGGGTGAGAAGAGTAGGAGGGAGGCAGAAGGGGGAGAAGATTAGAAAGGTTAGAAGAGTGGGAGGGAGGGGTAATACTCAACTGCGCCCCGCGGTCAGTTTAGAACCCTAGCAAATCACTCAATTGCGCTCCTGGTCACTTTCTGACCACTAAGGTTCTGCGGCCTCCAGCGGTATTTTAGATCCCTATCGAAACACTCGCTTGCACCCTTGGATTCGCAGTGTGCTACAAAGACCCGCAATCTGAGTGTGAAAGTTGGGTGCGATGGGTGATTGGCCTTCCACTTCTCGATCCAGCTGAGGTATAGGATACATTTTTGTAAAACATTCTACGAGAAAAAAACGGTGAAATAGTTTGATATATTACGATGAACGCTACCCAACCCAACCCGAGGGGGAGGGGCGCAGTGAACGTGAGAGAGAACCAATAATACTTCATCTAACTAACCCAACCCGGTGGGGCTGAGTAGAATGTTCCTTCATGTTCAAATTTGGACGCGACGAATCGAGTTACGTTTTCCTCAGATAAAAATGGTCAACCTGACAAACCGAAACTCACCCTTTAAGAAGAGTCAAGACTGTTTCCGGATTTCGGACTGTGTAATATACGTGGCGCAATTGACGAGTTACCTTTTCGCACTCCTTTCCTCTTCCCACTGACCGCGGGCGCAGTTGAGTAGTCCCCGGAGGGAGAAAGGGGTGGTAGAAAGAGAAGAGTGGCAGGGAGAAAGGAGTAGGAGGGTGAGAGGAGTGGGAGAGAGAGAGGAGTGGGAGAGAGAGAGAGGAGTGGGAGGGTAAAAGGAATGGGAGGGTGAGAGGAGTGGGTGGGTGAGAGGGGTTAATGGAGAGACTGGAGGAGTGGGAAAAGTGGGAGTATGGAAAGGTAGGATTGAAAATACTCGTAGTTGAGAATATACACATTGAGAGAAACACACGCGAGTAAAAGGACATAAGAGACACCGACTACAATCCCAGATGCCATATTCCTCAGACACTCGACTCTTCTCTTCCTTTCGCATATAACCGATCGATCTCTCCTACTCCCAATCCCTCATTCCGCCCCCTCCCTCTCACCCACCCGCAACCTTAATCTCCAATCCCTTCTTGTACGCTTCCTAATTCTCTTCCGCGTTCACTTCCATCATCTCTCTCTTCCCTATTTTGCATTCTTATCGCTCCTCTTCTTCGTCTACGTCACATCCTTCTCATTCCTTTCTTCTCGTCCGCCGTTATTTCGCTTCGGCTCTATGGAGTGGCGGATTCAGAGGGGAGGGGGGCGATTGCCCCGACTCCCCCCCCCCCTTAGAGCTGAAGCATGACCGAAAAATTATTAGCTTCACATTTACGAATCGACCCAGTGAAACTTGTAAATTGTAATTTCATTATAATCTAATGTTTTTTAAATGTTTTGTATAAAATTAAAATAAAAGTATGTGAATAACTTTTCAATTACTGGGGAAAAATGTATGCAACTGGTACATCGCTCCCCCCTCCCCAAAGACATTTTCTGGATCAATCAATAAATCGAAAAAATGAAGAAAAATAAGAGCTTAAAAATGCTATAAATACTATATCCTTTGCATACCACATTCACAAAATTTATTTCACGTGTATTTAGATATTTTCTATCGGTTATAAGATTTCATCAGAGGTTCAACGTACTTGAACCTGAAAAACTTATGAGACTTTTGAACATACTTGCTGGGAAAATAATTTTTGTTTTGCTTGGCGGGTTTAAAAATTCATTTCCTACAATTTGTTATATTTACGAAAGCCTCCATAAATTAGCAAATAAAGTTTTAGCAGAAAGAAGAAATAGTCAGAGAAAAATCATAGCCACAAAACTATAATGTTTGGAGATATAGGGGCTCTACAAATTTATCCAAGAAGTTTGGACATCATAAATTTTTAAGGTAAAGTGCAAATGGCTGCCGGGTATCTTAACTAACAATTAGAAACTGCTGAAAACGATAACGGATATATCTTTGGAATATTAAAATTGAGACAAAAGAATACTAAAGTAAATTATCGAGGCTAACAAAACGGAGTTATTTCCATATATATTAATATATATTTATGCATTAAATAAGGGCCGATGTGTTAATCTTATCTGAAACGATCGCGTCCATTCGAGACACACAGGAAGCTCAGGCGAAAGATCTCGGGGTTTCTTAACCTCCTCCTATTCTTAGTGTAGGGGTTGTTAGACACATGCCAAGTATCCTGTCGAGAGGAAATGCAATTCACTCCGACGTGCACTCACTAAATCACGGAGGAGCCGGGCGTTGGTGCCTATGAATTGCGTCACGGGTGCACACACGCGCTCAAAATCCTTCTCTCTCTCCTCCAATGGAAGAAATAGAATTTAGGTTACGCCTCCTAAAACCCGATGATTTGATCTAGATCCGAAAACACGTCCGAAAATAAAGCAATTGAATTGGAGAGCATTTGGAATGAGATAGGAATAAAATTATGACCGTTTAATCATTTGCTTAAACGTTTTTATTTATTTTTTGTTATTCAACCGATTGGTAAAACCTACTGCGCGATCTGTTCAGCTAGACCATTCATTAAAAACGATGCCGTAAATCTGATCCTGAGAGTCATTAATCTAGTCGAACGTCATGGAAAACAGATAATTAGTTGCTTTGATGGGAGATGAAATTTAGACACGCGGATGCCACAATGGAATTCCGATTCATTATTGCACTGACATCGCCGGGAATGTTTAATTATGGTCTCTCCGCATGTAGCCAGCCGCCATGATGAAGTAATTTACTTTTTATTAATAGGGAATATTAGTGCATAGAGGAGACTGTTGCCTGCATGAATTTAATTTTGTCAGAGAGAATATTAAGGCACTAATACTTTTTAATTTTTTTCATCAAGTATTCAAGCCTTCTTTAAAATTTGGCTCACGAGATTCATGTTTTTCCTTTCATAGTAAAATTAATTACATTTTCCGGTTGGAATGACGTTCCCAGAAACGCGGTTGAATGTTATCATTTGTGAAATATCCTCATTGTGCTCGTATATATGTAAAAGTTAAAAATTGTTTCGTGTTAACCAATTAATTTAATAATTCCACTCTTATTAATTAGAATCTCTAAAGGGCAACTTTTTCTGTCAATTTATATTAAATTGCAGTATTACTGGTTTGTAATACATTCTAAAATGTATATATAATTAAAATCAAAGCACGATATAATAAATTTCAAAATAATATTTCTCAAAACACATCTGAACAAATATAACAACTAAAAACATTTAAACTTATTTAAAAAATATATATAAAATACCTTTTATGGGGAAATTAGAACATATGACGCAGATACCGTTTATATCAAAAATATAATACGGTGATATTAATTTAATATCTAGCATTTAGATATATATGTACTAAAACATTAAGATCATGTCAAATTCTTCGAAAAATATCTCCTCAAAAACATAATATTAAACGTTTTCTCGAGAAATTATTAGTTCTATATTCTGAAAAAATGCGTTTTCTACGAAGACATAGTAGATAATAAAAATGTAAGAGGAAAATCATTTAATCATTCATAACAAAATTTTACACGCTCTTATGTTAAATATATTATGTTGGTTAAAAAACGCTAACTTTTAAAGTATAAAACAGTATTTTGCAATCACTATTGCTAGAGTAATTAATAACTAAGTATCTAGTGCCACAGGAATTCTTACATTAGTATGAATTGAAATTTTACTTTTACTGATCAAGTTTTATTTATTGAAGTGAAATTAATATTTTCGACGATTTTGACGAAACAATTCCTTGCGGGCGATCAACTTATCCAAACAAACTTATATTCTTTTTTAATCATTGCATTTTGGCTATCACATCCCCCATCTTTGAAAGATTTACAGACTGACAGGTTGAAGGCGTCGACTCCTTTTATTTGTTTAGGATTTTGAGAACCGAAAAATCGATTATAGGTCCTTTTGAACCCATTAATTCTTGCATATCACATTTACCGACAATCCGCATACATATCTCACCTATTCATTCATATTTCTTGCGGCCATCTTCTCCCTCCCTTTGTGGTGTTTTCCATTTTCTCCCCATCACCTACATTCCTCATCCGCCTTCCTCCTTTTCCCTTTTCTCTCCGTCTTCTCCATCTTTCCGCCGCTCTTCCTCCGTTCAATCATCCCCTCCCATCTCTCCCCCCTCTCTCCACACCATCCTTCTCCCCCTCCATGCAACCCATCCCATCTCCCTTTTTATCCTTCGCACTTCCCTCACCCACATAAATTCTCAACTCCCTCTTCATTCAATCTTCCTCTCACGCATCCTCCACTCCTCACCTCCCTCCAGCGCACCTCACTCTTTTTTTACCTCCGTTTCTCTCTTCCTCCTTTCCTTTTCTCCTAAACCCCTTCCAACATTTTCCCCTTATCAAATTTCCCACCTACACACCTTCCTGGATGGCATAAGATGGAAGGGGGATTTTTTCCATGAGATAGGTTTGCCGGAAGATGGGATTCTAGAGATGGAGATCTGACAGCGTGACTCGAAGAGAGAGAGGGAGATAAATATAAAGAGAGAGAGAGAAAGAGTGAGTCGGTTTCAATCCTAAGTTCCTAGCGCTGTTTACACGTGCGCGTAAAGGTTCTTTCTCCTGCACCGTATCGCGCCCGCTGGGTTTTACGCGGGCAGAGGGAAGGGGGCGGCATTTCATTTTCGGCAGGTTTTGGTGCTCCCCCGCGATACGTAGTCTAACAAGAGAGGTTCCCGTTACGGAGAGGGGAATGAGATTCGGGATTATACGAGTATAAAGCATTGCACTTGAGGGAGAGAGAGAGGAAAAAAATATCTCTTCCTCGGTAGGAGATTTACGCTCCGGAGGTTAAATTCGAACTCTGAGTAACCCATTCTCCCGAGCGAGAGGTGGGAGGGAATTAGTTCTTATCGAACGTCGAGAGGTCTTATGATTGGAACGTATGGAATATTCTGCCTTCCACGTGTTCCATCACTTTTAGTTGGGTGATGAACCCAATAATGATAATCATACTCTCAAGATAATTTATTTCGTTAATTTACTTTGTCCTTTAATATTAACCGTCTTTGCAGCATTACTTCACCGCTTTTACTAATTGCTTATAAAATATTAAGTACAAGCGTAAAGATTGGCGTATACTAGAGTTTCCTAAACTACGGGCCGCGGGTCGGATGCGGCCCGATAAGAGTTTTACAATTAAAGATAACAATATAATAAAATTAAAATAAATAATCATAACTATAAATAATAGATAATAAATTTTCTAATCCTACTTCCCATATTGTATAAATACGTTCAATACAATTCAAGAAATATTTACCCTCAACTAAATCCTTCAGATTCCCATAATTATTCTTCAACTGAATTTTCAAGTGGGCGTGGCCCGCAAAGAGGGCGGACGAGGGCTATGTGGCCCGAGATGAGTGCAGAAATAGGTTATGTGGACCTCGAGCCTAAAGGTTTGGGCACCAGCAATGTATATTACTGCAGATATCGAACCCCGCGATCATGGTATCACATGACAACAACGCTATTCTTATAATAAAACCGGCAAAAAGGAACGAAAGTTAGACCTCCGATTAATTTACCAACGTGTTAATGTATTCTATCAGTAAGTAAAAAAATCAATCCAAACAGGATTTGAACGTGAATGTGCAACCGGCTTCAATGCACTATTTTGATAAATCTGAAATTCGCTTAAAAATTCAATCTGGCATTCCACAACATTTTCATGGCAAACGAAGATACCTAAGACAGTTACTTAAAATTTTTCAATACCTTGCACGAGCCCAAATATTCTGAAGTGAAATAAGCGAATTGATATAACTTCTTTTTCTGGCGCATATGCTGTTAATAAAATAAAGTTTCTCCCGTCTAGAATAAAGCTTGCTGGCATTTATCTTGAACACTCATCTCCGTTCGTTAAAAATCGAACGGAACCCCGAGAAAATTTTAATGGAAATTTAATTGCAAACGCGGAAATAAATAGTCGTGCTACTTTTGCGAGCTAATCCAGTGAAAACTCTCCAAGACGTAACGCGCGCTTGCGTAACAGACGCGCAAAAATCTCTCTCGAGAGGATACCTCGAACGAATGAGAGAGAAATAAACGAGAAGAGTATGGTAGATTTAGAGAGAGGGAGGGGGCGGAGAGAGATGCAAGTAACACGGGCTATGATTCCGCCTCCCTCGTCGGGACCGAATTGAATATCAGCGACGAAACGGCATTCAATCCTGGAAACACTCCGAATCCTCTTCAATGCTCTAACCTACGCATTCCATGGAAACGGAGTGCAAGAGAAAAAAGTAAAATGTTCTCGAAGGACGGATTTTTTTCGTACGATAAAAATCCACAGATAATATTACCTAGGCGACGGGCGGAATATTTTTTCTCTCCCACATAGTGCAACGCTCACGTGGCTCACCTGATAATTCCCCGCGCCAGAAATTTTTTCTTGTCGGATCAACGAGCATTCGCGAAAGAGATGGAAAACACGGTGGGGAGGATGGGAACTTGGAAATTACTTCAGCGATTGTATATCTCGTTACAAGAATCACCTATGGAAAACATGATGGCAAACGGAGAGATTATAAATTAACTTTCTGTTGTATTTAATCAGGAAATATAACGATTTATTAGTTTTGGAGCGCCAAATACGTGAGAGTGCCATTTACGCCTCCTATAGAATATAGCCTCTAATGTTAACTGGAGTTTAGATTAGGGAAGAAAATAGTAAAGCAATAGATCATATTTCCATCTTTAAAACCTTTTTAGGAAAAATTATGAATTATAGATAGATTAAAAAATTGATTTCTTGTAGAAAATGATCTTCTCTATCCGAATATACATATTCTTAATCTATATCTTACAGATCTTATAAGAGCTAGGGAGAGAAAATGAAGGTATTTCATCGTTGCTTGAAAGATGCGATTTAGCGAGATACAAGTATACATAAGTTTATAAAATAATTATATAAAGTGAAAGTTATAACTGACGGTTTCAGTTCAAAATCATAATTGGGAGATAAATTTTAATGAAGATCACTCGTACTCAATTTAATTAAAATTCGTTAGGCGGTTTAGAAGATGAAAGTTACGACGGACGGACGGAATGGCGAGAAATGCCCATAAGGCATTCCGCTACTACCGCTTCGCTGGTAAAGACCACCTAAAAATATATTAAAATCACAATATATACTTTCCTTTTATATCATTTTTATATATTTTTCATTAATATTTTAGAATACTCCTGCTTGTCTCATTCAAATTTTTATTAATTTTAATCATTGGAAAATTCCTGAAAACTCACATTTACTTAACTTTACCTAACTGCGATTCAAGGTAAGCGCCAGAAGCTAAAGTATTTTGTAGCTCTATTTGTTCAATGCATTGATTGAAGTTTTCCAGCTGACAAATAATAACCAAATATTAGCGCTTTCATTTTCAATGAAATTAAAAATTAACGTAGGGCACTTTGGTTGATTCGAAAAGTACGTAATGATACAAAAAAGCACCTTCTGCAGCTGCACAAGCAAGTTAGTCAGTTTCGGGTACAGTCTTTTAAAAATAACTTGTAAGCTTCGAACTAAACGCCACTGTCTCCAGTGCAGATTTGTGTTTCTTCGTTTTTAAGTGATCTGTGATATCAGTATCCTCCATGGGATATTGAAAATGTTGACAAACATTGTGGACAGGAAACACTATCATGAGATATCGACTTAAGAAACGGAAATTCTGCACGTAGCTTTTCATTAAAACAGCATTTTCGTATTTTCGCTGACATGGCTGAAAATATAATACATTTTTTATAGAAAATTGGTATTTTTTATATAAAATAAATAACATATCAGAAAATAAAATACCGAAATAAAACACTTGCTAAACTAAATTACACAGCAACACACCGTTCAATAATTAACTGATTGCAACCAGCGCAGAGCTTGTAATTAACTCTACACACACTAGTGCTCGACTGCCACTTCCCATTGCCAGCTAATGGGCCTGATTGTTTAGCATGGGGTTGCGTAATAGACAGTAGTGCTGCGTTGTCAGATCTAGAGCAACGTTGCCAGAGACGTAACCGAGTTACAGTCTCAGAGTTGCTAGTGCCATAACTGATGGAATGAAATAAAACAAAAATAATTTTTAACCGGAATAAATACTAATCCGGACGAAGCGCCGGGACAACATCTAAAATCAAGGACTGTCCCGAGAAAACCGGGACGTATGGTCTCCCTAGCTTTAACCCATTTAACTTAATAATACTATGAATCAATGCTATCTAGGAAAAATCTGGAAATATCCTATGAAACTATAATTTATTTAACACTTTTGATTCCTTTGATCTCAAAGGAAAAATTTTCCGAATGCTAAATGTTTAAATGACTATCTGGTTAAAAAATCAGTAAAAAGTAAAATCTCGCCAAAACGAATATCAATATGACAAAAAGTTCACGACAAAATGTTTACCCCCCGCCAGGCTGCCTATGGAAGAAATAATTTTAAAATCTCCACTTTTATAAGTTTTGTTGTTTATGTTGTTAATTTGAAATTTGTTTCATTACTTTAGGGTAAACATGATAGCAGTTTTCCAGAGAGTGTTATAAATTTTTAAATAAATAATAGGCATTTTTATATAAGAAATATAAGGGACATATCGAGGAGTATTCCTGGAAAATTTGGAAACAGGAGAAAAAAAACTGCTATGGCCTGGAAACGAACCCGGATTTTCCACCTGCCAGGCAGATAATCTAGCACTGAACTACCTTAGCAGAGTAATTTTACGGTTTGAGAAAGAGTTTGCTTTCTTAGGTATGTTTGTTTGAGTTTGAGTGCCCAGCCAATTCGTCGCCTCTCTTACAGCACAAATGGGTATTTCAGAGGTAGAGCAATTATTAATAGCCGGGGAAGGGAGGATGGAAACCCGGTGCCGGCATTTGCCTGCTCTTAGGAAGAACACCAGGGGGGGCCATCGGCTTAACGTCCCTTCCGAAGAACGGAACAGCTGAATTTGCACGGTGTCCTCAAATCACACAAACAGGGGGCCGGGCGACCTTGGAAAAATCCTACTTGCACAGGAATCGTACCCGCTGCCTTTTCAAGCAGCAGGCGAGTAGCAGCAAGCGAGTAGCAGCAAGCGTTATAACCACTACACCACCGGCACCCCCGCTTTCTTAGGTTAGGACCGGTCTAGCAAGACTAGTATCAACCAGCCCCCGCAGATGTCCTCATAGAGATACATCAAAGAAAACCCCTACCTTCTCAATGGTGAGATTGCCTAATTATAAATAGATGGAATTAATGGATCGTATCAACCTTATGCTACAGGCAAATGTTGGAATGTTGGGAAATTCGGAAACAAGTTAAATAAACGGCGCAATATACTCGTACATTGCACAAACTTTCTAATAAACGTTTGGTATCACCACACTTTTTCCCTCGAAGTTAACCGTGTGCTTGACAATTCACTGCCAATGATATTAATAATGCATAGTAACAGAACCAAGGCGACTGACGCCATCAACCTCTCACATCAATCACCTCTCACTAATAAGCGCGTAGCATTAACAGAAAAGTCCGGAATTTTAGACTAGTTAATCCTCTGGTTCCCACTTCTCTCTGACGGAATGGGACAAATCAGCGCCGCCGTTTTATCGCCGCCAGTTCATCGCCGGCGTTTCATCGCAGGGACAATTCAGCGCAGGTCGTTTCATCTTAAGTAGTTAAATTATTGTTCTATTTCTTTATACAGTTACATTTATACGTGCTATCTTAAATTAGAAATAAATACTAACGACTGCTCTGGCTACAACATATTCCAAATCGCCCCTCCCCCCGTGTTGGTAAGTTAGTTAAAGTGTTTTGGTTTCTTCCCACGTTCACTGTCACACTCCACCGAGGGAAAATTATACGTTAAAATAAATCATTGTAATCATCCCATTTTTACAAACGTTATATAGAATAAACAATTAATATGATTATAATTCACTTATTTAGAGTAATCGCAAAAAACAAGACTTTTAACTGCGCTATTCTATTGAAAAAAATATCACAATATGTATTTCCCTGTAAAGTATTTTCCGAGTTAAATAAAAAATTCAAACCAATAATTTTTAACTGTAAAAATGTGAAAAATATAGATTAAAATATTATTTAAACAATTGCACATAAAACAAAAGTATTTATTTTTAATTGAAGATAGCACTGTACGGTACATATACATTCAAAAGTATCAATGAAGAAATATATTAATAATTTATCTAATGACGATGAAACGGTCGACGCTGAATCGTCCCTGCGCTGAATTGGCCTGGCGCTGGAGCAGCTCGGCAAAGAAAATTACCAGACCCCCCTCTGACGCATGTGCTGAGCGTATTGTACAGAAATGCATAATGCCACAGGATGATATATAGTGTATTTCGGGACACATGGCTTAGTAGATATTATTTGTGACATCAGGCTGTACGATGGGATTGATTTTAATCAAAATATATATAGTCATTTATGAGTAAATCGAATTTGGTTCCAAAATATTCTAGAATGAAATACTCTTAATTGTTGCGCAATATCGTTCATCTCTTCTGAGTGTCTATTATGAATGATATTATCCACAAATATGATATAATATTCGATTTAATTTAACCGTTTAGGCTATAATAAGATTTTGAGTGGATTCCGGCGGAGGCGTGACGTCATAAAACTTAGGTATGGTAGCTTTACGTACATTGTAATGTCACTGGACGCCATATAGTAGTTTCGAGAGGAATTTGGCTTACGTAGTATTATTTGTAATATCAGATTCTACAATTGGATTGATTTTAAACAATTTCTCTTCGACAATTTTTGAGTAAATCAAAATTTTCTAAAAATTGCAAAGAATAAAATATCCTTTATTTTTGTGCAATATCTTTTTTATGAAAAAAGGGGCTGCAAAAGAAGATATATTGCACAAATACGAGACGTCATTTGATTTTATATACGCGTTTGCACCCTAGAACCGCGAACAGACCGACGGCATAGCGAAAACCACTTTTATGGACTCAGAGACACCTAAAACGTGTATTTTCATCAAAATCTCGAAGCCGAATTTTTTCACTATTACAATACTTTCTCAATATACTACGTATACGATAAAGTAAAAATCTGCTATGACCGGGAATGAGAAATATTATAGATGAAGAATTTTCATAATAACGAATAGATTTACGTACTTCATAAGATCGTTATAATGGTATTTTACTATATATATATTGTTCAAGAGAGTATAAAATACGTCTTACCTTTTCGGTGATTTTAAGTAGTTTCAGCGCTGCCGATTTTCTTCAATTTGTTGCCATCATCGGCAGAAGGTTAGTTCCAGGATAAACCTGTGAAAATGAAAGTATTTGAAAAATCATTACTTTTTAATTATGAAAAATATGAATATTTCATATGGTCTAAGTAGATTCAATGTAGAGTGAAACTAATTAAGTATTAATTATTTCTTTTGGGCAATCAGAGTGACTTTGTAAAAACGAATCTCTTGCGAAATTTTCCACACAAATTATGCATGTTCAAACTGATGTGTTGTCACACAATGACAATTTAATCTTGGAAACAATCATTGTGAGGCAACTCTGACATAGTTACGGTTTGTGAGAATGCCGGACATGGCATCATCGATCAGTTAAGTGAGTGCATGCTGTGGGGGCAAAAGTTACGCATGCGTACCTTTGCCCCATGCTAAATATTTCCTTGATATCTTTTATAAGTGCAATCTTGAGTTGTTTAAATCATTCCTGGTACATTCCGAGACAAGTTCTTATCTTTCTACATGCTACTAATGCATTTATTTCTCATAATTGGCACCCCAGGGCCGAAATGGGGAAGGCGTCTAAAATGGAAGAAAATGTTTTTAAAGCTATGGCATATGAATTAATTTTTTGTTTTGTTTTTTTGTTCTAGGACATTCAAAATGAAAACTGGTACTTAACCAATGACACGAGCTTTTGGAGAATGCGCAGGAGCTACTGAAAAGTGGACTTTGCCAGAAGTGAACAGCTGATCGATTTCAACACAATTTGTCTTCAATGGCAAAGATTTTTTACCCTCTGAAATGGCTTACGAAGAATATAGGGCAGATTTTGAAAATCATTTAACAGTAAATTTTGGCGGTAGAGAGCCAGTTCCTGAGCAGCTTCTTGCCTGTAGTTGTCTGCTGATTCACACTAGAGGGACAGTCGCGGACAGGATGCGGTAGGGACATTTTAGACCAAATATAAAAATGCTATTTTTGGTGAGGATTCTATGAGGAAGGACCAAGTGCGTTCACACTTGTAGAGGAAGACGCGGTAAAGCCTAAGTACGAACCTCTTGGGTCGCTCGTGGAGGCAACTTTTGTCCCAAACCCCTTCGAGTCCTAGCATCTTCGGTAACTATCGGCAATCCTCGATGACAGCCGAAGTGAGCTTGAATCTTTCTACTAATTTGGTGCTTCTATAAACTACGTCATGGTCTAGTTGGGGGCCGGAATGTGACCGTGCCGCGACCGAGACCTAACCTACAGGTGTGAATGGTCTCCTCGAAAAGAGTCCTTGCTCAGTTCATTTCCAGGCCGCGACCGTCCTTCTATTTTGAGCCAGTGCTAACAAGAACCGTCTCTAGATGAACCCTCGAAATCTGCTTCTGCTCTATGTCAACCACAAATAGTTTCGACTGTGACATCAGCCAACTAGGAAGATAATTATGATAGTGATTCCAGCACCTGCGCATTGGTATAAGACATGAGCAATACTGACAACAATTTTCAAATTCCAAGGACAACCTCGTGTCATACTTCACCAGCTGATATCATACCTCTCCCAAAAATGGACCAGAAAGAGAAAGAGGCGTAAATCTAACGTTTTAACTGGAACCCCACATATGTTGCATTTAGAAGAGAAAAGACAGAATAAAGAAGCAGAAGATAAAAGAAAACAGATGAAGAGAGCCTAGTCTGAAGGTAAGAAAAATACTGAAAAATCTAGAGCTAAAAGCACTTCTTCTAAACGAACGCGTGCTTCTACAACAAAGAAAGTTTCTTCAGTAAGTAAAACCTAACAACAACAAAAAGTTGGTGAACAGTAAACGAATCCAAATTCTCAGGTTAGATGCCCAGCATGTGAAGAACTTTATAAAGAGCCTCCTGCTCAAAAATGGGTTCATTGCAATCTGTACAAAGAATGGTAACATGAAGAATGCACTTCATATGAAGGTGGACCTTTTTTATGTGACTTTTGTTAAGCTCTTGTGAAGCATTATCTGTTTGACCATTATGAACACTCGAACTTTGTTGGTTAATCTTTTGTGTAATTCAAACAATACATTTGAAAATTCTTAGCATTTCCAGCTTTGACCTTCTATATCCATTAATTCCTCATACTATCACTTATGCGTACCTTTACCTGGGGAAAAGATACGCATTTGACGTTTTCCAACAAATTATTTTTTTCTTTCTTAGATTAGGGAACAGAAAAATCAAACTATTTATGAGTGATTTCTTAATAAATAAGCTACCCAGAAAAAACCTAGTTCATTATAGCGAATATTGAAGCCACAGAAATGTTTCAAACGTCACGTGCGTACCTTTACCTTACTCTACCATATATATATTTTTTAATTTGTCAGAATATGAATATCCAGTGGTTTGGTGTAGTTATGAATGCCGATATTTTAATCTGCACAAACTAATAAATAAATCTCTTTTGCATCAAATTTCTCATCATATATTTTTAAATAACACGCTTCTGAGCGTATATATGAGAGTTTTTATGTGCACGTGTGAGCTGGCGTTTTCTGTGTATGTGACGGCTAACCATCGAAACTGGATAATATAGACGTAAGCAATGGTACTAAATCCTTCATTCCGTACTTAATACGCATTTTGAGGTATTTTTGCACTTATATAACAGTTTAAACAACATGAAAATTATTATTAAAGAATACTGATTAAACCAATATTAACAAAACGAAAAGACATTAATAATAACTTTGGCTAATTTCCCATAAATGAGAAGCGCGAGAGGTTTCGGTAAATGATCAGCATCATTCACCCCCTCCCCCTCTTTAACCAATCCCCCTATTCCCACCCCCTCCCACTTCTCTCTTGTTGGTATATATTGCCTATTACTTTATTATTCACCGAAACTGATCGTGTTTCTCATTCATGTGGAATTAGCAAAAGTTATTATTAAAAATATCTTTTCGTATTGTTAATTTTGGTTTGATTATGGAATTCCACAAAGTCTCGGCCTCGCCCATTAACTTCATAATACTGATTAATTTTAAATATACAGTAATTTTATTAAATTGTCTAATCGGTAATACAAAATGCTTGTTTACACGAAGTTTACATCAGTTCCCTCAAAGAGCACAGGTTTTTCAATACTATATAATATTATGCATAAATGGATATTTAACAATAATATATTATTATTATTAGAATATTATTATTACTGACAGACTAGAGTTTAGATAAATTAAAATATACCAAGGAAAATTATAAATATTTTATGAAATTTATTTGCAGAGAAATGTTATATCACATCTTATCATTACACATCATCAGTTTAAGTCGCTTGAAGAAGTTTTATTTTATACTAAAACTATTTAAGAAACATATCGGTTGAATTTACATCAGACATAATGAAATTTGTAATGAATTTGGGTCTAATCACACTCCGTAGTCCTTTGTTAAAATCAATTCAACATGAAGGTAATTGTAAAAGCGATGTTAAAGTACTTATAAGGAGATTACCAAATGTCTCGCGAGAACTGTAGGATAATCATTTATGGTCACTGCTTTCTCTCAATCATGTTTAAGGCTTACATTTATAAATAATTGCAAGCAAACCTATGTACACGGTAATGGATTTATGTAATTATTATCCGAGTAATTTGACTCTATAGGGCAAAATTATTCCAGAAGCAACTTGATAAAATTCAAATATAATTGTAGACGAGCGAAGAAAATTTATAAAAATACATGTACTCAGTCAAATGAAGTTATTAAAAATATTTCGATCACTTATATATAGCCGGTCTTTTTTGAACATTGGAGATATATATTCTTATAATTTCATTGCAACCATAGAGATAAATTAACAATTCCTCTATGCTGAACTACAAAAAACTTGATGACATCTCATTAATAATAAAATTTCCCATTTTAAACAGCGACCTGCCGTTGATATCACCTAGTATCGAATTACTGAAAGTTGGTTTTGAAAACCACAAGCCATTTTTAGTTCACATGTATATTATTTGCAAATTAAAACAATCTCTAATTATTTGTTTACTTTCGTAACCCTATGCTCAAATCAAAATCCTCAACCTGTACAATATTAATTCGTTGCACGATTATACCTTTTTAAATTATATATAGGCACACTTCTCCATTGAATATCCGACTCCTTTAAAATTGTTGCAATTCGAATCCTAAACATAGAATCGGCCAAGGAAGCCACAGAGGTCTCCCAAAGGAAAACCTCAAGTCAAAACAACCATAAATTCTAAAGATTTCTCGGAAAGGGAGGCACGCATCAATAGGACATTCAAGCCCTTGTGATGCGGAGAGAATAAAATAAAATAAAACGGTCCCTTCCCGAAAATATTCCTCCTGGATATATAGGAAGAGTGTGAGAAAGAGAGAAAAAATAAAGAGCGGCGAAAAGGGGCGAAGAGTGTGCGAGGAGAACTCTGTCTCTTTCCCTTGGGAAGCGAACGCTACGAGAATTCATCGGCGATTGACCAAGACGCTTGGAACGGCTCTCTCTTCCCCCTTCTATCGGAAGAATTTTCAGCGCCCTCTTTGGGCCGCTTGCCCTACTTCTCCTACTCACTCACGCTCACCCTCTAGCGCGCGCACACACACACACACTCGAACCCCCAACCTCCCTTCTAACCCACTCTCTCAGGGAGCTTTGTGAAAGACCCTCTCCCTCTCCATTTTTCTCTCACTCCACCTTCTCTCTCTCTACTCCATCCCTCGCAGGCGACAATCCTCCTCCCCCTCCTAAACTCTACCTCTTCGCACACCCACTCCCATGCCTCAAGTGCTAGCCTCTTAACGGTCCTCTCCATACTTCTCCTGCAATCTCCCTTCCAAGGTGCTGCGATCCCTTGTGACACGGGAAGTTGGAGAGAAAAATGGACGGGGAGTGAAGAGAGGGAAGGGGGAGGGAGTCTGGAGAGTAGTGAGAAGGAGTAGAGGGAGCGTTTATTGGTAAGAGGATAGGATTGTCCGAGAGGGCGCGATCTCTTTTGACAAGGAAGGGGATAGGGCACAGCGTGGAGAAAGTGGAAGAGGAAAAATAGCGTGGCCGTAGGAGAAAGGTAGAGAGGGGTTAGAAAGGAGACAGGAAGAAACGAGTGGGTATGGATAGGAAGAATTAGAAAAGTGGGAATGTAGTAGGGAAGAAATAGAAAGGGAAAGGAATAACAATAAGAGTATGGGAGATGAAAGGGGATGAGGCGCAGACAAGTGAAAGTTAGAGAAAGAAAGTTCTTGGGGTTTAGGAGAGAGTGAAAGTAGGCGACTGAGGGCGGATTACATGCTTTTACGGTACGGTTGAAAAGCATGATTATGTGCCAACAGGAGAATCGATATCGTAACATAAACGTTTCGAAATATATCACTCGTGAATCGTAATTTGCACACACTGTTACAACTGTCTAATTTGTTGCCACAACAATTGTAACAACTGTCTCACTTAGTGCAGAAAATTGTCATTTTGACTGGGTTTGTTTTTCGGTCATGCAAGGGACGCCAAAAAACTTTTCCACGGTAATGTGCTTGTTCAACGCAAAATAAAGACTTTCGGGGGTAGTAGTGCCAGATGGAGTAAAAGAAAAAAATATCCTAGCTAAAGCAAGAGGTGGAAGCACGTTCTTCGAATTTTTTCAGAATTCTGGTTCGCCTCCTCCTTTGGATATGTGAAAACACACACACAAATAGAATACAGATCTTCTCTAGACCTTCCCATCTGTGAAAACTTCACTCCTCTAGCTTTAGTAGTGAATCTACAACACTACTTTAAAGTTTTAAATCATCCGAATTTGAACAAACATAGCGGAAAATAGATAAGTTAGTGGAAGAATCCAATTAATGGAAAATTTATAATTTGATATGGTCTATATAATTCAAAAATAATTTTTTAAATATCTTCTTAAACAGAAAAGTTGTTTAGAGGCAGACGAAGTGATAATAGAAAGATTTTATCTTAATAAAACGTGGTAATAAGATATAGAAAGGTAATGATATAGAAACAAAAAGATAGATTGAGAAAAGGCAGGAGATTGAGAGAACAAAACTGAGGAATAGAGAGAGAGAAAGTAATGCAAAAGTTGCAAGGGAGAAAAAAGACATCTCATATGACGAGGCGACAAAAGGGAAAAATATTTTTTTTGAGAAGTCAGAACGATCTCTTTTGACAGGAAGGGGTAGAGGAAATGTGTGGAGAAAGGGAGAGGGGAAGATGCGAGTAGAAGGGAGGAAAAATGGAGGTGCACTGGATCAAGAAGAGGATTGGGATTGTCGGAGTAGAGGGAGAACGAAAGTGGGAGAGAGAAGCGGACGCGAAGGGCAGGAAAGAACGTGAAGAGGTGTTTACGTATACAATGCTATGAAAAAAGGGACGAAAGAAGAGAAGGAGAGAATAGGGTGAAAATGGCTGAGGGATGTGCGGGAATATAAGTTCGACGCGAGGAATTTTATTTTTTATTTGAAGAAGATATTTGGGTTGGGAAGAAGGGAATTTACCGCAGCAAAGGGGCAATTTGAAGTATTTCGCTCGCCGGTGGATTTTCACTAAGTTTGCGGAGAGAACGAAAGCTGTGCGAATTGGTTGAGGGACGCGTGTATAAGCCGTTGTAGCTTTTTTAACTCGATATGGGATTGAACTAAGAAAGGCTAATTTCTTTCATATATTAAAAATATATTAATGTGACCAACGATTCCGACATCCATTGTAATAAAATTGTGATAATAGCAGCACTTGGATATCTTCATTGAGTACATATTGTTAATTTCATTCTCGCTTATTCGCAATCTTTAGAACAGTTGCACAAAACCGCTATCTGTGTTGGTGATTATACGAGGGTATTTTAAATAAAGAAACAACTTAGATGAATGTAGTAAAGTATTTACGTTCTATATAAATTGTTTTCTGAAAACCGATTATAAACATAACCTTCATAAATGTGAATGAATGTGGGGCATGTTTCGGTGCGCGGTCCACGGAGGCACAAAGGGTGAAAACTCTATGCTACGCATTTGGCTTCGTCTAGAACGAAAAAGAAGTGCTACACTTAACTGGACAACGATACCTATAAAATATCAAACAACCGCTAACCTTAGGACACTAAGTGAATCACCCACCGGTGTATATAAGGAGTATAAATTACTTCTGCCGAAGTGGACGAAAATACAATTAATAGCTTTGTGAGATTATTAGATACTCGTGGACAAAAAGACTGAAAATCATCTACTTTTCCGATCATGTCCCAATTAAGTATTCTACCTCAGAGTGGGTCATGTCCCATTTTTGCTTTGTTAGACCGGAGTTTTCCTGCCCTGGCCTCCATAACAATTTATGCTACGTTTTTTAGCTTCTGCATCTTCTATCAACTGAGATCAAACATTTATCGGAAAAAATAACACAGCAATCGGTGCATTGCACAAACTTTCTCGTATACCAGTATGCGTCTGGCCTCACTGCACTCTTTCCTCACTGGAAGGAGCTCCTAATGATATGAAAACAACAAAACCGTGGAAAATGTTTTCTGCACGTAAATGGTATTAATATATTGCTGGATTTACTTGTGTAAAAACCAAACATGATAACTGGACGTTGTGTAGTTATTTTTTTGAGAGATATGGCTTATGCAGTATTGTTTATCACCCCATGTTCTATAACCGAGTGACATTTAATCAAAATCGCAATAGACATTATTGAATAAATCGGCATTTTGTGAAAATCTACTAGAATAAACTACCCTTTTCTATTAGGCTATATCATGTCTCTCTTCATAGTTTCTAACCTGGATAATAATATGCCTAAATACGAAACATCGTTTGATTAAATTTTACCGTTTAGGCTATAGATCCGCGCACAAACACACGGGCGGCATGGCGAAAACCTGGGACACCTAAAATGTGTATCTCCATCAAAATCTCGAAGTCGTTTTTTTCCGAATACAATTACTTCTCTATATACTACGTATTTGAGAAAGTAAAATGCCATGCCATAACATTGTAATGAACATTTTTCAATTTAACGGCATCCTCCGTCCATTAAGGATATTTTATCATACGCGTGTTCTGATGGAAGATATTAGACGTTCCACGCAGGCGAATAACGGAACGCGATTTATTCTGCCTCTGAGGAGTCTGATGAGTATCGGAAGCGAAAAAATATTATGATTCCGTCATCGCAAACGCTAGAATTTCTACCGCTTAAGGTTCTGGATGGGATATTGGTATTCGTAATAAAGTGAAAGTAGCCGCTGCCGATTTTCCACGCAGTTTTTCACCAAGGCAGAATGAGAAAGCGGTGGAGATAATAGCCAATCGGATGAAAAGAATGACCTATCAAGCAGACGCATAGCGAGAAAATTAATAAAGTGGAAGAGCGGTTACGAGAAATCTGTGAAGTTAAAATACAGAATGTGATTTGTGGGGTGGAGGCAAAACCTACCGCTTTCAGAAAAGATCGTTCTGGGGCTCGCCCGCCATTATTTGAAATGACCGGAAATTCTGAGAATGATAAAAATAAGAGTAGATTGAATGAATAACTTCAAAGATAAAGGACGACGACTCAAAAGGGATAAAAGCAATATTTCGTAGGCATTTCCGATCTTCCTTTTGAAATACGAACGAATATCTCAAAATGTATTCAATTGAAAATTTATTCCATAACCGAAGGGGAAACGTTATCTGAAGGTATATGTCTATTTGAAATCGTACGGTTTTTTTTAGTTTATTATTTCAGTTTAAAATGCGCATAAAACGAGAAATTATTTCATTATGGCATGAAATTTTATGGCGAATCTCTGGCTAAATACCTGAATTATTTTTTTTCGTAAAATGGCAATTTTTTTCCTATAAATTTTGATTGGGTGATTATACAAAAAACCCGGCTCTACTAAGGAAAGTGCTACGATTGCTTGACGACATGCTGTCCTTCATATTTTACTTTGGAATAAAATGCTTGTATTTCAAGAATGTGCGATATAATATCATATACCTACAGTGCTTGTCTGCTGCTACTGACTATTCTAATTGTAAGACGCGTATGTATAAATTACTCACTTTATTAGAACTGTTCCATTAAAGCGTCCAAAAACGTCGGAGGAAAAGGGAAACGTCATTTCCACAACGACTGGAGCATAATTTTGCCGTATATTCGCAAAAGTGAAACTTGCACGAATTTTCGACTTCAAAACAATTACTATCGCGAACGAATGCGAAATTATCGTTCGATTTAATTTGACAGGAGATGTCGCAAAAAGGTCGCAAAACGTATATTTTTAGTTACCTTTACTGGCAGAAATTCAATATTTAATGAAAGCATATCAACCTTCCTTAGTGGAGGAAAAATAATTTTTAGTTGACGTCACGCGGGTTCGCGTTCCTCGAATTCTACGAAAACTCCCGTCAACTCGATAGATTTTAAATCACGCATTTCGTAGCGATGACGCAAGAAGCAAATTCAGTTCTCTGAGATCCAAGCATCTACCACTACTATAAATAGAGCATAAAGTGGCGTGTATTGTCCGAAACAAAAAAATAAGGTTCGCAAGAATCGGGAGATATTATAAAAAACACGTATTCCTTCCGATGTAAAACTTTTCATTTCTCTTGCGAATCTCTCGTTTCTCATTTGGAATCTCGCCGAAGGGCAAAGAATGGCAGAGAAAAAGCAAGGGAGGAGGGAGGGAGAGGGAAGGGGAGGGGGAGGAAGAGAGGGGGGGTGGGAGAGAAGAGAGTGAAAAGAAATGGAAGACGAGAATAGAAATAGAAAATAAGGCTCGAGGGAAGACTGAACTCACAACCGTCTCTTTAGGAAAGTTTGGTTGACAATGGACCAACAATCGAGGGAATTGCCATTGTTGGGAAGTTTGATGTTGTTGATTTCCTATAAAATGAAAGTAGTTTGAAAGAATGTGGTGTTTCGTAGGTGTAGGGGAAAGGGAGGAGAAAGGGGGACACAGCTAGGGGGGAGAGAGGGAGAGAAGATGTTTGAACTGCAGAAGTGGACGAGGAAGAATTTAAATTGCAGGCGAAACGGAGAGGAAGAGGAGAGAAATGGGAAAAAACGCAGGCTAAATAAAAGGAAAATAAGAATAAAAACTCGAGTAAAAAACCGTTAAAAGCTTTGCGTATCGTTAAAAATAAATCGATATCCACGAAAAGAATAAACCCTTTGAACTAATAGAAAAAATAATTCAACAGTGACTTCATCAAATTGGTCACGGATTTAGAAAAACTTATTAGGAGAAGGAATGTGAGAGAAAGTATGAGGGAAGGAATTCACTAACCCAGCGATATGAAACAGGATTTAACCAACAAACTTGTTAATGTCAAGATATAGATTGATTTACGTAAACGTCAATAAAAAATATCTGCTGAAAATGCATGTCGTATAATTGCCCCCGAGTTTCATTTTACAGAGACATGAAGTCACTCAAATATGACTTGCGCATGTCAAAAAAATATAATATGAAGATTTTTCTGAGGAATTTAAGAGCAGAAGCTATTCAGCAAGTTTTCAATATTTTTGCTGTAAGGCAAGATCATTATATTCATAAAACAATATATTACTAATGACAATACGTTTTCGAAACTATCATAGAAGTGCACTAAAGAACTGTTGATATGGTCTTATGGCTGAAAACAAATCAAATTTGGAAAAATAACCTCTTATCTTACTTAGCTTCAATATAACCTTTTGTGGTTATTAGAGATAGCTAATTAAATTACTCATTACTTCATTTTTTTATTCTTAAGTTCTTATTCTGGAATATGTTATAGGAATGGTTAGAGTGTTTGGATTCAAATGATAAGTTCTGCTGGTCCAAATCTTGCCAAAAGCATTTTTATTTGCGCGTTTTATTTTGCGCAGATACAACCTCCACGGCGAAATACTACCAAAATATGATTACTGCAAGTATTTAGGCGTCCACGTAGTAAAAGATCTAGGATGGGATAGGCATATTGACAGCATTATAGGAAAATCATATAAAAAACTTTCATTATGTTATGCGTAATCTTAAAGGAAGTAGCAGGGCTGCGAAGGATAAGGCGTACAAAACTATAGTCAGACCAATATTAGAATACGCGACGAATGTATGGGATCCGCATAGGGTAGATCAAAAAAGGAAAATAGAGAAAGTTCAGAGGAAAGCTGCGAGATATGTGCTAGGTAGGTTTAAAAAGGAAGACAGCGTCACAGAAATGATGAAAATTCTGGATTGGGAATCATCAGAAAATAGGAGACGAATTAACAGATTAGGGGAACTGTACCAGGCATACTGCAATATTGAAGCATGGGAAGACTTAAGAAGTAGAATGCAGGTGCCGAATTTTTTAGGAATAAATAGCCATGAATTTAAAATTAAACTTAGGCCGCAGAAAAAAATACAGCAAAGTATTCGTTTACAAACAGGGGAATCAGCGAGTGGAACAAGTTACCTGAAGTGCTCTTCAAGACCTGACCTAAGGACGCGAAACATTTTAAACGTAGAGTTTGTTCATATATCCATGGTAAAAATAAGAGGAGGAGGAATATTAGTGACATCCATATCTATGTAACTGTGCCTAAGTGCAGGAAAAGTAGGGGATTGCTTGGAAGGGTGAAGTACGGTGGAGACTTCGTGGGCCCCGTGACCGTTACGGTAGCCGTGAAGGCCTTCCATGAACCCACGAAAATCCGAACTCTAGGCACTGATTGTAATTTGTTTGAAATTGTATACTGTTAAATATTTTTTAATATATTTTAATATTTCTAATATAATTTATGAGGAATTTATTTGTAAAATTTGAATTTTAGAATTATATACTATGTTTTCCTTGCCACCTGGCCGGCTGGCCAAATTGCAATGTTTTTTAAATAAATAAATAAATATCATTCCTACACTCATCGTAAAAATCTGGGAACAATTCTCAATGAACTATTAAAAGGAACGAAAACCAAAATCAAGAATTTTAAGTTGTTCTTCTTTAATCGTTACTTACAAAATTTCATAACAGAACTGGATGTAGTAGCGGTGTTAACAAATTGTAACCAATAAGTTCCGTTCTAGAATTTTATTGATGAATGACATTTTTAGTGATTTTTCAACGATGGTGAAAACGGAGAATTTGAAAACATAATTTTTAAAACAATGGGAAAAAGAAAATTTTCGAGTGCGGAGAAGTCGGATTTGAAGGAACAAAGGCGAAACAAATGTAAAGGAGAAATGATGTTCATTAAGGAGATTCCTCGAAAGAACAATCGGCAATTCAAAAGGGCGAGCTAATAATGGCTGCTCTTGGAAACTTATACGGAGAAAAATCTCGCGAAGCGCCATAAAAATCTTTTCTTCCATCTCGTTTGGTTATGTATTGAGGAAGTGCAAATTACGCGTAAGAAAAAGCGGGAGTATATCCTTCGTTTCTTGAAGAGTGCGTTGTAAAATTTTTAAACTTATAATAAAAGACACCAAATTTATATAAAGTTTAATAAAGAAATATTATTTTAGTAGAGCTATAATTCAAATAAAGTGATCAACGATATAAGGTATGACATGGATCAAATAATTTTAATTTTCTTCCTCGAATCAAAAGAATTGACGGAGAAGTGGAAATAATATTTATTAGCATGATAAAAGGATAGATCATATCAAGATGATGCAGCAAAATTAAATATTTTATATAAAAAACGGTCCTTTTTTATGAGATATTTTCAGGATCTACACGTATTTTCAACGGTTTAACAAGCAATATAAAATTTGTTACTGCCGAACTTATATAACAATGCAAAGTTTAACTCAGCTAAAAGTTGAATATTATATTTAATCTCAATAAACGGAGAAATTATTCATGCTTGCTTATAAGTTAATAGGTATTTTAATATTTATAAGCGTTGTGTTTAAAGCAAGAATATTTGATAGTTTCGTGCAAATTTATTTTAGCAGCTGCATTGATATAACTTGAACTTCCTCGTCCTGAATACAAAAAAACACTATCGTTACTTAAAAAATAATTTAACCAATAAAATATAAAATAAAGATATTAAAGAAACATATCAAATCACAGAGCGCGTAAATTGTCCATGATGAAATCAAGTTTAAAGGAAATAATTTCAATTTGATTGAAATCGTCCGCGGAAACGAATACGATGCAATGGTATACATTCATGGAATTAATTTGGAAAATATCCGATTAAAATATAAATAGCGAGCATTCCCAAGAAATAACTTCCCAAGAAATAACCATGAAATACACCAGAAAATATTGAAAATCATTAGAAAATATCCGCCTCTTATCAAAAACAACATGATGAAAAATGAGTGGCAAACTTCGATTCCGAGAAGAGACTTAAAACAAAAGAACTATGCGATAAAAGGAGGAGAAAGATGGAGCTTGGAGGGATTTCGATGGATGGATAGACAGATCCCTCTACCGTGAGCTTCCTTAACTACTAGGGATGAGAGAAACATGGAAGAGAGAGGAGAGCGAGTGAGTTTTTCTGCAGACAGCGTATGCTTAGGAGGAAAGAGGGTCACAGATGGGGGGGTGTTAGAATATTGGAGATGAAGAGCAATCACAGGAAGTAGGAGGAACGGGGCCAGAGAAATGTAGAGAGAAAACAGAACACGAAGATGAATGGGAAAAGTAAGAGAGGAGAGGAAATGTAGAGAAATTGGCATGGAGAGACATAGAGTTAATATTGTGAGAAAGGGACAAATAGAAAAAACGCGAGAGACTAGAAAAAAAGATTTGAATAGGTAGAGACAAATCTATAGAAATAGAAGAGAAGATAGAGATGAACTGTATAGGAAGATGAAGGAAGGAAATGGATTGTAAATAATTGGTCAACTAAATCGAGATAAGGGCAAATCCGAATGGTAAGAAAATAAATAGGAGATAGAGATAGGAAAGGAAGAAAAAAGGAACATAAATAATGACAAATAGGGTTATACAAACTCATCTCATATTCGTACGCTTTTCTCTTATACAATAATGTCAGTCTAGAAATTGATGGAATAAAGCTGTCTGAAGATCTATGCAGACAGGGATAAGCTGTAACGTTGCGAATATTTTTGAAACGAGAAAAATGTCTGCTATGACCGGGAATCGAACCCGGGTACTCAACTTGCCGGGCGGATATTCCACCACTGATCTCCTAGCTGGTCAATCTAACAACTTGAGATGGAGGCGTTTTCTTTGGTGTATCTCTTCGAGGACATCCGTTGGGAGTGGTTGATACTAACTTGACGAGCTCGGCCCCAACCAAGAAAACATCCTCGTTCAGAAACGAGAAAATTGGTTTACTACGATAGTTCAGTAGTAGAATATCCGCCCGGCAAGTGGAATTCCCGGATTCGATTCCCGGTCATAGCAGACTTTTTCTCGTTTCAAAATTATTCCCAATAATGTCAGTGGTTACATTATTGCATATACAACCTGGTGGTAGCTGTGCGTAAACTTATTAGAAGTTCTTTACCAGCGAAGCGGTAGTAGCGGAACGCCTTAATGGCACGTCTCGTCCGTCCGTCCGTCGTAACTTTCATCTCCTAAACAGCTTGACGGATTTTAATTCAATTAAGTAAGAGTGATCTTTATTAAAATTTATAGTAAAATTGTATTTTTTAACGGAATCCGTCAGGTAGAACTTCCACTTTACGTAATTACTTTAATAAGCTTATACTCGCATCTCGTTAAATGGCATCCGTCAAGCGACAATGAATTATCAAACTATTATCTCCATAGCTCTTATATGATCTGTAAGGGATATATTAAAAAAAAATATTCGGAGAGAGAACAACATTTACCACAAGATAGTTCACAAAACCACGTAATTATCGGTTATAGTTTTGGAGATAAAAATTCGAGAAAATCCAGAGAAATACGAAGCATATTTTGTTTACATCGATTTCTAAGGTGGTTCTCTCGGAAAACTACAATTAAAATCCATATTTTCCTATCCAACACCCTTATGTGATATTTGAGGTATAGTTTAAAAAATGTATTCGGATAAAGGGTAACATTTACTACAAGATAGTTTGCAAGATCACATAATTACGACTAATAGCTTTAGAGATAAAAATTCGAGAAATTTCCTAACAAAACATCGCATCTTTTATTTCCATCGATCGCTAAGACGGTCCTCTCGGCAAACAACAATTAAAATCCATGTTTTACCATCCCAAGCCCTAATATGTATGATCTTTAACGTATTGATTTAAAAAATTATTCGGATGGAGAACAACATTTACCACGAGAAAGTCCGCGAGACCAAATAATTCGGAGATAAGAATTCGGGAATCGCCCAATCTTTTGATACCGTTCCATACGTATTTCCAGTAAAGAACGCCTTTGAAATCTCTGTGTATTCCATTTCCATCTTGTTTATTCTTATGCCACTTGACGCTATATAGTCATATTTTGGGAACCACGGCTTATGTAGTTTATGATAACAAGCTTGATAACTGCGTGAATTTTAAACAGAGTCCTTAAGTCATTTTTCCGCGTTCATTGCCAGCGGAACGATTGTAGCTGATAACCTTGTGGGTATGTCTTGTCTCTCTCTCTCTCTCTCTCTCTCTGTCGCATTTTTATCTCTCAAACTGCTTAATGGGTTTTGATTAAATCTTGTATGGGAGATCCAGATTAAAATTAACCCTCCAAATTTGATTTTGGGCTGCATCATTCAGCCAGAACTTCCGTTTTATGTAAGTTCATAAATAAAATTTAAAAGTTATCAAATGTGAAATGGGAAGAAACAAAAACACAAGAAAATACCACAATAGGCCCATTTATTACGAATTTGTGGTATTCTGTGGACCCTACACCTCTTTGGCCAGGACTAAAAAGGTGTACTCCATATCGGAGTACACCTTTCAAATCTTGTTTTACTAGGTTAAATACGGAATATTTTATAGGTAAAGGTTTTCTGTTTGTATGCAACCAAACCAGTTTCAAAATGCGTTCTTTATGATTTCACAATGTTCTCAATATTTTTCGCTCAGATGAGAATTTAACGAGAAGTAAGCGAAGTATGTTGTAAAATACATGTAGGTCTTCATGTAAAGTGGTCGTAATTGTTGCCCGATTTTAACTAAATTGGAATCAGTAGACCAATTTCAGCAAAACTCTCCAATACCACAGTTCATCAAAATACATTAAGCGGTTCTCGAGTTGAAACAAAGGAGCATTGTAGACTACATGTAGGTCTTCATGTAAAGTGGTCGTAATTGTTTTCCGATTTTAATCAAAATTAGAATTAGTCATTTAATTTTTAGTAAAACTCCTCAATACCAAATTTCATCAATATACGTCCAGCGGTGTCCGAGTTGAAACAAAAGAACATTTTAAACTACAGGTATGTCTTCATGTAAAGTAGTCATCATTGTTGTCCTATTTTAACCATAATTGGAATCAGTCTACTAATTTTATGAAAACTTCCCAATCCTAAATTTCATCAAAATACATCAACCGGTCCCCGAGTTGAAACAAAGTAACATTGTCAACTATTTGTAAGTCATGTAAAGTGGTCGTAATTCCTATCCGATTTTAACCATAATTGGAATCAACCGACCAATTTTAGTAAAACTCCCGAATACCAAATTTCATCAACAAACGTATAGCGTTTCCCGAGTTGAAACAAAGGAACATTGTAGGTCTTCATATAAAGTGGTCATCATTGTTGTCCAATTTGACCAAAATCTAAATCGGTCGACCAATTTTGGCAAAACTTCACAATACCTAATTTCATCAAAATATGTCCAGCGGTTTCCGAGTTTTATCATGAGGAAGGACGGACGGTCGGAAAAGACCTCCCCTATGTGCGTACACTTCGTGCAAAGAACGCATAAAAATCTAACTTTCTATCTACGACCATTTGCTCAGAATCTCAATATGAAAGTTTTGAATTCACATCCCGCCGCCCACCGATTTCTCCAAAACATTTCTTTGTCAGCGTAATCAATGACATCATAGATCACATAGAGCATTCAAATTACAGTAATCTATCCCTTACCGTTTACTTGCTGTTTTAATTTAATTAACAGCACAGACCGAGCGAAAACATAAGCGCGTTTATAAAATAAAACGCGCTAAAACATCTTTGAAAGATATGCGCATTCCGTATCTTTAGCACTGTTTTACTTGTCGATGGGCAAATCCAAACTAAACTCGGTTGGAATCAACTGTAGTGCAACATGATTCTCTTCAGCATGGTTTGATATTTCTGGTTATATCCTAAAAAATTGCAAGAATGCGCCAGATTTAGTGAAGCCGTTCACCCTCTACAGCCGCATACGCAAAATCAGATGGTATTGCAAAAATAACAGTTTCGGACTCGTGAGCGACTAAAAATCTTGAAGTCGATTTTTTTCGAGTTCGGAATACTTTCTCCGCATGACTCGCATATAAAAATGTGAACCTGGATGGATTGCAAAAGGAAGAGTACAAAGAAGAATCGAGCAGGAGGAAAGAAACGAAAAAAGGGGGAAGGGGAATAATACAAGATAAAAATAAGAACGCAGTTGGAACATCGAGAGGAGAACAATTTTGCGTGATAAAGAGAGGAAAAGAGACGGGAGAGAAAAAAAAGGAGGATACGGAGGAGGGAGAGGAGGAGTATCTACGGGGGGATAAAAGGAGGAGGGGAGTTGAAAGTAAAAAAATCCCCATTTGAATTGTTGATTAGGTAATCTCCCAAAAGGGTACCATCTCTCTCTCTCCCTCTCTCGTTGGTCCTACTTAGATTCTTTTCTCCCTTTCGCTTCGCTTTTCCGCACCTCCTCTTCCCATCTTTCAGTTAGTTTACCGCTCTCCCCAATCCCCTCCACCTCTCCCTCCTCCACTCCCTTCTCCTCCACCGGTGGAATCTCCGCCTCCTGACTCGCCAGCCATTCTTTCGCCCCTCTTAAAAAACTTCCGTGTCCCTTACCGGCGATATATATTACGTGCCATTCCATTCCCAACGGATCGTAACCCTTTCTCTCTCCCCCTCCATTTGCCATCTTCTCCATCCCCTTCTCTTTCTCTGACTCTCTCGTAAGATTCATTCTCCTGGTCAGACTAATTACAAAGGTGCGCCGATAGAGAAAGCATTAAAGCGCGTCGATAGCGCACGATTATATCGTAAAATTCCGCGCATAACGGCGGACAATAAAAGTTCAATGTCTTAAGAGAGTAGGTTTCTTTGCGGAGTCGGCGATTTGATTATTTAAGAAATCACTGGATCGGTTTACCATAAGATATGTAACATTAAATACACGAGTGTGATGAAAGATAATTGATAATAAGTATATTTCTAAAGAAGTTAAATTTCAAGAAAGAAAGAGACTCCATACATAATTTGAAGTTTCTAAAATTGCCCAAAACTGAGAAAGTGGATCTCGGTGACTTGGATCGAAACAAACGAGTGAGGAATTTCATTGTAGGATTACAGAGGTTTTCTTTTCACATAGCTTCACGGCGAAGAAAATGATATTGATTCTTATTCTTTGACAAAAGTTTATGCCTAACAAAATTAGTTTTTCTTATCTTGCTTACACAAAAAACCAAAAGCACGGGAATTTACATCCCAATAGAGTGACAAAACTGATTGAGTACTGTGGTTCTCAAATTTCCATTTTATATATGAAGCCTAGATTATTCGCTTTCAATGTTAATTCAGAGATTGTCTGCATGATAAGCACTTACTAGAAAACTTATCGGCGGATTTACTCTCTAATACGACTACTCTCTTTCAAAACTATCCTCATGGTTGATTCAACATTTATATGGATAAAGGAGCGATCGATATGTTATTTTTTACCCGGGAATGGTCGCGTGGGTTATTTAAATACCCAACGCTTATAATTACTTCTGGCATTTCAGATTGCATTAGCTTGCTGTGTCTTTCTATAGCTTTCAAGGACATCCTACGGTCGCATGCTAACCATTTGCAAACATTGTGAGACCATCAGTTAAGCTGTGACAAAGTTTGAAAGTAGACTGGAGCATACAAATACGCCACGTGACTACTGACGTTATAGTTTTGAAAAGGGACTTATGATTCTACTAACCGTTTTCTGAGCATGATTTATTACTTTTGTTCAGCATGAGCAATAAGACGAGAGTATGTGATCTCGCACGTGGCATTTGAATACCCCAGGCATCTAATTTGTTGTACTGTTTACTACTAGAGCGCTGTAGCGTGTTGACCCTTTCTATAACTTCAAGTGGAGCTCTGCTGGTTTGAATTCCCCCTTCCTTGGCCTTGAGCAGTCAGTCAGTTACCGCTGCTAATTAGTTAATTTTTATTAAATGGCTTTCATTTTTAGTGTAGTGCAGTGCTGTACCTTGTAAAAAGATATGGCAACCTAACTTTGTGAAACAATTTCAATTTATCTCGCAAGAAAGTTCACTCAAATGAAATCGATGTTCCTTTAATATATAGTAAATTATTTTTGCATTTCTAAAGATAATAATTTTTGCCTTTTACCCGGTTTTCGTGTTGTTATTACGTTTTAATAAAAAAATTCATATACCATTTTGATATGATCCGTTATTCCTTCATGCTTCAATTATCAATTTCCTATCTGAATGCAAATAAAGATTTTAATACCAATATGTCATTTTTTTGTTCAGAGTTAATGTATGAGTCATCTCAGCATATAACTTCAACAAAATATTAACTACAAATTTTACTATAAAAATTATTTTGGGGTAATGAAATACCCCACGCAACCATAGGCGGAACAAAAAACAGCGCGACTACTGCAGGGTTAAATACCAATTAAATCACAATAACTTAGCATCGAATCATAAACAGTCACCATTCGATTTTTATACCAAAATTTCATACTACGTTTATAATAGTACCTTTAAATAGAAGTGTATTTAAGATCAACACGCAACATATACACGGTGATTATAATACTGCGATATATGGCCTATAGAGAATGGATAAATTATTTAGGCTTACCTTGATTTGTAGTAAAGACAAAAGGAATATGTTATAATAAAAATAGTTATCTAATTGTAAGATACAAATCGAATAAGATAGTTCTTTGAGAAAAATATTTTTTAAATTAATGATAATAACTTTTCACATGTATTCATTTGTATTGCCGGATTAAAACTCTAATGAACACTTTATACGGGTCCGTTACTACGGAAACTTTTCGTTTTGTATACGTAGCTACAATAAAAATATACTCTATCTTAATATCTGGTTCATCAGTTATTTTCTTTTTTTTATTTCGTGATTTTGATTTAAGTTTTTTTAAGAGAAAATTCAAAGGAAAAAATGGAGGCAGATGTTTTGAATGATATAAAGTCATATAGAGAAACAAATTGAAAATCTAAGAATGACCTTTTTACAAGAAATCCCCATCAATATAGGAGCTCTTTAGTCGATGAAAAATGGACTGAAAATGTTTTGCAAACAGAAATTGGCAAATAATTGAAACTCATGAATTTCACTTTATTTTTTGTGACCATCTTTAAGGATAACCGTTAAACGACACGCCTTTGCCGTCTAAATTTAAAAAACTTCGCATCAAACATTAGCATTATGCGTAATTTCGGTGTTTTATGGTACCACTTCTAACACAAACTCCCGCAGCAAGCTCTTCAGGTTGATACATATCTATGTCAGTTGAGCTGGATGCAATTGCAACAAAATTGCTCTAAAATTAATTACTCCGGATAAATGCTTTTAGGATTGCGCCTTTACAACACGGCGCTTTTGCAGTCAAGTCCATGCGAAGGCGAAAAGACGAGGGCGAAACTTCAACAGTCCGCTCGCTTGCTTATGAGATGGTTGGTTACATTAAGTGGAGAGCACCGCCCAACAGCTAGACCGCAAGGTTGAATCGTCAAACAGTTCGTATAATGAGACTCTAGAGGCGTTTGTCTTAACCCATAGCCGCCAGGTTTATACGTATGGAATGGGATAGCGCTTGGGTCCTTATCTAAATGTTCATTTTCTGTGTCTTAATACTGCTGTACATACTCTTATCGTAATTCTATTGAATCATAAAGATCTACCGAATTTGAAATTTTCTTATTGCTTACTAACTTGTATATTTTGTTCCTTTAACGTAACAAAAGAGAACGATTTAGAAATAACACTCGCAGACACAATTAACGACTCAGACATCAGGATCGATATCCAGAGTAATAAAAAGAGCAATTAATCTTTCCAGTTGGAAAGAAGTGATTCACAAAGTAAAGAAAGAATGAATGATGAGATCGGTGCTTGCGAGATCTATAAATTCATGGTCATGTTGCTTTAAAGCTCCACTGGTTGGGTGGTAATACGTTACAATTTTATGCTCCAGAGAATAACGAAAACAGTATGGCATGTACCTATGACTATGTGATTATTTAATGAAAAGCATTAGTAAATATAAACAGACATTACAGTAGCTATCATATGTAAGGAAAATTAGAATATTTAGAAAAATTATGCTTTCTAATTAATATACACTCTAGAAGTGTAAATAGGAATTATTGCATGGTAATGTAATTATTCCAATTATTAAATAAAAATCTTAAAATGTATTTGCATGCTAATCTGTTTATATTCTCGCTTCAGTTATGAAGTTAAATAATTACGATCACCAGTAATTGAAATAATTTGTATGTAAACAAGGTAAAAGTAAAATTCAACGATTATACAACCTATTACTATTAAAGAGATATCACAGCCATCACATATTAAGCAAATGATAAAAAAAATTGGTTTTGTTGCATAATAATATCTCAGAAATTCTTAAAACTCGACCAATACTGGTGCATCATTGTGCATAAAATTAAGAATCAACACAACTGCAAATGATATTCTATAGTAATTGCAGAGATATTTAAGTGTCCAATTGTCCAATATTTTGTGAAGTGATAATCTCTATTTTCTCCATGTTAAAGCGTAGCATAGTGCGTGTATGGAAGCATAAATGAACTATTGAGGTTATTCAGGGACTCAATGCCTTTATGCCGAAGCGAATTTCAACAGTAATATAATAAAAAACATAATTGATGGTAATGATATGTGATAACAATAATAGGCGATGGTAATATTAACTTACAATCTTTTTATAAACGGACAGAATCCCATTCCTTCGCTAAAATGTACTTGTTTTGTGCAGTTGTCGTTCATAACACCGCAGTTTCCTAAACGTGCTTTATGCTCCTATAAAAGAACCTGAATTGAGTCTTACGACAATATTAAAAAAAACGTTGTAGTTAAATTATTACTAAACGATAGCATTAAAAATTGTTCGCGAGGATGTTCCGCTCATTTTTACTTAACGGCATCCGCCTTTGTGGGAATACGGGAACATTCTCAGATGGGATCAATTAGTTCATATTAAAGCACCCGCCGATCCGACGACGGGGCGAAAAATTAACGGAATGCCTCCGCTATATACAACCTCTTTCTACGCCACCCTTAAACTCGCGCGCGAGTGAGAGAGGAACTGGCCAAGTAGAAAAAAGGAAAAAGTATATATAAGGGATGTGGGGCGTCCCTGGGTGGCATGTTACGAGAAGACACGCGCCCTATGAAACAAGGCCGATGCAGAAGAAGAGGTAAAAGAATAAATAGGAGGAAATGGAAAAGATAAAAAAAATGTGGAAGGAAAACGAGATTAGTGAAGAAGAGTGGTGTAAAAAGAGGGTCGAAACGAGGGTATTATACATAAGAAGGTTATAGAATGGAATAGAAAAGGTGAGGGAGAAAGCAGGAGAAATGAATGGGGAGAAAAGCGAGGTGATGAATCAGAGAGGAAGAAAGGGATGAATAGGAGAGGGAGAAGTTAGAAAGAGAAAAGAAATGAGTGAGGGAGGAAGAGAGAGAAAGGAGAGAGAGGTAAGGATACTCGAAATGAATAACGTATTTATCGGGATTAGATTGTAAATAAGTCAGTCTTTCCAACCACCTAACCCCTTGTCATTTATAAATCAAATGTAATTGCCACATTAATAATGACTTTCATACACACATATATACAAACATATACAAATATAGACGCATAGAGGGAGAAAGAGGTGGAGAGAGGGATCGAGATAGAAGTGGAGAGAGATATGGGGAGAGGAATATGTAAGAGAAAGGTAGCGGAGGAGGAGAGGAGATTTAGAGAGACGGAGAGAAAAAGTGAGAGAGGTTGGTGAGATTTTCAGAGAACGGAAAAATGAGTAAAGAGAGGGGGAGCGCGAGTACGAGAAATGGACCAAGGAAAGAAGGAAGAGGGACGGAGTAAAAGAGAAAGAGAGAGGAGACGTATGTGCGAATAAGAGAGAGAAAATAAATTAATGGGAAACACTTGGAGAAAGAAGAATTGAAAGAAGTAGAGGGGACAAGTTAGAGGAGATAAAAAGTTAGCGAAGGATAAGGCAACAAAATACGTCAGAAAAGAGGAAAGAAATGAGAAAAATAGAGGAGATAAAGGATGTAGATAGTGGAAGAGAATGTGCAAGTGAGAGAGGAAGCGAATTTTTAAAGGAAAGGGAGAATGAAGTGAGAAAGTGAAATAGTGGGAAAGTGAGCACGAGAGAGATAATAAAAGGGAATGTCCGAGAAAATGAAGAGAGGGAGAAAATAAATAGAAAGAGATAAGGAGAGGAAGTGCATTATAGAGGGAGAGAGTGAGGAAGCAAAGGAAACGCGAGAAAGGGAGGAGGAAAAAAGAAAAACGTGATTAAATCGGAGGAAATGACAAAAGAACAGAAAAGAGCAGAGGAAAAATGTAGGAAATAGTAGAGAAAGAATGTAGATGAGAGACAAAGTAATACAGAGGGAAGAATAGATAAAGAAACAGGAAAAAGTGAGAGAGAGAGGGAGAGGGGGAGAATAGGATTGGAAGCAAATCACAGAATAATGGAGGGCGAGGAAGAAAGAACGAGGATGAGAAAGAAAACGAGAAAAGAAGGGGGAGATAGAGAATGAACGAGGGGAAAGGGAAACACGTCGAGAGATAGAGTGAGTGGGTAAAAGTTATGTGGAACAGGTGAGCAGAATGGGGATTTAAGAGAAAGGGATGGGGTATGTAGGAGAGAGAAGAGGGACGATTGGGAGAGAGAGGGGACGGTCTTTAAGTGGAGTTGGTTGGTTGGAGGGAGAGTGAGGGAGAGAGGGGGTTGAAATGTAAGGGCTTGAGAGGGATAGGAAAAGAGGGAGATACATAAACTTTAAGGGGCGAGGAGAGTTTTAGGTGGAGGAAATGGCACCCCCCCGGTTGTTAGGTCTATCGGGGAAGGGGCACAAAAAAAAGAATGAGTTTTTCTGCGATAGGGTCACTAAGAAAATGGAGAGGGTTGCGACGGGGAGATAAAATGTGAGGAGGTCGCGGATGAAAAAGGGAATGATTTGGAGTACCAGGAGCGGATTAAGAGAAGAAGTGTAAAATAGGAATGGAGGTGAAATAAGAGAGGACGAATAAGGTGGGATCGACGAAAAAGTTGCTGAAAATATATTAGAAATGAAACTAATAGCTTTGTGCAAAGAATGAGATTCAAAACGAAATTATTATTCAACGAATAGATAGAATTCAAGATAAAAGATAGATAGCTGAAATGGATATGAAGAATGAGAGAGGAAAGGAGTGAAAAAGAGAAAGGGAGAGGGAGAAAGAGAAACAGAGTACGTGCGAATTAGCATAGTTCGGAGACAAACGTGAGGGGAAAGTGAAATCCGATGAAAAAGATAAATATTTTAGAAAGTAAGGCTAACTAGGGAAGATACACATGTTAACAGAGATAGCCCAAAATAATCTGTATGGAAATACGAGTGCAAACAAAAGATATCAGAAAAGAGCAATTCATAATAACAAGAATACACAGAAATTAAAAAACGTGAATGAATTTACTTACAAATATTAATGCAAAGGCAAGATTAAATCTAGAGGGACTAAAATTAAAGTCTAAATTAAAAGGATGCGGTTGTGAAACGGTTGAAAATAGTTACAAAATAGACCGCAGGAATGCAGACATAAATATATTTCGGTGAGTAAAAATCGGTTTAGGCACAAAGCGGCGATCACTCACGGAGGAAAATTACTGTGGAAGAACGAAAGAAACAATCAGGTCTTGGAAAAGAGAATGTAGGTCGAAAATTGGATCGAAAAAGAGACGAACAATGAAAGACACTTCTAACTAAGACAGCCAAAAAGAAGCAGACTGGAGAGAAGGTGAATACGTTTGCTAACAATGACTTCAGAGCGAGCCAAAAGCTAAGAGTGAATAAGCTTTTGGCGTGGAGGGGTTGGAAACTTAGTCACCGTCGCCGCATGGCATGGGGATCTCATTTTGTCCGAAGGATTGTAGTAATTTTGGTGGAGGTGAGAATGTAGCAGCAATGTGAAAATGAGGATTGCCTATATATTTTGGTCGAACATTATTATGCAATATTTTCCTAGTAAAATACGTGGATGATCATGTTCTTCTATCAAGAAAGGAAGAGGAATTCCAGAATATGATCAATAGATTGGTAATATTAGGTATAAAACAGAATGGTAAATACAGAAAATCAAAGGTCCCGTGGATATCGAATAAAAAAAAAGTTAAACATAGATATTGGTGGAAATCCTTTAGAAATAGTTTCAGAATATAAATACCTTGAAAGCATCATAAGGAGAGAAGGAAAATGTTGCGATGGAAAAAAGACTAGAATAGCCAAAACAAAATCCACTTTTAGAATAATGAAACTCCTGATTACGGGAAATATAAGGAGGATATCTGCAAAGATGCTGATAAAATGGATTATAACTTTGTATCCAGCAGAAACATGGATGATTAGAAAAAATATTATTAAATATTGGGAAAGTTTCGAAATGTGGGCATGTATAAGATGAAATTAACAGATGGGATGAAAATGATGAATTACTAAGAAGAATATGGGAGAAGCAAATGATTATACAAACTAAAAGAAAGAAGACGAGATGTGAGATTAAAGTCGTGTTAGAAGAAAAAAGATGAAGGAATAGGATTCAGCTGATAGGCAACTTTAAAGAAAAAGAGAACTATTAAGACTTCAGAGCATAGGAGTATGTGGAGAACCAGGTTAACTAGGGATAATCGCGAACCTGTCTACGGACAGACTACCCATGATATATTTTATGCCAATTTGATCCAATTTGATAGATAAAATGTTTGTGCAAATATGTAAAAAATAGGGTGTAGGAGTGGAACGTAAATATATACATTGCAAAAATTTTCTCATATAAGTATGTATATACGTTTGGTCGACTGTACTTCTGTAAAAAAAAAACGCTTATAAATTCAAGTTAACCGTAGTTTAGTGTATATTTTAATGCCACTGGTCGATATTTAGTAAATTTTTGGGACATATGGCTTAGTTAGTATTGTTTGTGACAACAGACTGTACGACTGGATGGATTTTAATCAAAATCCTTAGAGCCATTTCTGAGTAAATCGAATTTTGTTTCAAGATATCAAAGAATAAAGTACCCTTAATTATTGCGCAATAACATTCATCTCTTCAGAGTGTCTATCATGAATGATATTATCCAAAAATATTATATATCATTCGATTCAGTTAAACCGTTTAGACTGTAATAAGATTTTTAGCGGATCGCGGCGTAGGCGTTACGTCATAAGGCTTAAGATAGCTTAGCGTACGTTTTAATACCACTGGACGCCATATAGTGATATCAAGAGATATATGGCTTAAGTAGTATTATTTATGACATCAGGCTCTACAATTGGATTGATTTTAATCAAATTCTGTTGAGCCATTCTTGAGTAAATAAAATCTTTCTAAAAGTCGCAAGGCATAAACTACCCTTAGTTTTTGATCAATATCATTAGCTTTGAAAAAGGTGATATATGCACAAATACGAAATATCACTCTATTTCATGTACGCGTTTGGGCCCTAGAACATCGAACAGACCGACAGACAAACAGAAGGCATGGCGAAAACCACTTTTATGGACTTAGGGACACCAAAAACGTGTATTTCCATCAAAAGTTTTTCACGATAACAATAATTTATCAATATACTACGTAGTATATGAGAAAGTAAAAAAGACAGGACTTTTCCTCGGCCAATATTTTCCTTACTGTCAATTTAAATAATCTACCTTTGTTAACTGCCTTCCCTCTCTGCCTCTTCATCTTCTGCCCTCTAGTTCCCCTCCCCGTCCTCTCCCTTTCTATTAATACGGATATGTCTGCTGAAGACGAGCGGACCTAGGTGCACAACTTATGGGGAGTAAAAAAACAAATTCACAGGTTCAAATTCATATGAAATCATATCGCCCTCTTATAATAAATATAGTGTATATTATATTACGCGCACAAAGATGTAAGCGGTGGCGGAGTTCTTAGAGCGTTTGCCTTACACGCAGTGGTTCCAGGTGCGAATCCGGCGGATGTCGGATTTTTTAACCTAGAATCGTCCCGTCCTCTACTTGTGTGCTTTGAAGAGATCGTGCAAGTCAGCGCTCCGTCCTTTGGAAGGGACTTTCAGCAGTTGGTTCATTTGGTGCTAATTGTAAATAGTAGGCTAACGCTGGCACCGGGTTTTCCTCCTCCCTTGTTTGTGTCTCTGTGTAAGGAGTTATGGCTATAATAATCCAAGAGGTTGATTAGCCAAAAATACACAAAGGCTGTCAATCACAATGTCGCAAATTCCTAAGTGATTGCTAAGTAAGAGAAGGTATTCAAATCTATAGCTATAATTAGCTTTAGTAAGTGACTAGCCAATTACCCGACATTATCCGCCATTGACTGAAAACACCAAAAGTGCGGCGAAATCATCGTAGTGAAGTTCACGTAGAATTCTATTACTTGTTTTCTCCTTTCTTGATTATGATTGGCTAATTCCAAAAATTTTGCAAAATAATCTCCTAATACAATTTATGCTTCCATATACGCCCATAAAAACTATTCTAGGTGATAGCGGGATGAAAACAATTGGTTGGTGTTGAGGTACGTACAGCAATAGGATTACACCAGGCCCCATAGACCCAGAAAAAATCATCCAATTCAAATAATATTTATTATATGTAGCCATATTTTATAATATTTTGAATGCTATATTTTCTACGTTTTGGCCAGAAATTCTAGGAGGTAGCAGACGCTCTCCTTGCGGACGCCCTTGTAATGCTTTCCTGATCTGCATTGAATATCAGAAACAAGCGGCTCCAACAGATACAAATTAATGCTACGTCATAAAGTTAAATGAAGAAAATTTTATCTGCATATGTTTCTTTTGTATGAAAGGCATTCATTTATTGCAAGATATGTCCACATAAATTGCTTGAGAGGTTGTTTTTATAATTATACGATTTTTTCGTCTAAATATAACAAACTACGAAGTTGCAATAACCATCCGTTAAATTCTTAGCGATAAATAATTCATTTAATTTTATGAGTTTTCGGTGCTTGCATACTGTAAGCGCTAAAAATCACCACGCACCAAGATCTAAACTCGTAAATAAACCAATGTGATCTCCAGGGAAACAGCACTTCAGCCAGGTGAAGCAATAGACAATAAATTAGAAATTAGACAATAAATTCCATGAGTTCTAGCGGAATATTTATAATTTTCCACGAAATTAAGGCAACTATCCGTAACTTTTAAATTCTGTTGCAATCGGCTTGTGTCAAAGTTTTCGTATTTCAAGTTTCGTGACTCAGTAAAATCGCCCTGCATGGGCAATAATAATAATAATAATAATAATAATGATTTCTTTAAGGCAAACAGGTTTCCCCAATTACATGCGTTATAGTAAATTTATGACAAGCACACCAAGCCGTCAGCTGGGTTCGAACCCGCGACCTTTGTATTGGGAGTTAGACACGCTAACTACCCCTCCACAAATCATCTCTCTAATCACCATTAAGACTATACCCTATACACTAAAATTATGGAAATATTAGAATATTTTGTATTAAGATTATGGCATCATCATCCGTGACTTTAGCATGTATTTGGATTAAAAATTCGCAAAATAGGTATGACACCATAATATTTAACAAATGAAAAGAGTTAAAAATTTCTCGAAAAACTACGAAACACAACATTACAATACTTTTCATGTTTCACTAAATTTCGTGTGTTAGTATATATAATGACATCATCATAAGTTTGCGTCGTAATTTAACATCAACGGCCTAATAATATATAAGTAAGACAATTTTTATTTTCTGCTAAATTAAGGCATATATCCGGAATTTCAAATTCTCTGGAAATCGGCTCGAATTTGAGGTTTCGCCGTTTCAGCGATAGCTATAACCATCACTAAAGGGAAGCCCACAAGATGGGCATAGGATTGAGACTTTGCAGAATGAAAGTATATGCAAAATAGTGGACTCCTATTTATACCTATGTGTCAACTGGACGTCGTTTAGGAGAAAATGCCCTTTGAAAATCGCGATCCGAGAGTCAACGAAATAAGAATTCTAAAAGTCCATGCAACACAACCATGGCGGTGGTGCATGGGAAACGTGTTGGATTTCAAATAATTTTGCCGGGGTTCGATTCCCGCAGGGACCCAACTTTTCCTTTGATTTTTTTTTCACAATATGTTACACTAAAATTTATGTAAAAATTAGAATATTCTTCTTTTAGAATCATGGCATCATCATCCGTGCATTTTAGTATGTATCCAGATTAAAAATTAATTTTAATATATCAGGTCATCATATGTATACGTCGTTGGCTGAAGTGAAATGGGTTATTATGCAGTCTAAACATTAAATCAATGCTCTTGAAGTATGTAAAATCAATTCCCAATGAAAGGCATTAGTCTTTGCTTGGGAGTTAATATTTTTCACTGTTGAAAATCGAAGAACTTTTCATAATTTTATGACTAAAATCAAATTTCTACGCAAGGTCATCATGGATTTGAATCTTGTTTAAAAAAAACTTTCTTCTTTCTTCCACAGTATGGTGTGTCCCAACTTTTTATCTTAATTATAAATAATTTAAATAGTAATTTTATATAGCCCTGCACCGTTTTCAATGATTTCCTTATGGGTGTTTAAAATTGGGCTTTGGGGTCAACAACACTCATTAAATATAACATTTTCTGAAAATTTGGATTTTTTCCAAAGATTGTGCCCAATAACCTATCTTTCTTCCAAATTTCAGCTCTGTAGCTTTTCTAGAAGTATCTTTGGTTTTATATGATATATACTATACATATATGTGCATACTATATCCTATATATGTAAGGAACAGCTATTTATAATGATATCCCAGCGTCTTTGAGAAGGAAAGGAGGTTAATTCGGAATGAACCAAAACTCTTTCAATTATTGATACTAATTAACGCCTGCCATTCCCATAGCAGCTAAAATCAAACAATTAAAAATAGCTATCAAAAAGTCAAAAAGGATATCATTCGTATCGAAAGGTACGTCTTGTGATCTTTGAATGAAATTCCTCCAATGATCGAAATAGATCCTTTCTCCTTTAATTCTTTTCTCTCGCTTTCCGAAATGTAGCTGTTGATTAAAAACGATACTACCAACGGGCAAAAAGACAAAAAAAAAACAAACACAAAAAATAAAAAGTCGCGATCTCGATCAACACCAAATCTTCCCCCCCCCCCCCCCCCCCAAACGCAATCAGAAACTTCGAAGCCGTTAAAACGTGTTAACAGCGTTACGAGATGTTAATAGCGCTCTCTAGGTGCCGTAATGGCCGCCATTTTCCCTTTATGGTTAATATGACATGCGGCGAGAGGAGGAAGAGGAACAGGAGGGGGTGGAGTATGGGGAGGAGGGGAAAATGGGAGAGAAACGAATGTTCGACACATCAATAAGAGAAGGGAGGGAAAAACGGACCTGTGCAGAGAGAGGCAAAGTCACTAAAATGCTGCAACAGTACGCGCGCATTTGCGTATGCGTGCGTGTGTGAGCGCGCGTGTCCGCGTGGGGGGGGGGGAGAGGGGGCCGGCAAACGAAGAGGACAGAAGAGATGGAACGGAAATGACGTATCCGCGGGTAGGAGAGGAGGGGAAGAGAGGTCGGCGTGGCAAAGAGAGGGATTGAGGGACGGAGGGGAGTCACAGCGTAATGATCTGGATGGAGGGACGGAAATTGCGGAAGCGGGGAAAAAGAGAGAGGAGAGAAAGTGGGAGGGAGAGAGAGAGAGGTTATGGGAGGGGAATGGAGAGATGGAGAGTGTGTGTGAGAGAGAGAGAGAGAGAGGAGTGATGGGACCAACTTCCGTTTTAGAGCAGGAGTCGTGCTGTGGAGAGGGGATAACGATTTTGAGGAAGATGGGGTGGGTAAAAGGGATTGGGGAGGGACTGAAGGGGGGGGGGGAGCGAGGGGTGGATATGGGTTGGAATGAATTAGGCGGGTTCGGTATTAGGAGGGAATTCATTAAAAAAAACTAAAATCCGAAATAATTCTGCGCGTGGTTGAATTAATGAGGACGCGCTTATGCAATCAGGAAAAGGTGGATTATACAGAACGCCACGGCAGCCGTGCAGTTTCCTCAAAGTGTGAGAGTCATACCTCTGACATCTTTCTCTCTCTCTCTCGTCCTATTAAATCATCTGAATTCAATCGGTGGATCGGCTTAAACCTTTGGTTATGTAATTGCTATCCCATAGGCGATAAAAAGCGAGCTAATTTTATTTGTGTAACCTTTTCACTCGAGGACGCTTAAAAACACTTATTTAGTTAAGCTTCTATTTTTGTTTACAAATTATAAAATACGCTCATATTTTGTGCTTTTATTCGCTCGCATCTTGCAATTTACATTCAATCGGGTGCAATCGGACTCGTTTTTTGCATATAAATCATTGCTTATTCGTATGAAGATTTTTGTTTACAAGGATACACGTCATCCCATGTGGAGGAGTTAAAGTGGCCTTTCAAACGGCCCAAATTACGGTAAACTCAATTTACAGGGTGCTTCGCGACCGAGTCTATTCCGGTTAGGGTCTATCGATACGCATAATTACACGTGCGCGCTGCTGAATAGATGAGAAAACATTCATACAGTAAAGAAAAAAATTGAGCAATAGTAAGCTAGCAGTTAAGAAGGTCAAGCAAAAGTTTACAGCGAATTAGCTTTTTTATTAGGTTCAGGACATGCAAATGCCGTGCATATTTACGTGAGTGATTTACTATAAAATATTAAATTACAAGCTTTAAACATTCCAGCCAACAGAAATTTCAGTTAATCGGGAGATCGCTTTGTACAGCACAAATAATTCCATTATTAAGTTGAGCAATTTTAAAAAACGTTCCTACATTTTGAATAAAACTTTTCAATGGAAATGATTATCCCGCTGTAATATATTATCACACAGGCATACAATCATTCCGGGTTAAACTATAGACATATATCGACGAAGCGTCATATTACACGTCCATATGAATGCCAAGATTGGTTCTATCATTCTGAAAAACATTAATTAAGCACGGGAAGAATATAGGTTACAATTATTCAGTTTGGGGCATTCTTCTCGTTATGAATCGAGTGTCAAAAATAATAACAAAGGTATTACTACAAGGTGAGAAAGGTAAAAAAATGAAATAAAAAGATAACCCACCGAAAACGCACAGGAAAAAAAGATCAAATGGCGGTGGATGATATATAAAAGCGGGGAATTGAAATTCTTTATGGAAGATTGTCTCTTGAAGGCTGTCTCATTCAGACGGAAACGCCGAGTCTCGAAAAAAGCAATGATAATGAAGTTCCTTCTTTTGACCTATCGCAAAAATGAAAGGCGTTCAAATATATTCAAAAAGACTGCGAATAAGCAAGCTTAAACAGATACAAGTTTGCTGCATAGTTATCGTGATTACAAAAAAATAAACTTTATAAGTTTCCATGCAAAAGGTATTTTTACTAGGGGCGATTTCAATAATAATATATATACCACCAGATTTGATCTGTTGCATTAAATTTCTTTTGAGTGAAAAGTTGTGTATAATTTCCTTTATTGCTAACATTTACTTTCACAAATCTGTGAGTATGCCTGCTAATAATATCAGTTATTACGTGGAAAGTTTTTATCACAGATAAACTACGTTGATACAATATATATTTTTGGCCTCCACACTGAATGACAATCTACGCTCAATTTCAGACGATATAACCGAATACAAATGTTTGATAGTGAACGAAATGAAAGAGGTATATAGTACAGTGAAAGTTACATTGGTATAATCAATAGGCCAAGTTCGATCAAAATAACGAGGAAGGAAACAGAAGATATTGCCTGCACGTTTCCGTCTAATTTTTTCACATTATGTTAGTATACGTTATGTTTTCTTTGTTACTATAGAAATAAAACTGTGTAATTAATGACGTCTAATTAAAAAAAACTAATATGACAGGTCTTGTTTATTGCACCGAAAATGGCGACTCAACTTCCAATTAGAGGTTTAATCTTGGTGTATATCAATATAATGAAAACAGTTTAAAATTAACCTAAGCTGGTGCTTTACAGCCTGTGATACGCGAACCATAAGTGGTACTTTGTGAGTCATCAGGTGATAGGAGGACTTAATGATAAATAATTATCTTTTTGTTTGTTAAATTTCTAAACAAATATGTGGCCATGTACCTACTTGATACTTTCTGTAGATAGAATTGCTCCAAGCATTCAGAACCTTATGTTCAAAAGCTATCACAAGTTTCTATTACTGAACTAGGCGGAAGTAACGATGGGTAAGAGATGGGATAACAATTTCTCAAGAAGAATTTGGAAGCGATTTTATTTTTAAACTTGCTGATGAATTACTTCCTGCTGACATTTATATTTCACTACAATTTTATAATAAAATATTGTGTTTGCAGTACTTAAACTGTATGAATCTCTATATATAAATTCCTATAATCAAGTATATCAACCGTGTGCACTTATTACCAGTTGTTATGAAACATTACAGGTATTTTTTGTATGCTATACGCGGAGACGACGCGTAGAGAAAGCAGATTGAAGAGAATCGCCGTAAATTACAGAAATCAAAAATAGTTTCGATGCATAATGTACTGTATTTTCAATCGCATGCCAGAAATAAAATAAAAAATCCGATACGAACAGGGGCGAACCAACAATGGATCTCGAGATTTGCAGAAGTGTCTTCAAAAGCGGCCTCTGAATAAGAGTTAGGCAAGAATATCGATCTATGGTCTCTCCTGAAGGATCTTTTCCCAAGTTCCGAAAAAGAACGTCTAAGATAGGGGCGGAGCAAGAGAAGAGAGATAGAGAGAGAGAGCGAGAGAGAGAGAGAGGGAGGGAGGACAGGAGGAAAAAAGGAAGAGCATGAGGATAGAGAGGATTCCCGGAAAGCGGAGAGGAGCAGAAAAGACAAACCGGAAATGAAACCTTTGAATCCCTTTTATTCCCTGATTGCAGTGCGGGGAGGCAGAAGTTGGAAAAAAAGGAGAGAGACAGAGAGATAGAATGATGATGGAAGTGAGGTGGGATTACGGAGGGGAGAGTAGAGGAGAGAGAGGGTGGGGAGGGAATTTGGAGAGATGGGTAAAGGAGGTGATGGATGAAGTTGGTGAAAGATAGGGAGGACAGAAGGAAAGGAAAAAAATAGCGAGCGGAGAGAAAAGGAAGGTCAAAAGAACGAGAGAAAGACAGAAAGGGAAAGAGGGTGGAAAAAGAGGAAATGAAGAGATTTAAAAAAATGTATAGAAAGCAGAACTGAAAAAAATTCGAAAAGTAAACATCAAAAGCGCGAGAGGCGACGGCAGAATTATTATTTAAAATACTCGGTTCAAATGAAGATTGTCCCGGGGTAAAAAAAAATATATTAAAAGAAAAGATTTCCTAAAAATGAATAATCTCTTGGGTTTTTTTATTCCGCGTTAACAGTGGTTACGGAATGGCGGGATTTTCGTTTATTCGGGACCGTTTTGGGGAAGCAGAGGGATTTTCTTCCCCGCCCCATCTCATATAAACTTCGCACCGATTTTTGCGTGAGAATACTTCCTCAACATGAGTGGGTTTGAAATACTGGAAGATAAATAAATGCTCCCTGCTCCTTCTGTGTACGCGTGTTTGTGTCAGGGACAGGTCGAGGGTAAGAAAAGCCCTAGATTCTCGGTGTCGAAGATCGCCCATTTCACAGAAAATAATTAAAAATCACCAAAATGAAATAAATATGCGGCAGGCGTAAAAACTAACAATTCGTAGTTCATAAAGCACCTATATTTCATTGAAAGTTTTCCTCCTTATGCTTATTTTAAATTAGTAGATATTAAGGACCTCCCGGTTATGTTAGCCCTAGGGCTCCAAAATTCACCACTCCCACCACTGACTCACGCGTGTGCGTGAGTGTTTTCGCATTTTGTGGGCGTTTGCTCATTCGTGTCTATGCGCGCGCATGTGCGCGTGTGCCCGAACGTGTGCGTGAGGCGGGAAAGAGTGGGAGGGAAATAAAAATTTGTCACAATCGGTCCAGTAGTTTCGAGAGAACATTTAAGGGGAGCGATTCAATAAGGAACGTAGTGGGCGTGTACTTCTGCTTACGGAGGTGCGAAAAAGAAACGAGAGGTGGGCGGAACAAAAGGAAAGTTGTAGATTTAAAGGTATTTAAGGAAGGAAAAGTTGATTTTAGGCAAGGCGTGAAGAGGACCGAGGATTCAAAGCGAGAGACACCGAGGGGGGAAATAAGACAGGAGAAGATGAACCACCGATGAAAAACCAAACGAAAAAAATGATTGCAAAATGGAAAAAGGATAGCCGTTTGTGAAAACGAAACGAAGTAGAGGTGGAAAGAAGAAGCGACAAGACAAATAGGTGAAGTGAAAGGAGAAATGATCTTGGAACGAAAGAAACTCCGAGAATCGTTTCAGATAAAACCATAGCTGGAGAGGAAAGAAAGAAGGTACGAGAAATAAGAAGAGGCGATTTCAGTCAGACCCTGATTCAGCGCCTCCCTATATAGTCTTGCATACCGCCCGTGAATCTTTTATGAGTATAGCTTCCATCTTATAACTGCATAGAGCAAGATTAAGCCTCGATTTACCACCAACCTCGATTTAGCACCAATGTCAATTATGGAAAACGGTGGCGCTAAATTGGGGTCTGACTACTTCTTTTTTTCTAATTCATTATAAATGTAAGACGTTTTAGATAATTCAAAATTGAATTGTATGAGATGAAAACTAAATTAATAATATTTTTCATAGTCTTAACTAAATGTATCCTAAAATGATATCATAATAATCATTAAGAAAGCTTCAAGAACAAACATTTTAAAAATGCAATGCGCGTTACGGCTACAAAGCAGCCGTCTTCCGAGGAAATTCACCGAAAATAGAGTCTGTAAGAATCTCAGAGAATCTATTTTCTACAAAAAAGCCGTCTTCTGTGGTGATTCGCCTTTGTAGCGGAAACGCGGATCTGGTTTTTTACAACCTTGCTGTGGCTATTGAAGATGCCTGAGGCAGGAACATTTAAAAATAATTGCTTGCAAATGAATTTATTTCAGTCATGAGACAAACTCAATAGTTCCCTGTTGATTTAATTAGCTGATAAAATTAATCGGCCATTCAAACAATTATACCTCCCATGGAGGAACTAGTGTGAACATTTAAATCATAAACAATCGTCGAAATTAGGAAATACCAGAAAACGCCACTTGCATCCCGGCTCACAAATTCTCAGCGTTTCACACCGATTCATCAGCGGGATCCCTTCTAAATACTTGTATTTCTGAGGACTCTTCATATAAGAAAAGTAACCCTTAAATATCTCAACGATATAACGGTAAATCCTGAGGAGGGCGCAGCTTCAAAATTCCGAAGTGAATTACACGAAACTCGTAGGCGTACGCGCACTACAGACCCGCTTAGCGCCAGTCGCCGCGATAGAGTGATAATTGAATCGAATACCCAATAAAATCTTCCCACTGATTCCCCAAGCCATGATAAATTGTCGAATTCGCGGTATTTCTCGAAGTTTAATTATCAACGGTCGCGGATCAGGAAACGCGACGAACTCTTATTTTGCCTGTTAGGTTTTCCGTAACAAAATCACGACAGTCACTGCATCGGATAAAAAGAGACACTTTCTCCTACGGATATAGGATCCGACTATTCGAGATACGTTCGAAATTGGCAATTCTTTAATAGAAAGTCCCGTAAAATATTACCAAAAAGGAAAAAGCTGTGCTGCGACTCATTTATCTGCAAAACGGGAACAATAAAAACAATTAAAAAGTTCTGTATTTGTGGAAAAGTATATTTTGCTGATTAAGTAAAAATGTACCATACAAATTAATTTTTTTACTGCGTGAAATTTGTTGTGCAAGCTTTTAACATTATTTTGGATAGCTTACACATTCTTTAAAAAACTAGATTCCAGTATCATAGATTATATTTCAAATCGTTTCTCAAATTATTCTTAGATAACTATTAGACGGCATTTGATAAAAATTGGTCTTGTAAAATACAGTCAAAAATAAAACAGTTAATTTATTAAGGCACGATTTTAAACACATCTTCATAGACATTTTTAGTTATTTAGAAAAACTGATTTAGATATGCACATTTTGGTCATAAAAACTTTGCAATACAATAATAATGTAATAAGATACAATTACAAACCAATTTAACGTCACTGTTAGCTAATCACGGTATTTGGCGCTAAAGGAGAGGAGAGGTATCGGTAAATCGAGGCATGTGATTGTTCTATGTAATCACATGAAGGAAGAAAAAGTTGTTCTGAAAGAAAATAATATTTTTTATCGCCCCGGATAGCAGTGCAAAAATTTCTCAACTCGTACTGAATCGTTATCTTGCATTGTCGTCCATATTCTGTTTCGTCGGACACAAAGAAAATATTAAGAAGTGAGTCGAAAGTGAGAGTTCAGCAGCTTCCGATTTAGAGAAAGAAGAACGTCCCGATCCTATCCTAAAAAGAAAGCAAGGAGATATAGAACCGTGATTGATGCTTATTCAAAGAGGTTCCGCTTTAGGAAATGGTGTTTTCATTGGAACAATAAAATTCATCCCCTTACACTGTACTTTTACACATTTACAATAGGCGTACACAATCATGTAAACAATATTATATTCATCATCTATGAAAAAATGTACCAAATAACATTTCAAACATCATCATCATGATTATAGTATGGCTATTCTATGGTTATAATAAAACTGAGTGGTTTCGGATATTCTCCTTCGCATTACATGTATAGTTATTCTTGGTTTAACTTAGTTCTCCACATATGTACTCGAATTTTCTGCAGTCTTCATGGTCTTGACAGTTCTGTTTCCCTTTTAAGTCCAGCTAAAACCATTTACTATTTCTTCCTCTTTTTTCTTCGAGTTTTGCTTCTAACACGTCTTTAATCATGCTCTCTCTTCTCAGGTAATGTCCGATCCAGTTTGCCCTCCTCTTTTTTAGTCTGTATAATCATTTGCTTTTCTCCTATGCTTCGTAGTACTTACTCGTTTTCAATTTAATCGTTCCATTTTATCTTTAGCATTCTTCTCCATGCCCACGTTTTGAATTTTTCCAAGTATCTTTAATCATTTCTTCTATTTTATCCATTTAAAACGTATTGTACATTATTCTGCACGTCTTCCATGCGAATAAAAAGGATTTGCGTAACCATTTAATTACTTAAAGGCTAACTATTTGTGTAAACATGTAAGATAGGAGCTTTTGCTTTGCTTTTCGAGTACTTATTGCTCCTCAGCGCTTGTCACCTTCCATCCCGCACATACCTCCTACCTCCTGCGACGGCACGGATATCTCGAATCGAGAGCGTATTTTTGGCTAATCAAAATCACAAAGGAGAAGGGAAACCTGGTGCCGGCATTAGCCTACTCTTAACGAAGCGCACCAAGGGGGCCAACGGTTTTACGTCCCTTCCGAAGGACGGAACGCAGAATTTGCGCGGTCTCCTCAAACCGTGCAAACAGGGGGGGGGGGCGGGAGACCTCGGAAAAAAACCCTACATGCGCAGGATTCGTGCCGGCTACCTTTTCAAGCAGCGGGCGAGTAGCAGTCAGCGTCCTAACCACAACACCACCGGCATCCCCTATCTCGAATCGAGGGCCACGTACTCGAAAAATGGCGGGACACGATTTGATCTTTCTCCCCTAGCCACTGCCGTCTCTACGTAGTTTCCGTCCGTTTCTTCCCTAACGTACGTGACGCTGTCTCACTTCTCCTTCCCTTACATCTCTTCCGTCGCGTGTGGGTCAGGTTGCCCGGCTCCCCCAACGCCTCACGTACCGTTCAAATCGGGACATGTAACAAAACTGCTTTCCTAGGGGAAAAAGGAGAGGCTCTATTTATTTTTTCTAACGAAGGCGGAGAAAATGCTATAACCTCTTTCATGAGAGCGGGAGTTAGTTATTCCGCATTCGGTTTCGAGGAAGAGGATTCCATTATTTTTTATCGAAATTCATTTTCGCAAATTCGCTTTTGTTCTATTTTTCGGCGTCACAGGGCTCCTTAAGGGATTCGGGGATCGATATTTTTTATATACCAGCGAGGTTAAAACGGTGTGGATTGAATCTGAAAACAAGTAATAGTTGCAAAGAAACAATATTTTACTAATAACTTCTACATCAAGTAAATAATTTACTCTTTTGTCCTTAGATTAGTTCAAATTTAGAGTTGGCAGATCATTTCTCACATACCCTAAAAACTATTGAAAAAAGCTTGGAAGCAAGATTTCCGATATGCTGAAAAACATAGCTTTGTTTTATTGGATATTGTTAGGAGGCGAGCTGGCGTAGGTTAACCATTATTTCTCGGATGAAATACAAAAATCATTCATATCCGTACATTTGTTAATTATTAAAAATTGGGAAATGTAACGAATAATTCATTTCAAATTATCGTACTGATTCAATTCCAAAACAAGCATTTAAAAAATACTTGCCTCGGGTGCCTCCAATGACCACAACACCGTTGCAATAAACCAGATGAGCATTCAGGCTATAAGGCAACCCTCTTCAGTGATAATTCGCCGAAAATATATACTAAAAAAACAACCTTGTTGTGGCTATTTGAGTTATCTTAGACAAGTATTTTAATTGCGCTTGTTCTTGAATTTTTTCAGTAATGTGACGAGCTCGATAGTTTCCTGTTGCATTAATTGTGCAGATGGTTCCCGATGGATTCTACTAATATTGTAATGTGCTGAAAGAATCGCTTATGTCATGACCATGATTTAGAGTAATAGGATCTTCTCAACTCCCCTCATAGTTTTGGTATATCAACTCGCGATTTTCATGTGAAAAGTGATACATAACCACATAATTTTTGTTTTAACATCAAAAATCAAAAGAAACTGTATCATATTATGTGCTCATAAATAAAAAAAAACTAAAACGTCAGGAATTGCAAGCTGTAAGAATGCAACCGGCGGAAACACGTTTGAAGATATATTCAAATTTAGCTTAACAATAGGTAATTCCATGCAAAGGCTGATTTTGTGGGTCTAAATTGTCAGGTGAATATATTAAAGTCAAACTTAAGAAACAAATCGATTTTGGCGATAAAAAGTGTGTTAGTATTACATGGAAAATATTGTTATAAAAAATAAGTAAATTTGGCCCAATTGATACAAAAAATGTTGAGCTGAAGAGAATGGACAAGGACACAGGTATTTAAAGGAGAAAGAAGTTAAGGATTATATTTTAGTCGAAATTAAAGAATTGTTTCAGAGGTTCACTTACCTACTATGATATGTTTCACTTTCTTAATTTCCAATGTAAATGAAAAAACAAATTTCGCTGTAAATTATATGGAACGAATATGAGAACGTATTTTGATAAGATAAATTGATAACCCTAATTGACGCTTTTGTCCTGAATTAATCATTTGAGTATAAACTATGCTTAAAAATAGAAATTGAAAAAAAACTATTAAAATGTGACGCCATATTACAATTAAAAGAATTAAATAAATGCTATAGTAACATATCTAATATATTATAAAAGCTGTGTCTCTGCCTGCGTGCCTGCGTCAGAAGCCTCGAATGACGTCATCTTCCGGCATAAAAGCAAATAAACCGAGAACGGTAGGTTCAATTTCGACGAATCTTTTGCCTGAATACTCGGCGCGAACTCTTGCAGGTATTAAGTGGGTAGTCGTCCCCCGGAAAAGCATGGGTATGGTACCAGGATAGTTTTCGTTTTTTCAGTTGATTAACACTAAATCGGCTAGAATACAATGTGTAGAACTTTGTTCTTTAACATTGAAAAATATCTTACAATACCGTTTTTGACTTGAGATTTATAACATTTCACCAAGGAATAAATATAGATTATTATTCTTACCGCCGATTCTGTTGTTTAATTTGTCTTTGCTCATATTTTAATTTAATATTCGATTATTTTCCGATTTTTTGACATTTCAAAAATGGAGTTGCTAGGCTAGCCGACACTGTTCATCTTGGATTTTTACACTGTTAGACTCGGCTTCAAGTACATTTGCACAAAGCTTGCAATAAAACGCAAGAAGGACAAAAACAGATTAATCCTCGAGTGACATCATCTCCCAGTATAAACGCTAATAAATAAACAACGGTCTGCTCGATTTTGACAAATCGTTGGCCTGAATACTCGGCGCGAACTCTTGCAGGATTTAAGCGGGAAGTAGCCTCTTGAAAAGGCATGAGTACGATGTATGGAAAGTTTACGTTTTTGCATTCTATTATAACATAATCGGCTGGAACACGATATGTAGACCTTTAACATTTCAAAATAATTTGTCATCGAGATTTTTACTCGATATTTACACTATTTCACCTAGACATAAAAGAAGAATCTTATTCTTACTTTCAATTCTGTTGTTTTATTCGCGTATGCTCATATTTTAAGTTTAGATTATATTTTTTGCGATTTTTTAACACTTTAAAAAAGAGTCTTCTAATGTTGATTTTTGATCTTAGATTTTTGCATTCTTGGACTCGGACTTTTAAGTGCATTTCAACTAAGCTGAAAATAAAAAACACATTAACGATAATAAACAATTGAAAACTTATAGGCTTCGCGTAAATTTAAAACAAATGAAACACGTAGCGAAGAAACTTGAAGTCAGAAACGACTCCAACGCATTGTAATAATGGACAGCTTACATTTTAAGCAGGAAGATATTTTACGCTTACATTAAAAATATCTTATCGTTTGCAAATTTTATTAGGCAATTTAAAGCAAATTACTGCATTGATAAACATGAACTCCTTCACCGTAAAAGGTGAAGGAGTTTTTGTTAATTTACTATTGTATTGTTTAGTCGTGTCTCGCAAGTATCCCTTTTCATATACTAAATTGATGTTTGTGATTAATTTCTTTTGATAATTAAGCAAGATCTTTGGCGCGTGGCCGGTGCATTTATAGTGATTACTTGATGCTAAATAAACCACAGAACATATGATTTGCTGGACCATCAGAAATAATAAACAAAACTTAAACTGTTGTGTACCAATAAGTGACAGACTAAATCATGTAGGTCTGTGTTTTTGGTTATAAAATGATGTGAACTAAATGATTATTTTTAGAGGTACAATAAAAGTGGTTTAACTATTAAAACCCAGTGTAACAATTTTTTGTCACAGGAACTATCACATTGAGACACTTCATTAAAAGTTCCATAAATGTTTGCAGGAAGTACTTCTATGTGTCCCTACTGTATATGACATTAGATCTTAATTAAATGCATCGAGCTTGTCACCATGATTATTATCATTTGGCATTGTTGAAAAGAGGAATAAAAACCCTTTTTATGTGATTAAAATCAGCTGTTTATGCTAATTAAACAAATATTATAATTCTTATTTCAAAAATAAGCAACAACATTTTTTTTTCTATATAACAGTTTTTATTCGGGGTTTGTATCTTAATTTTTAGTAATTTAAAAAAGCAGTTTTGTACTGGCTTGCACAGAAACCAACGCTAGTCTTATGACCGAGTATCTAAATTGAATAATGCTGTCAAAAAGAACCTCATCTAAAAGTGTTAAGCTGACCATAACCTTAACCATTCACTAAGTTAGGATGAAAGGAAGAATCTTACCAAATTTGGTTGTTCCAGCTCTTATCTTTTAGGAGGAGTTCCATGAGAAAAGAAACAAGCTCTTCAAAATATATAATAGGTACTAGGGATCCGCAGTAGTACTTCCTGCAAACATTTTGGAAACTTGGGTGAAGTGGCCCAATGCAATATTTCTATGATAAAAAATTGTTAGACAGGGTGCTATTAGTTGAACCACTTTTATTGCCCCTCTCGAAATAACCATATAGCTCACACCATTTTCACAACCAAAACATAGACCTAAATGGTTTAGTCTAACACTTACCGGTACACAAAAGTATTTGTTTTGTTTACTATTTCTGATGGTACAGCAAATCGTATTTTCTGTGATTTATTTAATATAAAGTAATCACTATAAATGCACAGGTCACGCATCAATATTTACTTCATTAGCAAAATAAATTAATAACAAATATTTTCGATATTGTAATTTGCTTTAAACTGCACAGTAAAATTTAGAAACAAAACTACATTTTCAATGTATTCGTGAAATATCTTCCTATTTTAAATGTTCAGTTGTCTATTATTACAATGCATTGGAGTCGTTTCTGACTTCAAGTTTCTTCGATACGTGTTTCATTTGTTTTATATTTAAACGAAACTTTCCGTAAAAATTTGCAACCGGTTATTGCCCTTGATGTGTTTGTTTCAGTGTAAACTTTGTGCAAATGCGCTTGAAACAATGCAAAAATCTGAGATCAACAATGCAATGCCAGCAAGATTAGGAAACTCCTTTTTGAAATTTTGAAAAATCGCAGAAATTCTAATCTAAACCTAAAATATGAGCAAACGCGAATAAAACAACAAAATCAAAAGTAAGAAAAGGAAACTTCATTTGTTTCTACGTAAAATATTGCAAATCACGAGTCGAAGTCTCGATCGTAAGATATATTAAAATGTGAAAGACTGAAGGTTCACACATCGTATTCCAGCCGATTATGTGTTAATCAAATGCAAAAACGAAAACTTTCCTGATATCGTAGCCCTTGTCTTTTCAGGAGAATACTATCCGCTTGAATCCTGCAAGAGTTCGCGCCGCGTATTCAGGCCAAAGATTTATCAAAATCGAGCAGAACGTTCTTGATTTATTTACTTTTATGCTGGGCAGGGATGTCACTCGAGGATTAATCTGCTTTTGTCCTTCTTGCGTTTTATTGCAAGCTTAGTGCAAATGCACTTGAAGCCTGAGTCTAACAATGGAAAAATCCGAGTTGAACAATGCTGCCTACCGTAGCAACCTCCTTTTTTAAATGTTGAAAAACCGGAGAAAATCGAATATAAACTTGAAATATGAGCAAACACGAATTAAACAACAAAATTGGCGGTAAGAATAAGAATCTTCATTTCATTTTGCGTGAAATGGTATAAATTTCGTGTGAAAGTCTCGATCGTAAGATATTTTAAAATGTTAAGGAATAAAAGTCTACGCATCGTAATCTAGCCGATTACGTTTTAATAAAATGCAAATACCAAACCTATCCTGGTATCAAACCCATGCTTTTCCGGGGGACGACTATCATTTTATCACCTGCAGGTGTTTGCGCCGAGTATTTAGGCGAAAGATTTGACGAAAACGAGTAGACTGTTCCCGGCTTACTTGGGTTCATGCCGGAAGGCAGACAGGGACGCAAGCAGAGACACGGCGTTTATAATATATTAGACTAGCTGGCTTCGCTCGGGAAAGAGTTTTCTTTTAAGTAGGAAACCATTTTTATTATATATTATTTTTATTGATATATCACTTTTGATATCATATTGCAATAAAATAATACAATAAATTTTGAAATGTACTTACTTTTGCTGTTGGGTAAATCAAGTTTTGAATTGCTGGTTCAGGGATCAGGGTCGTATTCCCCACAGAAAAAGATCCAAATTTTACCAAACGTTCCTCAATCCTTAATTACGCAAGCGATGTTTACATTGATATTTACTATTTTATGTATTGTATTGTAAAGTTTTGCTATTAATATAATTACACATTAACGTCTTACTGAGTATTAACGTGGATAGATGTACCGAAGCTTTTAAAACAGCAATAAAATTATGTCGATTTTGTCAATGCTATTTACCAAAATGTCAACAATAAACAAGATCTTGGTTACCGAACAAATGTAAGTAGACGTATAGATTTATGTTGAGTTAAATCTTTTAATGTTACCGGTAAAAGATAACATTGTTCTAATATTCCTTAAATACTATTCTGTTGACCCCATGGGGTATAAGAGACCCCACGGTCAGCAAATCTAGCCCAAGTTCTTCTTTGGTCCATAGGATAGCCCATAAAACTTTTGAATTCGATAGCTTCAACGGTGTAAAAACGTACAAAAACATACATATATACACACACTCTAAAATATTAATAGATACTAGAAGATTTATCCGGATTCGCACGGGTTGCGGATTAATGAAATATAGAACGTATTTAATTAATAAAATTTATATACTTTATATAAAACTTTTCATATTGATTTTGAAATACCAATTATCTACTAATTTATTACTTCTTAGTATTAAGGTAAAATATATATAAGCTAATTAATAAATTTATTAATAGCACTTAAAATCATACAAAATAAAACACATAAATACCAGCTATGAGTTGAAAAATATCAAATTCAAATTTAAATTAAATAATATACTATATTATTACACCATTTTTAAGCAGGATTCACTAAATAAGAATATTTATTAAGTAACTAAATAAATAAACCGAAGCAACATTAAGTCCTTGGACTTTTGTCATCAAGGTTTATATCGATAAAAATGAGAATTTAGTACAAATTAATGTGAATAAACGTGAAATACGAGAGATTTCGAATCAAAGACGAAAAAAAAGATAAGAGTTATAAACTATGATCATTCTTCTTATATACTGTGCAGGTACGAAGTTCTTATGTCAATTTGTCGAATTTATATAAGCAAATGGATGAAAGTTTGCACTTATAAAGGTCAATTTTTACCTGTTATCTTACGGGGAATAAAAAAGGCGAACAAACGGCCTTTTCCTTGCTGTCTCCAATAATCGTGCCAAATATCGTTACGAAACCTTTGAAGGCGTTGATTTGTATAGCATAACATACATACATCCAAACATTTAAAATTATAGTATAAATAGACGCTTCTTACAGAGGAGGGTTATCTATACTATATTGACGCTTCTTACGTATTGTATGTCATTATATATATATATATATATATATATATATATATATATATATATATATATATGCATTGGATCCATCTCTTTTACGGTTCTGTGCTAAATCTTGCATTGCGCAAGATCGCTGCAACACCTGGGAAATATCATGTTCCACACCATACGATGTGTGTAAGAACATGAATTATAATTAACCTAAAATAATTTAATAAAATATTATATCTTCTTGTCGTTTCCTCATTTCCGTGCTTTAGCATCTTAAGCTCTCTCTCTCCTCATTCAAATTGCAGGCCGCTTCAAGCCATTTGCGAAGCGTAACGACTCACGGTGGTTTCCGAAGAGTCACGCGTAATGAAGTCCCGAAGGCAAACTACCTTTCGGATCACTTGCAACTGAGAATAAACCTCTTCTTTACACCTGTCTCTCCCGTCTCACTTCATAACTCCATATCTTGCCTTCTTCCTTTTCTCCTCGAAGAGATATGGATAATTATGTCACTCTTAACGGGAGTTGAAAAGCTCTCCACTCAGCGGCAATTACACGCGTCTATCTTCATTCTCGGACCAATAACGTTCTCCCTGTGTTTGCTCGTGGAAGTGTGGCTCCCAGAGGGCTTACCTTTTTGCAACCGTGTTTAACTGTGAAGCGTTAGTGACCTTCTAAGGACAGAAATGACGCGGATGGATTTAAATAAGTTCGATCGGTATTTTTTATTTTCTACGAGAAGCCGTGTTGATTGTGGGAACAGAAGCACATGGTGTTATACTCGGGGGTATATAAAAATTTAACCATTTCATTGGCTTCCGATTATCATAATATTCAAATTGAACTTTTACTCATTTTTGTTGAAAACTTTAAACAAATACAATTTGTATCATATGTGATACACTATGCAGCCTCGAAACGTTTTAAGTTGATATTATATTTTTTCCTTGTCAATTCAATATCATTTCGGACTTGACGCAATTTTTTTTTAATTCCTTGTGATTGTTTTTCCTTTTATCATGGTAAATTAATATAATGGTATCTACCTAGTTTTTATTTATCTTACCCCTTTTTTTAATATAAAACATTAAAAAAATGTTGGCTGATTTCTAAGAAGTCAAGGAAGTGTGACTGTTCCGCATCAATTATGTCTACTGACTAAGTGAGAAGGGAAAAATTGAGCATACAATGACTCATAAAATGTAACATATTGACATAAACAATGTCAATACACGCACATTTTCATTTTTGAATCATATACGATACACCATGTGGAAAGGGGTTAACACGCCACAAAACGTTCAATTTATTAAAATTCAAAATATTTAAAAAATTAAAACAAAGAAGGCGCATAAATAAAAAAATGAACACAGAGATATGCGAAACTTGGTAATATTTCTAATAGTTGGGTAGCTTTAAAATTTTAGGTGGATTATGAAACGTAACGAAACGAAAGTGTTCCAGTCCACCTCGGGGTAGCAAAGTTGTGCCACAATCAATAAAGTAGCGAAAATCTAAAACTAAAGTTTACTTAACGTTAGAACTTATTGAATCAAGTTGCCATTTTTATGAACATTTTTTTCCGTATTAACACCAATTCACTTTTACTCACCTTAATTAATTTTATCGAGCGACAAATGAATTAACCAACGAAAGGTACGTGTTGCCATACACCTACTGAAAAATCGTCGGTTTCTATATGACTAGGTATATCTATAAATTATTACCGCCATATTTAATCGATATTAGCTAGTTCCGATAAAGTATTTGGTATTTTACTTTTCTTTGGCTGTATATCACCTTACATCTCCAATCTTAACCATCAGTCTGCGTTCGTTAGCTACCTGAAAACTAAAATATATATTCCGCGTAGTTCACGTACCCGGCGAATCCCATGGTACATTCTGGTTGCGTGGTATGAAAAGAATTACGAAACTCCTGCAAAATCCATATTGGAGGGAAAGTATATGACATTAAAGTGGGAAGCTTGGTTAGGGAGAGATTGACGGAAGGAGAGGAGGGGGTTGAGGTAAGGGAGGGGGTTGAGGTAAGGGAAGGGGTTAAAGGAGGGAAAGGGGGTTGAGGGTGGAGGTATAAGGGAAGCTGAAAGCGGGGAGGGGAGCGAGATGGGACGAACTGGATGGCGTGTTCCATGGGAGGCAGGAAGGAAGGTTCCCCTACTCCAAATGGGGTCGGGAGGCGACAGAACCAGTGGCTCCTTTGTGCTCTGGCGGAGGGAGCGTGAATTACGGGGCCAACTCTCCGGATTAGCATTTCCTCTGCGAAATGGGTGGCAGGCAGAGGGAGGGAGAGAGAGAAGGGGAGAGAAAGGGAGGAAGAGAGAGAAAGGGAGAGAGGAAGAGAATAAGGCAGGATGGAGAGGGGAAGTTAGAGTAACGGGAAGAATAAAAAAAGATGGCGAAAGAGTGTGGAAATAGAGGCAAAGATGACGTCAAGCTTGGTGTCACCAGGGGATTTAAGTACATCGCAAAGTGTCGCAATAAAGCAATTCAACTTTGGTATGGAATTTCTTCGGTGTTTATCACTTTACCCAGCTTCAAAGGTTAAACCAAAGTCGAACAATTTCGTTAAAGTTCTTTCGTTATTTTGTTCGGAGAAACGAAACTCTTGTCGTTCATGCTTTATCGCTTTCGCGCGAAAAAAACGAGTATACTCCTATGTGGAGAGAATCCATCTACAGTTGGCGCCGTTAAATCAATTTTCCCTCACTCTTGCCATCTATCGCCTAAAATTTCATGAAGTTTATTTAATAACGCCGTCAGATCGTAATTTGGTCAGGAGTACGCGAATTGGAAAGTTTCTTTGACGCAACAAAAGTAACCTTGATTTTCCTCCTGCAGAAAATCATAAACTCGAAAAAGTTTGATCTTGAAATCGCGAGAGAAGCTTAATTAGGCTGTTGCTGGAAACAAGCAAAAGAATAAAAAATTGGCTAGGAAGTCGCGCATTCTCGCTCGCTGGGGCATTCTGGGAATCGATCTTTTTTCCATTTTCTCCACTTTTTAAAGCTTTACTCCCGCACCGAAAACGCCATTGAAATTTTTGCATAAGAGAATCCCTCGCATCAAACAAATGCACTCGCAGAAATGTACTCGGGTGGTAGAATGGACGCTTTCATCTGATTGGGGCAGGATAACAAGGGGGAGGGGCGCTTGATTGGTCCGATTATACCTCCCTGACGTTCCTCTCAAAAGTGAGATCCAATTAGGAAGCTCGACTGATGGGAGCAAAAGCCGACAAACAAAACCACACACACACACATACACGCACTCTCTCTCCTTCCCTCGTCAGGGGAATCGAAACACCGTCGAGACGATGACCCGAAAAGACAAGAGATTGGATTTACTCGTGCGGTGCGAAAGGATAGAGTTGAATTCGAAGGAGATGGAAGTTCTATAAACGGCGAAAGGTTATTTTAATGTGACAAGAGTGAACAGATGCTCGTGTGATGATGTATTGTCCAGAGATTGTTCTGTTTGTAGGTTTTGCTTAACATCATTTACATTAACGGGTCAATTGGGACTGCATTTTACAACAAGAGGTCATAGACCTTCTGAACGCTAGCAGAGTCGCTATCACATAAGGTCTTCCAGCGATTACTTCACGATAATTATTATAAAATTATCGATCAATTGCTTTTTTAAGAGCCAATGTAAGCTACCTTTGTCTGATTAATAATTAGAATTTGGTGCCTATTTTATTTTGTATTAATTTATTTACATACAATATTATTTGTAACAGTTGGTCCATGCTTAGGACCTGTTTCTATTTTTTTTAATATTTCGATTTATTTGGCGTTATTTACGATTTATTTATTTTAAATTTATCCATTTTTGCTGACATAGGAAGGCGATTTAACAAAACAACACTAGGTATAAGATGAAATGTAATATTTTATATTCTAAATTGTTATAGACAGTCCTATTGTTAACGCGCTTGATTCCCTTTTAATGTTAATTAATGGAAGTAAATACAAAAATGTATCGAACATTTAGTCTTCCATGAACAACACTTTATATATTAGGTTAATCCTTCAACGCTTTAATGTGATTAGTCGTCCCCCGGAAAGGCATGAGTTCGATACCAGGATAACTTTAGATTTTTCATTTGATTAACACGTAATCAGCTAGAATATGATGTGTAGACTTTTATTCTTTAACATTTTAAAATATCTTACGATCGAGACTTTGACTCGAGATTTATATCTTATCACATAGAAAGAAATGAAGATTATTATTCTTACCGCCGATTCTATTGTTTAAATACTGTTTGCTCATATTTCAAATTTATATTAGATTTTCTCCGGTTTTCCGACATTTCAAAAGGAGGTTGCTAGGCTAGCGTATAGCTTGAGTATAGAAATTAAAAAATTTCATTTTGGTGAAAATAACCTTTTATGTCTTAAAATTTATAATGGACGACGGAATGATTCAAAAAGTGCTAACGAACTGGTTCTAGGAGAGAAATATTTACATTATATAAATAATTAAAAAGATCGTTTTTAGCAATTTTGTCTCGATAAATCTCCAGTTTAATCCTTAATAGTCTCAAAAAAGATGCATGCTCGATTCTCGTTTGTCTCTATGTTGAATGCGTAGAGAGCACTCTACTCGAAGCCAACATAACTGAAAGATAAGCTGCTGAAATTAATTTCCCATTCCCTTCTGATGCCAAATACCTCGAAGTGCATCTCAGCCTAATTAGGCAAACATCTAGAGATTATATAGAGCGCAAGGTGGATCAAAGAGAGGGGAAGACATCTAAGGTCGTGGAAATGGAGCATCTCTAGGAGAGGCTGAGAATCACATCGGCGTGCTGGATGTGAATCTGTGTCGCAGGAACGCCGCATGAATTCAGTGTAAAATAATTGAAAAAAATGCGAGCTTCGCACATTTGAGTGGTTGAAAGCCTAGTTTAATTTCGCACGATGATAATAATCTCCGCCTTCTCATTCCAAATTTTTGAAAACATTTTAAAATTCAAATATTCTGCTCGCAACAAACTTGTCATTTTTTAGAAAGAGTACGACATTTACTTTTATCGCGTCATACATTGTTTCCCTATTAGATAAAATATACCCGTAAAATAAAACAAAATTTATTTTTTGGAGATACGATATTTTCATGATAAATTTTTAATAATAACGGTAAAACGGATAACATAATTAAAGACGCCATAAAGATTGAAAAGAATAGAAATTTAATTGTTGGATAATCGAATTTTTAGGACTAAATTAATTTGGAATTAAATGGATCAGGACTATCGATTGTCATTTGTAAATTTTCGTTGCTTTAGCCTGTTTTTTCCGAATGATTGGTTTATTGTATATCGTATGTATGAACTGCAGACGTGGACGGTAAGGACACGAAACGAACAAAGCCTAGTCGATTGGTGATGACCGCCTCTGGCGTCACTGTAAAGGGCTGCCAAAATAAAACCACAGAAAATCTTTCCAAAAACATTAATATTTTTCCCCAAATAACTTGTTAATAGAATGCATTATTTGACATTATTGTAAAAAACCGTTTTTTAAGTGTTTACAATATATTTACACTTGTGCGGCGGAGCAGCATTATAATATCCGAATTACATCAGTGTGCACACGGAAAGAAGAGCAAAGAAGCTAATGCATTTTTATAAAAATTTCTTGGACTGCGTAACAACAATGATACGCCGGCTAATTTATTTACTTTAAACCCATTATACTTATTCCTTGTGATTGTTTATAAAAAATTCAGGCATTTGTTTACTATTTTTTATCTTTGGCAGCTAAATTACACGTAAAAAAATTACAAGGACGTCATGTGACATATCGCCTTCGGCAGCAAGAAAGAGCAGCTTAAAATAACTAATAAAGGTTGTTGGAATATCAAAGCTCTCAAAATATCCATCAAAAGGTCAAAATGTCGTGTAATTAGCAAAAAAAAAATTAATTAACATTAATAAACAACGCAGGTAACCTTTGAGTCAGTGTCTTTTAAAAGAGTCACCGTAGAAACTAATTGCAAAACTAATTCTTAAGGGAGACGTCCAATGTGTCTACGTACTCGTGAGATGAGGAAGACCTCCGTTGAGACCGCAAAGCCCGCAGGTAAGTGTTTCGAACTCTCAAACTTTCAAGGGAAACAAGTGGCTGACTGGTAAAGGCAGAAAAATTTAGGTCAGCACTGACGAAGTTCATTGTTAATTTCCTGTTTTGCTAGTGACAGGATGTTAATTCAAGGAAATCGTAATTATGGCTCGTAGGATGAAAGAATTTTGAATAATTTGGTCTCGAAATCTAATCTTACATTTAATATTCCCTTCACTATGTACTTGTTTTAACTATGCGTGTATAATAAGGTACAATGAAGTAAGTGGTATTAATGATAACAAGACCGAATTAAATAATATTCAAAATTGCTCGATGGATTTTAAAACAACGAAAAATGGTAAGTTATCGTGAATATGTTGAAAAAGATGAACTCTAATTGATGTAAAAGAGGAATAAAACACACACACTCTAGACACACTTGTAGGTTTATGGGACGTTACTCCTCTCCAAGGACTCACCAGTCACGCACCACCTCACGTACACAAAACACTCGGGTTTGCGGGAAAATAATCCTCGCCAGAGACCACCATTCATCCATACACACACAAGTTTGCGGGACGTTAACCCACGGCAGGGATTATACCAGTCACGCAACGAACAAAACCAAACTTGAATAGGTGAAATATAACTAAATTCATCAAAATTTGAGAGCAGTAGACGAATAGCGCAAACAACGGATGCGTCTTTGAATGCCTCGAAAGAAAGGAAAAAGGAGAATTTTCAATAAAAAGTTGGGAAAGCGTACTAAGACAAGCTACTGCCCGCAAATGGCGATGGTTTTCTGTAATCATATGGACAAACAGAATAGTAAACCGAAGAATAAAATGGGAGGAAAATATAGAATATAGAGTAGTGGAGATAGAATGAAGAAGAAGGGGGGTGATGGAAGTAGAGAGAGATGGATGGAGTGACAGAAGGAGGAAAGTGATTTGCGCGTGTTTGCTTGTGTGCAAATGTGGGGAGGTATTCGTATGTGTAGAGAACGGGTTGATGAAGGATCCGGTGAGGAGGACGAAGGGGTTGGATGACGTGTGAGCAAAGGAAATGGAGGCCATAGTAATGCTTCCATTCACGAGGGATGAAATGGATGGAGAAGAGGAAGGGAGGGAGAAGAGGACGGGAAGGAGAAGAGGAAGGGAGGGAGAAGAGGAAGGGAGGGAGAAGAGGAAGGGAGGGAGAAGAGGAAGGGAGGGAGAAGAGGAAGGGAGGGAGAATAGGAAGGGAGGGAGAGAGGAAGGGAGAGAGAGAGGAAGGGAAGGAGAGAGGAAGGGAGAGAGAAGAGGAAGGGAGGGAGAAAGGAAGGGAGGGAGTGGAGAGGAGGGAGAGATAGATAGATAGATAATCGTCTTTATTCGGGCGAAATTTAGACCAGAAGGTCCATTCTTACATTTAACCCTTGAGAGGGAGGGAAGGAGAGAGGGAGAGATGGAGAGAGGGAGGGAAGGAGAGAGGGAGGGAAGGAGAGAGGGAGGGAAGGAGAGAGGGAGGGAATGAGAGAGAGAGGGATGGAGAGAGGGAGAGTGGGAGAGAGAGAGGGAGGGAGAGAGGGAGGGAGATATGGAGGGAGAAAAGGAGGGAGAGAGTGAGGGAGAAAGTGGGGGAGAAAGGGAGGGAGAGAGGGAGGGAGTGAGGGTGGGAGAGAGGGAGGGAGTGATAGAGGGAGGGAGAGAGGGAGGGAAAGAGGGAGGGAGGGAGAGAGGGAGGGAGAGAGAGAGGGAGAGAGGGAGGGAGAGAGGGAGGGAGAGAAGAAGGGAGGGAGAGAGTAAGGAAGGGAGAGAGTGAGGGGGAGAGAAAGGGTGGTAGAAGAGGAAGGGATAGAGAGTGGTAGGGAGGAATAGGAGAGAAAAGGGAGGCGCTGGAATGGAATGAGAGGAGAGAGCGTGATAGAGAAGCTTTAATGATTACCAACTTAGTCAAGGGAATCGGATATAAGCCGCGTGAAATCAATAATCGTTGGCCTTTGTGAGTCAAGAGGTAAAAGGATTTTGGCCGTGCGAAGGAGTAAGGATGTTGCGAGTATGAATTCTCCAAACAATTTGATTCACTTATCGGAATAGCTGGTTGAAAAATATTGCCGATATATAGTCTATTTGGAAGTTGAATTTTCAAAATTATACTGCTGCTAGAAAATATATCAACTCAATAGAAAATATCACGGCGATTCCTTCTTAGTGAACATTTCTAAAATAAATTAATACCTTTATTATTTAAGTAAAGGTACTAAACTCTCAAAATTGTTGAATTGAATAAAAAGATCAATTAACAGAGCATCACTCACATAATTAACATAAGAAAGGAACCCACATTGGTTCCAATACTTACTTGATAGTTAAAGCCAATAGTTAACTAATAAAAATATAACAATGACCATCTATAATGTTCGCTCTCATTGGACTTTATTTAAAAAGAGACTGACCAAATTTTATATTTAACAAAACAAAATAATATATCCAATCGGTTCAAAACTTAACCTTATTTGAAATTACCAAATATAAAAAAACGCCAGTACAGTATATAATTTTGCTTGTTTGTATGAAATTTCTGGCTAATCAACGTCTTGGATTATTGTAACCATTACTCCTTCCACAACCGAACGCATACACAAGGGAGGTGGAAAACCCGGTGCTTACTTTTTAAGAAGTACACCAAGGGGGCAAACTGCTTAATGTTGCTTCCGAAGGACGGAGCGCTGACATGCGCGGTCACCTCTAATCACACAACTAGGGGACGGAGCTATCCTTGAATGTTAATGGACACCCAAGAAGTGACGAACTTTAAGTTAGCGCGATGAACCGCATTAAATATCACGGAGAAAGCAAAAGAGTTTCGTGAATGCTTTGATTCGAAACGGTTAATTTAAACCCATCTCTAGATTGCCTCTGGTTTTTTGAACTAATCAACGTTACCAAGCTAAGTGTCTATCAAATTGCTGTATTATATTGAAAAGTCAAGAGAAATTTGCAATAGAATCGAATCAACATTCAAGTGCGTCCCACGTAGAAGATTTTGGAGTAGAACTTTGAAGGACAGTTCTGAAATTAACAGACTACATTGTTATCTCCGTGGGCTCCTCAAATTTTCCAAGTATAAAATTAATTAAGTTCTATAGTACGTTTAAGGATCAATAATTACAAAATTTTACTTATTAGTAACTTGGTATTTTAATAAGCTATAATATTGGCATTTCTGATTTAGTGATATATCCAAAATATTTCATTCTCTCTTGTAATGTAGTATAAGCCGGAAAAGTAAAACAATAAAAAAGATGCTTAAATAGCTATATATTTATGCCATAGAAATTTCTTGATCCACTCTTAAGGGAAAATATGTTGATAGTAAATGTAGTAATGTCTACAAATCTCGAAAATTGATTCTCTCTCAGATGAAAATTTTACGAGTTTAAGCAAACATTTCTCATCTTTTTACCGCTGGCGTGGCAGAATATGCGTACTTACAGAGAGTATGAAGGGCAACTCACATTCAAAATACAAATTTTTCTTTTAAGAAACAAAAGTATAGTTAGCTAGGAATCGTAAGAACACGTGGTAAATGCAGCCAAAATGCGCGTTTGGATTTCACCACCATTTTATGACATTCCAGGTTATCAGTTTAAAGGTGAGACTGTTCTACTGACTTAAAAATCATCCTGTAACTAGCACTACCTGCACTCTGTAAGAATCACTAGACACACAAAACACATTTCAATTGTATACAGTCTTTAAAAAACGTTGCTCCAGCATTTCTGAACCGTTTCCGAAAAAATATGGAAATGGCCTTAAATTACAAGCAACTTAGCCCGAAGCGCGTGTATAAATTCTCCGTGAGAATAAAATTATTAAAAATAATTACGAAGGCATCTTTATAACATCCGCAAGAGGAAGGGGGGGGGGGCGGAATTTCCAAGGGTGGTAAAAAAGATAAACAAAATATAGCACTTTTCGCAGAATCCAGGCATACTAACTCTCTCTCTCTCACCCTCAAACACACGCACACATACACTCCTTCCTTTTCTAAATGTGTCAAAAATAAAACACACGCGAATATATTCGGCGCAAAAAACACCCTTATGGGGCATTATGAGCACGTGTTACCGAGCGCCAACCCTCTCCCTTACCATCACACACAGGTCCACAAACCGAGCTTTAAGGAGAGAGAAAAAAACTGAATGCGGAAAAGCGCCATCCTCGCACTCTCACGTGGGGGACTCCGCGCTCTTTGAAAACCATGGCAGCCATTCATATCCTGCACGAAGTTGTCTTTCCACTACACGCCGCCACGCGGAGCCACCGGTGCGAGGGAAAGCCTTACCCCCTCCCCTTCCCCACCTACCCGCGAACTGTGGAGCCGCATCTGCTCCTCCTGCCTCCGTATTCCGAGTTTTCATCCATAATACCGAGCAGTTGCGCATGTTTTGAAATAAATCCAAAGAGGGCGTTGCAAGGGAACTCGATATGGAGTTTTTTCTCTTCTCCCCATCCCTTCCTTTCGAACTTATTAAGGATCATAAAAGAGGAGAGAAAGGGGCCTATTTTTATTTTCAGAAGGTTTTTTGAGGGAGAGAAGGATGATGAAATGTTCAGAAAATTTGGGGTATTTTTGATACATTTTTTCATGAAGCGTAGAAACCGATTTTCGCAACCCATTTCTGGAATTTTCTTCTTCGAGTCTGCCGCGTAAGAGCTTTCATAGGATGATTTTATCGACATGTTCCTAGCTTAGAATTTTTTATTTAATACAGGTATACATGAACTTTATGCATTTGACTTGGTGCGATGGATATTTTTGCATTTTTATACTATTTAAGCGGGATCGACTAGTCCTTTTCAGCGCGTTCAAAAAAGCGCTTGTAGTTTTGGTACGTTGGCATCTCTCGGTCTGTGCACTTGCTTAAATTGAAATTTTGACGAAACGAAAAACGATAGAAAGCTGGAACTTGTAGAGTAGAATTACATATTTGTGCGATTTGCTTTTCTATGGACTCGAGTTTTGAAAAAATATGTTTGGATTGGGGCTCACTTAAAATTTTGTATTTTGAAGGGAGTAATAGATGGAAAGTTGAAAATTTGCGCGTACGTTTCCACATAACCAGTAATTCTAGTCTTATTACTTTCTCCATATACGTAGTATAAGGGAAAGTATTGCATTCATGAAAAAAATCGATTTCGAGATTACAACGGAAATACACGTTTTGAGGTCCTCGGAACACGATTTGACAATTTTATCGATGATGTCTGTGAGTGTTAGTGTGTGTGTTTGTTTGTGTGTATGTGATAGCTTTTTGTAGGTGCTCTAACTCAAAAATTATTAATGAGGTCAGCGCGAAGTTTTATATTTAACATTTTCATAAAGGTCAGAAAAATCAATTTGGATTTGGTAAAAATCGGTCAACCGAAAATGGGTGTTTACTCTTGTCACTTATCCATTATTTTGAAATATTAGCTTTAATATCTGATAAATGTAAACATGTAATGGAATAAACGTTGTAGGAAATTTAATTTTTTACAACCAATTTTTGAAACAGTTGTCCATATAATGCATTGTTTAAGAGATATATTATATTTTTAGCTGCCACCACCACGCCGCCTACCGAAGATTATTGTTAACAATTATCGCTTAGTTACGTCTTACAATTAGTAACGCTCCGTTTTCTTTTCTTAATTGTTGGAGCTTTGTGGCTATATCCAATATCAGAAGGCTATTGTTTGACTTTATTTCTGTTCTTTGTAAAGTCTAAAATTTTCTCGCATTCTCTTAAAATATTTATTATTATCAAACCTATTTGGAATTTTTAGAAATATTACAGATATGGAGAAAGTCATGTGTAAGACACATCCGATTTTTTTAATTTGGGCTTAGAAAACATCTTGTCCTGTTTTATTAATTGTTGTCAACGATAACAATCTTTGTAGCAACTGAAGTAAACAAATTTCACTACAAATATTTAAATAAGATGAGATTTTCTTTCGTGTGCACACAGAACATAATAAATGAAATGAAATGGATTTTCTAAAACGAAAACATGAACGTTAATTTTATTAACTCTTTGTAAATGGAAAATAATGTATAATTTATGGTAAAACAATGAACTTAAACGCAAATATTACTTTACAAATACTCAAGTAAGGTATGTTCTAAATAATTTTAGTTTGTTTCACTTATATCCCCGATGGTATAAATGATGTAAGCTGAAACTTTGAGTGCAAATTTCTACATTGATTCCGTGCATTCATGCAATCGTCAAAGGTCTGAGTTTTAACTATTTTACAGACGAGTATGGAAATGCTTAAAATTTTTAATGCGAAATTGATGGCCATTTTGGAAGTATCGTTATCCAAAAAAATGTATTGTAACGTAAAATATCTATGTAGAATGTTGATGCTGTAGCTTAGCCATAATTCTTCGCACATTTCAACGCTAACCTCACCTTTACTTGGTACCCCCAGTTATAAAACAAACAAGGCTCTAATGACCAAATATGTGGGAGTAAAACTACCTGAAAAATGAAAGCGCGTTAATTTATCCGTGTTCATTAATAACACTACTTATTTTGAATAAGCTGTATATTCGGTATATTCTCTCTCCTGCACGAGGAAATACTTTAACCGAAACGAGCGTAAAATCGTTCAGCTGTGTTTTTCCGTATTTCCAATATAGAATTAGAAAAAGATTAGTCGCTACTGAAGAATTTACGATATCAACTCGGAAATAAAAAAGCATTACAAACAGTCATGAGATAAATTAACAGTTTGTTTTTAATTTTAAAACAGAAAATCTGATAACCAGATACGCACAGAAACCTTTAAGCCCACCTTTACTATCATTATAATTATAATATTATATATATATATATATATATATATATATATATATATATATATATATATATATATATATATATATATATATATATAATTATAATAAAAAATCTTCCTCTCACGTACCTATCCGGTTGAAATTGTAAGATAATATTTAGGTATAGATGTAAAAAAATTATTTTGCTAGGATAGTTCAATTTTAATGACTATGGCATCTTCAAGGAGCTTATCTGCTATCAAAATAATCTATCATGGGCTTATATATAATTTTCTCAATACATTCTATCGTTGAAGCAACTTAAAATTATTCAAAATGAAAGGCCAAATAGGAAATATAATTATTTTGCCATCTTTCAAAAGCTTTCTCATCTAAAAACAATTTCTATCTAATGATAATTTTTGCCTAGGCCCATGATAGCGACTGTATTTAGTTGGTAATGTTTTAAAAATGATACAAATTTGCCATGTTAAGATAAACGTCAATTGTATTTATTTGAAAAACTTTACAACTATTTAGACCTTAAACACCCTGTTGTGACGAAAAAGAAATGAAACCTTCCAATATGAGAATTCTGACCCAAAAATATAATTGGCATGAATGAAAACCACATGGTTGAAGTGACTCGCTATCGTAATATAGGTCCCATAACATTCGACACAGACACACACACCCACACATCAGCTCGATAACTTGAAAACCACGGACGGGAAAATCGCGAAAAACCGCGATCGATTTCCCACCCGCTATGACGGTGTTAAAAAAATAATAAAAGAGAGAAAGAGATAAAAAAGTTAGAAAACCGAACTCTTCCCCTTCCAGAATTCCAAGAGAGAGAGAGAAGCGCTCGCAGAGGTCAACCCGCTCTTAATGCCCCTCCATTTTAAACCAGCGACCGTGACCGGCATAGTCCGACGGGTGAAGACGGCCTTTCTAGCGGCAAGAGAGAGAGAGAGGACGGATGGCCCCCTCTCTCTCCCTTCCCCACCCTCCCCCAACCGCTATACCTCTCCCCCTCCCACACAACTCTCCACCCATTCCCTTCCAACCCACCGAGACGGGCTCCTCGCACTCAACGGCGTGGACCGAGGAGAAAGCGAGGCATACATCAGAGCTCTCCTAGCGAGGAGAGGAAAGGAAGCAGTAACTGGGTATAGTCCCAGAACGTTGAAACGCAGGAGCTTTGTCCCTCCCCACCCTCTCCCAACCCATTTACCCTACTCCTCTGCCCAGTAGACGACCGACCCAACCCACCTAAAGACCCACGGACTGGTATATCTCCAAGGAGATGTGGGCAAAGGGGAGGAAGGAGAAGAGAATGGAGGAAGGGGAGAAGGGGTGTGGGCCAGGGGCAGAAATGCCCCCAGTCCACGACATGGCGTTACGAAACGGCCCATAAATTCAAAGGGAGGAGGAAGGAGGTGGGTGGGAGGGATGGAGTGGGAGGGATGTTCGAAGAAGGGATGAGGAAAGAGAGAGGAATGAGAGACGGAGGAATGGGAGGCAATTCCTGAGTCGCCCACGCTTCTTTCGCGCCGAGGGCGAGACAAAACACTAACGTATGACGCATCGGAACAGGTAAGGCGACGGAGGTGGGGGGGAGGAAATAGGGCGGAAAGGGTTAAGGACGGAGACAGAGATTTAGGGATGAGGGTGGAGGGATTTAAGAGGAGGGTTATTCGCGATAAAAGCCGGTTAAATTAACCGCTTCCAAGGAGTTCCCGTGGTGTTAATAATTCAGAGGGAGGGATAAAAGGAAGCGCAGAGCGATATTAGATGCGCGAGATAATAAAAATTCAGGAGAAAGAATGTCACATTTAAAAACAAAAGATAGCATTCTGATTCGAGGCAAATAAAGAGGTGAATTAAAAAAATGTTTTCTAAAAGATTAAATCCGAGTATTGTTTTCTGGGTATAATAGTATTCTATCTCAAATACCATTTTTTTAAATCGTATGAAAAAATAATGTTAAATTACGAAATACGTGAGTCACTCTATCACGCTGGAAGCGGAAAAACGTGATTAGTAATTTAATGAAAAAAAAGACGATCCTTAAAAATTGTTTATATCTATCTTTCTGCGAATCGAGTTCGACCTTTGGGTCAAAGCTAAATTTGTTATGAGATATAAAGAATTTATTACTTTATTATTGTATTACATACTTGAGGAATCAAAAATAAATAATCGAGAGGATGAAAGGTTCATTGTTATAATATTGCAATCCCTATTTGTTAAATTGCTCATTCAATCAAATCCATTAAATATGAGATGAAAAAACGTTCACATTTCCATGGAAAAATAGCTGTTAAGTATACCTATGTGTGCGTTTATACGCGTGTTTGTATGCTAAGTTCGAAACTGGCCAATGCTGCTAGGCATTTGCTTCCATAAGGTTTTATTACCCTCTACGATACCACGCTATTTTGTTAATAATTTATCTCCAAGGCGTCCATTGCGCTTATATTTTGGATTTCATGATCTCATTAGTAAAAGTGAACTATATTACTTTTAATTCATCAGCTAATTTATAAAGCATTTCACATCATCGGCCGTTCCGTCCTTTTTTCTTAGGCTTGTTTGCTATCGCTGGAGCTCGGAAAAATTGCGGCGTAAAATAAGTGCTTGGCGCCAAGCTGTAATCATCGCATAAAATGGCTTCTTACTCTGATTATTCAAAATCATAGAGCTTATTGGGGGCGCTGTAAAATGGATTCAGATGTGTTTGTTTGATATCACCCGATTTTCCGCCAAAATACGAAAGGATTAGAAAAATCTATATCTCAGACATTTCCCATAATAACTTGATTTTAACCATGCAGGTATGGGCAATGTGAAATCTTTGGAGGTTCTTAAACAGAAAATAGAATAATATTAAAAAGCGATCATTTTTACTGTCTCATAGAAGTTTCTCAAAAGCTAGTTATTTCGATCGGTTTCACATAAATGGAACTGAAGCATTACAATATTTTTTATTACAATACTTTTGAAGGGAGAGTGAGAGGAAGAAGGAGGGAGAGGGTTCGTTTTAATTTAATACTTTATTCATGCATATTCGTCTCCTTTGGCGGACTATTAAACTAGTATTAATAATAATTATTAAATTAATCTATTAATAAAAGCCTTAATCTATTGGTTCGAACGCTCATAAGAGAGATCTTAAATATACCTCTTTCACACTTGCAGACTTATTTTCTTTTGCAAAATTAAATTAGAAGTAATTGACGCACGATCTTTGGATAAGAACCAATTTTAAAGATAATTAAATTAAGATTTTTATTCTTATCGTCAATTTTTATTTTCGAATCAAATTCGCTTACATTAAGCTAAAATATTCGAAAATTTGTCAAAATTTTGCATTTTTATTGAAACGTTCCCTTGGCGATTCACAGCATTTTTGTTCATACAGAAAATCAACATATTTGGTGAGTCCATAATAGCTCATTTTTTTAAATAAAAGGTTAAAGATGTTGTTAACTAAGTTAAAAAATAGTAATCTCTTATTGTCTTACTATTAAATATAAAAAATATATTAAAGTGAAAACCTGTTCATCTATCTTATCTAATGTTCGTATAGGTGTTAGATTTAGCTCACTTCCTTCCAAACAGTTGAATATATTAAGTTCCAATTTTTCCGTAGAATTTCAATGGGCATTTACGCTAGTATTATTAGTATTAGTATTATTAGTTTATATATATATATATATATAAATAAACCGAGAACACAAGCATTCTTTGATGGGGCTTAAGAATCTTTATCGTTTGTTTAACCTTATCAACTAGGGTTATTTAAACCTTCAGCAATTATATTTTTAAAGTATAAGGAGATCAGACTTAACGTGAAAGCCTCGATCAGCCTAAGACAAGAATGAGGCTTGCCCACATTAACAAAGAACAACCATCATTCTTCTCTTCTTAACAAACGTTCCAAAGGGGACTTTTTTGCAAGCCTTCCGATGGAGGAGCCATCGCGCGCGCACAAATGATTTCGCATTAGTCAAAGCGTCACACGAAGGGCGGACTAGTCACAATCTACTTACATACGAAAATATTTGCAATAACAAAAGTTGGAGAATGGAACGGATACGTCAAAGGTGGAAATAGATTCTATGGATGTGACCAGTCCTTTGAGTTAAGAATAGTGTTGGAATTGGAATGAAAGCGATAAATAAAGTTGGAGTGCTGAAGCTATCTGGATCTCTATGCTTTGGATCGCTTGGAATTGAGGTGACGCAGTTGTGAAACTTTGTTGTGTCCTGTCCTGCTGTTGTGACAAATAAGAAGAGAGAGAGAGAGAATGCAGTTCAGGTGGCACATGAAATACATCCCTGGCATAGACAGAAAAGAAAAATATTAAACCAAATGAAATCATATATTTCAAACGGTTCAAAACGTCGGCGGATGCAAATATACAAAAACCATGATCGATATAAAAAATCGGGAAAATGAAGCATCATTTTGGAACCGTGTAATACGAGTAATATCCAATTTTAAAAGACTAAATGAATTTGAAAATATGGCGTGGAAATTTGACATGAACGAAAGGAATTACATGGAATTACGAGGGAATATTTAAAAAATAAATAGTAAGGAGATTACGATAAGCGTGTGCATTTCGGATACTATGCAGCCGTCTTTAGTGATGATTTACCGAAAGTAGATTCTAAATTTTAGCTTTTTTGTTGGAAAGTTTCTCATTTTATTATGAACGGATACGTTTATAAATGTTAATTAAATTACGGATAATGGCTATAACTGATATTTTAACGAAGGAAATTTAAGGTGACGTAGATGGAGAATAAATATGGATTCGGATTAGGTTAACCAAAACTAAAATTAGTATAGTATTTACAACTGCAGTATATAAAAACAAAAATTCGATTAAAAATTCAGGTCTAGCAATATAAACTCTAAATTTTATCGTTTTTATCGTTAAAATGAAGGTAATAACCTTATTTTCAGACACTCATCTGAAATGTAAAAAAGTCAATTGAAAGTATTCCGAGAAATATGCGCGTGTTTTTAACATCCAGAAGAAATAGAATTTAGCGTTTTTGAGAATTGTTTGATATAAATAAGAGAGATGAAGCACGGAAATACTTTTCCATAGAAGAAAGGCGGAACAAAACTTCGGCGTTGGCAAACAATAACTTGAACAACACAGCGAAGCAAAAAGAGACTGCACTGCTGAGGAAACGGCACATTTCCGAAAAAGAAATGAAATCGACGAAAGAATGAACTAAGGGGGTAAAGAAATGAAAGTATGAAAGAAAACGAAAGAGAGATGCGGAAAAAAATAACGACCTGGATTTGAAAGGTGGAATACTTGACGCTTCCCTGCGTGGGTGCCGGAGTTATTTGACTTTGAACCGTGAGGCGGGAGTTTTTAATCTCCTTCGCACACCCTTTCCCTTCACCCCTTTTCCTCTACCCTTCCACTCAAACGTTCCTTCTTCCTTCCCTTACTCATCACTCGTCTACTTTTTCTCTCTCTCTCTCTCTCTTCCTCTCTCTCTCTACTTTCCTCTCTCTCTCACTAAGGCTGACGGAGCGAACCTTTGGCACAAGACCAGAAGATGAGACATGCTATGGCAGGGAGGAAAAGATGCTTGGATCGGAGAGAGAGAGAAGTTTGGTAAGGAGGTGACTCCAGCAAGAAATGGATCGGAGATTGGGAGGGACAGAGATAGAATGAGAGAGAGAGAGGAAAAGAGATAGAAAGAAAGAGAGATAGTTTAATAGAGAGAAAGTGGGAGAGAAATGGGGTCAGATAAGACCGAGATGAAACGTGAAGGAGATGTAAAAAAATAAATAGAGGGAGAGAGTAAGGAAGAGAGAGATGGATATAGATATTGCCGCAGAGATGAAGTTGGATACAGATAAGTGGATGGAAGTTTGAGGACTAACGCAGAGAGAAAGAAAGAGAGAGTTAGAGGAACAGCAGAAACGATAGTATAAGGAAGGAAGTACGTTCCACAGGACCACAACTTCAAACAAAAGAGAAGGTCGGAAATGATTACCAATGGAAATGAAACATTAAGATAACCGATTAGACGGGGTAGATAGCCATCTTGGAGCGGTGGATAATGGTATAGGGCAATAGTGATGTGTCGCGGATTTAAAAGATGGAAGAGAACGAAAGGATAAACGGGAATTAGAAAGGTGAAAGCAACAATAGACAATGAGAAATAGAAAATCATGAAAGAAAGGGATTATAGTATGAGTGAAGAATCTGTGGATCAAATGGAGTTTGACTAGAATGTTTATAACGGAAGAAGCAGATTAAAAATTGTGTGAATAAGTCAATTCTCAAAAAAATGACTTTTAGAATATTAATCGTACATTATAGAACTGCTGGGAGGTTTAGTTATGTATTAAAGGAAGTTTTTTTTTACATTTGTTCATTATTTTATAAGTCGCCTGAAGCATATGGTAGAGGATACACACTAATATGATAACTGATAGGTTATTATAACGCCATCATCATTGAAAATCTTAATGAAAACATTAAAATTTCGAAAAGCTAAAATTATAAATATTTTAATTGAATTGAGCGTGGACATTGTATCGTTTTTGCAAAGTGTTAATGTCCTTTGTAAACGATCCGTTATCAGCGGAAATAGTTTGAAGTTACTATTTTAATTACGTCCGCGTTGGCCAATTCAAGCACAACTCGCGGAAAAAATCTTTCTTAGAAGAAGACATTTTGGAACTCTTTTTTATGGCAAGCAACGATGAACTAAATGTTGACAAAAGTAAGATACATTTGATGTGGAAACATTTTAATACTTCAATGAATGCTCTGTTTTTTAAATAAAAATTCACTTTATCTAATATAAATGATAAAAAAAAAATTATTTTCATTTCACCATGTTATCCCGAATATATTGTAAATAATTTTCCGTACAACATGCGGTGGCCTCTTTTTGTAACATTTGTCGTAACCAGCGGTCATCATTCTTATGGCTTGAATAATAATTTTTCCAAATAAAGACAGAACCGGCTTTAGGGCGTATGACAGAGGATGAAACTTTCCTTTTGTTTTCCTTAAAGAAAGGCAGAAGCGTAGCACGAAATGGCTCGGGACATAAAATACTTCCACGGGTATTGTGAAATTATATAAGGAGAGCGCCTCGGATATAGAGTTTAAGGAGCACATCATGGGATGAAAAGGGAAGCGGAGAAGACTGTTCCCCAAAAATCATCCGATTGTCTCCCCTGACACGTAGCGGTGCAATAAAACAGAAGACGGGCGCAGGGCGAACGTGGCTCCCGACTTCCCCACGTCGCCCCCAGTCAACTCACGTGCGGGAGGATAGGGAGAGAGAAAGAGAGAAATAGCGGAGAGAGAAATAGCGGAGGGAGAGGGAAGGAGAGCAGCAGGAGAGGGTTGCATCGCGAGAATCCCAAATCGCTTCTTTTGTGTTTCTCTAGCCACCTTGTCACCATCACGCATGAGGGCAGCACCTCCTCCGCGCATTGGTAAATACTACGACTATGAATGAGAGTGGTTGATAATGGCGTCACGGAATCGGCATATGGCTAGGTTTGGTTATTTTCCAGGGAAAGGCCCTGGCGATCGGTGAATGCTGGACTGGACTATCTCGTTTATTCCGACCAAAGACTTAAACATGTGATGACGTCATAATCCAAACACGCGAAATATCCTATTTATAAAAAAAACTTTCTTTTAATTATTGGTATAAATTAGATAATGGAAATATATCTGATATTTCAAATGTTTATTAAATTATTTTGAAAATAAAAGCCGAGCGAAGCGTGTTGGGACTCATAAGGCACTAGAAGTTCAGTCCTTATGGACGCAAATTAAATAACATTATTAACAAGTGTGTAATTTTAAAATGTATTCTCAGTATTTTGAAGAAAAGTATTTGCGATGACTACATTACGTTCTTAAGTTCCGTATATTTTGAAATATATCTAATAATAACAGGAAAGAAAGATAATAAAAATGTTCCATTGGTTAAATGTACGATCAATGAGCAAAGTTACTGTTGTGAAAACACAATGATTTCGAATATACACTATTCATTTTCTTTAAACTTCATCCATTTATTTTCAACTAATCCAATTGCATTGAATTATTGGCGTTCATTTGCGTACGTTGTTTTGGTCTTTTTGCAAAAAAATACGCTTATGAAAGAGCATCGAATTCCGGCGAAGCTTTCAGAATTGCGAATTTTGTTATTTTTGGCTTTTTTTTGTGCTCTTTATTATTTTTAATTTTTATTTTGCAAATATTTTTAATACCATAAATTCTGTTCCCAGGAAAAAACTGGAAATACTTTAGTTATGTTTTCCATATTCAACAGCAAATAAGAGAGGCAAATGGTGTTCATTATTTATCATAAAGCAAACAATTTTGGATGTGGGAAGAAATATCCTATGTAAATATTAATTCAATAAGGATTTATTCCTGTCTCCCATGTTATTCATGCAAATGAATGTATGCGTGAATCCAAACATGTGCGTCAGCATGAAACTTTTCAACGCAGGCAATAAAATACCAAACTGGAGGATCCGCCGTTTAAACGTACACTCAAAAAAAACCTTTTTTTCCTGCATTTTTAGTCGCACCAAACGGCGCTATAGGTCTCTAATACCCTTGAAGCAACGAGCGAAGATCGAACATCCGGTCTCGTACCACCAACACAAGTCCTCTTTTACGTTTCGCATCTGCGAACGCAATGTGTACGGATACGGGGAGAATGTTGGGAAGTGGAGGAGAGGAGAGAGAGGGAGAGAAAATGGAGGAGAGAGTAAGTAGAGGGAAGAAAATTGGCTGGATGGGGGGATGAGAAGAGGGAAGAAGGGATTGAGATAGTAACATAAACACGTGAAAACGCTTGCGCATGCGCAGTCAATCTACCCTCCGTCGACGCGAGATATGAACCCAAACATTGTGATGCGGTGCGAGTGGATGAAAACGGGAGGGGACGAAGGGGAGAAGAACGTGGGAAGGAAAAAGAAAAGGATGAGAAACACGTAGGAAACGGAACGAGGTAAGCGGTACCATGATGGAAAAGAAACGGAGGAAGTTGAGTGTAAGAACGGAGATGATAAATAGTTAACTTCCGATTTAGAGTAATGCCTCTGGGTCGAGCCCATTCCGGTTAATCGGATATTATGGTTGGTCTATATGCCTATTTATACATTACGTATTACGCGAAAATGAAAAATCAAGTCGGTATCAATAAATTAAAGAATATTTAAAAACATTTTTAATGATATTTTATGAAGCAAGTTGACAGATGAAGTAAAACCGCAATACGTGTTACCATAAATATTAGGCATATGGTTAATGAATACCGGACATATGCCCCTAGGTACTGAAATGTAAAAATCTTGCATGTAATAAATCTTTAAAGTTCCGGTTATTCGATATCCTGTTAATCGAGAGTTTATCGTATAACTAGAGAAACATATTCCTACAAAGAGTGATAGATAAATATGAGAGAGAGATGGATATAAAAACAATGAGAAACCTAGAATACTAATAACGGTTAAGGTACGAAAGGAGAGAGCAAAAGACACTAATAAAAACGAATAAGAAAAAGAACTGGAAAGAGGAAGTTAGAAAGAGGGAAAGGGAATAGACGAATAAACACTAACGAAATTGGCGCGAAAGAGAGTACAGTTTTATCAATGGAATTGAGATAGAATGAGAATGGGGACGCGATCAGACTAAAAAGTGCAAAGGATTGCCGTCATGAGAATGAGTTAAAGGATTGATAGACGGATCACTTGTGAAAGAGAGAGAAATCAAAAGAACGAACGTGGAAAGCGATGAAATGCAAAAAGGAAGGTGATGCAAGTAAACGAAGAAGAAAGAGTTTAAATAGATCTGAGCACAAAGATACACAAGGGTATGTTTTCGCAAAAGAATATTTCGAGATGTAAACCATCATAGAAAAGTAAAGCGAGACGTAGACAAAATTAACTTCTGGATTCATTTTTATATGCACCCCTTGGATAAAGCTACTATCTTAGAAAATGTCGTCAATCTAAGATGTCGAGTATCTGATAAAATACATGCACAAATTGATACTGAATTAAGAAAAGTAGGAGAAGAGAATTTTAAATAATATGAACACTACATTTATCGTTGAAGGAGAAATGCTATCCGAGAAAGGAGTTTAGTAGGTAAAAGGGTGCACATGAAAAATTGAGATAACATTTCTGTCTGACAGATTACTGCAAATAGAGTAAAATGATTAACGGAAAACTACTGAATAATATGGCAGCCAAGGAAAAGAAAAATATTAAAAATTGAGAATAAAGCAAAAATATTTAGCGAAACCCCTGGTTGTTCCAAATCTCTAAAGCTAAGGATGCTCATGCATATTATCGACTAAGCAAACCAAAAAACTAACAAATGAATGTAATTTAAACAATCATATCTCCAAATAACAGATAAGTTGCATTTCCGTAAATGCACGCTATAGAAAAGTAATATGCGAAGAAAAAACGTGAATAGTTAGTGAATAAAAAGAAGGGAGGAAATCATTAAATTTTTGAGAAAAGAATGATAAAAAGAAGAAATAATACACCAGATTAGTTAGATGTGTGTGAGTATACATGATTGTGTGCATGGCCGATAACCCAAACATCAAAAGAAGTGAGAAATAATTGAGTTATCGTATCATCAAGTTACTCGATATTACTGCATCCATGCATAAGTTTGGGGAAAATATCTACTTTGGCGAATTAAAAATTCGACCTATGGATATTTAAGTTAGTAAGACTAGAGGCGATTTTATATCTAAGTCTTTATTAGGAAAAAATTGATACTGAAAAATCTCCTATCAAGAGAGGAAATAAAATGAAGAGATAATAGTAAGTAAGATGGGAGTGGAGTGAGAGAAAAATGAAAACAGAAACCGGAAGACATTCTGAGATACCTTGAAAAAGACAGGAAAAACAGAAGAAGAGATCGATAGAAAACTACCAAAAGATGGACGAGAGGAAGATATTATAAGCGAAAGAGAAATAAGAGAGAGAGAGAGAGAGATTGGGGCAAACAGGAAGAAGCAGAGAGAGAGAGACGAGAAATGAGAAGGGAAGCGAAAAACGAGGAGTTAGATGCCAAACGTTGTGGCAGAGCCGTAACCAACCCCTCCCCTTATTTCCCATCTCCTCCCCACCCCCTCTTCTCCAACCCATGCTGGCGCGCATCGCCGCTCTTCCCCCTCCCCTCCCGCAACCCCTCTCCACTCTCCCAACCTCTCACTCCTCCCTCACGCCTCTCTGAACGCGACTCTCATCCTTTCAGTCAACCATCTGAACGTCCCTTGGATATCTTGGTCGTGAGGGGGCGGAAGGAGAAGAGTGCAAGAGACAGCCAGGACGACGTGTTATCCGAAAGTAATGCCCGACCCTCCTTTGCTCCCGCTCTTAAATTCCCACCCCCCCCCCCCTCGTCTCACCACCTTCCGCTCAACTCCTTACGTCCGTGCCAACACTCCGATCTCTCCTCTCTACCCCTTCCCCTTTCTCTGTCCCTCTCGTACCCTTGTGCCCCTTCACAAATCCCATACCAACACCCACTCCTCACCCTCTCACTTCCTCTCTCTTTATGCTACCTTGTTTATCCACGATGCTTCCCTTCCTGGCAGTTCATCTACTTCCTCCCTTCTATCTCTCCCCACCCCACCCCTTCTACCCTTCTCTATGTTCCGTCATTAATTTGTCCCTCTTCCGCTCACCTTGTTATCTTAGTATCGATAATCTCTCGCCGTTGTTAATCTGGGGATTAAATTTCGCCACATCAAATGTATTTATCTGTTTTACTAATTATATCTCTTTCTTAAGTTTACATTTTATCATTTTTCTTCCGAATTAGCATTAAAATTAATTTCCACACAGATGTCGAGTCGTTTTCTAAATCAGTGATAAAAATAATTCGAAATATATCGATGAAATGATGCGATACCATTTTATCGATGTAAACGATTTAATCATTCGAAGAATGCCTACCTTAGTTAACATATTTTGATAATTTGCGTGTCCTTTTATTTGAAGTAGTCTTAAAGGTACTGTAGCGGAATCGTGCATCAAATATTTTACAGTTATAAGGCAAACTCGAGACATCTTATGAACTAATATTGATGTTATTTAAAACCTGCAGTTATAAGGAAGTTGGACTGATGTCAACACCATTAGAAATAAATGCAAGTTTAAATTGTTTAGCAAGCTGTCGAGTAAAAATCATTTGGTTGTAAAAATCGAATAGCAAATTCATTGCAAAAACTGTCATATCCGTTTACTCCTAGTCCTCATAGTAATTTTACAGGTTACATGTATACGTATATGGTGGGAGTTTGACTCGTAAGAATAAAATGCTGTGGAAAACTTGGTGGTAAAAGAACATAAAACTCGATGCATTATAATGCTACTGCATTATATATACCTAATTATTTTTTGCGAAACACGTCTTATCGGTTATTGCATGTGACACTAAGCTATATTGCTGGGAGAAGCAACGACAATGACAATAAACGTTCATTCTTGAAAATCAACTATTGTAAACTACCATGGTTTATTTTATCAGGGCATCTATTATGGGTAGTAATCTTCATAAATAAGAGATTTATGCATATTCTCTAAATCCCTGTAATCTCTAGAGCCACCTACCGATTCCAGATGACAGACAACAGACATACGAAATATACAAAAATACATTTTGTTCTATGGGGCATCTAAAACCTGTATTTTCGTAAAAATTTTAAATTCAAATTTTTACTATCAAAATGATATACACTTTCTGCAATCGCACATGAGAAAGTTAAATATAGCAAAAATTAGTCTCTTAAAATACCTCCAAAACAACCGGTATAAATATGTTTCAACGTCACTACAATGATGAAATAGATAAGGGTCATTTTAATGCTGCATTTCCCTTTTTCAACCGAGGCGTGGGAAATGTAACATCGTATTAAAGATGGAATATTTTCCAATCAGATGTATCGAGCGCCAAATCTCAAGACATTTTCGTCAATGACATTATCATAATATCAATATAGACTTGATTTTGATGAAAAACTATGCGATGCATGCATGGTGCACATTCCTTAAGCTATCGATTCTCGCTCTGTACGATAAGTTCATCATATATTTTGTTTCTCACCTATCCCCTAAGTCAGCTGGGGTCCGCAGCAAAGAAATTTTCATGATAGGGGTCCTCAGATTACTAAAGTTTGAAAACGCTGCCCTAAGTTATTCTTATCGGCATAGCTTGTAAAGACTTATTGTTATGATTTTCTTAAAAAATCTGGTGTAATCGATCAATAATTAATGTTGGCGGATCGCAGGAAGAACGAGTTTGGTGAATGAGAAAAACAAAAAATACGAAGTGATTAGTATTGTGGTATTCGATTTAACCCAGTGAGGTCATTCCCCTCTTCCAACACAAGGTATGGTTTTCAATAAATAAATACGCCTCCCTCCCTCTAGAAGACGCGCTAGCTTCACCGCCTAATATTCGCGGAAGGGTATTAATGTGCGCCATAAGTGAAGCACAGCGGTGTCCGGGGGATGCTGGCAGATTCAATCGCACCGAGAAGTTTTGAGCAACAACTCCAGCCAAATGGGAAAGAGTTACTCGCCAACACGCGTCTGCCTAACGTGGTGAGTCATAGCTAAACCCTTCCGCGACGATGGCAAACAAATAATAGGCGTTGTTCTCCGTAGACCAGGTTCACTCCAGACAACGGATATATTTTTTTTGAGAAAACAGGAAGGCATGCGGTGTTAACAATCTCGGAAATGAAAGAACGGGAGAGGAGGCTGCCACTCAAGCCATAAACTTTGCTACTTTCAAATATAAGTCCTTTTTCCTGAAGCTTCGAAAACTCTCCAAGTATTGAGAAAGATAAGGGAAAGTTCTCCACAGCTGAAGGGGTAGACCATCTTTTTTCTCTTTGATGGCAAAGAATGGACGCACCATCTGAGAATGATTCATCGACAACAAGAAGTTTTTGAAAGAGCGTGGTAGGATTCTATTGCTCTTCGGAAAAAATGGTGTAAAAATACACCTTATCAAACGCCTCAAAAGTTATATAACGCAGAAAATTAAGAGCTCAGATATACCTAGTTAGGTTTTTTGAAGATTACAGGGGAATTATTAAAGGAGTTGCGTCGATTCCGGAATATAAAATCATGTGCAAGTGCATAAAAACATAGGTAGGGTCGCTTTGGCAGAAATGGGAGATGAGCATAAAAGAAGCATTGAAATACCGTATTAATCTCTTGAATATACAGTAATAAAAACCTAGGTCAAACAAATAATATAAAAATATTATGGCGCTAAATTATCTTCAAGGTTATTATGAAAATAACAATTGCACAGTTATTAATTCTGAGTTACATAACATAAAGAAAACATAAATATAATAATAAAAGATATAATATTTAGAGGAATGGCTGATAGCTAAAAAAGGAATTTTAACGTAAAAGACATCGAATTCCATTAGCCTGGGATTAAACAATTTTCATTATTACGCAGAATAATACAAAAGCAATGAATGGATGATTAATTTAAATAAAGAAATTTATTTGTTTAATTGCTAAAGAATAAATAAGAAGCCTGATGATTATAAATGTTGAAGAATCGCTGTTTAGGTTCTATACTTCTATCACATTTTTGCTAAAATTCGACGCAATTTTTATATTAATCTTTTGCTTCAAAAACTCTTCTTTTCAGATCTTTCGTAAACAAAACATGTTATGTGTCCAACACAGGACTTTCTCCATACAAAAGAATAAATATGCTAGCAATATTATTTGCAAGTTTCTCTGCATATAGGTTTTCTCATGATTAATTATCCGCAATTGCTTTCGTGAATATTTTAACATTTTTTATAATTTTCCGAGTAAAAAATACTTTAAATCACTTTTAATATTACGAGAAATTTTGTTAATAAAATATTACGCCAAGTGGCATGGGGATAGTATTGATCGCTAACAACAATTAGAAAATAATATCATATCAACGGAAGCAAAAGTATACTTGGCGACGTACTTAACAGAAAAATAATCAAAATTTATCTTAAGCAATCCATTTTATGAAAAAATGCTTCAAAAAAAGCTGTAGACAATTATACTATCTATAGCTTTGATAATAAAAAAATATTTATCCAAATTAAGACAGCGAAAATATTTGGCAGAAACGGAAAAATGTCAAGAGTAAACCTTCAATTTCGATTCAACAAATTTAGCCAAAATCTAATCAGAGCTTGATTTTATAATTAAACTCTTAATTATAAAATTGGTTTGATTGATAGTTTTTGAGTTAGAGTACGTAAATATATCTATCACAAACTAAACCATCATCGAGAAAATAGTGAAAACATATCACTGAGACCTTAAAATGTGTACCTCAGTTGAAATCACGAATTCGATTTCTTTCGCAAAAAAATATTTTCATATACTTTGGAGAAAGTAACAAAATAACCACCTTACCCTCTTCTTCATCGCTTAGTTTGCCTTTTCTGTATTTAACTACCTATTCACGTTCCATGGAATCTTGAATATTAACTCCCAAATACGTCCCTCCTTTTAATCTCTGTGCTCAATAGAATCTCTCACGAATTTCCTCCTAAAACCCCGATTTTCCTTTCTATCTCCCTCCTTTCGTTTCTACCTTCCTGGATTGCTATCAACATACATCTAGAACGCACATATACATCCATACCATGTACAAACACGCACAAAAATACGCATGAACAAACACGCATCCACATGCACACACACACGCGGAATTTTGTAGAGTCAACGTCTTTTAATTGGCTCCCGTTTCCACTCCCGCGTCTCCTTAGAAACGGTTACCACGTTGATACTTGCTTAAAGCGATCCCTCTCCATAAAGCGGGGTTTATTATTAGCCTGATGATAACAGTTCCGAGAAGAAAGAGGAGGATAGTCTGAACGGTTTGCGTGGGTGAAAGGGAAGTATACGTTTCCTCGAAAAATTCACGGAATAGATGGGTAACGGCATATTTCGTATATTCCTAAGAATATAATATTACTTATCTCATGTTTCTCATAGAAAAGAAAACTGCCAGGGTTATTTTATGCACTCTGGTAGCAGACTACTTAAGATATTTTCTTACTTTAAGCTCATGCATGTATTAGACGCATTATTTATGTTAACATATTCAGATGAATGAAATATTATAACAGAGTACGGTGAGAAAATAGTCAAATGTATCCCTATTGGTTAAATTATTTCTGTCATATTTTATTCAATTCATAAAAACAATGCGCCTAGAAACTCATTTCAAAAATTCAAATTTTATGTGGAAATAAACTAAGTTAATCATTGAAAATTTTTATTTTCACTCAATTACAATAGAATTCCGCGAAGTTAACGCTAACTTGGTGAATTGCATTAGTAGTGCAAGTTCGGAATATCACGCCAAGTTATGCACTTACGACAGTCCTATGCAACGATCTGTTGCAAACTTTTTTATTTAGAATCAATCCGAGTCATTTATTGTAAAATTATTTTCTCATCGCTACTTCAAATAAAATATTTGGAGGTGAATAAACACCTCTAACGACCTATCACTTATAAACTATCCTTTCTTATACAAAGTTATGGTTTTCTATGAAATGATTATATAGCTATAATCATTGCCGTGAAAATGTTTTTAATTTAAAGCCTTTAACAAATAATTGAATTTTTTTAAGAATATGAAATGTTTTTTCGCTTAACTTTTCCCGAGAAATAAAATTCATAGCCTACTTTGATTCTAATAATTCGCTGCCAAGACTTGTAAACAATAGTGGAGTGGCTAAATGAAATTAATACGCCGTGAGCAGTTTCGCATTTTTCCTGCTCGAATGTGCATCATTTAAAAGAAGATGCTACGGAATCCGTGAGCGGAAACTTCCAGAACCTCCCGTTTCATTTTTCCCTCAAGCGTGCATTTTATCCGACTCCCGGCGCACGGAAAAATAATAACAGCAAAACGTTCGTACTCCATTCAAAAACGAATTACCGTTAAAGAAAAGATGCGCTCAAGACGTTATGGAACGCGATATTAAAAATAAAATCTCGAAACAAAAGAGAGATTTTCTCCCCAAAATATTTCGGAGGGATGGAGAAGGAAAAAGTAAGTCGAAAATAAAACACCATCGAAGCAGCAAAAAACATTTAAACCTTCTTTACGGAATACGCAATTTACTCGCTTAAAAGCGATAGCAGCGTGCCTCGTGGCAATCTAGGGAATTACCAGCAGGGAGGGAGGTATTTTTTTTTGGATGGCGGAGTGGGAGGGGCGGCTAAAGGGAACAAGTGAAGGCAAGACTGCGGATAAATGAACTCGAAGCGAGGAGGGACGCAAGAAGGGAGTTGGTGTCGAGTAGAATAGGAGGAGGAGGGCTGTATAGAGATTTAGGAAGGGTGGAGGAGAAAAGCGTGTTGAGAAGGGAGTTGGGTATGTCGGCGGAAAGCGTTGAGTGTTTTGGAGGGATTGCAAGAACAATGCCGTCTTATGCGTTGTGTGAGGCATTCGAACAGCCTCTCCTTCTCTCCCTCTCTCTTTGGAACCTCCTCCTTTGCCGAAAACCCACGCTTTTAAGGAGGAGTCCAGGTTTCTGCCAGAATTCAATTAACGAAAACGTTCTCGAGCATTCGATGGAGGAGAGAATGAACGGCTTTAAGAAAGTAAATTTCCTCCCACGATGTTTCCTCGGACCTCGGAAAGAAAAAAATTAAAACCATGCTTATTATATTTCACTTCATATTTTATAAAAACTGAACGTAATGGTCTTAATTTACTACGCGTTAATTTGTATTATATCTTAACTCTTCCGCGTATCTGTTTATGACTTCTTGCTATGCCCCTCTCCAGGATACGGACAACAAAATTGCATCGATAGATTATAAGAGATTTTTTATTTTTCTAAATACGATACATGTCTCGATTCAAGAGAAAGCACTAAATAATATATGGCTCGGGTACCTCCGATAGTCACAACAAGGTAATAAAAGAAACAGATCCGCATTTCGACTACAAAGCAGCCGTCTTCATTAGTAATTCACCGAAAATAGAATAACAATTTAGATTCTTTTAAGCCATAAGACGAGCTCAAAAATTCCCTCTTGAGTTAAATATCTCGATCTTAACCCGGCGGAACTGGCAATCTATGTATGCACACCACTGTAGTGCCCAGTTGCTTTTAAAGTTTAATCTAATAATGCGATTCGATGAATATTAATTAATAATATTCACACAGGTTTATGGGCATTTTTATGAAATGTAGACAAATTTTAAATTCTTTCCTGATTTTCTAGTTGAACAAACTCACGTCACGTCAGAAACAATAGTACTTAAGGTATTTTACAAATTATAATATCCAAAAGAATCCTATCCTAAAGTAGCCAAATATATTTAGTTTCGCAATATATACTAAGCATACGTGAATACTTTGATAGTATTGTTGTTTTGTTATGTAAAAGAATGACATTTTTGATAGTTCAAAGCTAAGATGTTTATGTTGGCGCAGGGGCTGATCCACTAAAAGTGATAAAAAAGTGCCTTCCAGTTCTATGCACCCAACGATTAAGTTCATGCTGCCAGACTAAACTGAAGTAGATTAGTGGGGGAGAAAGTACTGATTGTGGTAGTGATGGAAATGTTGCTTTATAGTTTTCATCATAGAAACAAACATCAAATAGTTCTTAGGGACCCACATCAACTCCGCCGGGATAATGGATTTTTTTATTTTTTCGATTTCTGGATGATTCGCTCTTTTCCGCGTATACGTCAAAGAATTTGTCAATTTACCGGCGATCGCTGCTCTAAGTAAAGTACTAATTCCCTCTTTGATGAAAACGCTCGAGTTATTTTTGTTGCTACCGGTTATAATATCGCTCCGTTTCGGAATAATTTTTTAACATTTTGCAGTAAACGCCGTTTCGTTCGAAATGAATTTAAAAATTTCAAGGAAAAACTGCTCTTTCGCGAAGGAATATTTGTATTTAATGCATCGATTCATAGAAAGAATGAGTAAATGTTTTTCGAAATGCCTTGCAGCTATTAAATTACTGTTCACATTAAAAACCAAAACTGCATATTAGCGAAACATGGATAACGGTATGAAAAAATAGTTTCAAAAGTTTGCCATTACAAGTCTAAATGGATTAAATATTTATATATTTGTGTAAGCGAGTTTTAAGAGAATAAAAATATTTTTCACAAATCACTATGTATGTATGTGTGAATATAAAGTTTTACATATATATTTAGATAGGAGTTATCTGCATTATCTGTTTGATCTCGCTTATAGAGACTATTTGATTTATTTTGGAAATTACCCCAGCTAAAAGATAAATAAATGATTTTAATTTAATGACGAAATAAAAAGCATTGTATCCTAAACTATATTTAGTGGCCAGTTTATACAGTCTTCATCTGATATGTATCAGTAATTATAACTACAGCATACATTTATTCACAAAGGCCAGAAAATAATTCTAATCGTATTAAAACTATTTATTTTATATAACATAATACCTACCTAATAAATTATTGAAAATTAAAACGGGAAAATAATTTGGAGAATCATCAATTTTATCAGTTTTCATCGTATTCATTAAGGACTTTAATTATAACACTTATCCATGAGGCAAGAAGCCTTTTATGCAGACAAGTTCTGCGCATGGTCATCTTTCAAGACTAAGAAAGCCGATACAACTATTGTCGCGCTCCGAGGACAAGACGGTCGTTTAAATATTAGAGGTAGGAACGAATTAAATAAATAAAACAATGAGTCCTTAAAAATCTCAATAAAGTATTAAGGAATCTGCTTCGCTGAGCTTTTCACGGCTGAAAGGCCATTTTCAAAATAACCATAGGAATGGGAGTTTTACTAGGGCGAGGAAAGTGGGGGAGAGTAAAGGTGGATGGAAAAAGAGTGAGAGGGTAGATAAAATAGGGGAAGAGGGTAGTGAGTCCGTAAAATGAGGGATGAGAAAGGTAAAATGAGAATGGTAAAATAAAAGAGAAAGGAAAGGTCGAGACTTGAACAGAGAAATTATGGTAAAGGTTGAGAGAGTAGGGATGGAAAGGGGGTTAAGGAAAGTAGGAAGAAAGACAATTGGAGGAGGAGAAATATATAAAAAAGGGAGAGAAGAGAATGAAAGAGGAGAACAGAGGGAAAAGGATGAGAAGCGGAGAAAAAAAGAGAAAGTGTTGAGAGAAAGAGAGACAACGAATGATAGGGATAGATAGAAATGACAATGACAGCTTCTCTAGATAGTAATAAAGGCATAGAGGAAAGAAAGGAGAAGTGGAGAGTATAAGTCAGAAAATAGGGTAAAATGGGGAGTAAGGTGAAAGAGGGAGACAGAGAAAAGGGAGGGGATGGGATAAAAGTGTATATAGAGGGAAAACGATGGAGAGATGATTGGAAATGAAAGATAGAGGGAGAAAGAGAAGAATATAGATAGAGAGAGAGTGAAAGGTGGAGAGAGGAAGAGGGAGGGAGAGAAAGTATGAGGAGGAGATAGTGATGGATGGATATAGTGGAGAATGAGAGAGAAAGGGGAAGAGAGAGGAAGATAGAGAGAAGGAGATAGAGAGGAGGAGAGATGGAAGAGGGAGGGAGAATGGTGGAAAGGACAAAGTTAACAGAGAAGATGTAATAATTCAAGCGAAGAATAACGCAACGGGAGCATGTGCTGAGGCACTTTGATATCATTGCTCAATTCGAGAAAATAAATGGAGTGGTATCAAGAGGGAAACGGAAATTTCTTTCGTGATTGATGTCTTTGCTGCCCATGAGGGAAAGTGAAAGAAGGAAAGAGGGGGACGGGTGGAGTGAGGGAGGTGTGAGCAAAAAGGGTGAAAGATTTTTACCTTCTACTCGTTTGTCGAGGACTTTACTTACTCCTTAGGCACGCCGCCATTTCAGTTCTTTCTCTCTTCCTACCTTTCTCCCTCACTCCCATTTCTCCCTTCTCTCACTCCTTAAAGACACAATCTGCAAACTATGGACTAAATCGGGCAGAAGAGATAAAATATATACAGGAGTGAGTGAATGAAAGAGAGAGAGAGAGAAAGATTCTCCATTTTTAAAATACAGCAGACGGATTCTATACGCGTTTTTTAAAAGCAAAATTAATGCATTGCTTTTTCTCCTTCAGTCATTAAGTTCCTTGAATGTTTTTGGAAGGGAAAAAGCGCTGCGAGAGTTGTAAATGGCCGATGAGCAAAAAAAACGAAAGTTGGCGATATTCTTCTTCTTTTGGCAAAAGCTTCAGTGATTCCAGTCGTAGAATGCTAACGCTTATCCATCCTCCCGGTGGAGTTCAACTTCTGCGGATTCAGAAAAAGTAATTAATACCACGGACGGGGTAAACTCGATGTAGAGATGGCTATCTGTTAGTTGATTTTTTTAAAACGTCCATTATAAGAATATGAAAGATTCTTTAAAATTATTTCAAACAATTCTTAAAGTAAATACTTCGTATTTCAAGAGGAATGTAGCTACGGGTGAAGAACATTCAAAGGATTATGTCTAATTCTAAACTAGAATTCAGAACGCGCAATTTGCGTTGGCGATGACGGAAAAATGTCTGCGGAGAAACGTATTTTGTAGCATTTTGCCATGACAAAAAGTTCAAATTTTGTCATCCAACTTATTAAATCTTAAGAGTGAAAAATTATTCGATAAGGCAACAGTAGAAAAAATTAAATTAGCTTGCAATACTTAAAAACTTGCACATGATTAATAAAAGAAAAATTAAGGTGAATATCTTTCAATGGCTTTAACAAATTATCATCTAATTGATAAAAAATCGTTAATTTTGAATTTAATAATACATTCCTACAGCTAAATTTAACAAATGGATTTTTGAAGCATCTCTTGGCATTGGGTGTGAGTCCATTTTAGTTGATTGTGGTTTCTCTTTCAAACAAAAACAACGAAATAACTCTAAGCTCAAAATCAATTTAGAGTAGATTGGTATTATATTTAATAGCTCTACGAATGTACTTAAATAATAACGATGAATTATTATTAATGAACTTTGCCAGAGTTAATACAATTCTGCCTTGGTAGAGAGGTGGTGTCGAGGGTTCGAATCTTGCAGAGGGCATGGTCACCTGTGTTGCTCTTTGTTAACGTTATTATGCTCATTGTAAAAGGCCGTTAACTGCTGTTTATGAACAAGTATAAAATAAAAAAAATTTGGAGTAAGGGGGTATTATTAATTGGCATAATATATCCAAGAAAACATTAGTTGCATCATTAGACATCGTTAACGCGCAACGTCGCACAATTCTATGATCAGAAATCACCTCCAAAACGTAAGAAATTCTGAGAGACGGATGTTTTACTCACAAAGCCGAAAAGGAGATGAACGGTGACACATTAAAACGCGCTCAACTTGCGAAAACAACAAATGGAAGAAAGAGAAATGGATAAAGCACGAGAGAAAGAGAAAAATGAAAAAATTGGAGAAGACACGGAGAGTAATGAGAGAGAAGGGGAGATAGGTAAAGAGAGGGAGAGAGGAGGATGGAAAATGGAGGGAATGTAAGAGATGAAAAAGCGGAAGGTTCTTTTTATAGCGACTTTTACCCGAGTCACTTCAGTAATATTATCTCTCACTCCCTCTCTCTCTCTCTGAAGCAGTTTCAAAGACTCCTTCATATCAACCATTCCCTCTCTCTTTCTTTCTCCCTCTTCTTTCTTAACCAACCAGCGCCAACCATTATTTTTATTCCTACCCCAAAGAAAGAGAATAAAAGAGGAGAAACGAGGAGATGAGGAAAGAGAAAAAAGAGAAGGAAAAAGAAAGAGAAATGGAGGCGAGGAAAAATGGTAGAGTGATGAATAGTGTTAAAAAAGGAATAGATATAAGAGGAGTTGGACGTGATAAAGAGATATGAGGAGAGGGGAGAAGAAATATAGGTTAAAGTAGGAGTGGAGATGGTATATGTGAGAAGGAGAAAGATATAATGTGGAGTTTAAAGAAGAGAGGTTGGAAGATTGAAACAAAGTAGAGTTTAAGGAGACGAGAGTCAAGAACGACGCAGATGAAGAGTGAGAGAAAGAAGATAGCATAATAGGAAAGAAAACGCGTATGAGAGAATAAAATTGGTGTGCAGATAGAGTGAGGGGACGAGATAGGACCTCAATAAAGGAAAAGGAGATGGAGAGAAGGTACGTGAGGTAAAACTGAGAACAAGATGTAATAGTAGAATTATACGAAGAGAATAAGAAGAGAAGAGGAGAGAAAAAGTAAAAAATAGAACGCTAAACATAAAAGAGACGCATGAGTTTTCTATAAGAAATGCACCCGAAAGACATGAGAAATCAAATGCATGACAAGACGAGATGGGAAAGAAGGAGAAGTAAGAGGAACGGTGAAAAGACTCTGAAAATAAAGAAATGAAAACTTTCCGACCTGAAAGAGTGAGAGAAAGCGAGAGTGAGAGAAAGAGAAAGAGAGAGGCTCTGTTTGGGAGGAAGGTAGTGTAGAGGAAAGAGTAAGGTGGGGAAGTGGGGAGGAATGGGAGAAGTACGTGGTATAAAAAAGATATATGAATAGAGAAAGAGGGAAATGTTGGAGAGAGAGAGAAGGGAGAGAGTGGGGTAAAAAGAAGAGGGAAGAAAATACGCAGTCCTACCCTCCACCCTCACACCACCCCCACCCAAAAGTGTTTCATTTCCTGAGAGTTTGAGGAGGAAGAGAGAGATAGGGTTTGGTGATGAAGGAGGGGTTGGAGTGAAGGAGGGATGTGGAAAGAGAGAGAGAGAGAGGCAGAGGAGGAAGGGACGGAGTGAAGCAGGGAGTCGATTAGCAGAGGGACAGGGGGAGAAAGGACGAGGGTTTTTGGAAGGTTGGGGGAGAATCCAGCCTCCCGAAAAGTTTTCTAATCCAAAAAAGGGGAGAGTCCATTTCTAAAAATAGTGTAGGCGTGACTAATATTCTCTCTCGGACAAACCCCTGCAACCCCTCTTTTTCTCTCTTCCTCCCTCTCTCTCTCTCTCCCTCCTTGTCTCTCTCTTACTCCAAAGCCCTTCTTCGCCCCGCATCACATTTCAAACGGGTGACGGAAAAAGAACGCTTCTTTTTTTAATGCTCGCCCTATAAACACCCCGATAAACGGTTTTTTAACGAGTGCGATAATCACCCAGAATATTAAAATAAAACCTCCTCTTTTTACGCGTACCGTGGGAATGATATTCACGACGGTATTTTTAGACAGGCGGTAATTGACATAGATGCTACGCTGAATACTAATGATCGTAGACATGCTGATGTGGTTCTTGCTGGAGTAATCGATAACTATTTTTACCCTCTGATGCATTGCAACACAAATGGAAAAATTGTTCCCTCGACATTTAAAATTTCTTTATAGATTCATTCGTTAATGCTATGGATTGAATCATTCAGTAATCATGAGCATTTCATGCATGATTTGAATAATATATTCAATTCACAGTAGAAACTTAGATAAAAATAAATCTTATTTGAGGTAATTAAGTTTTTTGTGGTCTTTCAGCATTAATAATTCATTTTAAGACATGCAGGCCTTCCTTACTTTCGTAATTTAGTTAAATTATCCTACAGTTATTGACATTGAATTAAGACAAACACGTTAAATTATTTCGAATGCTATACATATGACAGAATGTATTTAACGCTCATGATGAATTCTTGGAATTAGAGTTTTGTTCTTCTTTGATATGAAATTTACGGCCAGACAATTTCAGAAGAAGAATTTCTAAATTAGTACAAGGTGATGGATTAGTCGCGTTATTAATATTTATCTAAATGGAGTTTCATTTTACCACGCGACTAGAGAAGGAATAACAAAAACATAAAATTATTAACTTTTAAATAAACGATATCAAGCGCGCTAAACAAGAGACAAACGAAATAATTTTCTTGGACGCATATAAAATAATAGAAAGAGTAATTCAGTATTTTTTATGGCCGCTTCATCCAAAGCTTCTAAAAATTATCTCTATTAACGTAGGCCATTTTACGTCTCGCTCTGTATGAGTCCAGGGGAGAGATAAAGAAATCTCAGTTTCTGCGAGAATGAGAGCGAGGGGTATGAGAGAAGGGAGGGAAGCAGAGGAGTAGGAGGAGAAAAAAAGAGGAGAAGGTTAAGAAAAGCTCCCGAAATGGATAGCGCCCTGCCAACAATGTGACGCGTGAAGGAGTTTAGTCGGCGCTGCGAAAGAGGGAGACACTTGTCCAGAAAAAAAGATGAGGGGCGAAAATATTTTTTCCCCGTAATCCGGGAGAACAAGACGAGCGCGCGGAGCGCAGATAAATAAAAAAATGTAAGGGAGGGGAGTGGGGTTTATCTTCCGACTCGTTACCAGGGCTGAGATTCTCGATGGACGGGTTGGGGAAGAGAAAAGGGGGGAAGGGCAATTCATGTGAAAGTAAAAAAAAGTGCCGTCAGAACGAAAGGCAAAAGTGGTAATTAAGTCGAGCATTGAGTGTGAGAGAGAGAGAGAGAGGGAGAAAGGGAGAGGAAGAGGAAACGGGTGAGAGAGAAAGGGGGGAAGAGAGGGGGGAGGGGGGAGAGAGAGGGGAGAGAGAGGGGGGAATGGAGAGAGGGGGAGGGAGAGAGAGGAGGGAAGGAAGAGAGAGGGGGGAGGGAGAGAGGGGGAGAAAGGGATAGAGTGGGGGAGAAGGGGAAAGAGAGTGGAGAGGGGAGGAGAGGGGGAAAGAGAGGGGGGAGAGAAGGGGAGAAAAAGGGAGAGAGAAGGGGAGAGAGAGAAGGGTAGAGAGAAGGGGGAGAGAGAAGGGGAAGAGAGAAAGGGGAGAGAGAAGGGGAGAAAGAAGGAGAGAGAAGGGGAGAAAGAAGGGGGGGAGAAGGGGATAGAGAAGGGGGAGAGAGAAGTGGGGGAGAGAAGGGGGAGAGAGAAGTGAGAGAGAGAAGGGAGGGAGAGAAGAGGAGAGAGAAGGGGGAGATATAAGGGGGAGAGAGAAGGGAGAGAGAGGGCGGCGAGAGTGGGGGGGGAGAGAGGGGGAGAGAGAGAGAGAGGGTGGAGAGATAGGGGGAGAGAGAGAGAGAGGGGGAGAGAGATAGGGGGGATAGAGAGGGATGTAGAGCGGGGGGAAGAGAAATCGAAACTCGCCTCCTATCCTACCTCGCAGGATACGCTCTTGTTTGAGAAGCCTTTTGCCTTCGGTCACTGACAACGTAACATGAAAATGGAGGAGGGGGTGTATGATGAAATGCCGAGAGAGGAGGTTTGGTGGGGGCGTGACGGAGATATTATAATTGGGGTAAGTTGAGTTTGAAACGGTTCGAGGAATCTCTTTTCGTGAGGGAAACACGTTGAGTCGCATTTTATTTTTCGAAAACGTTAGATGTTACAACTCTCTCTCAGTCAGAGGATTTTCTAATTACTTTAATGCCGGAGGCAGGAAATTTCTTTTAAAGTCACTTTTCACTGAAAACACGCTCAAAGTTTGCACAATGTGAATATAGTCTTCCTAACTATAGTACCCAAAATATATATACTCGTGATATGAAAATGAGCTATAATCTTTTCGTATTATACAGCTAGAAAAATATTTGTTGCAATTAACTACAAGGATCAAAATTAAAACAAAATATTTGAAAACTAAATTAATATTCGAGATAAGAAACATTTCAGCTTCTATCAAAATAATGATAGAGACATGATATAGTAACGTTATCATTACCTTTTGAGAAGTTAATAATAGTGGCGGTGAAGTAATTCAAGTTATCTAGGCTACACATGAAAATATATGTACTCATAATCCATATGGTCTAGTATTTACCTCGTGATCCTCAAACAATTTTATGTTTAAACAAACCCATGCCTGACATGGTCATCAATAATTCTTTTATTTACAAAGTTTGCGAAGGCGCCTCTCATATAGGAAGAGGTAACCGGGATTAAATTGTTTCCTAAGAAAAAAGTAAAAAACTCACCTCTTCCCTTGTGTGGAGATGCAACTGCTACTCGTGACTAAATATGTCCACCAAAAATTTGGTTAGGCTCAAGACGTTGCTAAATGTGCCAGTTGGTAACTCCAGTTTTGGATGTGACTTATAAAATTATGGAGCGGCTATAATTATAAGAAGAGGGTGGTATCTTGGCCGTTATTTTTGGTCGATTCGTCAATTTTGATCACATTTTCACTTCCTTAATTCGAAGAATAAGTTAGTCCACATAATTCCTATTATATCTTCATTTATTCTCTTTCGGCACTAGATACAACCATTACCCTGGAAAAAATAATAAATAAGAATTAATTTAATATTTTTATAAATTTGGTATGCTTAAATACAGGTTCTTTCACGGTTATGATGAGAGTTTTAGAGTGACAGAGTAATCAAAGTATTGCGCCAACAAGTTTCTGTCCCAACTCATCATTAAAAAGTTCTTACTTTAGATTTAAAGAGCCTGTTCGATTGCGGATGAAAGGGAGTGGAAAAAACCATTAAAATAAAAAAAATCATATGATGAAATATGTCTCTGAACATTGACAGCAAATATATTGAAGCCCCAATTAAAAAAATAATACAATCTCTGTTCATTCCAAAATATCTTTATTTAATAAAATTATTAGTATTACCTTTAAATAACGAAATGTATTTGTGAGCAAAAGGAATGTATTTTGACATAACCTATTATAAAATTAATACCATTGTTCACAAGTGACCTGTCTAAACAGAATTTCTTAATTTGAGAGAGTAATATTTTGCATCACTCTTGATAAAATTATGTTTAAAGGGATGTCTCTAATATTTTTATAAATTCGAATTGTATTATTTTTAAGCCTGTGTGGTTTCACCTGTAGTAAATCCTTTACGTTTAAATTGAAAATGTTTTTGATATTTCAATTTATAAAGACAATTGAAAATTAACAAATCGAACATTGCAGAATATTAAAAATACGATTCCCCTGTCTTTGTAACTAATATTTAATAAAATAGCAGTTGAAACCAAACGCAACCATTCGCAGACTAAATTTAAAGCAATTAAAGGAGTGCATGACTTACTTCGAAATTATAATTGAATTTTGTTTCAAAATTTTATTGGTCCCTAAATCGTATCATCCTATGAAATCAATTTTTTAAAAATATATGTGAATTATAAACTTATATTTAATTACTATTGTTTCCACAAGGACACCAAATTTTAGCTACCAAATTATTTAAATATGTATGTGATCGGTATCCTGGGACACCGCAACCATCTTTTCACCACTGAAAGTATACCTCTAAGGAGTTACTACTCTGCCTAAAACTTGAGGCTAGCTAGATCTGCAATTTCACGATAACCATTTTCTTTGTGATTTATGTAAGAAAAACTCCAAAAACAAAAATAGTTACATTAAAATCCTTAATGCTATCATAAAGAAATTGGGTTGAACTTAAGACATTTTTCGTTTTAATCTTACTTATGGTACTAGTGACTAGCACTATTGGAACGTATGAAGGACTAACTAACGACAGGAATTTGTTCATACAGTTGCGAATAACAAAGAAATGCATAAAATGGATCAAAAACACAAACACTCTGATAGTAACATACGGAATCATAGTACATTATAAGGGGTCAGAGTGAAAATAGTGTGAAGTATCTGTTAGCGACCACCCCTATCCAACCATACTTAACTGTCCATTTTACTCGGAATGAACACCATAAGAGAAATGTAACTTACCCTATATTCACCTGCTACCGCTCTAAAAAAGGGTTGTCGCTGGTCTCTAAATATAAGTATCACAATATGTTATTGGCTGGCACGCAAAGGAATAAAAAACTTATCGACTAATTACCCAAGTATAATCGATTTATTTCCACCCTTTCCAAAAGTAATAAATGAGTATAAATAAATCCTGCTGTGAATAAACATTTAAGTGAGCATTTATAGTGTGTGATTTTATAAAAAAATTTCAAAGAACTGCTAAAATGTAGTACCGAGATCATCAAATTGATCCAACATGCAGATATTTTTGTCCCTAGTTCATCGGAGTAAAAAGATTTTCTAGCATTTTTCCATACATGAATAAAGCTTGGCAATATTTATGCGTGTCGGAGATGGCCTATATGATTCCTTCAAATAAATATTTAGTTTATACCCAAGTATTAAAGTTACATTAATCAGAATGATACATTTCTTAATTATGGCTGAGGAAAAATTAAATTATTCTCTTGGAATGGCGCTTACATACACTCCGCAATTGACGTTTTATCTTCCAGCCCCCGCTTTTAAAACGTATTTTAATTTATACAAAAATGTGCTAAAAACTTAAACAGACGGAATGATCTCATATAATACATCTTTCTCTCGCTAACTCACTATATCAAAACCGTAAGAGGGGAAAAAATCGGAAGGGACTTGAATCTTTCCACGAGCGATAAAGAAGACTGTGACACATCCAAGCGTCGACGTTGGTGAATAAGAGAGCTGTCCCAGAGAAACCAGGCAACAATAACTTCCTTTCTTGAGAAAGAGAAAAAAATAACGCGACCCAGAGCATTTTAGGTAAAATGATTAAACGAAAGGGTTACCACGAGCGGCTCTAGGGAAGAGAGAGAGAAGTGAAAGGGTGGATCGAGAGAAGCAGAAGAAAGGAGGCAGCGGAGGAGTGAGAGGAAGAAGGACGGATGACGTTAGAAGGCGAGAGGGATTACATAGTGCGGGACGGAAACGAAAGGTCGGTTTTCAGCGATTGAATAATAGGGACGCCAAAGGATGGATGAGAAGGGGTGGAGTTACGAAGAGATATGAAAGAGAAATGGGGAAGAGGGATAAAAAGAGGGAGAAAGTGGAATATAATGCGACGCTGACAAGTTGAAAATGTTTCGTACGTGCTGAGAATGGAGGGAAATTCGTGTTACTCTCGGAAAATGTTCCCTTTTTAAAATCGCTGCTACTTGCACGGGAACCACGATTTCGTCCAAATTCATCAAATTCAGACTCAAATAGTGCTCATTATTGCGTTAGACGATAGTCTCAAAGAAAAACCGCGTGGGGACCAAATTGATAATTTATAAGAACGTAGCATGTGATACTTTTGTAATGTGGCATAATAACGTCTATTCCGCCCATTTATCTTAGAATTAAAGTAATGATCGGGTAGCAATTTTTGCAATGGCAGGCCACATACGGCCCGGAGCACGCGTGTTCGACATCCCTGTGCCAGAGGAAATTACTGTATAAAATGTTCAGAAATGATGAGAATCGTGGAATATTTTCTCGAACTACTTATAAGACCTCAATATTTTAATCAAAATTTCATACATATTTAGTCCAAGGGCAGTAAAACATCAACAATTGTGTATTATTCATTTTTAAATAACTGATTAACAGATTTTTACTGAGTCTCCGAACATTAATTTTAACAATTATAGTAGTTATTATACCACCTACCATTCACGTATCCAGAAATTTACTTCGGGGGGAGGGTTTGAGGCCAAAAACCAAAATCCAGCAACTGTTTAAATAAAAGTCCTATTCATATAATATAAACTTTTATATCCTTTTTAGTTCTCATAACTCATCGCAGCAAAAGGCAGCGTAGCAAGTTTTTAGCTTGGTTATCGCAGATTCCACAAATACCTACCTGTACATCGGAGGGGGGTTTTGGACCCTCCTCTCTGGGTAGGTACTTGCCACCTACGGTAGGTAGGACCCTAGCATTAAAAGGTAGACATCTTAACAACCCTTATTATTTTCCACTAGATGCCTTATTTACTTGCATATAAGCCGCCATCTTTTTTTTGATACTATATGGAAATAGAATTTCAAAAATATAAGCCCCACTCAAAAAATCAGGATTAGGTGTAAATCATTCTGGCTGACTAAAAATCGCTAATATATACCATTAATGGTACACAAATGTCAATAAATTATGTTATTATTTATAACAATGAGGTATTTTGGAGAATTTTTTTAATCGATCCGCATTATATTAATTTCGTTGTATATAAATGTCAATTTTACCCAATATCTCGGAATAGGCTGTTTTTGACGAAACATGGTACACGTGGAAAGCGACAAAAAATCGCAAAGACTTCCAAAAGGAATAAAACACCACCGATATGTTTCTTACTATAGAATATTTGGAATGTGAGAAAACTGTGAGGATGGCGCGGTATTTGTAAGACTACGGCATTTTTATCGTGGGGACGGGACGTTATCATAGCTATCGTCAGCAAAAACGCGTTTGTAACTCCGTCAATAATAATATAATATTTTTTTCATTTTTATTTTTTATATGTTGCAATGATGATGGTTATGTAATTTTTTGTACGTCGCATTCTGTAAATTGAATCACCAAGCCAATTAGAAATGTCCTAGTTAATTTTAAGGACTATCTCACATTTTTGGATTTTTAGGATTCTTTTCCTCACATATAAGCCGCATTCTCGTTCTGGAGATAAAATTTTTTAAAAGGCGGCTTGTATGGGGTATTGTATATTATTGTTTATGAGGCATAAGTTGTAACGTGGATATGTTCTAGGTTTTCTCTGAAATAGCTGCAAATAACAGCAAGTGACGAACAATTAAAATTTAAACTGCTTATTTCTTTAAATAAAGCTTCCAAATGAAGCTGTCTGTGATAATTAACGAAATTATATTTATTTCTTACTTTCTATCACTTCACTATCACCATTGTAAATAGTCATAAATCAAAAATTTACTTTGACCAGTTGTTTAAAGAGTCCTCGACTTTTGTATTACAAAATATTACGGACGAAGAAAAAGAAAAGCCAAAATCTCTCACCTCATATGAACGCTTTGACAACATCTGCTGCTCACAACATGTATTCCCATAGTGATAGGCGTGATCAAGAACACACAGACACGCTATGTACTCAAAAAGCTAAACAGATCCCACAAAATGACAGATAATTCAACAATTCGATGAATGGGTGACGTGCTATGTAGTATGTACAGCCGAGAGGAGAATAAAATAAAAAAATTGTTGAAAACGCAAGAAGATAAGGATGGACAAAAACGTCTTTATTTATAGTAAATTGAAACTTTCCAGTACCTTATGACTTCTAAGAAAAGAAATAAGATAAATTGAGAAAGATAGTGATAGAAATAGACGGAAAATATAAAGTAGAAAAGAAAGCAAAGACGCGCAGAGGGGACATCATCAGATGTGGAGTGCGTTCAGATGGCAGATTGATATAGCGCTCACGATTAATGTTTAGGTTGGAAAAGTTTTCGCAGATATTCCAATATATGAAGAGACAGAAGAAGGTGGTAGGGTAGGAGGAAGTGCAGGATACAGAGCCGAGTTTCATCACGTATCTCACGGCACGTGATGGGAGGAAGCGAGCAGATGGAGTTCGAGAAACAGATAAAGACGTGAGAAAAAAGTCATGAGCACGCAAATTAAATTTACATGAGAGATAAGCCTAAAGACACGAAATTGTAATTTATCAATCGTTTCTCACTTTTTTCACTGATATATCAAGCCGTATATATTTTCCTGCCCTCCTGATTAACTATTCAAAAACATGATATGATGTAGAATTCAAATTAAACAGATTTTTTATAAATTTATGTTATTATTTATATAAAAAATTCCGTAACCTAATGATGGAAATTAATTTTTGAAATCTGGACATAATTCGTTCGACAAAATATTGATCCCCAGTGGTTATAATACTTGAATTAACTGAATAAAATTTAGTTATAACCATGACTTAAACTATATCTATTTATCTCCACTTTATTTTGTATATGGATTCTGTGGAAATGAGAAACCAAGCGTTATTATTGAATGAGTTTTATGAAATTTCAAACGAAACTAAAATAATATAAGTTAAAAGGTGTATCGGCGCATTGAAGAAGTATTTATGATGGGAATGTTCTTTGTAGTTATTTGTGTTAAAGATGTAGCCAAAAGAGGATTTTGAAAGACGATCACTAAATAAAAGACATTTTTTATGCAAAAACAGAAGAGGAACCCTATGCAAACTAGAGGATTCGCGAGATCTTTGGCTTCGCTCAGCCCACTTAGGACTAGTGGGGGAGAAACACATATTCAATAGTATTACCGTCTTTATAGTTTTCCTGCACTTCATAGAGTGGGGATGTAAATTTTGAATAGAATTGAAAGTGCCGCGCTAAGCAGTAAAATATGTATGAAAGAAATGTAAATCTAAGAAAATCACCAAATACGTAACTAATGGCAAATGAACCTAAGCCTTGTCTCCTCGTTGAAACAGCAGTTATAATAGAGCCGACAAATAAACAAACAAAGTGTACAGGGACTCGAAAGGTGAGACCGCGCGAATGCAAATTGCGCGCCCCCGGGAGGCTCCCTGTACATTAAAAAAAAAATTTATTTGACGTTTCTTGCATCGTTGATGTTTTCCGTATGTACGCTAAATTTCGTTTTGACTGGATAAGACGTTGAAATTAGCGCAATCTACGAACGCAAATTGCGCAGAATATATAAGAGTGGTGTTCTAGTAAAAAACAATAGGCAGTTGACTCTAAGTTATTTGCACATGCACACGCAGTTTGGTGAAAATCAGACAGAGACAGCAGTTATCGTAGAACAAACAGACAAACAGACAAAGTGCACAGGGACTCAAACAGGAGAGACCTCGCTTCGCTCGGACAAAAATTATTTATAAATTTATTAATATAATTATATGCCATATAATAATTTATTTAATAATTAATTTAAAAAATATCTCTCTATCTATAATCATATGCTCAGTCTTAATTTGAAAACTTTGAAGGCATCCCTTCCTGCCGACCGATAACAAAAAATTCTTCTGCAGTGTTATGACATTATGTTATGACATTAAAGGTCACACAAGTAGTTAAAATGTAAACTTTCTACCTTTAGGTAATCATCAGTTCAGAATCGTAATTTGAAAATCTTGAAGGAACCCTCTACAACCCACCGATTTCTGCAAAATATTTCTTTGGCAGCAAAATAAATGGAATCATATACGAGTATAACACACACCCTGCAAATTTCAAGAAATTACTGCACTGTGTTCCTGAAAACTCCACTAAATATTTTTTAAATGAAAGAATTATTTGTGAATAAATTTGACTGATGCAGTCGTAACTTTGTGAGATTGCATTTCGGAAACTCGAAGACAAATTAAGAAAAAATTATTAAAATGACTGCGTAAAAGTTTCAGTATGAAAATAAAGAAAATACCGTAGTTTCGACTCACGTAGGAACTGATGATGATGAGCCTGTGGGTCGAACTCATGGAAAGTTTTACTTTCATAGTGAAATTTCTAAGTAGTCGTTTAAATTAGTTATTATTTTATTTTTGGTTTTGTGTTTTCGAATTATTATTGGTTATAATGTCATATTTAGACCAGAAATTCTCCAGGACCAGATGAACCAATTATGATTTAATATTAAGGCGATTCAGCCCGTAGTACTTTCTTTTTTAGAAATGCTTGGCATTGTTATCGGGGAAAAATGACTCTCTTTAACAATTCGAATCGTTAACAAATCTAGGGAAAACTTGCAGCGACGCCCTGGTTCCCATCCATGATGCTTCTTTTATTGTCTATATCCCATTCACTTTCAATTGACCTTGCAGTTCGCTCTTCAAACTGTCGGGAATTATAGAACCATTTTGAGTCCCTTTGTGCTCAGTCGCTGAATCCATCATTCGGACCATTCTACATTCTTCACGTGCGAACACACCCATACCGGCACCAGCGGCGGTACCTTGATGTATTAGAGAATATACCGCGATAAATTTAGATTTTATGCATTAGTGAAGTTTTCGCTTAATGAAAAAGGTACACAAGATAAAAAAATTTATGAGCGACATCCAACAAATATATATATTTTTAACGTGTTTTTAATTTTTACGTCGAATGCTTACGTTTCCTAGTAGTTGAATGTGTAAGAAAATTCAAAAGCATTGCGTTGCTCAGCATATTAAAACATATCCTTATAATATTCATTTGAATAATGGTCAAGAAATTTACGTTTTACTTTCGTTTTCGGTATAAATTTAGACTGAAAATTTCCAGAAATGTTGAATTTAGCAGGAAAACCATTAGTATCATGGTTAATTCTTAACCGATTCCGACATTTCGCTCCGCCTACTAATTTAGCTATTAATCGACTGCCAATAAAAATGCCATTAAAAAATTCGGACAAGAAATTTCGTTAAATATGTACATACAAAACAGCTTATAAATCATTGTAATAAATTGAATAAATTAGCATTATAAGATTTAAATATCCAATGAAATGTATTGAAACAAAGACACGGCCTCAAATCTCCGTTATTTATGATAAAGTTTTATTGCAGGGTATTTCCGTCAATCAGATTCAGAATAACAGATAACACGTGCAAACTCAAGCATAAAAGGATGTGACATATATGGTTATAAGTTATAACAGAAATAAATTAGTATTACGGCAAGCAGCGTAAAAACGACAAGCCAGAAATTAACTTGAATGGAAACACGTATTCCAAATTATAAAAATAAAAAGCAGCTGAGATTGGAATTTTTCCTCTTATTTAATCCTAAATGCTTGCGGAACGTATTTTAAAATTTAAAAACATAATTTTACTGTTAATATTTTCATTTCGAGTGAAAACATACTCCTACAAAACGTTCGCCAAATTTTTTCCAATTTACTCAAATACTTAATTTAATTTAATTAATTAAATGAAAACCCTCCTTTAGGAAGAAACCGTAAATTAATAATCCTATGGCATTACGAACCCGGAGGATTATAACGATGAGTCTGTGATGGGAAACACGAGCACAGATATTAAGGGGACGCGGAAAAATATATTTTTCTGAAAATAAGTCTATCGCTCTTAAAGCACATTTTTTGTTATTCCTTTATTTTCCTTTCTGCATTCAGGTTCATGTCTGGCCGACTTTTATTGTGGTAAGGGCCGTCGGTTTTTTCATGGGTCATCGACCTTAGTTGACTCTTCCTTTGTAATTAAGCACCGATACGAGAGGAAAGAGGATTGCTTATATCTCGATCACAGCCATTCGCTAATGTATTCCGTGAAAAAAGAGAAGCAACCAAACGAAGGACAGGAAATAGTAAAAAAACTTTATGGAGATTTTTAACGAAGCATTTCTTTTTTCGTTGAAACTCATATTAAAATGTAATTGAAAGGTTTTAAGCTATTTTGCACATCAAATTTAATTTTTTATACCATAAATATATCATATTTATAATCCTTTGTTAAAACTCAACCAAAATTTTACCCAGATAAAAGGGAATTCAGTATGAAATATAAGCGTTTTATTACTGAGAATGCATTACAGGTTTATGATGAATATGAGCCAATAGACGAGAGAAAAAGTTCCAAATGTTTATGCTTAAATGTATTAATTTGTTAAAGGTCAAAGAAATCATCCCTAAAAATGGCTGCATGCACCATTTTAATGCCTTAAGAAATTTTCAAAAATTTAGCAACAATTTTTAAATCTATCATTGGGACCTTAAGCACGTCTTCTTTCATTTCGCATCTTATCATAATAAACAAAATCTAAGTATTTTTATTTATTCTGATGCCATTTATAATTAAAAAACAAGACACAACAACTTTGGAATGAAAAAATAGATTCCGATACTATATTACTTTTAACAATATACGTTTTAATAACAAAGATATTTCATTATATAATCACAATCTAGCTAACATGACTTTTGCTTCACTACACAGATTACGAGAATATTTGTTGTCAGGTTATGAGTAAAATATTAAGGAAAAAAGGAGAATATCAGCCCTCAGAAAAATTGGGCAACTAATCACATCCTCAACAAATCATAAAATCCTATAAAAAATAAAGCAAAATTTTGCAAAAATGAATCAGAAAGCGATTTTGAGCAACAAGACGTGAGAGTGTAAAATAGGAGAGTGATAAATTAGAAGAGATTCTAAAGTCTGTTGAAAGTGAAAGGGAGAGGCGGTGTGAGAAGGAGTGAGAGAGAGATTGAAAGAGCGAGCAAGCGGATCGGAAAGCAACTTAGCCGGAGAGGACGTCAGAAGTCAAGTGGCATCACCCAGGAGATAATCAGAGAGGAAAGGAGAAAAGAGAGAGAGAGTAAGCGAGAGGGAGGAGAGGGAGAAGAGGGAGGATGGAGAGAATAAGAAGAGAGAGAATCAAGCCGAAGAGGGATCCTACCTCACACGGGACACACAAATGAGGTTATTCTCCCCAAAAGCCCATACGACGAACCCTACCTCCCACTCCACCTCCCTCTCCGTCTCCCTCTTTTTCCTCTCCAGACTCCATCCCTCCCTCCCGCAACCTCCCCCGTGACGACAAAAGCGGTTCCATGGGGAATTTCTAGTGAGGCCTTATAACATCTGAAACCCCATTATTTCCCATCCCACCAATCCATACCTCTCCTCCTTAATCCTACCTCCCGCCGCCTCCCTCCCAACTTCCACTTCAGCATCCCTTCAAAATCCAAAATCTCACCTCCCTCCCTCGCACACTCCAACTTCGCCATCCATCTTTCCATTTTCCACGCCCTTACCGTAGCTATGACGACGAGCCACTAATAGTGGCCGGCAATGATATTAATTGGGGCTATGACCGCTGGAGAACGAGACGTAGAGTGTGTGGGTGGAGGGGGAGAGCGGATAGAGTGAGGTTATGAAAGGAGAGATTCTAGAGTGGCCATCGAAGAGATTTTAGTTACGGACATGGCCATCCAGTTCGTTATGGCGCGGCGGTCGTTGATTTTTCGGAGGGAGTAAGAAAAAAAGCGGGGGCAGGGAGGAGGAGGGAGGCAACGAGAACGCGGGACGAAAAGAGGAAGGGTATGGAAGAGAGGGAGAAATGGGTTTTGAAGCCTTACTCAGTCCGCGAAACCTTATTTCCTCTTTGCGCGAGCCCATTTTACAGGAATTATCTTCCCACCAATCATCAACCCGGCGCATTAGACCTCCCCAGGTTCTCTCTTAACATCATCGTGATGAAGCCAATGGTTCTCTTCTCCCTTTTCCCTCCTCCACCTCAATCTCTTTCTATATATACATCTATCTATCTCTCTCTTCATCACCTCCGTTCTCCCATTCTCCTCCTCTTCCTTCTCTCTCACTCTTGAACTAACAGGGAGACACGTGGAGAGGTTGATTAATAGGGACCTAAACTTGCTTCCACGTTGGAAATTCCGCGGCTCTCTTCCGCGTGGTTTGCTGGTTAATGAAATTCTCATGCAACTATCTCAAGATTTACTTCTCCCCAATCCCCATCCATCCCGTCGCCTTCCCTTCTCCTAGGATCCAGACAAAAATGAAAGAGGGTGAAAGCCTGATTTTTTTGTTATTAAATATTCAAGGCGAGGATTCCTGCCTAGAATCCGACATTCTTCGGTGACAAGTTAATCAGGAGTCAATTATTTTCCCGCTAGAAGTCATATAAAAGTTTATACAACCTCATAAAATGTGTGGATTTTAATGTTTAATGTAAGGTTTCCAAGCCTTTCATGTAAAATTACAACTTAATAATAAGTTGTTAGACGAAATCTCTGTAGATTAAATGCATAATATCTATATTCTAACTTCATAAACCAAGATTATATTAAGTGATATAAAAAATATGAATAGACTATGGTTATAAAAAGCGATGTACCAATATGATACGATATTGAGAGAGGACCTAAAGTAACGCGACAATTTTAATTTTAATTTAAGTAATTTTGGTGGCTGTTTAATGCAGGCCGCGAGCATCTAATTGGTTTGAAGTTCTAAGAGCAGGCTCAATAATGCCTTGTTCGAGTTAATGATAGTGCTTTTCAGAAGAGATTGTGTGTGAGGAGGAGGTAAATGAGTATGTAGACGGAGGCCGGACACTGAGAGAAGAAATAGTAAAGAAGGTGAGGAAACCTAAGCATTCGAATGCTCATTCTCCATCGACTCTCCCTAGTGGTAACATCGTGCCCGAGTGTGCTGTGTTGCCACATTCGCGATTTCCCTTTAAATGCCTGCCAAACGTTACGTCTTTTCCGGTGTAGAGTTGGCAACGTATAGTATGAGCTTTCTGCTAGGAGGCACTATCCCACCTTTTAGCAGCGGAGACATACGAGTTGTCCCGAGTAAGACCGAAATCTGACCAACAATCTCATCTGAAAAGCACTATATACGCAATATTTTGGAGATCCTCGTCGTCCATATCGCGTTTCGCCGTTGATGGATTAAGTTTTTCAAACTTAGGCTCACAATTATCTCATAATTATAGAAACGAAATTATCTTGCTACTTCATGAGGATTTTTTTGACAAGGTTCCCTTCCTTTGCAAGTAGCAAGATAAATGGATGTTAAGAAATAATAATAATAATAGATAATAGAAACTGCTTTGTAAAAGTATATAACATTAATGACCGATTTAGTTTATGACAAGTTCACGTGGTAATAATAGTAGACCAATAACAGAACAATAATCTGAGGCTAAACATCATCAATAGTATGTGTTAGAAATCTTTATAAGTTGTAATTATTTTATTAATTAAGGAAAACCTAATTTAATTAAGAGCACACACATTAATTTTAAACATCCGTATACATCAATAGAAAATAATAGTATTCTGTAAAATGTGTAAAAATTATAGATAATTTATGAAATAAAAACAAAATTTTCCACAATTCAATGAATATGATGATTCCTACTCTGTGATATTCTTATACGTTTTGTAAATTCCAGCATTGAATTTTTCCATTGGACGAATTTTGTTTTCGTCTTCAAATAATTTAGCCACGTAGTTTCAAGTATATTTTCAGTGTCCTTATAATATAATCATAACAAGATATTTCCGAAATTTATTTAGTTATACAACTTCTCATATACAAATCTTGATTCAAACCAGGAGAATATATTTTTATTATTATTAACTAGCTTAACTGCCTTGCATACTTGACAGGTATGCGTGAATAAAGTGTTAAGTTAAAATTGAAATAATAATTAATGAAACCAACTTTTATATGCACTAAAAGTAAACAATAAATATAAAATGGCCATAATCGTGTGTTCCAGAGAGTTAAAATAGTTTTGGACGAATAGATATTGTTTCACAAAAAATTGATTACACTATACAATTCATATACGCCTATAATTATTTTTAATCTTTGGAACATTTAACTTTGTCTCTCTCTCGTATTAAAGCATTCAATGCACGCATTCCTTACTCATCCTCCTATATAAATCAAATAACTCCATACTAAGAATTATTATTATTAAAAATTTCTTCTCCCCCATAGTTGGTGCACGTACTTTTAATGAATAAATACTGCAAAACAATGTATCGGAAATTATTCCAGGGAAATATTCAATTTCTATTAAGTGACTTATTTTCTAATCAGTTTTAATCAACCAAACAATCGAAAATTATTTAAAACATACCTCACTTGAGTTCAGTAATTGTAATATTTACGTTTATGCTCTTTTCTTTGCCGTAGATAATCTATCTGCCATGCACGCGTAAGGAATTAAATGTATTTTGTAAATATAACAGATATTATTTACTTCAGTAACCAATAAGACTATTTACGATGACGACAATTAGATAGCTATGCATGAATTTTTAAAATACGACGGGTATGCGTGAATTAAGTGTTAAATTAAAATTGTAATAATAATTAATGAAATCGACTTTTAAAAATAAGTAATAAATATAAAATACACATTATTGTGTCTTCCTATTAGTTACCATGTGATAAAATGTAATAACGAAGAACTTTAAACAGCAATCCATTTACATCCATATCCTTTTTTTATTTAATGTTTTACATAGTTACCACGTGATAAAATGTATGCTAAATTTTGACTGTGGTGCGGCATATAAATTGATATATTTTATCATTTGCTAAAAATAAATAGCGATTAAAATATTAAAATTAAATAGATTTAACTTCTGATATATTTATCGCATTTTTTCAAGGGAAATAAGGTTAAACTTCCTCAAGATATAATTGTCTTTTCGGCAGCCAATCAGATTCTTCAGATTGCGTTACCAACAATATTAGCTTGCTATATATATATATGATTTGTGCATTAGTTCATATCATTCCCATTACCGCAGTTATTCGGAGTTAGCGATTTTTAACATCACATTTTATTGATTTTGGGTAAATACTTTTCTATGTGCAATGATTAACTAGATGAATATTTAAAAGCATCATTTTTGAAACAACTTCTTATAGAAACTTATTAGCAGTGGAAACGCTATAGTCTTCAGAAATTGTCTAAAAAACGAATTATAAGAATATCAGTCACAGAACTCAAAGTTTACAAAAAACAATAATGACAGAAATAATCATTTCCCTCGATATGCACATTTACATCCACAGGAGTACAAATATAATGAATCTTTCATGTATTAATTGCAGCGGAAAACGCTTTTGTTGGTATGTACTTCGGTATTAACTTTCAATTCAGATCAGATATTGATTTCGAGACACCATATACCTTCCAGTACTACCTGCATAATACACTACAGACGCCGCATTTGGGATAGTGCTGAAAACGCTGAGCGCCCTCCATCTCCCACCTCCGGTTTCTCCGAAATCACGGTTCCTCCGGTAATCCCGGGATGAAAGGTTTCAAAACACCGGGCAAGTACACACGCGAACAAGCCCATTGTACCACTCTCTTTCTCTCACCGACTCTTTCTCCCTCTCTCTGACTCTGCTCTCCAGATAGGTATAGAATAGAGCCACACGATGCAAACCCTACCTCCCCACTGCTTCACTGCCATCTACATAAGCAGGACCGAACCATCCATTCGCTGGGAGGGGACTTGCCCTTAATGGCCAAGGCAAAGGAGATTATGCAGATTTCGGGTAACTTCGAAACCCTCACTCCCGCTCTCTATGCGTCCTTTTAGGGTTCTTCTTACCATTCCTAACCCACCCGTCCTCTCATCCTTTCCGCCGCTCCCTCACCGCTACCTTGCTTCCTGTTCCCCTTGTCGCAGCTATGGTCCCCTTTTTTCATCCTCCACATCTCTCTCTATTCCTCTGTTTCTCTCACTGCTTCTTCATCCGAGGTATCTTTTGATCTGAAAAACCTATAAACTGGGCACTCGTTCTCGAGGCTATAAGGTCGGCGGGAGGCTGGAGACTAAATTGTTCCAAAGGGGTCATTAGTACGAGGTTGTTCCTTTTGTGGGGGAAGGGGAGGGTTTTGCGTCGACCGAAGAAATTGCGGGGAGGCTTGTTACGCCGCGGGGTATTATTTGATGGCGCAAGTTATTGAATCTCTGCATTATTTCTTGTAAGAGTACCTCGATTTACATTTTGTGTGAAATGGTAACTTTTCGGAGGTTAACGAACTTGGCGTACCGAACGATTCAGAATATTTAGCAGCAAAACAAATTTAACATAATTTACTCAGGACTCTACTTTCGCAATGGCTTGTAAGTGGATTAAAAATGTTTATGTAAATTCATTTATTTCATTAAAGGGAAGTTTAGAAAAATCTTTTAAGGATAAATTTAAAAAATCTACGTACTCTCAAGTCAAATAATAAAAAAATAAAAAAATTTGAATCATAAAAGGCATAATTACGCCTGGGAAACCCAGAAAAATCGATATTGGGTGGGGTTATAAAATAAATTAACTAAAATTGTTTTTAATATATGTCTACTTTAAAAAGAAAGAAACATTATATATGAAAAGATATGAAAACATTCAAAAGTTTTCTTATTCATGATATTATTATTTAGTGCTGTCGGTGCAAAAACTGCACAAACCTTAGATTCGATGTCGTTTTTGCATTCAAAGACGTTTTAAAAATGTGCTTAAAATTTTTTGACACAATGATTATTTAAAATTCAGCATTTATGCCTTACCCAATTAATTAAATGCTTACAAACGCTGAAAATTTACTTTGATAAAGGAAATCAAGACGAATTTATGTGCCGTTTTCATGAAAAACACTTACTAATATATCGCAAACCTAGCGACGAAACCTCTGAGTGGTGTTCTGAAAACGTTAGGTTTTTCCCAACTAAATTCAGGTGAGATAATTTTGAAAATAGCGCTTGAAACACCTCGATGGATTTAAATTTATATTTCTTTAATATGATTAGATATGTAGGTCAAATTTTACGGCATTCTCGCACCTCTAATCTAGTATACTTCAAAGAGCTGCAAACTCCACCGTCTCGATGTTTTGCATCTTCTGGTCCAGCCACACAATCCTCGACCTTCGTGCTGGACCATCTTTCTGCGTGAAGCCTCATTAGGGCTTCTATGTGGGTAATCTTTCTTCCACCATTCTCCGTAACGCTTCCAATTCACCATGATCTCGTTATGACCGTCTCTTCGTTCATTTCCTTTCTTTGCTTTTCTCCTATTCCTTCTCATATTGCACCTACACCGCCCCGTTTCATTCTCTCTTTCTCCCGGTCTCCTCTTCTTAACAGTTCCAATCGAATTGAAGCAATTTAAAAATCCTTGTAAGATACAATGCGCATTAAACAAACTGCATTTCAAATTTAATTTACGTAAAAATGACCATCGTAAACAAAGAAATCCAATTGTATTTTTAAAACATTTTTTTCGAAAATAAAATGATTATATTCAGCCAACTTGAATCGAATAATCGAAGGTTAGTGGAAAGTGATGCTTATGTATGTGTGTGTGCGTGCTAACGATGCCTTAAATTCAAAAAAGTAAAACTTGGGTAATATTATGTATACATTCGAAATGTAGTTTTTGAGATAAGTGAATACCGACCCCAAGTTTAAAATAAGGATCCTTGGTTAAATTTTGCTTAGATAACTTTCCGACAGTTAAAAATGTAATAAAGACATTTTCACCGAAATTAGCATTTAAAAATCTTATGAATTTCACGAAAAAGGAATTAGGCATATCGAAAACAATACAATAATGTGCCGTTTTTATCAAAAAATCGCAAACATTTTTTGGATAAATCAGACGTGTCTCGTTAAAATCTTTCACACGCCAAGTGCACACTTTAATCGTGTAATGAACACCAATATGAAGCACAAACAATGGGTATGCACAAATAAAACAACGGAAAAATAAATTACGGGTGATATACGTTCCATTCAAAATAAACCTTCCGAATGATCCGGTATTCCATTGCCTTCGCGACGCATATTGCGAGTTCTTGGGGAAAAAACAAACATATCGCTAAGGATAGATACCCAAATATATAAAATTCGCAAACTTCCGAAATAAACACCAATCACCGCTCGGAGGCAACTTCGGCGCATTCGACCCGCCTATAAAAAATCGCCCGTCAGAACAAAAAAATTAAACAAAACGCAAAATCCTTCTTCATCCTCGCGTTTGTTCTCTAGTTTCGTCTCCGGCGAATGATCAATGCATTTCCAGGTCACGTAAAAAATAGCCGATTCCCTTCGAAAGTGGAAGGGACAGGAGTGGGTTTTCAGTAGGAATGGAAGCGACGAAGGAAGATGGGAGAGAAAAATTCTCGCTCGGCAAGAAAATTAAACGAAACGTCCAGAAAAGATTTAAAATAAGAAAACACTCAAACGTGTGGGGACGTAATAGGAAATTTAAGAAAAAAGGAGAAGTGAAGCAAAAATTCCAAACGTTTTGACTCGAATGCTTCGGCGTCGAATGAAAGAAAAAATCACCTGAATTAATGCAATGCATCTTTGCCCTCCTCTTTCTCTCTCTCTCTCCCTCCATCCCTCTCTCTCTCTCTCACACACTCCCTACCTCTCTTTCTCTCTCCCTCCCTCCCTTTCTTTTTCCTTCCCTCCATCTCTCTATCTATATCCCTCCCTCTCTACTTCCCTGAATGACTGGAGTTCAATTTCAACCAGTCGGAAGGAGTTTTCGGAATTTATCCTTTTCAGAAGTTACATAAAAAAAGACAGCGGCTCCTATATTTTTTTTACAAAACCAACGATTACGTCCCTAAATGCGTTTCGAGCGAGGAACGGGTGAATGGTTTGCTTAATTACCTTTCCGAATGGCGTGAGCGTGGAGGGTTGAAAAATAAAGGAGCTTCATTTTGGAAAGATTTACCAAGGGAGAGAAATATGTTTTAATTTTGACTCAACTTTCCCGTTGGAAAAATCTCAGTCTCTATAAGTTCATATTTCATGTTTACGACTATGGTAGAAAGTTAATTGAAACAGAGAGAATATGATAAAGATCGAGGAACCACTGAGGAAGAAATAACTCAAGATTATATTATAGTTTCTACAAATAACTGCCACATTAACCACTTAACTCTGTAATTTTCTAATCCTTATATATTGTTCCCTATTTTTAAGCCCTATTACGATAAACTTGTTAGATCTGGAACACATATTAGACGAAAAAGTGTCAAAGCATTAAATTAATTAAAACATGCTCTTAATACTGTTTTTGATGGAAAGTATATCTTTATCGATAATTCTGATTTAATAATTCTATTTTGAATGTTTAAATGAAAGAAAGAGAAGTGTTTACCTACTAAAATCTTTTTTATGGCCTTTGATTGTTTCGATTCAACAAGATGAGCTAAAAACATTACACAAGTTTACAATACCAATCACTTTGCAAATGCAGATGTAATTAAATTATTTTTAGAGCTCACTCTAATAAATCATTCCTGATGAAATGAGAAGAATTCTCTGGAATTAATCAATTAAAGAAATGTTTGTATGTATATCTGGTTGAATTTGGTGATGGAAAATAGAAATAAACCATTAGATATACGTTAAAGGCAAAATCTTATGCATATTAAAATATTGAATAGGAATCGGCATTTCTCAATGTGGAAAACAAATAAAAGATCTTGAACGACAATGTCATTTTAGAAAAATGTCTGAACAATTTAAATGGCAAAGTGAAAAATGATGACAGGAACATCTTACTATTCTTGGATTATGCCAAATATATTTTACCCAATATTCAATTACCCAATAACTGAATAGCTTTTTTCCACCAAGCTCAACATCCGTGTTACATATTCTAATACCCATTCCCATTTTGTAACTCACCTAACATTCCGTTTCTACTTCCTTCAATGGCGCAATACAAAAAGTTCAAATGAATCTCAGAAAAATTGGTCTATATCATTAACATGGAAACGTGATAAGGCATAACATTTCACTGTTAATATTAATGTTTTTCGATGCTATGGATTTTCTAACACGTTAATTGCACTGGATTCAAGGTACGCCCAACAAAAATGCTCTAAATCCTCATTTTTGTTTTGATATAATTAGTGAATTTAAATAATTGTTTAGCAAACTTACTGAAACAAAAATTTCAAGAAAAGAATTTTATGAAGTGGAGGGGATAGATATAAGTGCTAAAAACTTCGTAAATATTCATAAAAGAGTATTTATGTACAGAGGTAGATGAAATTGGCTTGGAAAAAGCGGTAAGAGCGCAGAACAACAACATTGTTCTGTATTCGGATAGTGAAAAGGGTAGAAAAGGTTGTAACTCTTTATAAAGTACAATGTTCTCTCCCGATTTACAACATTTAAAAAACTAAAATTATGCAAGCGAGTTTTTTTGAAAAATTTCTGGAATGAGTCATATTTTAGTAATAAGAAGAAAAATCTGTTGTTGTCACAACATGACTTTCTCCATATCTGTAATATTTCTAAAAATTCCAAATAGGTTACATAAAGAAACCGAGAAAATTTTCGATATTACAAATAACAGAAATAAACTCAAACTATATCCTTCCAATATTGCATATAGCCACAAAGCTCCAACAAATTAAAGTAGAACACGAAGCGTAACTAAGTGTCAATTGTTAAGTGGTGCTGGCAGCTAAAATATAAGATATCTCTTAAACAATGCATTGTATGGAAAAATGTTTCAAAAAAAGGTTGTACAAAATTATCCTACAACGTTTGTTTCAGTACATTTTTGCACATATCAAATATTAAAGCAAATATTTCAAAATAACGGATAAATGACAAGAGTAAACAACTACTTCCGGTTGACCGATTTTTACCAAAAACTAATGATTTCTTCGGATTTTTATAAAAATGTTAAATATAAAATTTCACGTTGACCTGATTAATAGTTTTTGCGTTCGAGTCCCCACAAAAAGCTATCACATACACACACAAACACACTCACACACACAGACATCATCGAGAAAATGGTAAAAACTTGTTCAGGGGACCTCAAAACGTGTACTTCTGTTGAAATCTCGAAGTCGATTTTTTTCATGAATACAATAATTTCCCCTATACTACGTATATGGTGATAGTAAAAAACAAGAAAACGATGCAAATAATAACAAGTTAATCTCATTCTGCCATTGTGCATGTAGGATTTTTAGGAATTTATGTAAATTAACTGACGATATATATACGATAATATATTATTATAAAATGACTAAAATTGCATACTTTACGCGGTAAAACATGAAATAGTAACTTTTAAGATGGCTTAAGTCAACTTTTCTCTAATCACCTCCAATACCTACATGAAGATAATGGTTTTGAGGAATAAATTGCAATTCATTCATTTTGAACAGACATTTTTCTCACTATTTTCTCTCTATTTTTCTCTTAAGGGACTATATAGTCTCGATTTCGCCCTAAATAAAGTCTATCGGTCTGTCTGATTAAAAACTTATTGTTTGCGAAACTCTAACAGAAAAAGAGACTTGTACGAGGCAAGCATTTATGAAATTCGATATGCGATTTTTTTTTCTAATTTCAAAATTATTCCCAAATAAAAAAACAAGTAAATTATTTTTTCAAACTCCGCCGAATATTCTCCGTGTGTTGAACGCGAAATCTGAGATAAATTATACATTACACTTTATCTCCCACCGTTTTGCTTGGAATTCTGATTCTCCTTGGCGGTGTCATCTGAGATAAGATTACACATGATTGGTTCAAATCAGCCATCCTTCCTCGGCTACTATCGTTGCCAACTAAATTTAATTTTTTTTGTACCCTTATCAATGTGAACCCGATCGTTGTTCAGCATGGACGCTTTTGTGTTCTACGATGTTGGCGAGCGTGGTTAATTAATCTAATTTTGAAACGCTAGCTTCTATGCTGATAATACCTCCTTGCAATTCGTTTATGGTTATTTCACTATATACCTTCTTTACCTTGAATTTCAGTGCAAAATTTCCAACTTAACAAAAACTTCTAATTATATATACATATATAATATGTAGAACTAAATTACAAAATACAGTTATCATCTAATCGAGGTTTTTATACGGGGTGTGGGGAAAATGGCGCACACTAACAACGGGTTAGAGTTAGTGCGCGATATCCGTTTTTACCTTGAATTTCAGTGCAAAATTTCCAACTTTATATATATATATATATATATATATATAGGGGCAAGCATGTAATCAAGCTGTGAGAGGACCAAGGATCACAAAACGCCATGTGTGCCACAGGAAAGACGAAGATAGCTCACTGCGATACCTAAGAATATAGTGATCAACACTAAGCGCGCAGTATGCAGGCCTACTCTTATACTGTGCAGTCTTTCATAGCAGTATGCCGTCAGCACGGAAGGGAAAATGATATGAACTATTTATTGTACAAATACTATGATATGTACTTGATCCTTGGAACGTTTGGTAACCGGGCCTACGCTGTACTCAGGGCTTATGCAGAAAGGTACACATCACGCCACCATCCAGAAAAAAATGTGTTTCGCCGGCTGGGTCAGCGAATGAGAGAGACTGGCAACGTCCTACCATATGTCGGTACCTATTCTTCCTAGAGAATTTGTTTCTTATACATTTTGCTTAGTTTTGAGGTTTTATATTCGTCCCCATTGTTAGTGTGCGCCTTATATCCCACACCCTGTATACTGCTCTGTAATAAAATTAGTTTTTAATTACAAACGTTCATTATCTCAACTGATATTAATGAATACGATTTTTTTGTTTAATGACTGATATTTGAAGAAACAAAATGGAAGAGCATATTGGTTTATCATTTGCTTCCGTTTTAATATCTTTTTCAAACGCGTATGTTCTTGAAAAACCATAATTTTTAATATCTTTTATATTAGCTTCTATGTGGTAATTTGGGTATATGTTCTTGTATACAGATCCTAAAGAATGTCAAATAACCCATAAATGGATGAATCTATTTAAATATTCTTTCATATTTAAAGAAACTGACACTTAAAGAGGCTTAGGAATAAACACTCTGTAACATAATGACCCAAGTTCGATTTCCGGATCTTTTAGTTCTCCGTTTTAATAACATGGAAATTGGTGTTGCATACTTTTGATTTGCACTTTATAATTACTAATATTGTAGTTAATGGTTTGTATTTATAGCTAATCAACCTCTTGGATTGTTATAGCAATAAATCCTTCCACACCGAAAGAACACATAATGGAGAAGGAAGACCCGGTGCCGCCGTGGCAGGCAGGGTGGGCTATAGGAAGAGTAGATTCTAGAGTTCATCACAGCTAGGTAGATTGGACCCTAGAGTTCATCCTGCCTTGCGGTAAGGTGGACTCTGGAGTCCGTCTCACCTAAACAAGTCATATAGCAGGATAGAGTCTAGGCGGCACCTTGGACTCTAAGAGTCCGTCTTGCCTGGAGTAGGTAGGGCGAACTCTATGAACTATAGATTAGGATTTGTCAAAGTTTTCGTGTATATTTTGATTTTAATGAAAATCTCAAGATTTCTTGAGAAATATACAGTGACAAAATTTTGATTGATTGTTTTTAAATTTATGGGCAGAGTAGACTCTAGAGTCCATCTCACCTAGTTAGAATGGACTCTAGATTCCATCCTGTCTGGTGGTAAGTTGGACTCTATAGTCCGTCTCGCCTAAACCATTTATAAGGCAGGATGGACTCTAGGCTGCACCTTGGACTCTAGAGTCTGTCTTGCCTGGGGTAGATAGGGCGGACTCTATGATCTATCTATATATATAAAACGCTAATTCAATACGTGGCACACAATAACGTTGTATTGCTAATCAACAGTATATATAAACAGCTGAAACAGCTGTCACTGAAACATATCAGATCTTTGTATCATAATGTTAGTTTTGTATTGTAAAATCTGTATTAAAGATTATTACTATTAAGTAGATATTGCATTTTAAAAATTAATTTGCGCACAATATTATATGGTATATTATATATGATTATGAGCTTTACGAGCATTAGCCTACTCTTAACGAATAGCCCCAAGGGGCAAACTGCTTAACGTCCCTTCCAAAGAACGGACCACTAACTTGCGCGGTCTCCTCAAAGCACACGGGTAGGGGACGATACGATCCAAGGTTTGAAAATAAGACTTCCGCCGGATTCGAACCTGGAACCGCTGCGCGGAAGGCCAACGCCACCTTTATAATTACTAAAAATAATCGTCCAACCTTAGGACTTGAACCAAAGAACGCCTAAAAATGACAAGTCATTTTATAGGTTCAATTTTTACATGCGCATCGATATGATTTTTTTACCGCGAAAATTTGTTTCTCCATTTAAAACGTGATTGTAAGTCTTGTATTAAATTTATTCCGATTAAGCCAGTTTCATGCTTCTCCAGTGAGATCTCTAGATGGGTTAGAGACTTTGGAACGAGAGAACAAATAAATCATATGAGATAACATCTGTAACGGAAGTGCTTTGACAGAACTAGAAAGACTTCAAGCCTCACCCAAATTAACATAAATAAAATTAAGTTAATGCATATGAAATTATTATGTGTAAATATCATATAATAATTTCTTTTGTTCATTATTACTTGTTTTATTATAACTTCACTGAAGAGACAAATTAGTTTAAAACCTTAAACAAATTTTAGGCTATTTTTAAATACCCTCAAAATCTACTAAATCTCTATTTGCTTTAACATACACAGTTTTATTTCAGGAAGGTTAACTAAAGAGGTATTGTAAATGTCATACAAATCAAATTTTGCTCATAAATGGCCAAAGGGTTGATAATAATGTAAAACTTAGCCTTCATTAGTGCATACAATTTTATTTAAAATTATCATTACGGTGAATAAGTGAATTGAAAATTTTTTATAGAGAACATAAACAGGAACATATCAAGTTAAATGCAGCTGAGTATTTTTCTTGGAAATCTCTTTGTATATTCCATGGTTGGATTCGGATGCTCTAGCGAATCTATCTATAGATTAAATTATATCCAAAACGACCAGAAAACATTCAACGTAAATCCAGATTATAAAAATTCCGAGTCTAAAAGCTTCCAACCAAAGTTATAGGTTCAATTGTAACTCAAAATTTAAAGATTTACACGCCTCGAAAATTATTTTAAAAGATGGACGCAATTAGCTTAAAGGACGGAAAGAGTAACGGCAGAGAAACTAAAGAATAAGAGTGGGTAAAATTTCGGCCGCAGGATATGTCTGTGGGCTATCGTAGTCATGAATTATACATCTCGGATTCGGGTTTAACCTCAAGGCGCTCCCCAAGAATTTCATTAAGAATGTCTAATTAGCTTTAACTTTTCAAATGCAACCATTCAGGGGGGGGAATGGAGAGATGAATGAACATATGCCATTTAAATGCGAGAAAAGCTCTTTTGAGGTAAGAATAAACGATTTCTGGATACATTTTTTACTAGGAATTTCGATGCCTCCGAGCGTGGTCTTATTCAACTCGGAAAAGTAAGGATCGGCCTAACATGAGGAGTTGTCGAAGTACACGACTACCTTAAAAGCTGAATTTATTTCAATCATGCAAATCCGAGCCATGGTAGTAATTCCGAGTAAAACTTTCACGCCTCCCCATCGGTGCAATATTTTGCAATTAATGACATGTTGTAATCATGGTAAAACGTTAACAAAGCGGCAGAGATAAATATTATTTGTCGTCAGCAAATTTTTTTTCTAAATGGATTTGTAAATTTGACTAGGAAAGTTTTCAAATTAACGTCACAGATGCGAAATGTTGTACGAAGAAACAAACTCACTCAACAGGTAGCCGATGGGTTGAATAGTAAGAATCTAAAAATATACAGTGTCCCTTTCAAACATCCTACATTTTAATCCATCACTCAGGAAAAATTGTAAAAGCTAAATAAATACAATTTGTGGTACATTGAGTTCACTCAATGCTTGACGGATGGATTTTGTTAGACTTCTTGGGAACGCACGGCGAAATTCTTCGACTTTCTCTTCGGATACACTTCGACGCGCACCTACAGACTGTATGAGTGCACTCCCCGTAGCTAAAAACTTGTCTAACCAGGCCTTGATGATTTTCGTCTCAGGTGCATCACCTCCATACATTTGCCTATAGTTGCGTTGCACCGTGAAGAGGGATTTGTTTCTGCGTAACACACAGCCTGCGCTCGCTGCAGAGAAGTCGCCATTGTTCTTCTACATTAACGCCTTACAACAAATTGCGACTGCGACTGTAACGCCACGCATCGGCCGAAGCGGCAACATTAAGGTCACGCAATAAGTTTTCTAAATTTGAATTTCGTATACCACAGATTATATTAATTTTGCTTTTACAATTTTCCAAGTGATGGATTAAAATTTAGGAAGTTTGAAAGGGACACGCTTTATATTCTGTAAGAGGATTCCTAATTAAAACTATAATTAATTGTTTTCATTAGTAATTTACAGATGAGTCATATCAATAAGATTATCAGTGCATTATGGTTTGAGGAATAAAGCAATTATTAGTGTATATTTTTCATAACACAAAGTACTGACATTGTCAAATTCCACTTTAATGAAAATTAAATTGTAAACAACGACCAGAAACTTAAATCGACTTTGTGTTAACGTATTAATTGAAAGCGTCAATGCCTTATTTTATTTCAATTTGATAATTTGATTGTCTATGAAAAACATTATTCCTTCGGAGTTACGAGCAGGAAATAGATAAAGTTTATTCTCGAAGACTGGACGCCTTTATGTAACTAAACGGAAAACACTGTAATGCTACATTTGAAAAATTCCATCTTTTTCCTAACTAACCTTGCCACATAGTAAAATTCACCCTCTCCCTTTTCTATCGAATGCTACAAATAGAAGGAGACTGGAGCAAGATAGATATATCCCTTCCGAATAGCTAAAACTCATCGTTCGCCTCGCCTTCTTCTTCCCTTGACTGAACTTTGAAAATCCGAGCCACTGCCTCTGAACAGATAAAACCTTACTACAATCAACTCTTCATCACCATTTCACAACCGTGCATACTCCTCTACGTTTTGACACATGCCCAGACTTGCAAGTCGACTGCCCTCGATATTAACTCTCCATTTACTACACCAATGGAATTATCTCCGGATTCCTTCCCTCTTCCTTTCTCTGTCATCATCTTTTTAGCCATTTTTCACCACTTCCATTTTCACCTTCTCAGTCTTTCTCCGCGCATCTTCCTTCTTCTTTCTTAATCGTCCTATATCTCACCCTACCTCTATACTTCCTGCTCTCTTTCTCTCCCTCCCTCTCCCTCTATCTCCCTCTCTTTGCATCCTTCCCATCTCTCCCTCTCTCACCCTCACGTCTCTCACTCTCTTCTCTCACTTTCCCCATCGTCGTCTCTCTCACTCACGTTCTCTCTACTCTCTACTCTCTCCCCTCTCCCTCCCCCTATCTTCCTCTCCCTCTCTTCCTCTTTCTCCCTCACTCTCTTGCCTTACTGTAATCTCTCACTTCCTCCTCCACTAAGTTCCTTCACCATTTTTCCGCTTTATATTTTCCGATGTTTCCTGAGTCTGTCTAACTCCAGAGTGTCATCTTCGGATGATCACTTAGAAGGCTTATGTTACGTACATTACTCAGGTTTTGCCTGTGAAGGCACGTTTATCTCCTCCTTCCCATCCAGTTCCACTCTCTCCTACGTACTTGGTGGTAACAACTATGACGATGAACTGGTTGTTTTTATTTTGGGAATTCCGGGGTAAATGTAAATGTTTTCGCCCTCTCGCATTATTGGATATATACAGAAGCCTTCCCGATAGGGTATTTACGCATCCCCGTTCCTCTTTGCCACATCGAATTAACACTGCAAATTCCCCCTTCCCAAAACAGCTGTAGGGTGAAGAGCATAGCTGTTTCGCTTAAAGCAAATATTTTTATCGATAGCAAAACATCAGCATAAGATCCAAGTTTCATCAATGTTATATATTTCCAAATTTTTTGTTTTCATTGTTGCTTAGAAGCTAAAATACGTTTGCTAGGTTTAGCATTATGATTTGTATATCAACATAAGAAAATACATTTAATATAAGTCAAAATTCGTAATCTACATAAATTTAAAACTCACGGTAACGTTAAACGAAAAATAATGAATTACAAGATTTAAAATCATAAAACATAACATTTACTACCGTTCAAACATAGCGTTTGGTATAAATAACAATATTATATGAAATGTTACTAATAATCTGAATAATAGCAACGTTATGGCACACTAGATTAACTTCAATCGCGCCAATAATTTTTGCACGTTCATGATTTTTCAATGGTGAAATAAGAATGGAACATAATATTCTGAGAAGGATAGTTTGACAGTGAACACAGAATGAAGTCTGTATGTCGCGACATTATCAACGCTCTAATTATATAGTTATTACGCATGTTGGCAAAATCAAAAAATAAAGCTCGCTTTCAGTAATGAAAACTTCTAACAGATTTTGTGATAATAGTTCTAATCTTTAGGTACCTAGATTAATTACAAGTTGAATATGTGGAGGTTCTCGTAATTCTCAATCTGGTCCTTAATTACGACAGCTTCAATTCCCCTTAACCCCTTCATTTATGAAGTCTTGTTTAAATTAGATTACCCTAGAGTCAATGGAAAAGTAATATCTTTAGGTAATAACAATTCTGGTGTTATACTGCATGGGGTAAATGATTAGACTCCTAGAGAAAAATGCAAATTCAAATAATTATTCCTGTTATATCGGTGCTAGAGTTGAAAGAAGGATAAAAAGGTGTTCATAAAGTTCATGTAGAATTCAAAACTATATTAACTTCTGATCTGAGAAACCTAAGCTATAAATTGTGCACAAAAGAATGCTTTAGGACGCTTTAAGGAGCTTCAGTTCAACTTTATGTGTTTCATTATTCAGCATTATTTTCCATGTTTTAACTGAGTCACTGTCTACCGCCGCAATCGAGATCTTCTTAGAAAATTTAAGTGGATTTTTTAAATGGTGCCATTGATACTCTCTTTATATAGTGTTTGCATGAAATGTTATTAAGTTTCTCAGTTGCAAAGAGAATTTATGTTTAAACTTTAAACACGCGAATATTGTTATTTTCGAGAAATATAGATCAAAACAATCTATCCATTCAATATATCTCTAAAATAAAATCAAGGATTGAGAGAATAGTTATAGTGTAGTTAGCACTATTTTTTTTCCAAATTCATTCGCTTATAATAGATGTAATGATGACACCAAAAATCATATTAGAAACAGTGATTGGCTTATTAAGGGTGGTGTTAGTTGCATTATAATTTACGGTAATTTTACATGGCAAAAGGATTCATACGCATCAGTTTTAATAGAAAATTTTTTAAATAGTTCTACATGGAAGACATTTGTCATTCTGCACCACCTAGCAAACGCAATATGAGCAGCAAAGGAAATCCGATCTTGATTAAAATTCGCCGATCTTTTGGAACCACAAATAAAAAAAAGAATTCTTCGTAAGAAGACCTCATCGGAGGGAAAGTGAGTGGGGTTTAAGGAAATAGAAGCCTGTGGGAGGAGGCGTCGGAGTTTTTCGAAATCGAGCGAAATGTCTCCCACTTATGTCAAACCACAATCCCTATATCCCTTATTTCGCTCTCTTATCCTCCCTAAAACCTACATCCCTCCTTGTCTTTCTCCCTCCTGTCTCTCGCGTCCACTCCCTCTCTCTCCCTTCCTTCCTTAAACTCCCTGCTATCTGTCTCCTTATATCTAAACTGTCTTTCGTCTTTCGCCCTCCATTCCTCCTCCCAATCTCCTCCCTAGTACCTGTGTCTCTCCGTCAAAAGAAATTCCTTTCTCAATCTTACTTAGATATCGACCCTTTGTGAGGTGTTAACGAAACCATTCGATTCTTTAAAACTGTAGAAAATCTTGGCTTAAATATTAACGACAAACTCGCGTGGAAAGGCCATATTAATATATATAGTAAAAAAATAAGCTCTTCCTTTATTTATTGAAGAGACTAAAACATATCTTATTAGAGATTTTAAGGCAACAACTCGTCTCCCCTCTTTTTCTGTTCTATATGGATAACTCTGAATTCCCGGCTAATATTTATTTTTAACCTTAACATACAAACTACTAGAAGGAAATGTCACTGGTTAATCTCTACTACAGTAGGAAATTCTTCCACAGAACATATTTCAGCTGCTGCCTTCAAACTCTCGCCTCCATTTCTAGTAGGAATAATCTTATCTTTCCTATCTATATAAAAAAACATCCGCAACTCTAGAACGCTGAATATCTTAATCCATAGTAAAAAAACGTACACTAACTCATTTATTGTCATTTCTTGCAGGCAATGGAAAGAGTTCCCCGTAAAGACAAAAATACTAGCGATAATAGAGGATTTACGTAACTCCTACTAGCTCAATTTCCTGAATATGCGTTAAAACTATATTGTAATTATAAATCAAGCCGCTATATATTTTCAGTTTTTGATAAATATCATAAGCCAACGTGTATTTGTTGCGCTCAAAATTTAAATTACCTGTAATCCTCAAATCTATTGGGTTCGTTGTTTTTATGCTTCTTTTTGAGCTAAACTTGTAAAATATACACACGTATTTGATACTCTGTAAATTACTATTTTTTTATTAAAAACTATTTTATTCTTTAACATATATTCTTGTTGATAGTTTGATGCTCACAATTGTTATTGTGAAATTTGAACAAAAATTTCAAATAATGTTTATTTCGAAAGTTATACCCATTTATCAATTTATAATACTTCTGCTATATATTTTTCGCGTAAATATAACTCTGTCATAAGTGAATTTGTATAAATCTAAATTGATAATGTTTATAAATGGTTAGGTGGAAGAGGCCGCTACTTCACCTCAAACTCGCTAATAAAGGCATGTTTCTTTCAATCTTCCTTTCTGCCTTCATTCTCTCTCTCTCTCCTCATTCCTTATCATTCACTCCCCACCCCACCTAGCATTATACCTATTACTTCCACTCTTCACATTTCCTTAATCCACTCTATTCCTCCTCTCTCTAGTTCCTCCTCTCTCTAGTTCCTCCCACTCTTCTTCTCTTCCTTTCTCTCCCGCCCTGTCCTCTCCATTACCCTCTATCTCCCTCTCTTCCTCTCTCTCTCTAACCTCTATCTCTTTCAATTATCATCTCTATCCAACCGTTCTTTCCTCGATATCTCTCACAACGCACAAAATATTACCCTTATTACGTAGCAAAAGTCACTCGATAATTTGATTCCCATTAGATCTCTCATCCCCATTCTTTTGCTTACTCTCTAACCCTCTTTACTTCTCTGACGCTCATATTCACACGGTTCGAAGACTGAATCGAACGAAAACACACGCCAATTTGTTTTGATCTCATTTATTAATTCTCTTTTTCGTCCATAACTTTTCACCATCATCCACTTCTATACTCTCTCCATCAATTCCTTCCAATTTCATTTTCTTCTTTGCGTTTTCTTAACCGGGTCATTTATTTTCGCCCATTTACGTATATGTGGCCATTTGATTGCTGCGAATTTGAAATCGAAATCTCAATTAAACCGATGATTTACACCTTATTAAAAACTAAAGATAAGAGTATTTGATTTAATAGGATATCAAAATTTTTAGGTGTCATGTAAAACAGTTGACCTTTAATATGTATCAATGCGGTCCGAATGCAAAATTTTGACTCGACTAATTCGTTTGAGATTATATACAAATATGTACATTATTTTGTCACAAGGTTACAATATTCTTTGTTAGTTATTAAGTTACAATAGAGCGCCGTTTCTAAATTATAGGTTTTTTCAAATCAGATATCTAACCTAAAAAACTTCTTTATTTTTTGCAACTCTGGTCCTCATTAAAGAACTGTAATCCTAATAAGGCCTTTTCATCGCATCCATTACTTCAATGCGGCCATGATGCCTGTTCAAGTTTATAATATCTGGTTTACAGAATGTATTTCGATTTAGATATCCGCGAACATATTGATTTCTGCCATATCAAAATCATTCGTCTGTTATCTAAAGTTTTCGAAGTTATGAGGCATACACAAAGTTGTAAGAGCTATTCTATAGCATTGTTTTTGTGCTCATATTAGGCTGCCAAAGAAACAAGGTTTTCAGTAATATAAAATTCATCAATTCAACAAAATAAATTTCAATGATCTCGTTAGATTAGATTTTCTAAGCAACTGACAAATATTACATTCTTTTCCCAGGAAGTAAAAAATCAAGTTTTAGCAACAGAAATATGTAAACATTAACGCTCTGTCACTTTTCCTGATCACAATAAATTGAAGTGTTAATATTGGTAAGAGTCATTAAAATATACTTGGACACATTTGTCTTTGAACTAACACATTTACAAACAATTTTACACACATACTACATTTACGCGACGTTACAAATTTAGCACGGTATTAATTAACAAGCCAACATAAAATGCGCAAGTAATACCGCGACTGGCGTAATAAAATCACGTGAGATTCCACCCAATAAAGATCAAAGCGGCGCCGTTTCGAGGCGGGACATCGAGTCGGTAATGAAAGCGAAGCAGGGCATTGGTCCCCATAACATCCTTACTCTGCGGATGGCTCCAAAGCCCGCAGCTCTTTGGGGCGGCTCTCTCACTCCAGGTGAAGCGCTTAGCAAACCGAGCAGCTAGCGATAAGGCTCCGCTTCACAGAGAAAGAGAGAGGAAGCGAGAGAGAGAGAGAAATGGAGATAGAGGGGAAGAAAAGGCGTGATTAGGTTCCCGCAACGAAAATACAAAGGGGAGGCCATGAGTCCCGCGGTGCTTTTCAATGGCGTTCGCCCATATCTATGTACCGAGTTCATATTCCTTTTGTCCCCTATCCACGAGATCGTGGGCTTTGATGCCCGGCTTACACGGACGAAGAAGGTGGGGGAGGGATATTGCTCCGGCGGTTGAATGGGATGCAGAAGGAGTGGAAGAGGTGGAATGAAGGAACAGTTTACACGGGGTGATGTCAACTCGTAGGAGGACGAGGGAGCGTAGGGCGTTTACCTGTTACCAGGTGAGGGAAGGAGCCGTCTAGGGAAGGTCGAGAGCGAGAATAAAGATTTCCAAAACCACCCTCCAAACAACCCTTTTCTGTCCCTTATCATCGAGTGGGGGTATTTTTATCCCTCCCTCCCACCCATCCCTCCCCCTTCGGGTTCGACGCCCTTGTTATTCCCATCGGCCGTTTCCTCCCTTATGGCGCCCGGGTTATGGGTTCAGTCCGACGTTTTAGTGTGTTTTTTTACGGAATTCTTTCCGTGACGGATGCCCGATACAGATCCGATCGGAAGAGATTTTCGAAAAGGGGATAGCGGGGTGGGGTAGGGCGGAAAAAATGTTACGGTATCGATTTTTGCGGGAGATATCTCTCTAAAAGGAATATCGGGGTCGAATTAATGACCCAATCCGGATCCTGCTCTATTTGAGAGAATTTGGAAATATTCGATGGAGAGAGAGGGAGGATGGCGCGGAAATGCAGAAACTGGCCCTGGGCTACTTCGCGTTGGATTCACATCCAGAAATCAGCATTGCGTATATAGCTTCCTTTCTTTGTCAAAAATCACGTCAGCCCATCAGCTCGAATGTTTGTGAATTTGTCGTCGCGACGGGTTATAGCAATTTTATAAACGTTATTAACATACAAATATTTCCAAATATTATATGCCAAATATAGATATTATACGGGATCATAATATAGAAAAAGGAGCATTATATTCTTTTTTCAGTTATGAAAGTTACCTAAATATTTCCCGGTCTGTTCATGTTGTGTTTATTGTTAAATATTTTACTCCAAATAAATAAATGATGCAGCTTTAGATTCTCTAAAATTTTCTGGCAGGCTTGGTAGGTGAATAATTCCTAGTTTGATTCATATCGTATGATTATTTGCTAAATATTTTCTCAAGATAAAGCCAATGCAACAGTGGGATGAAAAAATATTGCGTGTGGTCGTTTATCAGTTGGACACGTTAATATAAAGTCTCTTGGTCTGATTCATTCTGAAGAATTTTTTGCTAAATATTTTCCCAAAATGAATACCTAATAAGGTCTTAGATTATCAAATTGTTGTTTAATGTTGTGTTTTTCTGTTAAATTGCATGCATTAATGTGACAACTACTATACGAAATGTTTCATTCCCCTTATGAAGCATCCTAATTCAACTAAACTAATACTTAGACAGAGTACTGGAGAAGGTTCTTCTCGCAAATGGCAACATAAGACTCGATTACAAAAAGTAATCTTTCCTAACAGAGAAATCATTTAAACACCCTATACTACCTGAAAATGCCAGATAACCCATAACCTTATAAATAACGATTTCTAAGAGAGAAATATTAATATCCTCGCATAAAATTTTTTTTACGGAAGACTTCGGTTAAAAACCTATTTTAATTCATAATCTGGAGTTACAAGACCAGTCTTACAATTATAATAATCGCTGATTTATTTTTCTTATATTTATTTCTTTTCCAGATTTTATGATGGCAGTAATTTTTTTCTAAGTTTGAGAGAATTGGGTAGGGAGGTGATTAATTATTTTTCGTTGAAGGTGTTATAGAAAAGGTTAAATAATCTTTTTATGTAGAGATTCTCACGATTATTAATTTAGACGAAAATAGAAAAAAATCCTCAATTATTACAGTCGCAAGCTGGTAGATTATATTTTACTCTTCGTTAAGAGCAGGCTAATGCCGGCACCGGGTTTCTCTCCTCCCTTGATTAGCCAAAAAATACACACACACACAGAGAACATTATCTTTGATATATTAGATACCTGCACATTTAAGATTAATTAAATACGAACAAACAAATTTCCAATGTAAAAGTTAATTTAAATTCCTCTGTAATATTGTAATTTTCAGCTACTTTCTCGAATTTTGCAAATCGATATTACACACTAAAGAACTATTATCAAGTATACTTTTCAATTTAAATGGTATTCCGACACGAAACACAGGAAAATGTCACTTTTCATGTATAAGGCGGGTTACTTAAAAGAAAAAAGATCTATTGTGAGTTTGCCTGTCTTTATTTAACAGAGAACAGATTATAAAAAAGATTTATTTTCCACATTCCTTTGCTAATATACCCAGTTTTCGATCAACAGAACAAAAAATATTTTCTGTTGGTCCGTATTGTACCGAAGCATTCATTTCAGCGTTTTATATTTGACGATTACATTGATAAATACCGTGTTTCTAGGTCAACTGACTCAAACAAGACTGAAAATATTTACTTATTTTACGGAAAGAGGTGAAAATAAATTCTGGTCCCTCGATCAGGGCCGCCAATTTACCGAAAATAATAAAACGATATTTGAATTCCTTCATACTTCGAGAGAACTCAATTTAATTTTTGTACTGAGAAATTTTTCAGGAATCCAATAAGGCCATAGGGTAGTCTAATCATGTAGTTCAATTTAGTATTTTTACCTACTGGAATAATAAAAAATTGGAAATTTTAGCTCCTAAATTTCTTGGGAGAAACGGGCTTGATTTATGCTACGATTTCTGTGCGCATTACTCTTGCTTGATTAGTTTACCAGCGAGGAAGGAGACGGGAAAGACATTAAGTGTGGCGCTACCAGAACTCATGCTGATAGATACTATTGAACTCCCACCGCTAAAAAAGAAAATCATACAGCATTACTTACATCATACATACATAATACTGTTCCGGCGATCGATGCTTGTATTCAAAACATAAGCTAATTGCATTTTCCAATTTTTACATTTAAATCCCTAATGTTTGTGGTAGAATGAGAAAAATTAAAGGAGATATCTGATAAAATAATGTAAAAAAACCTTTACACAAAAGTAAGAAATTAAACAAGAAGTGAGAATAAATGTATTTTAAATGATTGTAATTAGCATTTGGTTATAATTGGAATTACATGGCAGTGCTTGGCGAATGCCATTTTATGTAAATAACTGAATAAATAACATTTGTGGTAATTCGAATCATTTTTGTGAATTATGTATATAATATTTTTATTCAAATAAATTAATATAGCATTTATTTATTAAGCATAAGACCAATTTCGGATTTTACTGCATTCAAGGAATTAAGAGAAATGAAACGTGGAATCTTAGTTTCATTTCTCTTATTTCCTTAAATATAAACGAGTTCCACAATGTGACGCCTAAAACTATCAATTAAATTATATTAATTTCATTTTTAACTAATAATAAAGTTTTATGAGTGAAAAATATAATGCTGATATGGTTATTTAGCAAAGAAATACGTGGGTCTCTGTTACAGCACTCGAGGAGCAAAATATTACCTGGTAGCTAAAGGTCGAGCAGCTGAGACACCAATCAACTTCAAGCCACAAATTAGAGGTTTAAGTTATTAATAGAAACTGCAATGAGTTTTATGCGACAAGCGTAATTTAAATTGTAATTTTAAAAGATGCTCTTAAGTTTTTTAAAGCAATAGTTTTATATCTCAAAGGTAACTACGCTGTAAGCTATTGCTTAAGCAACACCTTAGCGTGGCATAAAAGAAATAGCAATTTCTCACAGGCCAAAGTAGGTACGCAGGGTAGAAAGAATATATTTCAAGATTTTAAATGGCCGGCAGGAGTTTGTCTTCTTTTATCATAAAACGGGAGGAAGTTAAGAGGTCATCCGTGAGTTATGGGTTCAAGCGCAGTCTCGCAGAGGTCGCTGAGGTCCGCTAAGAGATAAGGACTATTTCAGATGAAATAAATTAAAACGACGCCTCAAGAATCGTGCGAATACTCCTTTATTTTTGTTACAGTACACTCGCTCTAAATATGTAAAAAATAAAACATTTAAAAAATGATCTTTCAAATAAAGGATTGGTTCAAATTGAATTTAACGACGCATGAATTAATTTAACGAAGGAAAATTAAAAATAATACTCTTTCTTTTAATTAAATTAGAATATTTCACATATAAAAATTTTCTTAAGGTAGGTAGACGATATCTGATGTAATTTCTATATAAAAATTTTACCTGTGTATACAAAGGATGTTCACACGGCAATCACAATCATTTAAAAAATAAAGACAGAATTCCAACTTGAATGTGCATGAGATATAAGATTTTTCGCAATGAAACCTTTAACCTACATGAAACGGGTAAACATTTTTTCAATCGCTGAAATTGTGATAAATTTTCTACCTCATAACTGGATTTATTTAATACAAGCAATATCGCTAAATCATCCTGTCATATACTACGATCTACATGAAAAAAATTCTCAAGGTTTTCCTGGGTGATCTATGTTATACAAAATTACGAATAAGATCTTGCAACATCGTTTATTTTAGAGAGAAAAAGTTCATACGGCTGTAAAGCCAAAACAGCTCAAAATTGTATAATCGGTATAACACGGCAATATCTGATGGAGTACTCAATTCTATATGACTTTATTAATATTTTAATAAAAAAAATTATGTAGCTAAAAATGTTTTTTTTAATGTCTCAAATAAAATTAATCTCAAATGGATTGGATATTTAATAAAAGGTGATTTCAAGCGATAACAAACGAAATTGAAATATTTATAGAAACACTTCAATAGATTAAGCTTTTATTCTAGAACATCAAACCAGATTATACGTCAAATATATTTCTTATAATTTTAAACTGATTCCGCAAGATTAATATTAAGATGCGTGACTAAGTGTTTTTGCAAATAGCCAGATTTGTACTATCCGCAAAACATGAAACGAATTAAAAAGGCAACTTTTTCGCTTAAAAATCCTCCTCCGTGACGAAGAATGGTCGGATTAGTTATCCGAAACTGTTTATCTCGCCGAGGAGGGAACAATTTCCTCGCAACAAAGCCACGAACTTGAAACCCGTTGACCTTTAAGGACGGAAAAATAATAGCTCCCGGAGAACTTTGGCAACGTACTCCATCGCTGATATTCTGCATCAACCGGAACCCTTCCGACACCTTCTCCTCCCGCTTTTGTACCTTCCTCTCCTCTCCGCATTCCATTGTCCAGCGGCAACAACTCTCTTGCCATTTTCACTCCCTATCAATCCATCCTCTCCTCCTCCACTTGTCTCCCCCCTCCCTAACCCATTCCCGCGACATCCATCCTCCCCCTCCCCTGAAAAACTCCATCAGTAAAGCGGACAGGGGAGATGCACCAAGCCAAGTTCTGTAACTGCCTCTCTCTCTCTCTTTCCACTAACCTCCCTCCAACCTTCTCTCCCGTAACTACTGCCAACTGCCCCACGCGGATGCCTCCGTGTTTGTGTGCCACGCAATTTCCGCTTCCACTTTGTTTTTTATTTGCGTGCGCGTAGTCTTCTTTCTTTCGCTTTTTAGTCCCGACGCCATCTCGATTTCCGTTTCTTCGGCACGATGCTTGGTCTATGTTGAAGCGATATGTTGATTCACGCTATTACGGTTTGTGCTCAGTGGGAGTACTTATTACATGAAAACGTAAGGAGAAAATTCAAACACCATATGCAATAAATAAGTACTATATGGCCGAAATCCGTATTATGTATTATAATAACATAAAAACCAGTTTAATATTGTAAATAGCACCAAAAATATCTAGTAAACATTTATACAGATTCAATTTCCGAAGTACTAAAAGTGGTGAAAAACTTGTTTAATACTTCTAAAAGTACACGGTAAACATGGAGAAAAACTATGACAACCTTAAGATTAATTAAAATCCAATAACACATTCCATTAACGAGTAATTTAAAGCTATATTAGACTAAAAGCAACGAAAATATATTAACATAAATTGAACTACTCGCATGAACTATGCAATAAAATAGGATTATGAACAGGCCAATACTGACTTGTCGAAATAAATTTTTAAAGCTAAGCACAATGCCTCGTTAATGTATAAGCAGTGACGTAACTGGGAGATATTGCGCCTATGGCAAAATTTTAGGAAATGCCTTGATTATGTACAATATTATTTCCCTGCGTTTTAATAAAGTATAATAGCGTTTGTATCGACAGTAACTTTAACAATGGAGTATTAAATCGATACTTATTTGTGGAAAAATAAATTTTTTCCATATTTTTAGGAAATGTTTTGCGCCCTTTGCAACCAGCGCCTTTAGCAAATGCCACAGTCACCATACCCTAGTTACGGCACTGTGTATAAGTAATATTATCTCTATACTGTGAAAATGTTAGGATACAGCGGCAATGGCGCATTTCCGAGGTAAAAATAATCACTCCTTTGGCGTAAACTGATTTACATAGAGAAACGATGTACAGCAACCAAAGAAATCGTGGAAATGAATAAATCTGTTTATATTTTTTCTCAATTTTCTCTGATCCTCTAAATCACGCATGTATAGGCAAAGAAAGAAATATTTCCATTTTGAAACCTCTATAACTCAAATTTCCAACTAATCAAAACACATTCTTCTCGTTAGCATTCCTGCGCCAGGAATGAAATCCTATAATTCGATTTACTCATCCTTCTAGGGTCCGAACGTCTGACACGGCCCTATGCGGTTTTAAAATGGTATTCCGCGCGCATTCGTGAAAATAACGCCTCTGGGAAAATCGCTCGCCCGGCCATCGCGTCGGCGAAAATTAAATCCTTCCTCAAAGTCAATTATCGCCTTATCAACTCGCCACAATTAGCTCGAGAGAAAAATAATCCCGGTCCGGCAGAATCCGAAAGAGCGGGCGAAAAGCGGAAGAACGGTTCTTCTTCTGACAGAATAATGGGAAGGGTTTATATTCCCGAAATAACCGCAGATGCGCACATTCGCACGATTCGCTAGTTGAGGTCCCTCCCCACCATCCGTGGCCGCAATTCCTTTTTAGCGCGACATCCTCACATCCGTCTGAACGACTCTTTCATCGTTTAAAACCAAAATCATCCCTTCTCTCTCTCTTTTCCTCGCACGCCCTCCAAATGAGCGCACTAAAGATGCCGTAAATCGTTTTCGCCCTTTTTCTCTCCGGGCCCGTTTCTTTTTCGACCTTTTATATATTTTTCCTCGGCGTTTTCGTCACTCTATATCCTCCTCTGAAAACCGCCCCACTCCTCCCAGAGTTACGCCTCGGCGAGTCTCCTTTGTTTGCTTCGCCCACGCCGACGGCGCTTCCCTCTGGTGCGGAAGGAGGGAATAAATTACGTCGTTCCGGTTCCGCTTGCCGCCTTTTTGCCAACTTTCCCTCCTCAAATCCTGCGTCCGACCTCCTCCCTCACCTCCCCCTTAACCACAAGTCCCCCTTAAAGATCCTTTCTCATCCTTCTCGGTCCACCTTTTTCTATCTTTCCGCGCACTACATTCTCTATCCCCATCTCTCTCTACATTGCTCGACTATGCTTGTCCCTCCACTAACCTGTATTTTATAATCGATGCTCACTTCCACCATCCCCTGTTACTTATCGCCTTATTTTATAGGTTCACTCCGCTAACAATTTTAGCTCGCTCGAATCTTAACTCTAATTCCGCATTTTTCCATCTCCGATTTCCTCTGTCTCTCCTTTTTTTTCATTTTTATTCGTCGCTATCGCCATCATGAATTTTTCCACCTCCCAGTAGGGTTTAAGTCCCACCCAGCTCAGTCTCAGCCTCTCTCCTCTTCAACTCACTAACCATACCTTTCTTTTAAAATGATAAAATACCTTCCCGCCTATATCTCTCCCTTTCTCTCACGTTCTCATGTTGTCTCTCTCACTCACACTTGTATACTTTCTCTCTTTTTTCTATCGCCTCTCTCTCACCCTTTCTCTCTTAATCTCATTTTCCGTGCCATTTACACATTATGCCTGTCCATTCACTTCCTAATATCCCTCAGCTGTATTCTGTTGTTTTATTTTTCCCTTACTCTTTTATATTCCTTTCTTTGCGCACACTTTCTCCCAATTTCTACTTATCATCTCTCGCCTTTCCTTTCCACTAATTCATTCCATTTTCGTATATAATGTATTAAAACGCTCCTCGTCTCTTTTCTTCACCTTTCTCTTTCTTTTGCATATTTTCCCTTCTTATCATTTTACCTTTTTCTCTCTTTCCTATCTCTCCTCCCTCTCCCGCCTTACCTCTCTCTCCCCATCACTTTTCCCTCTCTCCTTGGCTCTTTTCCCCGGCATCTCTAAAGAAAACTGTCCTACTCAGTGCTGCTCCCCTCGGTCGTTATTAACATTGTTTTCTCGTCGCAGGCGTTCAGTCACCTAAACGAGAAAAGAAATTCACTCGGGAGAATCCGCGGTGTCTTGAAAACGTGCAGAGTTTGGCAGAAACTCTCGACCACGCTATGCCAAAATTATGAGACTGCCTCAAATGTACCAGCTATATAAAGCGCTAGAAAAAATACGACGTTCTTGTTAATTCAAACGCCTGAAAAACGGACGGGCTACATATTCTCATTAGTTTAATGGGACCGAAATATAAACTACTGAGAGTGAATAAACGCATTTGGGATTTTATGCATGAAATTTAAACGGAAAGCTAAAAAGGGTTGACCTAGATCCTTCTCTCGCTGTGAATCAAAGACAAAGATAGCAACAGTTACCTGGCAACGACATAAGTTGAATGTACATATTTAGGAAAGCAAATTATTTACTCAGTCACAATCAGTTTAGTTTCACATGCAGTGGCAGTTATTCTCAGGATTTGGAACCTACGGTTTGATGCTAATGCAAAGTTTTGGGAACGACGGGGTTTTAGAAACATCAGAAAAAGTATTTATTAAGTTCCTTGGTTCTTAAAAGGTCTTTGACTGACTTTTGTGGTCTATGCGAATAGAAATATTTAGGAAAATTGGAGCAGATTAGAGATATGTACGTTTAATTAATAGTCTGTGAATTAATCAGACTGCTTAGGTAAAGATATCACATGGAGAATCCGGCTGGGCAATGCTAAGATGTGACACAAGACAGAGTTGCCTATTCTCCCAATTTCAGTTAAACATTTATGCTGAATAAATGATAAGAGGGAGAGGAAATATAGATACAGGAGCTAAAGTAGGAGGATGAGCAGTCAAATCAGTTATAATCACAAAACAGTCATAAATAATTCAAAGAAGCGCTAGTATACTACTATAATGAAAAGTAAAAGGATTTGAAATGAAAATTAATTAGAAGAAAACTAAAGTCAAGAGATTTACCAAGAGCGAGAAGGTAAAGGTGAATGGTACAATGGATGGGGATAGAATGGAACAGCCGGAATATTTTTCTTATTCAGTTGGTCTTCAGAATCACGGTGAAAGAAGAGCCAAAGACATAAAGACGGCAAAAGGAGGAGAAAAGGAGGCGTTCATGAGAAGATGTGAGCTGATGACAGAGAGATTTAATAATCATATTAAGATGAGGTTAGTTGAAACTTTGGTACTCAGTGTTGCATTTTACAGGCATAAGACATAGGGTATTTGAAAACAAGATATGAGCAGATTAGAGGCTTTAGAGTTGTAGGTATGGTGAAGACTGGAGATAATTAGCTTGACTGAGAGAAAAACAAATGAAGTTTTCATACAGTGGAGGAAGATAGGAACATAGTTAAAGCAATAACTAAAAGACAAGAAATGACTGAGTCAAATCTTGAGAGACAACGCTCTGTCGAAATAAGCTATAGGAAAGAAAGATTGTATTTAAAAGAATTAGAATATTAGAATTAGATGAGGTTTGGTATGAAAAGATGTAGAATAGAGTGTTTGATTGCAAAAGTTGGTCTTGGTAAAATTAAAACCTTTCTATTTCAATAATAATTCAATTTATTCGACAACATCTCATAAAGAGGCTGTGGGGCTATTTTAATAAGAGTCAAAAAATGCGACAAGAAATTGTTAGGAAAAAAGAAAAAGTCTGCATAAATATAGAAGTAATATAATGATGATGGCCAAACAACATCACCAAAATCAGATCACAACATACATATATCACAGAAAACCGAGAAAACAGCTAACCGTTAACAACTGGCGGTGAATGTATTTTCTCAAATCTTATTGTTTACTTTAACTATCTGCAGAGTAGCTATTACCTTTTCAGCAGCAACATCAAATGCGTTATGCGCAACAACATGGATAACGACAAACATTCAAAAATAGTAAAACGGCGCGAAAATGAATATCCTTAACCTTTTGCAATCGTACAGAAAAAACGCTTTCGTTGCTTGCGGTTGAATTATGGGATGGATTGTGCATATTTAACGACTTCGGAGCTTATCAAAATCGAGCGATACAGCCCGTGCCGAAAAGCATGCGTAGGAGCTCGCACGAAAGTTCGACAACAATTCGGTCATTACCCCTACACAGTACAGAGCATGGTTTTGGTATGCCGCGTACATATACCTCTTGAAATTTTCCCGCAAACGCATTTAGGAGGTATTAAATATTTGGTAGAAGTATTAGGACGGCGACACATCCGTCTCGGTCTAACACAAGCCTTCATTAGACGCCATTGGAGCTCCATCCCTCGCTCCTTTCCCGCCACGTTCTTCCATTGGTTCCTCCACCCAATCCGCCCACATCTCATTTATTTCCCATTCCTTTCTCCCTCCCCCTCCTTCTCTCTTCGCGATTCTGCGTTCTCCTTCCTCCGCGTGCAGCAGCACTGGTTTTGAAGGGATTACGCTGCCAAAGAGATGTCACGGGGAGAGAGAAATATCGGAGAAGTGGGAGGCTTCTTCATCCTTTCCAAACCCCCCCGCCCCTCCCAACATCCCCCCCCGTCTCCCTCCACTCCGCCGCCGCCTCCAGCTCCCAAGGCTGAAGAGGATTCCAATCCTTTTGTAAATGGGTGGGCGTGCGCTTTATTCGCGTTTTTTTTTTTGTTCGTTAAAATTCTTTTCCTCGAAAACTCAGCCGATGTGTATAAACGCGAGTGGAAGGAGAAAGAGAGAGAGAGGTAGGGTGGTTTGGAAGAGGTGGCAAAGAGAGAGAGAGAGCGAGAGAAAGGATTGGAGAGTGTTGTGGATGTAATTTGGAGAAGCGGTGACGTGATTTCATTGTTCTGCAACACTTCGTGGATTTAGAAGCGAAGGAAAATCTTTTCCTCGCTCACATTCTCTTCCTCCCTCCTCTTTCCCTCTCTCTCCCTCGCTCTATACTCTCTGCCTTTCCCATCCATGTCCCATTTTTTCTCTTTCCCTCGAGAAAGAGAACAAAATAAAAATTTCTTCACGTCGAATTCCCATTATTTTACCTTTGAATCTTGAAAAGGAGGCTTTTTTTTGGAAGAAGGCCCTTTGAAATTATAATCGATGGAGTGATTAAAAAGTAGGTGTCCCCTAAAGGGTTTTATTCCATGAAACCTGATGCGTCCATTACTTAGCGATTATATAAAAACATAATTGAAAAGGAAGAGAAGCGAGGCACGAAAACGATCTCATGAACGGCAAAGATAATTATCTAAATATCATATAGGACGCGTTATTTCTTTCGACAAAGGGAACTCTATCAAAGAAGTCGGTATCCTCCTCCAGTGCTTCAGAGAAAAGGTCAAATGTCATGTAAGCAACGCATGTATACTTTTTGAGGTCGATAATCTCGCAAAAATAAAATAAAATATAACTAAAATATTCAATTTTCGAAAAACCACGCACTTTTAATCTAGGCAAACAAAGGAAATAAATTGTTATTTTCACCGATTAGGAATAAATTTGGGGATTTTTAACACACTCTCTGAACTGCGGATTACGTGAATTCTCCGGAAAAATTGTTCGTTTCAAGTGGTTTGCACCACGATAAGAGAGTACATACATAAATAAAAAAAATAATCATCCAGCAAGAATGGTTGGGTAGCAAAGCTGAATATGAACATTATAAATCACCAAAACAATATCGCCGTCTCATCTCGGCACACATTTTAACCTGTATTTTACGTTTTTTTTTTCAAATTGAATTTGCTTAAGCGGATAAATTACACCATATGTAGACGTTGGCACGCAATAAAATCCCCCAAAGAGCTGAACGTATGCGTTCCAATACAATGACATTCTTGAAATATAATCCCCCTTAAAATGGGATTAAGCGCTATATGCGTCACTGCTACTAACACTTTCTCCTCGTATAAATCCCCGGAGAAAAATATTTTCGCAAAAAACGTAAAAACGCAAGAGTACGGAAACTTATGTACCAATAACAAGAAAGAGAGAGAAGGGGGAGAGGGGGGGGGAGACCTCGAATCCCAAAGGACACGCCAAGGAACGTTCGTTATAATTTTACGAAAGAACGACGTTATTATTTCTCGCTTCCTCCATGTTTAATACGTCCTTAGGAAAGATAAAGTGAAAGGCGAATGTGTGTATGTATGTATATTTGTGTATGTGACATCTTTTCAGTTTTAATATATAAAAAGTATATTCCTGCATAGAACAGTGGCGAGATGTATCATATGGAAATAATGAATAAATACGCCACAATTTATTTATTTTTAAAATCTTTATTTTAACTACCTTAATTATTTCTGAGGGAGTTTAGGTGAAAGCTATCTTACATACCTACTTAATAAAACGATAAAATTTGTGTCAGTGTACTCGTATGAGTAAGACATAAATTTAGTCGCGAGCAAGTACACGGCACAATAATGAAAACAGCTTCCACACAAAATAATTTGTATGAAAATTTCATGCAGAGTTGTTCCATTCGTTGTTAAACATGTTTGTTACTTGCCAAAATGTTGAGCTAAATCATCGGTTTACTGGTTCCCAAACTAGGTGCAGCAGCAGATATATAGGGGCACCCTTAAAAGCTTTTTTTAAATAAGCAAATCAACGAATCGGACGTGTTTATAGGTAGTTATGGCAATAATGTTTCCTCAGATGAATTTAATTTTGTGTGCTACCAACAAATAGATGCGTCCAAAAGTTGTAATAACCGTGTTTGAACAAATAAGAATCTTGTTTCAGGCTGAGGTGCCGCAAAATTGTTTATTTTTGGAAGGGTGTAGCGCCTGCAAGAATTTACGGAACCACGGCCTTAGATTATACACACACAAATATCTTGGTAAATTGAACTATTTTCAAATATAGAATGTCTTCTAATATAGATTGCGCATGAGAGCAGCGATAACGCGATACATGTTCTAGAAGGGCCGTATAGAAACATTTTAATAATAGCCTCAATGGAAAAATATAAGAAAATTTCCTAATGATCATGCAGTTAGTTTTTAATTTATTGTAATAATTTCCAATTCGTATTCCGTAATGGATGAACCAATAATAGAATTTAATACTCGATAAACTGAAATAGCATCGTTAAATATAACATATTTTTCGTGAAACACAGAGGACAGGCTCCGGAAAGGCACAATTTGAGCCCAATGCTGCCTAAGGGGTGCTAGTTTGACAAACCCCGCACGAAGGTTAGAAAATGGAAGGATAGCAAAAAGAACATTTCTACCTACGTCACCCTTCAACCCTAACTCAACTTCCCCTCTTATAACGTCGTGTCCTAGCTTCGTCTTCCATCCCTCTCCCTCTTTACCTTGCCACCCTCTCTGTCTCTTTGCCCTCCGTCTCCTCTCTCTCCCTAGCACCAACCTCCCTCTCTCTTTACCACTCTGCCATAATAAATCCTAAAAAGGGGAGGAACGGGGCTCTGGGAAGGGAAAGAGAGAGAGAGAAACTGCCTGGAGGATTCGGAGTTGCTCGCGTTGCTTGGAAATGGGAGAAGGGGGAGGGGGAGGATGCGGGTGTGGTAGGAGGAGGGGGAGGGGATTTACGGCCGTTCGGGAATAATTCCCAATCCACGTGAATGGAAATCCATAGCTGAAGCTGAAAGAAGGATGAGAAGGGGAGGGATGGCACGAGGGACGGATTTTTATGAAAATCCAGGAATTGTGGGTTGGAGAAACTCGCGAGTATTACAACTACAGGAAGGGGAAAGAAATATCGAAAGAATTCCTCTCGGCTACATCTTTTACCTTACGCTTCCGAGTTAAAACACCTTACGTTTGTTTTTCACGAGGCGTTGCTTTTCGAAATCTTTATTTTTTCCTGTGTTGCACTCATTAAACTTTTAAGGGACGAAATTGTCGCAAACGAGAGAATCATATTGGGAAAGACAAAAAAATGACGAAAATCTGAAAACAAGGCCATAGTATAAAGATACGGCTCCGGTCGCGAGCTTAGGCTCTTCGAGAAATACGCGGAGTTATTCTCTTTTAAATCGCCGAAGAGAGCAGCGATCAAATGAGGCAACAACTGCTCTCCTCGAACTAAAAATCTCATAGTGCGCTCGATATCGCTAGCAAGCGGATTAGACACATAAAACGGAGACTTTCGAAAATCAGTCCATGTCCATTTCTTTAAAAAACTGCAGCAATTAATTCCGTCATAAGTTAGACGAATAGTTCATTTATCTGAGAAGGAATAAGGTGCACTACTTCGTCAAGAAATAGAACCCTATTGTTGATCGTTTCCCAATCTCTTGCTCTTCCAAAACCTCGAATGTTTTGAGTCGATATTTGAATATGATTAGCGTGTGAAAGAGATTTTCGCAAGAAAACAGTTCTGAAGTTTTTGCATCCATATAAAGGTTGGAATTAATAGTATTGTAAAAATGTTTCTTCATATGTTTTACATATAGATGCATCATATATTCAGATGCACACGTGTTTTTATAAATGTTTCTTTATATTTATTTTGAGTAACTTTTGTAGGTGCAGAATTCATTAAAAACCTTTCCATGCAAAAAAATTATTGCTAATAATAAATTAACATTTTTATAGTATTCTTAAATGACCCATTAATAATAATTATTGGACGCAATATTTCTGAGATATTTAATCAGTTGTAACGATTCAGAAATTAATATTACATGAGGCCCAAATTCTAAATGCGACGTCTAATTGCTGAATAGCAATCAGAGAAATGCGATTTTTACTTTATCCATATGCGTAGTATAAAGGAAAGTATTGTATTCATGGAAAAAATCGACTTCAACATATCAACGGAAATACACGTTATGTGGTCCCCCGAACACGTTTTGACCATTTTATCGATGATGTTGTGTGTGTGTGATAGCTTTATTTTGGATGCTCTAACTCAAAAACTATTAATCAGGTCAATGCAAAAATTTCATATTTAACACTTTTATAAAGGTCGCAAGAACTGTGTAATTTTTGGTAAATATTGGGCAAGCGGAAGTTTGTGTTTACTCTTGTCACATCCGCTCTTTTATGATTATTGCTTTAATATTTGATGAAAGTAAAAATGTATCAGAATAACAGTTGTAGGAAATTTAATTTTCTATAATCTTTGTTTGAAACATTCTTTCATATAATGCATTGTTTAAGAGATATCTTATATTTTTAGCTGCCACCACCACGCCACCTACCGACGACTATTGTTAACAATTTTCTCGATTATTGGAGCATTGTCCAATATCAGAAGGCTATGGTTTGAGTTTATTTCTGTTGTGTAAAGTCTAAAATTTTCTCTTAGTTTCATAAAATATTCATTATTATGTAATCTATTGAGAATTTTTAAAAATATTACAGATATGGTGTGAGTCATGCGGTGGCCTCAAAAGATTTTTTCACAAAATAAAGCAATTTAATCAATTGCACGAAAATATTAACTATTTATTTAAAAAATGGAAAAATATCCAATTTTTACGTTCATTAAGAAAAGATTCTACTCTATATGCTCCCAGAGAATACCTTTCATCTCTCTCACGCGGTATCTGAGCCAAAAACGTTAACAGTTTTTCTTTACTTGCCACTAAATAAGCCAAAAGTGGCGATGGCTCGTTTCCTTTGACTGCAACGCTCTCTGAACCCATTAAAACGACATATTCGGCCTTATTGTATAGATTTAAGCGACTTCGGTCGCACCGCGAAAATCCCCTCACGGCATTAAACACCCGTTAAAACAGAAGTATAAAACCAAAGAGGGGTAAGGCTACGGTGCGTAAAACCATGGAGAAGCGGTGTGCTCATTATCTCCTCATCCCTTTCCTCCCAGGAACGAGTCATAAATAAAACGAAAGCCAACCGTGGAAAAGAGGATAACCTCGCCTTGGATCAAATGAAGATAAATAAGGAGACAACGCGATAATGCATATAACGACTCGGACCGTTAAATGTTTACGGTTCTTCCGGTCGCTCACAAGGATTTCGGGCAGTTTTTTTTAAGGCCGGCCTGAGGAAGAGGTAATTTTTTCCTCCGGACGATTATTATTAGTAGCTCAGAGATTTTTTAACACCCAGGGATTATTTATCTTATCGAGAAATTCGTTTTCGCTCGTGTTTTTCTGCAGGGCCGATTAGCTGTTTATTGTAGGAGAGTTAGGGTACGCATCTGGTCTGAACAAAAGATAGCGCAGATTAACCTAATTACTAACAGAACTATTTTTCCCAGCCAAAATAAAGATGAGTGGCAGTCTTCCCGATAATAATCAACAAAGTCGCGCAAATGTCTTAGAAAAAAAAGGGAGACTGGCACAATCATATTTAGCTACATGTGGTTAAATTTACAAATTAGAAAAACGAATGCATTACTTCTACCAATTCTCATTCAATAAATAAAATGTGACCCTAATTACAGAGGTATAAAAATAGTGCTTTAATTCGAATCAATAATCAAAATACTAATGAACGCATTGATTAGAATGAGGGAAATTACGAAATGAGATATCATAATATTTCTAAATTAATACGAAAGTTATTACAGAAAATCAATCAGTATAAAATGGCCAAAATCAGCTCATGACTGAGGTAATCATTTCAATCGGTCTCTTAATCTACTGAACAGTGTAACAAATAACGTAACCCATCGTCCAATTATTCCTCACGTGCGACCAGTTACCTTCACAACAATGAGAGAAGATTACTAAGGTAGAAAACAAAATATCTAATTTTTGTTGCAGCAATAAAAATTAACAACGTAATTCTGATCTCTGATACACTTGGATTGTGAGCTATATAATTTGATTTAGGTTGGTTTAAAATGAAATATAAAAGATCGAAAGTAAAACGGTATTTCCGTTTTAGATATTCCTTTGTTGGTTTTATTTTTAGAAATCAAAATTTTTACATTTTGAGGCAACTGAGAATTTTCAAACTTTAAATACACATTCCGTATATTTAAAACAAATTTTAAGTATTTATAAGGGAATTTTCTGAAAAATAATATGGCTTTTACATACGTTTTGAGGTTGGTTCCCAAGTGCGTATTTGACTCAGAATGACGTCTGCTACATCAAAAAAATATTGCCTCGAATTTATTTAGGCTTCAAGTTTGCTGTACAAAGGTTTTTTGATTACAAAACATTTTAACGGTATTGTTTGTCAAACAAAAAATCAACAGGAGCACTCAGTTAGAGTTAAAAATACGCCGATAACAACGGACGATGCAAACTTCATCGTTGCCGGTGGGAGCTGAAGCTTTCGATTCAGTATTTGGAGAATGATACAAAACCTACGCGGCTATTTAAATCACATTGCAATAATATTTTGGCAGCGATTTGCTGCCTATCGTATCTATTTTTTATGGTAACTGTTGCAAACAGTCATTGATAGCTGGCTAAATTTGTTCTATCAGGGATTGGCAATTTTTTCTGCGAGTGCTTCGGCGGGCCGCATTACAGATCATATTGGGAGTAACTTGGGGGCAGAGCCGGGACAAGATATTTTTGCGCTCTAGGCAAGGTTTGAAAATTACGCCCCCCTTCTAATGAAAGTATACAGTACACAAATTTATTTTTCAATACAGTAGTTTATTTACAACTTTGAATTAAAAAATATATATAAAATATAAATTTTATAATAGAAAAAGTTACACTTAAAAATTGAAATTGAGATTTGTCAGCCTGCCTAGACGGGTGCCTATCTCGCCTATCCCTTGTCCCGGATCTGCTTGGGAGGCTGCGAGGGATCTCCAAATAGCCATTATAGACAATAAACTTCATCAGAAAATGTTTTCATATCATAATACTGGGGGAATAGTACAGCTTTGTTCTCATTAAATTTCCCGCTCGCTTTGTACCGGCTTAGTCGGTCGCATAAAATACTCTCGCGGGCATCATGCAGCCGGTGAGACGTATTTTTGCCAACGCTCATCTAATAAGATACTATAATCAAGTAAACCGAACTGATTGACACGCAATAAGCGAGGTTTGGAAACTCGTAAACATTTTTAGTGAGCGATTGACTTCGTCGAATCTCCCAAGTGAATTTTTTTTACGATTTTCCTCCTCATTATCTCACTAATTTTGTCCTTTTACGGGAAATAAACAGGACTACAAGAATGAGATAAAAAGCAGAAAAGAAAGAAACACTTATGAGGAGAGAGAGAGAACAAAATATCTAGTGAATATGAGATATCGCCGTAGAGATTTATACTTTCTCTCCTCATTTCTTTCCAATTGCCAAACAAAGATCCAAAAGCTCTCTAGCGGTCCTATTCCCATCCACCACCCTCAAATGCCTCTTACGTATTATTTTTTCTTTTTACATTCCTACATTCCCATTCCTCTTTCTCTCTATTCCATTGCATTCCCCCCTGGTCCCCAAAAAACCGACCCAAAACTCCCGTTACACTCAAAAAACCCGCACCGTTCACGGGCGAGAATTATGGGACAATATTTCCATGCCCATCTCGTCCTCCTCCTTCCACCCCATCATCCCCATTCCCATCCCACTCTCCCTATCTCCCTCCACCCTCCCTCTCTCTCTTATTTCTACTCGCTTCCCGCCACCTCCTCCATTCCCTTACACCTAGAGTGCTGGGAGCACATAAGCGAGTTATGGATATGCGAAATCGTGGGTAGGAGTAAAACCGTAGCGAATAGGACAGGGAGGAAAGGGATGGAGAGAGTAGGAGAAATATGAGAGCAAAAAAAGCAGAGAGGGGCGGTTGAGGAAAATTTGGAGGAGAGGGTTATGGAAGGGGGAGGAGAGGAGGGGGAGGGAGTTGGGGAAGGATGGAAAGTGGAGTGGGAATGTAGGGGAGGAGATGTGGAGTGGGAGGGGAGACGTGGGGAGTTAGAGCATAAGTTTAAGAAATAGCTTAATACGGTCGCGAACAAAGAGGGTGAATAGCGCGCGAACCAGTTTTTACGGTTTGGTTATGAAAGGAAGAGATTGGCTAAGAATGTTGGTATCTAATTTTTAGCCTCCGTAAAAAAGAGCAGAAATCTGAATGGAATAGTTTTCATTTCTGTCGTTTGCCTTTGTTTCCACAACTTGGGCACCTCAAGAAGGGGAAAATTAGCCCTCATATTTAGCCATTATTACCTTGTTCTGAAAAAGAATTTGCTCCATGTTCAAAGGTATAAAAGTTAGGAAAATGTACAGTGTATCACAAATACGCGCGTTTTGTGTGATGGAATATTTGAAACTATACGATACAATTTCACCAAACAGTCACCATAACAGCAAAACACCATGACCCGATTATATCTCTATTAAATATTTCTTCTCCCCCTTACTTCGTGCATCAATAAATATATTGCATAAATTTTAATGACTAAATACTGCCAAACAATGTATCAGAAATTATGCCAGTGAGACATTCCATTTTTATTTAACGATTTATTTTATAATCAGTTTTAGTCAACCAAACAATCGAAAGTTATTTAAAACATACCTTACTTGAGTTCAGTAGTTGTAATATTTACATTTACAGTCTTTTATTCACCCTACATAATTTATTTTCTTCCGCTTGCAAAATCTGTCATTCACGCTTAAGGAAATAATTGTATTTTATAATTATAGAAGATCTTATTTACTTCATTAACCAATAAGATTATTTATTGACCTTCGAAAGGTAAAAGATTTCAGTAAAAATTTCTTTGGACCGTAATGACACTAATAAAATTTATTTCCTTTGCATCAATCTATTTTGGATGAGTAACAATTGGGGTTACACCGTTAGTAGAGGTGACATAACATTAAAAATGATAGATAGACCTTGTAGAAATACAATTAAAATTAGGATAACCTGCTGGATACGATGGAAAACTTGAAAATATAAGTTTCCTGGATAAAAAGCATAATAAGGGAGTATTCACTATTCTAACAATGTTTATAAATTACTTTGATCACAGATTACGTAACAAATATAATAAATGGAACTGTTTTGTGTTAGCTCAGTGAATAGTTTCTTTCACCTATAGAGAGACATTATCGATGACAAAATTTCAAATATCTTCAATCGGTCTATAATCATTTGCATGATGAATCTATAAGCAATGAAATACGGAATTTAAATTGCAAAAGTTATATACGTTATTTTTTCTTTATAACAAGAATGGAAAGACGTACTCCATGTCGGAGTACACAAAATTTCCAAATGCGTTCCTTGGGATTTCACAATATTTTTCGCTCAGATGAGTATTTAACGAGAAGCTAGCGAGGTACATTGTAAATTACATGTAAGTCCTCATGTAAAGTTGTCGTTATTATTTTCCGATTTTAACTAAAATTGGAATCGGTAAACAAATTTTAGTAAAACTTCTTAATACCAATTTTCATCAAAATACGACCTACGGTTTTCTAGTTGAAACAGAAGAACATTGTAAACCACATGTATATCTACATGTAAAGTGGTCGTAATTGTTCTCCGAATTTAACCAAAATTGAAATCGATGGAACAATTTTAGAAATGCACCCTAATACCGAATTTCATCAAAATACGTCAAGCGGTTTCCGAGTTTTATCATGCGGACGGAAGGACGGATGGACGGGCGGACGGAAACGACCTCCCCTAAATGCGTTCACTTCGTGCAAAGATTGCATAATAACGTTCCAATTTTAGGGGAAGAAATTTCCTTCAAAGTTAAATAAATATAAAAATTGGTTTAAATGTAATTTTAATAATTTGATATACTAATGAAATCAGTTTCGGTGGGCAAAGGATTATAGAAAATCCAGTTTACCATATAAAAATTACCGTGTCTGCATTTGGGGTAGTAATAATTATGGCCAAATATATTCATTCATTCAAATTATAATTGCTATGTAAGTATAAGATAATAAAAGCATAACACGGACGGTTTATTAATAATGTAGGCAGTAACTAAGGACACATTACGCAAGATTTTAACTCTCAGCTTTTAACTGGGACGTGAAGAAGTTACGGAAATTGAACATTTTAGAATAAAAACCGCCCACTATAAATCAACCCAATACTTTAAGTTGCAGCATGCCTTTTAATTAGGGCGTTTAAAACATACGCGACTGCAATAAACGTCAGTCTTTGAGTAATGTGTGTGGTCAGCGCAAAATAAGAGTTTTCTAGAAAATAAATTCCACGCAGGCTCAGGTGCCACAACAGGTCGAACCTTGCATATGAATAAACAAAGCAGAGCCTATTTTTTACTGGCCTTAATAAACTTCGCCCATTCCAAAACCTCACGTTGTTCGACTCGAGTGAACGCAACGATGGGACGGTACGCGTTATTTAGGCAATTTATCGGCTCTAAGGAATAAAATAAATAAGTAACTTTATTCCACGACGACACTCGAAGCTTTTGTGATGATTTTTGTCGCTGAATTCCGCGAAATTTTTGGTCCATTTTTTTATAACGTGAAGGCAAAGTAAGACCGCACCGTAAATCTTCCGTCGTCGGACTGCGCAGAACGGAGACAGCCGGCGATGAAGCAAAGCGTAGCAGAGGAGAAAGTGGCTGGAACCCGAAAATGAGATAGGGGTGAGAGATGGAGAGAGGGATAGGGGAGAGATGGGGAGGAGAATGGAGAAAGGAAGGAGGGAAAGATGCAGTGAGAAATGGAGGGAGAGAGGGAAAGAGAGAGGGGCAGGGACAGGAAGGGGGGAGAGGGCGGGCGAAAGGAAGGGACAGAGGGAGGAAGAAAGGGATGGAGTGAGAAAGAAAGGGAGAAAGACAGGGAGGTAGAGGAAAAGAGGATGAAGAAGAAAGGGAGGTAAAGCGAGGGAGGAAAAGGGAGGGAGAGAGAAAAGGGGAGGATAAGAGAGGCAAGAAGATAAATAGAGGGAGGGAGATGTAGAGAGAGAGGGAGGGAGATGGAGAGAGAGGGAGGGAGAGGGAGGGAGAGGGAGGGAGAGGGAGGGAGAGGGAGAGAGAGGGAGGAAGAGGGAGGGAGAGGGAGGGAGATGGAGGGATAGGGAGGGAGAGGGAGGGAGAGGGAGGGAGTGGGAGGGAGGGAGAGGGAGGGAGATGGAGGGAGAGGGAGGGAGAGGGAGGGAGAGAGAGGGAGGAGGGAGAGGGAGGGAGAGGGAGGGAGAGGGAGGGAGAGGGAGGGATAGGGTGGGAGAGGGAGGGAGAGGGAGGGAGAGAAAGGTAGAGGGACGGAGAGGGAGGGAGGAGAGGGAGGGAGAGGAAGGGAGAGGGAGGGAGGGAGAGGGAGGGAGAGGGAGGGAGAGGGAGGGAGAGGGAGGGAGAGGGAGGGAGAGGGAGGGAGAGGGAGGGAGAGGGAGGGAGAGGGAGGGAGAGGGAGGGAGAGGGGGGAATGTAGGAGAGAGGTATGTAGAGAGAGGTGGTAAAGAGAGAGGGAGGTAGGGAGAGAGGGAGGTAGGGAGAGAGGGAGGTAGAGAGAGAGCGTTAAGTAAAGAGAGAGGGCAAGTTGAGCAAGAGAGTAGGGGAGGAGAAAAAGGGAAGGAGAAAGAGGGAGGAAGCGAGAGGGAGAGAGGTAGATGAAAGGGACAAGGGAGAACATGGGGGAATAGCGAGGAAGATAGGATTTGGAGGAAGAGATGGATTGAGAAAGGTAGAGGAAAGGCAAGAAAGAGGAATAAAAAGGGAAGGTGGAGAGATTCGAACTTCATGGTCAAAAATAAATTCGTTACGGAGGTTTGGCCTGGGAGAATTCGCCTCCCGCGGTGTCGTTGACCATATTTCAGCTCGGAGACATAAATTACGAAATTGCCGTTAGCTATGAGGGAGGTCTTGGATGGGGAAGGGAGTAAGGAATAAGGAAAAAAATTCCGGAGTGCCCAACATAAATACAGGGGGTTGCATCTCTCCCTTTTCCTCGCGAAAAGTCCAGATAAAGTCTCTTTCGAGGGTAAAAACCGAAGGCGACGCGGAGTCTTACGGGAGTGGTAAAAGGAACGCAATAGAATGGCCGGTACATTACTTTGACAAAAGAACTCTGATGTGCGCGATAAAGATACGAGAGGAAGAGTGGAATTGTTCACGAAATATAAAAAATGAAAAAGATAATATGAAAACCCATCGGCAGTTTATGGGAACAAGTATGTTACGGAACTCAAAAATGATGGGAAGCGGAAATCGAAAAGAACGTAATTTCCGTTCGAAGCACTTACTCTGCCAGTCCAAACATTAAGAGGTGTCAACGAATTGAGGAACGGGCTATGCCTGCGTGAGAAATACAACTTCGTGAAAATGGATCATACGCTCTAGTTCTCCATCCAAATTAGATCTCGTTTAAACCCTGGAGAAAATATGGGCATAGTTTCACGGATTTTTTCAAATTTATTTTTGTTTAAATTTTTTTGCCTAATGGATAAAAAATAAGTTAAACAGGTTAAAAATATCTGCAAAAGCAGATTCAAAAGAAGCTTTTTTATGTTCACGTAAATTTTCGGAAACATCGACCTCCTCTCCCTTTTCATTTTCCCATTGTAATTGCATTAGAATCTTAGAATTAAGAAAAACGTAAAAATCAAAATCAAGCAAAAGTTAAGCAATTGAAATACGATATTTATCCCTTTTCGAAAATAAATTGTTAGTATTTACGCTTCGCTCTTATTGTTATAGCAATGTAAACAAAAGGAAACTCGACCATAGTAACGGACCCTTATAGATTATCCATTAGAGATTTTTAAAATTCTGCTAAAAGGTATACGGAGGAAGTGGCGGACTCCAAAATCAATAGGGTTTATGTCTGTTAGCAGCCAAAACTATTTAAGAATCTTTGCTCTTCTTATTTGCTTAAAATTTTGTTCAAGGACGTACGGGCGGAAGAATTAAAAATATAAGCGATTTTAAAAAACCTCAAAAAAATGGACTGGGATATATTTCTGAAAATTATTAAGAGTTTTCTTTTAGGATAACGCAAATATAAAAGCAGGGAATTTTGTTTCCGATTTTAAGAAGGATAAAATTGACAATGAAAAAATATTAATAATATAGTGTGCATATTCCTCAAATTTTATCCTAACTACAGCCTCGCGGTGGATCTTGCAAGAATGTTTCCAATGAACGAGTAGTGATGATTATTGTATGGAATTTATATTTAAGATTATTTAATTTATTTGCAATTCGCCAAAAATAGAGGTATTCATGCTGGATAATATCGTCTTAAAAACTGTGTAAATGGCAATCATGGGTGAATATTTAATTTTAGTCCTAAAACTTACTTGCAAATTATTTTTTATGAATTTTTATGTAGCGTAGCCTATCAATGTCTTTGAAGATATTCAAGTTCTCGTTAGGTCCTGAGTGCAGCTCTTCCCAATCTGTTCTCTTCCCTTTCCAAATCTTCTCATTGTCATCCCCTTCCTTTAAAATACCCAATGTTCGATTTATCTTCCTTCTACTTGGACTATTTTACAACACACTAGTGACTTTTTATCGCATTCAGTTACCAATCCATATCTAATCCAAAAATATCTCTCACGTAAAACTATATTTAAGCTCCCCTTCTCTAACAGCATTAAAAACTAACTTCCAGTAAAAAGATTGTTCTCTAGTACGCATAAGATCTAAAGCCTATAACCTATTTATATCTCCTTTCTTTGTAGTCAAGTATAGTTCTACATCTCATATCAACATTTTCACTTATCTCTATGTACTATCAACACTCATCGTCTCATAAATGTTCTTATAGTTCTGATATCTGGCAATTCTGCGACAGTGAGTGAGAATGCCATCTAATCAAATAAAATGTTCCATCAGTTTTAGTCTTCCCCCATCCACGCAAACATATACCTACTAGTATGGTTGCCCGCCAAAAATGACGGGTGAAAATTAATAAAATATTGTATTACGCTGTTTCAAAATAGCAAGGTAAATGACCAGTGATGTTGTTATAATTACACTTTGGTGATTTAAAACTTAATAAAAGTAACCAAGCTAACTTTGCAACTTAACGCAATACAAAAATATGCTTGAACAAACGGCGCAATATACAGTCACAAACTTTCTCATATATGTATATACGTTTGGTCTCACTACAATCTTTGCCCCGAAATTAACTCTGTGTGCTTGGCAATTCACTATATATTAATAATGCATCGCAACAGAACCAAAGCGACTGACACCATCAACCTCTCACATCTAATACCTCTCACTAATAAGCGCGTGGCGTTAACGGTGACGTACGGAATTTTAAACTAGGAAATCCCCTGGTTCCCCCACCCCTCTGGCGCGTGCGTTGAGCGTCTTGTACAGAAATAATGCCACTGGACGATATATAGTACCTTTTTTGGGCCATTTGGCTTTGTTAGTATTATTTGTGACATTGGGATGTACGATTGGATGGATTTCAATTGAAATCCTTTGAACCAATTTGAGTAAATCGAACTTTGTTTCAAAATATCCATGAATAAAGTATGTTTAATTGTTACGCAATATCGTTCAACTCTTCAGAATGTCCTTTATGAATGATATTATCCATAAATATGAGATATAATTCGATTTAGTTTAACCGTAAGGCTGTAGTAAGATTTTGAATGGATCGCTGCGGAAGCGTGACGTCATGAGGTTTAGGTAAGGTAGCTTAGTGTACATTTAAATGTCAATGGACGCCATATAGTGATGTCAAGAAACATATGACTTAACGCAATATTATTTGTAACATTAGGCCCTACAATTTGATTGATTTTAATGAAATTTTATTTAGCCATTTTTGAGTAAATCAAATTTTTCTAAAAATCGCATACCCTTTATTTTTGTGCAAAACTTTATTTAAAAAAGGTCTGCAAAAGATGATATATTGCATAAATACGACATATCATTTGATTTTATGTAGGCGTTTGAACCTTAGAACGGCGAACAGACAGACAGACAGGCGGCATGGCGAAAACGACTTTAACCCTCCAGTAGTCGCGCTGTTTTTTGTTCCGCCTATGGTTGCGTGGGGTATTTCATTACCCCAAAATAATTTTTATAGTAAAATTTGTAGTTAATATTTTGTTGAAGTTATATGCTGAGATGACTCATACATTAACTCTGAACAAAAAAATGACATATTGGTATTAAAATCTTTATTTGCATTCAGATAGGAAATTGATAATTGAAGCATGAAGGAATAATGGATCATATCAAAATGGTATATGAATTTTTTTATTAAAACGTAATAACAACACGAAAACCGGGTAAAAGGCAAAAATTATTATCTTTAGAAATGCAAAAATAATTTACTATACATTAAAGGAACATCGATTTCATTTGAGTGAACTTTCTTGCGAGATAAATTGAAATTGTTTCACAAAGTTAGGTTGCCATATCTTTTTACAAGGTACAGCACTGCACTACACTAAAAATGAAAGCCATTTAATAAAAATTAACTAATTAGCAGCGGTAACTGACTGACTGCTCAAGGCCAAGGAAGGGGGAATTCAAACCAGCAGAGCTCCACTTGAAGTTATAGAAAGGGTCAACACGCTACGGCGCTCTACTAGTAAACAGTACAACTAATTAGATGCCTGGGGCATTCAAATGCCCCGCGCGAGATTATATACTCTCGTTTTATTGCTCATACTGAACAAAAGTAATAAATTATGCTCAGAAAACGGATATTAGAATCATAAGTCACTCTTCGAAACTGTAGCGCCAGTATTCGCGTGGGGTATTTGTATGCCCTAGTCTACTTTCAACCTTTGTCACAGCTAAACTGACGGTCTCACAATGTTTCCAAATGGTTAGAATACGACCATAGGATGTCCTTGAAAGGTATAGAAAAGCACAAAAAGCCACTGCTATTTAGTATGAAATGCCAGAACTAATTATAAGCGTGGGGTATTTAAATACCCCAGGCGACTACTCCCGGGTTAATGGGCTTAGGGACACCTAAAACGTGTATTTCTACTAAAAAGTCAAATTTTTTCACGAATACAATACTTTCTCAATATACTACGTGAATGAGAAAGTAAAAAAAACGGAAACTTATTTGTTGCAATGGACACAAACAGAGATTATATGTAGCGATTAAAAAAAGGAAACACAAAGAATATTTGCAGTGCTAGAACTATTTGATTTGCGGCATATAAAATCATAATGTTCTCTTTCAGTCTAAATGAACTTGATTGAATTGTAACTTTAATTGGATTCAAATCGAAATTTAATATTGTAATTACCGATAAAAATAAAACTTCAATGTATAAAGCATCTATATTAATTTCATTTTATGACGTGAGACTTTCGTTTAAACACAAACTGAAATTAATAAGCGTGCTGTATACATTGAAGCATTATTTTCTTTTCAGTGTGTAAGCTGTCAAACGAAGCGAATATGAAAATTTATTTACTAACATTACTAATTATATAGGTATTGCTGTTTGTAACCAAAGCAACTTTGTCCCGATCTCTGATTGGCTGGCCAATCAACCAATAAAAAGTTCGCCGACGGCGATTACGGTAACATAATATAAGCTGAGTCATCAATGTTGCTTTTGTTGTTTCGTATTTGTAGTTTCACCTATTTTACCATATGTAAATCACTTAAAGTATAATATAATTGAGAAATGAATATGAATCAATATCATTCTACTGATTAATATAGCTATTATAGAATCGCCAATACTGATTTAAATTCTTATATATTTTTTCTACACTAATATATCGCAGTTACCAAAAATTGTGAAATTATTCTAATAAAATATTAACAAAACGGTAACTGTATTTTGGCAATAGTTCTCTTTATAAATAATCGTATTAAGGGTACATATAAAATAAACGGAATCTGATATATTATGATAATTTTCACCAACATTCCTCGTCCATAGAAGATTTTTAATGTCGGCATGTTTTGTGGCAACCCTCCATTAAGTCACTCTAAAAGATAATTTTATACAAGCTCTTCAACGCCTCTGAGCTCATACACCATCTACTTAACCATTACGAGGCACGTCGAATATTCCTTTCTATGTTCATTGCGTCACTCTCTCTTCGAAAATATGCGTTCTACTCTTAACAACACTCAACGACTCAGTAAATATCACATCCACTTCCCATCATGCAACTATCCTCCACTCCTTCGCAACCCTCGTAGCTAATCTAACACAATCTCCCGAATAAAATCGTAAATTGTGGGAGAGAGAAACGGGATATTCACGTAGAGAGAAAGAGAGAAATATGAAAATTTCGAGAGGATAATATGAATTGTTCTCAAGGGCAAAAGTGAGGTTATGGAGCACCTCCCCACGGTGAAAGTAGGATCGTTGAGGAAAAGAACAAAGCAATAAAGGACGACGAAGGAAAGAAACAGGAGGAAGGACATAAACAGATGAAGAGAAGGTAATGCAAAACGGGAAGAACGAGACGAAAAAGAGTTAGAGAGAGTAACATACAAGAGAAGGGAAGGGGAGAGGGAGAGATGTAGAAGGAATAACAGAGAAACATGGGGGAGAGAAAAAGGGGAGGAGATAAAAAGAGAGAGAGAAGGGGGAGAGAAAGTGAAGAGAAGGGGTGACAAGGACCCTTTGGCCCCTAGAGGGGAAAACGTATCCCAACAGTAAATTGGCTTGGAAATACAAGAGGCACGCGCAGATACAGAAAGGATGGAGAGGTTGTTCCCTGGCTCTGTGTGTGCGTATCCTTGTGGCGTGTACATGTGCTAGGGAGAGGACCTAGAGAGAGAGAAACGGGGGTTAAGAGAATGGAAGTTGATATAAGCCCGTTATGGGGAGTTTTAAGCGTTGTATATGGGTATGTTCACATGCAGACGTTTGTTTTTTATACGAGCGGGTTTAAAATACGAAAGACGTACAAACGGACAGGGAATCATACTATTTTAGCAAATAAACAAGAATATGTATGCTAAAAAATGAACGTTTACAACAATAGATTTAAAATGTTGCATTCAAGGAAACATAATCAAATGTATGTAACGCGGCATTTTGACAACTCAGAATATTTTCCTGCATTCATTTAATATAGGTATGTAAATCGGTGCAGCAAACACTGCAGAAACATCACCATCTAATAGTTTCTAATTTATCGACTTTTTACTTCGATTAGCGACTTTCTTTAAGGTTTAGCGGCATATCACTAACTTAACGATTTTCGCGGAATCTAGCGACAAATTTGGCTATTCCGTAATTGTACACCAATACATGCAATATTCAGCACATACAAAACGAAGTACTTTTACGGTACCTAAGTTTATTAAAATATATATAAGCTTTTGGTAAATATTTAAATAATTTTCACAGTAATTTCCCCAGTTACTTATTTTAAAAATATATTTCAGACTAATTTTTAAAGATCACATTATAATTTTCGTTGAAGAATACTTTCATAAAACGCAGTTAAAATTATAGAAAAATTGATTTCCATTAAAAATGTAGAAATTAGATATGGATTTCTATTAGAATATTAAATACTAATTGTAAGCGGATTTTGCTTTAAATGTTTACTGAATGTCCACCTCTATCAAAACGTATCAAATTTATTATAAAAAGTTTTCAATTATTTGTTATTATATATTATCAGCACATCAGCCGTTATCCTGCTTTTCTCTTATTTTTGAAACCAATTCTAAGATATATTCAATCCGTCAATAAGAATTTGATTGATGACATTTAAATAATACTCGAGGAATTACCCGCTGAACCTTAACGATGATTGAAATTTAACTTATGAGGGGTGTGTTTGTTAAAAACTTATATATAGACACACACAGACTTTACTGTTGATATATGCAACGGGTTATTTCGATAGTAAGAAGCAGTTAGTAAAATTAAAATAAAAACAGAAATGTTCGAAATATTCCAAAAAATCTCATGGTATTTCTTTATAAACCATATTTCTTGTGTAGAAACGACCATCTCTCATCTTTCCTTGTCCATAACTTTCTAAGAACTTCTCTCTGATGTCTTCTAAACGTGTAACTCTGGAAAAGGCGACGTATAGCTCTCTGATGGGTGAAGCTTAAAACACCTCGGATTCCAACAGTTTAGAAGAAGAAAATAACAGAAGTTAAAATGCAAGAATTTACATGAAAAAAACCTGAGCTGGCTGTGAATCACCATGTGAAAAATTATGAGAGCAAAGAGTTAAAGGCTGCTACTTTAAATACAAATCAATACAAATGAGCTTTATAGGTTATCGGAAATTATTTACGTTGCTATCTATTACGTTTGACGTTGCTACAACATTAATTTCGGTTTCATAAAACTCGCGAAGCGAATAACGCAATTATTTCGTCTATTTGAAAGCTTAATAGACGCTAATTCAATAGGAGGCAACAATGTGGGTCGCCTTGACAACACCCGGAATGAGTACGAAAAAGTTATAAAATTTCGAAAAGAAATGCGTGTTTCTGACAAATTCTTCCGTGTAACACCTAAACATAGCAAGAATAAAATATTTTATAGTTTGAGCCGTCGAATAAAATGAAAACGCGGAAATCCGGTTCATATTTTAATGACCGAATTAAATAAACCTTACACCTTAAAAAATCGAAAATCCTGTGTCAACTTATGGAAAAATATAATCGTCTCCCGGAGTCGAATCCGGGACTTTTTCCGAGATGTTTGACTTTCTAGGGACCAACTCATGTAGGATTAACGATTGTGAAAGTTTCAGCTCTTAATTCTATTGCGAAATGCCCAAAACTACTGGGACAGACAGATAGACAGACGGACAGATAGACGGACGGACAATCGAGAATTATTATATAAGAATCCTATGTTCAAAGTCTTTATTTTAGAAAGTAGTGAAACTGAAAATCTACTCGATTTCCATCTTTACTTAGGATATGAATTTGAAAAGAAAATGTTCGAGTGCAAATTTTGTGGTGAAGTAAACCGTGAAAGTTTCACTTATAAAAGAACTTCAATAAAGGTTGCCAGAGAATGTTATTGCTTTGCAGTCAATGTCTTGTTTGAGTGCAAGTAAATGTTTGATACGACTAAAACCAGGAATACTTAATCTAGCAAAAATGTTTGTCGAAGATTCAACAACTCTGACTCGTATTCACTTTAGGTGGAAAAAAATACAGTCATGTGGACGGAAACCTCAGAAATGTTGAAGCTTGGACGGAAATCGCTAACTGCCGAGATTAAACTGGTGAAAGTACTTCTGAGGATATTTGAAATCTAGTTTTAAGTGTACTCACGTTACCCCGCTCAAATTCTGATGTTGAACGTCAATTTAGTGTCATAGACATTGTAAAATGAAAATTACGAAACAGAATGAGTGTCAAAAGTTTAAAAGCAATTTAGGCCATTAGACACGGTTTAAGATGGCATGTATAATGTTATTACAATTACGAACTGCAAGAAAGTGTAATTACAAAATTGGTTCCACTGATGTGTATGAGATCTTACCTAAAGATGAAACGAAAAGTTGCCATATAAGTGATGAAGAGTTACCCGAATGTGAATTGCGTATGAAGCGTTAATGTGGTATTTTTATTGCGAATTTTTAATATATTTTATTTTTCTTCTTGTTTTACCAGTTTAACTTATAATTGAAAATGCCCAGTTTTTCTTTATTAATGAAAGGCTTGTAAAAATTATACCTTATTTATAATAATCAATTAAATATTATTTTAATTGTTATTAATTTATAAAAAAGAAGATAAGGTTACTAATTAGATATAATAAGAATTATTTTGAAGTTTTTATGCTATTTTTAATTTTTAACGACATTTTAACGACATTTCTTTGAGCTTAATGACTTTTCTGCTATTTTTATGGTGGATTTTCAAATATATTTTGGCAATACTGCCATATTCGTATGATTTTAGTCCATATAATAACGTCATGGCTTCAATTAATGCATATGTACGCTAGGAAAACATTTTATCACAGTTTCTCTCTCAAAAACTTCTGATTCTACGCATACACTCGATTAAACAGTTTCACATCACGACGGTCTATGGGGGGGGGGGGGGGCGAGGTGGTTATAGCGTTGGTTGTTCACGCAGCGGTTCCAGTTCGTAATCCGGCGGAGGTCAAATTTTTCCACATGGGATCGTCTGGTCTCCTACTTGTTTGCTTTGAGGAGACCGCGCAAGTCAGCGCTCCATACAGCACTTTCGTATGCTCCTCCTACATGAGAAAGTAAAAATCCGAGTCGCCAAACTAGAAATTTTTCTAGAATTGGCCTTATATCGACGTTTTCCGAGGTTCCACTTATAGTATCCCTATTGCATTTACGTACGTATTCGTGTACACATGCGCGTGTGGGTGGGCGGCTCCCTCATTCTTTTCCAGACAGACACGGACGTTTACTTGCGCATTTCCATTTATGCATGTACATAAAACCGCGCTCGATGTCCTTAAATAAAACAAAAGCTTGAAAAGTTTCGAGTGAAGTTTACAAGTTCTCTATTTTTTTGCGGAGTTATGGACGTCGGGTCGTGGGGAGGGTGAAGAAGGCAGTGAGGGGCTGTATACCCCTATTTTTTGCCTGGAAGGGGGAAGGGCGGATTTTCCCCCTTGTCGCGAGGTCGTTTTTCGGGTTTGGTTAAAACGTGACTGTCCTTGTAATCTATATCACGCACTCCGTTTTTTTCATCCTCTTGGGTTAGTGGGAGATGGAATGGGAGGGAGAGGGGAAGGGAGCGGTTTCGAGAAGAGAATGGTGAGGGGGGGAGAGGGAAAGAGAGAAGGAGAGAGAGAGGAAGGAAGAGAGGGAGGGAGAGAGGTAGGGAGAGAGGTAGGGTGAGAGGGAGGGAGAGAGGGAGGAAGAGAGGGAGAGAGAGTGAGGGAGAGAGAGAGGGAGAAAGGAAGAGAGAGATATGGATGGAGAGATAAATAGAATGAGAGAGGGAGGGAAAGGGAGAAGGAAAGAGAGAGGGAGGAAGAGCGGGAGGAAGAGAAGGAGGGAGGGAGAGAGAGGTAGGGAGAGATAGAAGGAGTGAAAGAGAGGGAGGGAGAGAGAGAAGGAGGGAGGGAGAGAGAGAGGGAGGGTGAGATAGAGGGTCAGAAGGGCAGTAGTTTATTTTGTCCGCAGAGGTTGCGAGAGGGAGAGGGTTAGAGGGGGAGAGGGGGAGAGAGGGGTAGAGAGAGAGAGAGGGAGAAATGGAGGATAGTGGCTTATGAAAAAAGATTTCGTCCATAATATTTTCTTAACTATTATTGTTTTTTATTTTAGGAGAGAGAGAAATGGAGTGGAGTGAGAGAGGAACGTGGCATTTTTCGGAATGTACGTTTTTAGGAGCGATAGAATGTCATATCGCGTAGCGATAAAAAAATAATGTTTTCCGAGGAGGTTTATTGATTTTTATTCTCTCTCTATCTCTCTTTAGACTGGATACTTTCTTGTTTTCGCGGATATGTTTACGCGTGGGTTAATGCGATTCGTCGCGCTAAATCAAGCGTGCCGTAAATTTCGAGCAGATTCGAGTTGAGACCTCGGCGAAATCCGATTATATCGATGTTCGATGAATTACGCGTCGGTTTACAGTGTTTTCGATTTCGGGTGCCAGAAAATAAGGCCGTTACCGATGTTTAATTGACATCCAAGTGCGATACGACACCAATAAGGCTTCCCGATATGTTTGGCTGCGGGATAACTAATTCCTTTTGTCATACACATAACTCTGATTATAATTTCTCTGTAAAAAACATGAAAATTCTAAAATTTAAATACGCATGCAAAAAGCGTCCTCTACAAATTTTTCCTCCAAAAATAAGACGATTAAAAAGACCAAAATTATCATTACTAGTAGAGACTTCGCAGTTCTACTTTGGGAAATTTTGAGAAACGTCAACAAACATAATAAACGAAGAACTAACAGAAAAGAAAAATCAACCGTGGGGAGATAGTGGCAAATAGGGAACAAAAAATAAGTACATACAAAGAACCTCAAATACAAACAAAAATGGCAAAAGCAACAACAAACGAAGAGCGAAGAGAAAAAGAATTCTTCAACTTCGAAAGAGTGTGACACACCATTTTTTTACAATGCCTGACAACAATTATTTTCCACCTCTCCTTATTTTCTCCCTTTCTCTCCCTTCCTCCCATTCCATCTCGCTCTTGCTTCCCCCATTCTCTCCCCTCTCTCTCTTTTCCGTCCCCCATTCTCTCTCCATTTGCACCTCATTCAACATATTTATATAACTCCTGTAACTCCCTTGGCCTTCGTATTGTTCCGTTAAATGCAACTCAGCATACTCCTACTATTTCTACCATAATTGATTTAGCCGTTAACGCCAACCCTGATAAGGGTCTCGCACACGTTAAAATCTCTGCTCCTGGAATCCCCGCACATCATATAATATACATTCCCTATTCAATAAGTAGTCCTATTGACAAGCAGAAATATACCATCTATAGAGTCAACAAAAACATTAATAACGAAAAGTTACTTGCTGACACGTCCTCCATGCCTTGGCAACCCATAGAATATTTGAACGGCATTAATGGAAAGGTCGAGGCTTTGAACATCTTTATAAAGTCAATAATCAACACCCACGTTTCACAAAAGACTAAAGGAATCTCTAAGCCTCATGCACAATTAACTGATATCAAACAGATGGTGAAGAGACGTGACTAGGCCTTACGCATGTCGGAGTACACATTCATACTTTGAGATTTCACAATGTTCTCAATATTTTTCGTTCAGATGAGAATTTAAGGAGAAGCAAGCGAAGTACGTTGTAAAATACATGTAGGTCTTCATGTAAAATAGTCGTTATTATTCTCCGTTTTTTACCAACATTGGAATCGGTCAATTATTTTAACAAAACTCCCCAATACCAAATTCCATCAAAATATGTCAAGCGGTTCCCAAGTTGAAACAAAGGTACATTGTGAATTACATGTAGGTCTTCATGTAAAGTGGTCGTCTTATTGTTCGATTTTAACCAAAATTGGGTTCGGCAGACCAATTTTAACATAATTCCCCAATACCAAATTTCATCAAAATACGTCTAGCGATTCCAGAATTTAAAAAAAACATTGCCGGTCTTCATGTAAAGTGGTTATCATTTTTGTCCAATATTGACCAAAATTGGAATCGATCTACCAATTTCAGCAAAAATCCTCAATACCAAGTTTCATTGATATGTCCAACGGTTTCCGAGTTTTAACATGCGGACATACGGACAGACGGACGGAAATGACCTCCACTACATGCGTTCACTTCGTGCATTTTGTATGAATAACATTGGAAACAAGATTTGTCGGAGCACACAGTGTTTCCATATGCGTTCTTTGAAATTTCAAAATGCTTCAATATTTTATGCCAAGCCTTTTCCGATTTGAAACAAAGGAACATTGTAAACTAGATGAAGGTCTTTGAGTAAAGTGGTCGTCATTTTTGTCCAATTTGAACCAAAATTGGAATCGGTCGACCGACTTTAGAAAAACTCCCCAATACCTAATTTCATCAAAATACATGAAGCGGTTCCCGAGTTAAAACAAAGGAACATTGTGACCTATTTGTGGGTCATATAAAGTGGTCGTAATTGTTGTCCGATTTTAACCAAAATTGGAATCGATCTACCAATTTCAGCAAAAATCCACAATACCAAATTAAATCATAATACGTCGAGCGGTTTCCGAGTTTCAACAGGCGGATGGACGGACGGAGAAAAACGACCTCCCCTATATGCGTTCACTTCGCGCACATCGTGGAAAGAGCGCATAATAACGCATAAAAATACGAAAACCACTAAACAACTCATCAGTAACTCTAAAAACCAGATGCATTTAATCAATAACTTGTCCTAATTTATCACAGTCTGGGCTATGGAACAACTTTAATTTATTTGGCATTGGAAAATCTAAGGATACACAACTGCCTCATCATATTTGCCTTGATGCATTAAAGAATTTATTCAACACTCTCCCATCCCCTGGTGACAAAGAATTGAAACCGAAACACTTAGATCACCTTCTACATCCACACTCTCCTCCCAGCTCAGCATAATCAACATTCCAATTTTCCCCTGTAACTCAATTCGAAGTACTAAATTCTTTATGTAGTATCAAGTCCAGAGCACAAGGTGCTGACGAAATTCTAATCGCTTTCCTTCATAAGATTATACATATAGATCTATCTGTCATCACTCATATATTCTGGTTGCTTATGCAAAACAAATTCCCATCGCAATGGAAACTCGTTTTAGTTCGTCCTATACCTAAGAAAAGTCGTTGTTCTTATATAACTAAATTTTGGCCAATCAGTCTTCTTCCTATATTATCATTTGAAAAGATTAAACATGAAAAAATAACACTTTTTAACCAAAAATAATATCTTTGACCCACTGAAATCGGGTTTCCGAAAATGACAGAGCACAACCACAGTACTCCTTAAAACCACTGACAATATCAAATTAGCAATGGACAAAAGAGAAGTCACTATCGTAACGCTTCTGGACTTCAGTAAAGCTTATGAATCTGTAGATCTAAACGTACTTCTAACCAAATTTTTCATCCTGAACTTCTCCTCAGATTCGTTAAACCTCTTACCTCAATGATCGCTATCAAAAGGTCGTAGCTGACAATCTTTCTTCAAGATGGATTAAAATGACACGAGGTGTACCACAAGGCTCCACCCTAGGCCCACTGCTCTATTCTTTATACATAAATGACTTATATTCTCAGCTTGATTACTGTTAATAGCCCTCTACGCAGATGATCTCCAAATCTATATGCACTCTCCCAATATTGATCTCTCTCTCATCATTAGTCAAATTAATCTAGACCTCACCTCTCCATCCTAACGAAGAAATGAAAATTTCCTAAAATTGAATACAACATAGAGTCATTGGGTATCCCAAACTTCTCTCCGCAATATATTAACGAAACTTCCCCACTTTGCTCATTAATTCTCTCATTCCATCCCAAAAAACTGCAACTAATCTTGCGTTATTATTCAAGTTAACTGTGACCTGGACTGATCATATAACTAACGTATGTTAACAGCACACTTCACTCGCTGAAGAGAATTAAAAGCATCACACATTTTTCTCTTCTCAAACATCTTATCACCGCTCTTGCCTTTACACACTTTGATTACTGCGATACGGTCTACCAAGATATACCTAACGAGCTATCTTTAAAATTGCAGCGGACCCAACATGGCTGTGATAAATTCATTTATGATCCTGAAAATAGTGACCACGTTACTCAATATTTTCGTAAGTTAGGTTGTTTTGCCTCGAATCTCGTAGACATCTCTACCTCCTCACGTTACATTATCACATTAAATTCTTCAAAATTCACAGTAATTGAATGCTAAATGTTCCCAAATGAACTCTGTAAACAACGCCAACACCAGGGGTAACAAACCTTTCTCTATCCCAAATCGCAGGACAGAGATCTATAAAAAATCCGCTTAGGTTACAGCTTGTAGACTATGGAACGCCCTATTCAAAGACTTCCAAATTGCAAAATCTGTCCACATCTTTAAACATAAATACTTTAATTTGCTATCTACGAGTCGCGATCCAAAAGTTTCCGGAATGGCAATGGGGAGCACTAATGGCGCACAATTAAGCATTCTGGCGCAAGATAATGTAGTATCGCTTCCTTCTGAGTTAGTATGGTGAGTTTCGCCATTATAGTTGGTGGCGTATATTTGTAATAGCTGTTTATTCACGTCAGTGTTTAGTACGTTCTGAGACTTTTGAAGACTAGAGATAGAGCAAAGAATTTGCGTAATGTTCTGTTTCAGGCTTGGCAAAACTGCCTCAAAAACGCATGAAATCTGCATTAGCTAAAGACACCAAGGAAAGAACGCAGACACTTGAGTGGTTTTCCTATTTCAAAGGCAAGGGAATGTCGGTCGAGGATGCAGAGCGTTCAGGTCATCCGTCTTTTGAGTCAGACTGAAGAAAATGTGGAGAAGGTTCGTGAAATCATCCACATAGACCGACGACTCGCAATTAATGACATTGCTGGGGGTTCTGATGCGTTTGAGAGAAGATATCCGCTGAAAACTTTCAGAAAGTTACCGCAATCAGGATTGGTTGCTGCAACATGACAATGCGCCTGTAGCAGTTCTTGGCCTCCAACAACACGGCTGTGGTCTCCCACCCTCTTTATACGCCTAACCAGGCCCTCTGTGACTTCTTTTTGTTCACAAAATGAAACTGAAGCTGAAAAGACGGTGTTTTGAGGACGTTACTGAAATCCAAACAGAATCGCAAACGGTTCTGAAAGCGATCTCAAAAAATGATTTTCAGATGTCTTTCCAGCAATGGCAGAAACGCAGGAATTGTTGCATAAACTCCCAAGGGAACTACTTTGAAGGGGAGAATATTGACCAGTGACTATGGTAAGCCTAGACATAGTTATTGACTCATTTGGAGAACTTTTGCTTCGCGCCTGGTATCTATCTATCACCCATTTACCCTCCCTCTCTTTCTTTCTCCCATTCTCTCTCCCTCTCTCTCTAATCTTCACTTTTCCAATACTTGTATTTTTATTGTTACTTGTATTTACACTGTAATGTTTTATGTATTATTGTGTTTCATGACGTGAGGTTAGGTGGAAGATTGGACTTCTCAGTCTCAATCTCGTCCTAAATATAGACCACATTAATCAATCAATCTCTTCCTCCCAGTATCTCTCACTCTCCCTTCTTCTCATTCGCTCTCCCTCTCTCTCTCTTCCTTCCATTCTTTCACCATCTTCCTCCCATTCTCCATCACTCTCTCTCTCTTCCTTCCCCTTGATAGTCTTTCAGTAATTTTAACTGAAGAAATAGCTCCCTATGCCATCCCTTATTTAAATGGATTATTTCATTTTTAAAAACTCGAGATTTTGTAGTTTAAAAGTTCAATATAGGTAAAATTTGATCTTTATTTAAAATTCACCGCAAGAAATGAAAATTCTCAGTTTTATTCGTCCTCGAGTTTGGGTGTTGATTTTGTACGATGGTTGCTAGTAATTTTAATGTACAAATGGATAATAGCCTACACTCACCTCCATGTTTTAAATGGAAAAAATTAAATCAGAAAATATATTTTTATTAATTGGTAGAAGGAATTGGTTTTAAGCTCAACATACCGCCCCATACTCGTTATTGCGTTTAAAATGACACATTCTACTTGTCTATATTTTATGTAGTTTTTGAGTTATGGATACATACATGTACTTAATTGGACATCGCCTCAGGCACGAAATATTATTATTATTATTATTATTATTATTATTATTATTATTATTATTATTACCGTATCGTCCCAAATATAAGGCGACCCTAAGATTTTTGAATAGTTTTTTAAGAAAAAACTATACCTCCAATATAACGCGACCTCAAAACACTTTCAGCCAATCTAACAGAAGTTCCTCGTTCATTCATCCCTTCTCCTGCGCGCAAAAGATTACATCTGACGGTAACTTTACGTCTGGCATCCTTTTATGACTTGAAATTAGGAGTCAGTTTTCGTCCGTCGGCCGTTACTGCAAGCATAAGAGTTATCCTTGATTTATCATTTCTGGTGGATTTTAACAATACCGATTTAGCATCCTTTTTGTTGACCATGACGTTTGACGGCATATAAAAACGTACTGGGGTTTGATCTGCATTCCACATCTGGCCTAGATGATAGTTGTTTTTTAGCAAAATTATGACACCTCGAATACGACGCACTAATAGCTTCAATGCAATGACTATCGAGGGGTACAGCCGCCGACTGAACTCGATCTATTATCGCCTTAGGAGCTTTTCAAGTACAATGTAACATGTACGCCTAATGTGTCTACAAGGTAACAAATAACTTGCATATCTTAAACAGACGTGTGCAATGTACGGTGATTTTTCGAAACACGATTTTACGATCTTTTAAAATCACTAGTACTCGAATATAACACGAGGGCTACTTTTAAAATTTCATTTTTCGGAAAAAAACATCGCGTTATATTCGGGAAAACACGATATTATTGTTACTATTTAATAAACACAAACAGGAATATCCCAAATACATACGTTATAATAAAATATATAAATACAATAAGGTACAAGACATATTATGTGTCTAAGCACACATACACAAATAAACGTTCAAACATAAATAAACAACTCGTAAAATTATCATTTGCGTGTGCTCGTCAAATTTATTGTTTGTTTCTATTTTTCTTTTAATTACAGCACATGAGTCTTTAAAAATATCTATTGTATTACACTATGAACCTTCAACATTAAAGAGCCGAACAAGTCTGGGGATTAGTGATCCACTATAAATATTTACTCTCGAATATGGTTCATGAAGGAGTGGAGTGTGGTGAGGCCTACATAGTGAAGCATGTATACCCACTATAATAGTGACACTAACTCATTACAGTCAATAGTGTTATTGAGAAAGTTTTGAAGAAAAACCATTTCTATGACCTTTCTCCTTTCACCCAGTGGCATTAGATTGAAATATTTACAGAGAAAAGGATAGTTCTATCTACTGTAGGCCATCTTCGCCTTATAGCAGAGCCACCGGGTAAAACGTCTTTGCACTTTTTCTAGGGCGTCCATATTCACCTGCTTTGTGGGATTTCATATCATACTTGCATGCTCCAGCGCTTGTCGAACAAGTGTGCAAAAAGTGTTCACAACGGTTGGGAGAGAAATGTTTTCAACGGAGTTGTGTTTAATGAAACCTAATAATCTAAATGCCGTCGAATAAATGGATCTGACGTGGTCACTGAAATTGGGTTTAATATCCAGTATAACTCCAAGATAATTCACTGTTTGCACTCGTTCCAAAGTAAGGCCGTTGATTTTATAGGAATATACATTCATTTTTTATTTTAAGAAAACGAAATGGTTTTACATTTATTTATATTGGGAAACAATCTTTGGCACCATATAAAAATATGTCTATATTATTTTGGAGAAGGACACAATCCTCTAATCGGCAAATGCTAATGTCAATTTTATTATAATCTGCGTATAATAGAATTTTGCATATGAGGGAGAAAGGAAGATCATTAATAAAGATATTAAATAGGAATGGACCAAGAATAGATCCCTGAGGAACACCAGAGGTGAACTCGCTTATGGAAGAAGTAAAGCCATCGACAATTACTTTTTGTGTGCGGTTGTGTAAGAGCGCAAAATTTCGAATCAAGTTCTACTGATTCCAAGAGTCCGAAGCTTGCATAGGAGAAAACCATCATCAACCCTGTCAAATGCCTTTTCGAAATCTATGTAAATTTCATCGGTTTGACCTCTTTTGTTAATATTATAGGATACATGCTTAACTAAAACTTATAAATTTAAAGTAGTACAGCGATATGGAAGAAATCCATGCTCAAATTCATAAAAATGGGCCTTACAATGATCCATTAGTTTCCTGTACAGGAGTTTTTCAAAGATTTTTGAGAATTTGGGCAACAAAGAGATAGGTTTGTAATTTTTTACATCTGTCTAACTGTAACTTTTATGTATTGGTGTTGTAATTGCCTGTTTATGTCCCTTGGAAAAGATTGATAATTCAAAATCTGATTGAAAAGATGTAGCAGAGGGCCAGAAATTTAATTATTACAGGATTTTATAATAAATACCGGTACAGCGTCAGACCCAGGTAATGCATTCCATTTAAGGCTCTTTATGACTTCGTAAACATCACTTTTAGTTACATACAAGTCTGTTAGAAAATCGTTCTTTGATGGAAGAGAATCATAAGCTGTAGAAAGCTTGGATAGGTTTTTTAAATACAGAGGAGAAGACTTCAACAAATAAATTACAAGCACTTTGAGAGTCAGTTGCTTCTACATTATTATATAATATGATTATGAACGGCTATGTAAAGACGGGATGGAAGATTATGAAAGCTGTTCATTTAGAAACAAAAAGATAAAATAATCACTCTATCAATAGGAACATGTAAAGTAAATAATTTTGAACCAATTAATAAATTTTTAAAAACACAATCCATATTTTTGAAGAAGAAATTTTTCAATGTGCAAGATATTATCGATGTTATTTTGCACCTGACAAATTCTCTTGAAATTTATTCGCTCTCTCTGTTACCAATCGTGTAAATCGCTGATTTTACTCATATTAATAACGGAATATGACAGTAATAGATTACGAAAATCAGTTTTTTTAATGCAACTCCAAAAATTCTTTCTGGAAATAAACGTTGAAAGATTGTAGATTGGGAATTTCGGATAAGAAAGTTTAACAAATAATGGGCATGTCATATTATGAATGACTTTCTTCTGGACGTCAAATAGAATAAAAACATATCTCAAACATAACCTATAATTATGAGACCCGTAAATTTTGGGAATGGCTCAAATAACATTCATTAAAAGGGCAAGTCAATAAGCGTGTGGAAATGCAAGGAATATACTCCACATGGAAATACAATTCTTAAATTGATATTACTCTCAAAGTATGTATAATACATGCAGAAATACTTCATTAAAGCCTCATAATAAGCGTGACACACGAATGAATAATACAATAAAATAAATTATTGCCTTTGAGACAAGGAAAAAGAGGTAAATAATAAAGCCAAGTAGATTAGTTCATAAGAAAGAAGGAAAAGAAAACCCATGACATATAGATGTTGACTGTTTCAGCCTTCACATTTTAAAACTCCAAATCCAAAAATCCTTATATAATATTTTTCAAGTGTCCGTCCGTCTGTCACGGTACTTTTGGACATTTCACATAGCTGAAACATTCACTATTGTTAATCCCCCATGTGGTGGTCCCTAGAAAGTCAAACATCCCGGAAAATGTTCCGGATTCGACTCAGGGGGACGATTATATTTTCCCATAAGTTTACACAGGATTTTCCATTTTTCAAGGTGCAAGATTTTTTCTTTCATTCATTGAAATATGTAAATATCGTCAAAGTTTCTCCGTTTTTACTTTATTTGACGGCTAAAACAATAAAATGTCTTATTCTTGAGATATTTAGATGTTACATGGAAGAATTTGTCAGAAATACCTGGTTATATTCGAAATTTTATAACTTTTTCGTACTCTTTCCGGGTGTTGCCAAGGCATCTCACATTGTTGCCTCCGATTGAACTAGCGTCTATTAAGCCTTCAAATAGACAAAATAATTGCGCTATTTGCTTCGCGTTTTTTATAAATCATCGAAATCAATGCTGTAGCAACTTTAAATTTGTGTTGGTAACAATTCTGAAGAGAAAATTAAATATATGGTTGAATTATATATGAAAAACTTTGCGCATACAAGAAGTTCATAGCAGTTGTTGTCCGATACTTTAAGAAACCTGTTTGATTGTGAGTTCATACTTTATGAAGTGAGCAGTAATAATCATTGGAAATAAGGTAAGGTAGAGTTTTAAATTTTTTCCTTTTGTAATATACGACTAACATTGAGTAACTGTGCGACATTGTCAGGTCGGATTTTTAATAGTCACAGTAAGAAGTTAAAAGCATTTGTTGTGGGCACTTGAGAGAACTTGATGAGTTTCTCTACAGTACTGTGCAACGATTATCATTGGAATTTAGGTAAGGTAGTTTTAAAAATTTTTCCTCTTCCAATATACCGTGATATAAGACTAAAATTGAGAAACTGTGTGACATTGTGACGATGGCATTAGTCTAATACAGCGTATTCCAACCGGTGGTTCGCGTACCCCAAGGGGTTCGCGAAATAAATCTGAGCGATTCGCGAATAAAATCTGCTAATGGCGTCCTTTTCACTTTCTTTGTTTTACAATTCTTACCAATAATTTAGTTTCATTCAAGTTAGTTGCATGGTTTTACTTTCAATTTTTTCTCATGCTCCAAGAATCATGTTTTAATTTTACAGTGTACTAACTAGAAACTGATGACAATATCAGAGATCCTGATTTTATTTTGTACGTTTACATACTATGTGCTATATAAACATTTCAAAATTTACTCTCCATTATAAGGGATCTGCCGCCAAAACAGTTGCAACTCATGAGGTTCGCGAAGATAAAATTTAATCCAAAGGGGTTGAGACGAGAAATGGGTTAGCTCAAGGGGCTCGCCAAATGAGAAAGTTGGGAACCGCTGCTTTAACACATTGCTGTAAAGTCACAGAAAATAAAAAAATGTCAAGGGGTAGAATATGTATCATTATTTTCCTCTCTAAGTTAATTATTTAACGGGCAGGCTTCTGACTGACGTCACAAAATTTTACGCGTGTACCATTAAAATGATGTGGTAAGATTAATACAAATTAAATGTAAGCGTAGCTTCAACGAGCTGCTAGTTAAAGGATAAATTTGTAAAAAAACCTTTTCTTTAAATTTTCAAAATCGACAGATATCAAAATATCAAAATTAAATAAAAACTGTGACGGGCTAGGGTTTCTCGGAGAGGAAAGGGCACAAATGAAAGTTACGCGTAATAACACAAACACCTTTAATCGCCTCGGGCGCACACTACACTACGTAAGCTTCCACAAGAGAGGAGAGAACTGACGCGCTCCCTGTTGGCTGCGCGCAAAAACAAAATAAAATGAACAGCAAAGTCCGTTATCGGTCTGGTCTCGTTACATCCTCCCCCTTAGAATTGCATGTACGACCTCGAATGCAATTCTACAAGGTCTGCCACTGGCGGCATCTCCTAGGTGGCTGCATCCTAGTAGGTAGCGAAGGTATGTGGGAAGCCACCGATGAAGTAGAAGGCACCGATGTCCTGGAAGTCACCGATGTCCTGGAAGGCACCGATGTCCTGGAAGGGAATGATGTCCTGAAAGGCGCCGATGATGTAGAAGACACCGATGGCGTGAAAGGCACCGATGTCCTGGAAGGGAACGATGTCCTGGAAGGCGCCGATGATGTAGAAGACACCGATGGCGTGGAAGGCACCGATGTTCGGAAAGGCACCGATGTCCGGAAAGGCACCGATGATGTAGAAGGCACCGATGACGCAGAAGGCACCGATGTCCTGGAAGGGAACGATGTCCTGGAAGGCGCCGATGATGTAGAAGACACCGATGGCGTGGAAGGCACCGATGTCCGGAAAGGCACCGATGATGTAGAAGGCACCGATGACGCAGAAGGCACCGATGTCCTGGAAGGGAACGATGTCCTGGAAGGCGCCGATGATGTAGAAGACACCGATGGCGTGGAAGCTGATTGCTGTTGCCGTGGACGGCCTCGTTTCCGCAGCGGTCGTAATATACACGGATCAGGGGCACCATGAGTGGCGACAAAGGGAGTCAGCAGTCTGCTCGCATACTCGACGGGGCGTTGGTCTGGAAGCTCCCCCTGGAGTAGAACCGCTCCCAAAGCGTAAGCGCTTGCGTCTGTTCGGAGCACATATGGCAGGTTGCTGACGTGGACGTTGCTCACAGGTACAGATGTAGCAATATCTTCTTCTCGTACAAAACCATGGCGGCTACTGGGATCTTCCTTGAAGAACCATTCATGTCCGGGAAGATCCAGAACCATGCCAGCACTTCGGATAAAATCTATGCCAAGTAGCATCCGGCTCTCCGGATGATCCGGAATTGCGATCAAGGTCGTGAGGATTTTACGGTTGACGACAGAAATTTCCACAGAAAAACTCCTGGCTAATACTCGATGCGTTTTTCCATCAGCTAACTTCATGTCCAGGGAAGTCTCGCTGAACGGACGCCCTCGAGAAATTAATATATGATAAAGCTGTGCACCGGCTATACTTCTTTGGGAGCCAGTGTCAAGACAAGCTAGACCATCCAGTCCTAAAATCTGGACCGGGAGCATTGGTCGCGATGAACCATCATCAATAGAGAAGGTTGACTGCATAAAATTGAAGGATGAGACAATCGTACTTTCAGTTTTCATGGGAGGAGCACAGTTAGGGCAGTTGCTTCTGACATAACCTGGGGCACCGCACCCAAAACACGTTATCTGTGGTTTTGGCGAATCAGATTTTGGGGTTTGGGGTGATGATTTTACTGATTGTACAACATCACCCTTAGTTGCCTTTGCTTTCCTGCAATCTGATTCAACGTGGCCGAAATATTTACAGTAACTACACCTCGGACGCTGTTTCTTCTCCGGTCGGTGTCTACCTTCATTACTACTGACATCCTTTGATGGTCGCCCAACCTCACGCCGTGGTCTCGTTACAAAACGTAATAAAATATATGGAAATTTTTTCATCTTATTGGCTTTTAAGGCTTTTGTTACAAAATTACCATTAATGTCAAATATCGTAAACATTGTTTGAACGAAAATTAACACGTGAATTCTTTTCACTTATGGTTCTTAAGTTGCAATGGAACATGTCCAGCAGCCAAATTTTACATCTCATCATGCATTTCATTATATTCAAGGATTTCAGTAACTGGAACAGTATATAGAAGTTTTAATTTATAAAAATTATATTTGAGAACTAAGGAAACCGACTATATCGTTTTTCTACCCATACGTATTGCGCTGAAGAAAATTTACTGATGTTAATCGATCCATTTATTTAGATGACATCCAACCAACATTCTTAACCCTTTATAAAATAGTAAAAATATCATTGCCACCTGAGAGGAATATTTTATAAGGCAAAGGCATTCCTATTTTTACCCAAATATAACGTAAGTAAACTTCTACACTTCAAAAATATAAGGTGATAACATTACCATTGAAAAATTGTTTTATTATGATTTCTTAATACTACGTAAAAAAGATCCAAGCCGAGCTTTTTTCGGTAGCAGTGGCACTACTATAGCCTTATAAGAGCTTCCTGTAAATGATAATCGTCGTATTCTCAGGGATTTCTAATGCAATGCGGAATATATGCGCGAAACATGACAGTTTTCTAAGAACAACAACAAATAATACGGAGATTGGAAAATAAGGAGATTTTCCAAGAGTGGCTTTTAAAAAGATTTACACGACCGGGAATGGAAAAGATCATCAGAGAAGAAAGGGAAAGGAAATACGGAGAAATTGAAGAGATTCAAACAAGATACGTAGAAAGACGAGCAGAAAGTGGTAGAGAGACAGAGATAAGGGGGTGGGGAGAGGGAGAGAGAGATTTTGGATTTGGACGCAGGTTCTGGACTCGGGCCATCCACTCACTTTAGGAACTTAATTGGTAGCCTCCCTTTCCTTGTTTCGGTTCCAATTCTATTCCGACTCGTAAGTACACACCGCCTGACACCCCCGCAACCAACAAAACACGCTAAAGCTTGAGATGGAATAGTTAATCTCGAGCATGGGTACAATTAGACGGTCAAATTTTTTTAGAAAAGTAAGCTACATCAGAGAGACAGACGGAAAGTACTTCTAGGATTGATTTTCCCCCGAGAAAGGAAACCTAATTTGCCTTTTCTCTTTATTCTAAATATGGCTGAAAACGCGTTTATCTGCGACACAACCCTTAGTCGTGAAAACTGGAGAGTGGCGTTGGATTAAATTGAGGTTTAAAGTGATGATATATGCATATGTACATATGTATATGTATAAGTGTCTATGTATATACATATATACACACACATATACATACATACATATATATATATATATATATATATATATATATATATATATATATATATATATACATTTATCCATTAGGCACAGTGTCTAGGGCCTATGAGCTTTTCAAGGGCCTACGAAAATGTTTGAGACCTGAAAAAAAATTTACTGACTCGAAAATGAGAAAAGGAAACTGCAAAATCAAAATTAATAACTTTTTAATTAAATGACTTTACAAAAACTTACATATGTCATCTCATAATAAACTTCTAAATAAAAAATAATGTTTCAGTGAAATATTTATAACCTAAACAAAATAAAAATATATTACCAAGACTTAAATTTTGTTAACCTTGCGACTCTATTTGTTAGCAAAATCAAATATAATGTCTTCAAATATCATTTCACGCATTATATAATTTTCAATTGAAAGTAGTTCCAGGGAAGTTAGTCTCTTCTGTCCTATGGCTGATCGAAGACAATTCTTTATGAATTTGTGTTTTGAAAAAGTACGCTCTCCTTCCGAACTTGTTCCAACAATGGTAAGGTATATTCTAAAAGCAATATGTACATTTGGAAAATTTGTAATCAGCTTATCCTGTATTTGTGAACTGATCATTTCGGCCACAGATTTATTGTCTGTATACATTAGTGAGAACAATAGAAACTCATAAATAAATGCATCTTCTAAATCTGAAGAATATATTACAATTAATATCCTTGCTTTAGAAACCACTTCAATACTGTAGATAGATCTGTCAAGGAGAAAATTAAACATTTCATACAGTGTTACGTATGCAGCTCGTCGTTTACTCATCTGAATTATTTGTCTTTAATAGAATAGAAAGACTGTGCGAAATTTGTCGCTGACATTCAGGCATAAATTCGGATCAGTATTATCCATTACTTCATCAAAAAATTGATTTCACATTTGTTTGCGTTCTGTACATTCCTTATATTCGGACGGTGTAAGTTTTTTGCCATTGCCTTGAACACATCAAATTTGTTGCGGGTATCATTAAAATGTGCTAAAAGACTATAATATAAATTCAAAATGGTAAACAACTCAACGCCAGTCTGCTCTAGGGTTTTATTGACAATAGCAATAATTTGCTGCAAATGACACACATCAACGCTGTCTCAAAATGATCAAGATTTTTAATTAATGATCGTGCTTCATGGACAGCTGCAGGTGGTTTCGTTCGCTTTCAACTATATCAAACTATGCTTGACAAATTTCAAAAAAGGTTCACATAAAGAGCTCTGATGGCGTCGCTCCGTGCAGACCATCTTGTTTCTGATAAACTTTGTACAATATACGTATTTTCATTCATATTTTCTATCAATCGGACCAGCCCCATGCAACAGAGATAGGGAGTAAATGACAGCGTTACGAATTTCGGGAATGTAGATGGCATTAGTGTCGCGACTGTGATTAGATATATAACCGACGCTGAACGGGATACATGGCAGTTTGTTGAAATCCGTGTTAGTGTACTGTGTGAATATTCCTGTGATCATTGGAATTTGGCATCCGTTATGGTTGTGTGGAAATGCTATGTGCTGAACTGCAGCAGCAAGAAAGGCACAATTCGCCTTTTTCGATTTCCTACGGCTGTTGAAAGGTAAGTGATTTTAATATCTTTAAATTTTGAGATATTGGAAGCGTTCCATTTTGCAGTAAATTTGCCGTAAGTGCGATAATATCAATAAATTATGTGTTACGAGGGTGCATTTTAATATGATGTGGGGTGGGGCCTCCGAATGCAAGAGTGCCCAGGGCCTACGAAGATCTTACAACGGCCCTATATATATATATATAGTTCTCTCTCTGTAGCTGAAGAAGGAGTAGTTCCGAAAGCTTTACGTTTGTGATGTTTCTGTGTTTTTGTGTTATTTTACGTGTGTCGCTTCGACATCCCCGGAGCCTCGCCAACCTGAAGTCGTCTGATTGGTGAGTGCTCACTGGGTTTCCTCATCCCAACACCTTGTTGACATCCATATATTCATTTTACCTTTCCTTTTCCGTAAGTTGTTATATATATATATATATATATACACAATATATATAATAGATATATCTACATTCATATGCATATACTAAAGTCCTATCTCATAGGAAAAGAAGATATGGCATTAATTCCGTTATATTCCTGATATATTTTCCTTGCTCAAATAATATTTTACTTTTTATGTCAGTACAACCTATTATATTAGAAATACAGGCATTTTTTGCTTAAATCTTACAAAAAATACATGAGCTACTTTGATACATATATACAAAAACATACAACCTAGCAATATAAGAAACTACAGTCACATAAAAAAACATTCATTTATGCAACAACAAGAGAAAGAATCAAGAACCGCATTTGAAGCTCAAAATACCAAGCAAAACAGATGCCAGAAATATTTTTATAATCATACTATTTTTATGTACCAAACCTGGAAAACGAGTGCATGAATAATGCAGGTCAAAGTATTTTATTTTGTGAGTTTCTTGATCATTCGCTTACATTTATATTTCGCGTATTATGACGGGCTATAAAAAGAATGTTCTGTTCTATTTTATAGCTTATCGTGATGACTTTTCCGTCCTTTGGTTTTTTTCACTTTTTCTTCCTCATTTCTTATTCTATCACCATATAATTTAATTCCGATCACGTTATTTTTATCTGTCACTATATTTCTTCGCCAAAACTTTCTCTACATAATTATTTTTTACATTCAATGACATTTCCATTTCTTCAGTATTTTCTCCTGTGTTCTTAAGTCCTTTTCCCATTCCTTTACCTGCTCTGCCTTATTCTATGTGACTTTGCTGTTGCGTAGCAATATGAAAATGAATTATTTTTACAATCAATAGGTTTTTAAACTCTCCACATATTACAATATCTGCGTATCATATCATATTTTCCCTTCTTTTTCCATATCTTTCCTAGTCTTTTTTGCTTCTTATCTTTATTTATCAAATCCTCCAGGCCCATTTTTTCTACCCCCAATTCTTCATCTTCATATCCGTTCTTCTATCTTTAAGACTCAATTTTCTGTCATTCTTTCCTCTTCTCCACTTTTCCCTCGACTTTATCCTGTTCTATTCTCATCTCCCTCGTCCCATTTTCAATTTTATATTATTTCTCTCACGTACCCTTTTCCTGGTTTCTTACTCTATTCACTCTCTTACTCTTTGAACTGCCATAGCTTTCTTTTCCTATACATACCATACTCTCTTTTCCTCCCTTTCTTTCTCTATCTCCATCTCTATTTCTTTCCCACTCCGAATGACCATTGAAAAAATTACGCGACCTCGCAGCTCCTTCGATTTCGCATGCATACATGCATATGACCCACCCACCGACATCCTCCAACTCCACCATCGCCCTCTTCCTCTCCCCACCACCACCACTGCCCCCCACCCCCTCACCACCGCCTCCGACTCGAATACATTCTCCCTCTCACTTGACGTTTTCCCGCAGAAAAAGGTATGCTTTTATTCAAATCTTCTCCTTCCTCACACGCCTCTCTCCTCATTCTCTCTCTCTTTCCATTTTTCTCCTTTCTCTCTTTCTCTTTTCTTCTCTCATCCCTGCATATTTTTAATCAAGAGAGCGTCCCTCTTCCTCTCTCTCTCTCTCTTATGTTCGCGTAGCTTTCGTTCTGAATCTTTATATATGCGAGGACTTTCCTTCGAGGCGCCCTCGACTCTTCTAATTTTTCTTTATTTTTGAACTTTTCCGAGGCTTCTCTTTCTCGGGATGCCTTTTCGATCTTTTTCTCGCCACGTGTCTTCTGCGTGTATACGCGCGAGTAATAATGGGCGTGCATTCCTACTTTCCGAGAAGGGAAATGCGAAGGTCGCCGTGTGTATTATGGAGAAGATGATAACGTTAATGGAGGACGGTTAAGTACGTCACGATTCATCGTTTTTTCGAATGCGAGCCTTTCGTCGCTTGCGAAGTGATGAGAACCATCGACCTTAACGGTTCCATGACGTTTCACCCAAAACACTTCACCCACGGGACGTTTCATCCACAGACACTTCACCCACGAGGGGATTCATCCAAAGACCTTTCATCCATGCCTTTTCACCCATAGGTTTTTAGCCCGCAATCCAGTTCACCAACATAACGTTTTACCAAAAGACAATTCAACCATTGTTTTTGGCCCATACTTCAGTTTAAATGTTAAAAATTCAATTGAATCTATTAATGAAGGAATACTTAACTAATATAAAAGAATATCAAGATAATTATTATTTAACTAGCGACAACCCGTCAAAAACGACGGGATGATAATAGAAATATAAAAATAGAAATTCGAGTTTGTGAAAATATTCTCCTAAAAACAAAGCGAATGAAAAAACTTTATTTAATTTCTCAAACTAAAACTTCTTTAATTGATTTGTATCGTTTTTTTTTGGTAAAACATCTTTGTAGATTTAATGATTAGTGTAACAGCTGTTTTAAAACGACGTTTTTCGTGAATGTGCGATCTTCTCCAGGAATTAATTTTCCATGATATGGTGTGTTGTGAACATGGACTCTTAAATTATCATGATTTTTGCATCGTGTCAATTTTATGCATATAAAATAAAGGATAAAATAATGAGGATCTCGAGTTCAACAATCTGTTCTGTCGTCATGGAAACCTTTCACAAAAAAAAAATATTTTCATGAAATTTTGAATTTTTATGCAAAGTTCGAGAGATTTAGAACCATAAGCAATAAAAGACGATAAGAGTAAGAATGTTTGTTTATTTTCCTTTCAAATGGGTTTATCTGATTATTGTAGGTTAATTATTTCTAATTTAATTTTGCATGAGAAAAAAGCCTGCAGGTCGAAAAATCGATTTCTACCGGTTGTTATGTGGGATGTGTCACCAGCCATGGACTCAAACTCTGGACGTTTGTCGTAATTTTTTCTTCACCAGAGCATTTTTACTTATAAGCAGACTATTTTTGCCAAATTTTATTGTTATAAGTACATATTTGATTAAGTTATTCGTCTTTTAATGTATTTTTACCACCAGTTACGCACGAGCGGACGAACGAACGAACCTGGGATTTTATTATATTTGGATTATTATTGTAGCAACGTAAACAATACACAGAAACGGAAAGAGGAAGAAAACTTTTATTATCAAATGGACTATTTTACCAAAGCTAAGGCAGTTGAAATTACGTACTTATAAAATTTCGTTTTAATTAAGTTATAGTCTAGTGAACGTCGAAATTGCAAATACAAAGCGTATTCTTCGTCAAAATAATATTCGTGTGTAAAAATTCATTTTCCTAAATAGTCGGTTTGATTTGGAAATTACAATTACAAAGTGTATTCTTTTCCAAGAACAATATTCGTGAGTGTAAGCACCATTAAAACGTTAAAAACATTACGTTGAAATTTATCAGATAGCGATATTTAAACTTTTATGTTGATAAAGTTGTGGCAACTATAGTGTGTTCCACACTTAGTTGGCAGTACGGGCTACCGTTAATTCTCTCTTTTCCATTGCTTTTCCCTATAGCTCTCTCCTTCTCTGAGCCCTCTCAGTTACCAAATTTGTTTTGATTATGTTTATATTGTTGTTTAAGTAAAATGATGACACATAATCGCAGTATGTTTTACGTAGAATGTTATTACGCCATATATATATATATATATATATATATATATATATATATATGTTAAAAGTTTCTGCTTTCATACAATTTCGGTCGCGCATTGACATATTTAATAATAAATAAGTATTATGAAAATTAACGTATAAATGTAGAATCGTAATATAAAGCTTATTTACAACACATTACATATATTTTGGCTAATGAATTAATTGAAAATCAATGAATAAATATAAACAAACTGATTCCTCGAAAATTAGTACTCGAATCTGAAACAAAATCAAAAGATCTTTCTAAAATGGATTACGTGTATTATTTTCATTGAAGTTTCATGCCCTATAATCATTACATAAAACATAAAAACAATTGGTTTTCTTTCATTTCTTATTTCATCCTATAAGGGTATAGCTAGATATATAAGGAAAGAATGGACAAAATGACATATGGGTAAATGTCTGTGCTTGTGAAACATTATGCCAAATGTATTTTTAATTAATCATTTCATTCCGTGATTTGATACAGAAAGTTCATTTTATAAAAATTACTGTTTCAATAAGGTATTTCACCTTATTAAACAAATAAAGAATATCATATTAAAGATAAACGGATAATGTTATGTCATAAACGCTATTTCCATTCTATACTTTCTATTGCGCGTTTCACGTCGCCCGTTCACTACGTGTTCTTATGGGGGAATCGCTATCCCAAGTTATTTCCCTATGCTGCTAATTCTCGGCGTTGCCAATTCTTGCAAAATCCAGACTTTCATCGTTTTTGGCATAATTAATCACTAAAACACCAAACAAAGGATGGGAAATTAACCTAATGAGTAATAAAATAAACTAAATACTATTTAAATCGAAAAATCGCCATTTTTGGATCGTTAAACAATAGTTCCGTTTTCATCGAAACTTCCGAGTTTCTTCCGCCGCATTCATATTTGAACGACCAAATCTCGCAATCTATTACCTGAAATCTCGCGGAATTTTTTCTGTAGCTTTAGGAAGTGTTCCGTAAGTCCAACATTTTATTAAAAGGAACATGTAAAGCAATTCATTGTTGAAAATTAAATAAAACCGAACGAGGTTCTTACATTCTGCAACAGTGCACTAAATATTCACTCTTTTGCTAACTTACGTAGTATTAAAAATAGGTGGTTTATATTTATAAATAAATGGTAAGAAAAGATTAGAGTTATTTTTTTAAGTAGAATGAACTCAATACCTTTATTGGTTATTGAGATATGAAATTTTACATTTGAGCGCAAGAAACTTCTGCCACCTCGTCGGAAATTTTTTGCGTCCCACAAAAGGTAGGCCAAAGAGACGCTTAAATTATTTTTTTCTCATCTTCTGTTTGGGGATATTAAATAACATTTAAGATTGTGCTATTTAGTTGAATGATATATTTGAGGCGATAACAGTATCAATGTATCTCTTTATTTTATGTAATGAATTTGTTTTAACGGCATTACTAAGAATTTCTGCTATTTATTGAGTAAACAAGTAGGGGAGTACATGGATTTCCCTTGGCACAGAAGTGCTTTTGGTCAAATTCGCCGTAGTATAATCGTATACCAATGTATTTGCCTTTAAATCAGAGAAGAATTTTTCCTTATATGGCGGTAGACCTGCATTTTAGATCCGCTCTAGACATGTCCATTTCATTTTGCCTTTCTTCACTCGCCCTACAAACGATGTTTTTTAAAATCGGTTCGGCCAATACCTTCGAAATTTATAGTTACAGAAAAATTCTAACATTGATATTTTGTCAGCCCTCTTTAGTCGACCCGGTTGAAATATGCTATTTTTGTTATTTAATTATATGAAGATTATATATACCATATTGGGTTAAAATCCATTCGATCAGCTCTCTAAAAATACGTGTGAAAGAAATATTATATTACTTGTTATTGTGGTAGCCCTGTCCTCTAGCTGTGCTTTAAACATCTTGATTTCATTACGATATGTTTTACAAATCTTACACACAAAATTAAATTAACATCCCTAGAGCCAATTCCTTCCAAATGCTTAAATACAGAAAGTATAATTTGTAATGTGACACCCATTTTGCTGATTAGGTTTATATATGCTAATATGGTTTTTTATATATGTGTCCATTATAAGTATTATAAGTATATATAAGTATATATAAGTATTATAAGTATTATATTTGGTTTAAATTAATGTGGACCGTTCATCACAAATGCGTGTAACAAGTTTTTTTTTTAATTTCTTTTGTTGTAGCAGCCCTGCTTCCTATGTCTATATAAAAATCTTGATTTTGTTATTTTATATTGTACGCCTCCTTCATGTTGAACTTCGTTAAAATCGTTTAAGCCAACTCCTTCCAAATTCTTAACTACCGAGTAGTTTAATTTTACAAATGTGGCTCCCGTGCTGAGTCGATCCGGTCGAAATAAGTCATTTTGGTCTTTAATTTATGTGAACATTCTATGTATCAAATTTGGTTGAAATCGGTTAAGCCAATTCTTCCCTGATATATGCGTACGAATGGATGGACATCACGAAGATAATAGTACTTTTCAGCAATGACGAATAGCACTAAAAAGCCAAAGCCAATAGTAACATAAAAAACAAATAATCAAATGATGATAAATGTTTTGCTTAAATTTATTATAAAATTAATAAGCATATATATGTACATTAGTTACTTTCATAACTCTTTGGGTGAGCTGAATCGTTGGTGAAACGTTATGTGGGTGAACTGGATTGTGGCGAAAAATCTATGGGTGAAAGGCATGGGTAAAAGATCTTTGGATGAAATTCTCGTGGGTGAAACGTCCCGTGGGTGAAGAATGTACGGGTGAAATGACCTTTGGGAGAAGTGTATGTGAGTGAAACTTCCCATGGGTGAAGTGCTTTGGATGAAACGTCCAGATACCCCCTTAACAGCACTTTCTTATTCAAATCAAAGTGTCGGAACTTCGCATATCTTTCAAGGAAAGAACTTTGCGAATGGAAAATCGTTGAAAAAATATTTTTCTAAACGCTTCAAAGATACAAATTCGCATTTCGATGCATTTATCGAAGTAATTTGTTGCATTTTTTCCCAATTACCTCTTCATTATTTTTCTTACAAAGGTTATTGATGTTTGCCGGTTTAAATATTTGGTAAAATTTTAGAAATAATATGGTATATCTTGAATCGTAACATTTTGAATTTACGAGTTTTTAGACGAAGTAATTTCAACTGAAAATCCTAATACCACCGCAACTGAAATCGCCATATGTTTAGTACAACAATATACCATAATATTTAATACTAAATTTACATTCGGATCTAGAGTCGTTTCTATGCCCAAACTTGTGAAATCACTTTTCATGATCTAGCACTGACAAAAATGTTGCAAAACATATTATAAAACAGAATTAAATACTATTAATACCATAAAAATTATTTTATTTCCAATTAAAATGGAATGTGATGAAGCTACCTGACGATGAAAGCGAATTCCTCCACAAAGTAATAAGAAACACTATTATTATTTATTTTCTTGTAACAAAATATTTTTGCCAGGTAAATAATATTTAGTTTCCATTTGTCGAAATAATTAAATATTATATAAATAATAATAACTATATATTGTATAAAATAAGCATCAGCAGAAAGCAATTTCTTTTTTGTATGCACATCAAAATTTGACGCGTGTTGCACCCGAGTCGGGGTCCGTAGGTAATTTGAATTGAGAGGAAGGTAACAAATACAACCTGAACTGTTACGTACGTAAAGTAAATTACAAGTTAAAAATCCCACCACTCATATTCCGCTAGATCATGCTGGACACCACTATTAAAACTTCCTCGTTATCAAGATACCAAAAACGGACGAGAAACGTAAATGGGTCAATTAATTAACATTCCGCCGTTACTAATTGCATGCGGCCTGCGATTTCGACGAGCTGAATTCCAACTTTTTTCACTACCCGCTTCTAAATGACACGTAATTTTTGGCAGTGGTTCAGAAAAAGGACTCACGCACGTGCATTGGAGCGAGGTTAAGTGGTTCAGCTTCTGCTATCCTTTATTTCCGCTTCCCAAAAATACGGGGCGCATTCTTTCACGGATCTCTTCAAAACTGTAAAGCACTCCCGCCATGCTTCGTTCCCTTGTTTCACAAAGAGAACTCGAGATTGAAAACTTTCGTATATGCTCACGAAGCATATCGTAAATAAAGCCATTCATTCCGGGCCGTAAAGAGGAAGCGATTCGTAAATAGAATAATGGGAAATTTTCGGGCGTCGGCCAGGAAATGGCGTTCTTTTCTTTTTCTTCCTTTTTCCCACATAAATGCATTTTCAGCATATGGCCCTTAAAATAGACAGCCTTTTATTTTTTCAATTAACGCAGTTTGTTGAGTTGGCGCTAAAATGAGTGACTCTTGATTTCGGAAGAGTTAATTAAAAAATACGTCCGATAGTGGTTTTCTTAAGGCCTGTCACATTATTTAAAGAGAGAATTATTCGTGGCCGGTATTAGATAGAGAAATTTCTTCCTAGGACAGAATAAATCGAATTTCCTTGATAGAGATGTGTTGATAAGGTACCCATTGGGATATCAATATTGGATATACCAATATTAGAGTATACCATGATGCGAAAACATCATAGGGTGCATTTTCTGGCTGTTAATTACAGTGACGAAAACCTGTCTATAATTTGAGTAACCTTGCATAAACATCCGACTGAGTGATGTCATCAAAGGAGCGTGGAACTCCCGCGAGAATGACAACATTGACATTTGGCGTCCTCAAATCAATCTTACCATCTCGTGTAGCATTCGTTTCAACCCAAACAATAGCTAAAAGGCAAGTTGATTTATTATATAAAAATAAATTTGTATCTTACGAGTCGATTCCAGGTAACGAAAATTTTTTCTCCTGTATTAAAATTTTCCTCATTCCAGCTTAAGCCTGTATGCATAATGGTCTTTGATCAATTCTTTCCATCTGTTTTTATATCTCGCCATTGTTTTAACTAATAAAAATGGTTTGTTGTCATATATTTGTTGGGCGGTCAAAAGGACACGTCATATTTTTTGAGTAATGGGTTGTGTTGTCTCTATTTGATAAAATGCATCTCATTCGACCGGTATAAAGGACATATGCCAGACTTTCTCTTCTTAAGATATAGACAAAGCCTATGAGTATCTCTTTGTTCCTATTTGCTGGATTTTTGACAAACTTTTCGAATTTCTCCTGAAAAATGTGTATTGTTTCCTTTATGCCGGCCACCAGCGATGCATTATAAAGTTTGATTATGATTAAGAAAATAAACAATCTATATATAATTTGTGGAATGTCCGTCTGAGGACACACTATTTGAATAGAAATTTGAATCAACACGAATGACGAGTCCGGCTGGCATAGTAAGTAACGCGTCGGCTTGCGAATATGAAATCCTGCGTTTGACCGGGTCAATTTTTTATTCAATTTTATATTTCATTTCATTTCTTTATTTAATTTGATTGATGATTTTGATTTGAATGTGGCCTTGAAGTCATATTTTTTTAACTAAAATTTTAAATAAATTTAAATTCATACATTTTCTGTTATCCTGAAATACGTGAATATTAAAACAAAGTATATTATTCCATTGTTTTAAGCTGCGTAGCAACGCGCAAGTCACTAGTTTTAATTATTCTCGAAATTTACATCACTTGCTAGAACCTCATAAATATTTTCTAAATATTATAAAAACAAGGGGCGTGATTTATTTATGCAAACTAAGTGAAATTAAATTTATGTGCGAGCGAACTGGACGTGGGAATTAAATATATTTTAATACCTCAATTTTTTCTATTCATTAATTAAACTATTTCAATTAGAGGAAATAACATAACCTATTTCGTGAAGGATCCACATAAACCGCCCATATATATAACGAGAGCGGGATATCAGTTTTTCGGCGCGATAAACAACGGAGTCGAATCGATGGAAAGGAAGGGAGAAACCGATATCGGTAGTTTACTTATGGCGCAACTGCTCGTCCCTTCACTCACGATAGATAGAGAAAGCGAGAGGAGGTGGGGGAAAGGGGATATTTTTAAATAAGTGTTCTCTCTTGACGAGCGGCAATACCTCCTAAACGCCATCCAGCCTTATAGATTGAAATATCCCCTACTGTAGGAGATTCCCTTACCGAGAAATGTCTTTCCCCTTTCTTTCTTGCCGACGAGAACACATACAAAACGCGATTTATAAGTAACGGACGCTGTGAGATGCGTCTGGAATGAAGACAAAGCGCCATCTCCTTAAGAAGGTTTGTGGGAGGGAAAACGCTTTCGGTATAATCTCCAAACCTCCCTTCCTCCACGTTCATCTCCCTCCTATCCCTCTCTCTCTCTCACTCTCTCTCTCCACCCTCTCTACGCACATGTACTCTTTATCCCCCCTCCACACCATCGTGCGATTGATGACGTCGTCCTTTATCATCGAAAAGTGGGAAATGCCTTGAGGGAGACTGATAGTCCCTCCTCCCTCTCACAAAACCTATCCTACTCACTCGCATCCTCCTCCCTCTTTTGCTAAACTCATCTCTTTGGCCCCTTCTTCCCTTCTGTCTTGCCTCCAGGAGAGGGAAAAGGAAAGACGTGGAACCAAGAGATGGGATTAGCAAGGTAAGGGGGAGAAGGGAATTTGAGGTGGGGAATGGAGAGACAGAGAAAGAGGGAGGAGTGGGTGAGAGAGAGAGGAGGGTGTCGGAGGTGACGGGGAGAAGGGATAGGAGGGAGGAGGGGGAGGAGATTTTGGCGCATAAATTACCATTCCCGAAAAGGCTCGTGGTAAGGTCTCACGAGCAAGATATGGGTTTTTGGGAGGAGTATGATTTCTCTCGAAGATCCCTTGCAGCTTTTAGGGTATTAGTTGGGAGTAAAAAAATAATAGGATCATCTCACGCGCATAAACCGTCCCCTAAACTCTTTATTAACAAAAAACTTACATCGGCGACTAAAATTCTTCAAATGTTTTAATAAGTCAGGTAAAGCAGCACTATTATTGCGGATAAAATATTCACCGAGTGTACCAGGATGAAATAAATGAGTAGAGATCCTTAGGGGTATTTGTGCTCATAAAGAACTGACGCCCATATATTAATCTTCTTAAAAATACTAATGAAGCCAGGAGTTGAAAAAGATGTTCCAAGGAATGGCGGTTAAAATATAGCTGATCAAATTAATCTGACGTTTTTCTGCGGTAATTCCAAATTCAATAAGTTGCAAAACGCATTCTGTAGACCCATCGTGCAGATAATGCGTAAAATTGATTTCCGAAACAAATGAAGCAGAACTCAGTTTGTCAGATGTTTTCCCCTAGTATGATTTATGGCTCGGGGATCGATATCAAAAAGGGAAATTTATCGAGTTCACTCAAGGAAATATATGATGGCAAAAGTACAATATGACACATTTAAGCAAAATAATCCACAAATGGAACACCACTGTTTCCGTACAATGTAGGAAATAATTTAAAAACGAGCAATGAGTTATTTTTCAGTTTTATGCCAAAAAACTACACTTACGGCTGAAATCCACGGTAAACAGAAGTTGCTGCACAAAAAAATATTAAAATAGCTGTATTTTTGTCATAAGTTTTTAATTAGACAAATAATTGTAAAATATTATTTTAAGAGAAATGTCTTTTCAGTTGGTGAAATTTAACTAAAGATCGCGGATTACATAATCAAGACTTCAAGATGATCATTCCTAGGTCAATTGACCGCTTTAACGCTCTGTCACGGTCTTCAATGAGCTCAAAAATATTTCATACTCATGGTTTTTGAGGTAAAATCGTAGTAAACCACGAAATATTGAGTTAAAACATTTCTTAATATTATGCTATGCTCAGAGTAATATCTATTTCAAGGGGATGTAAAAATATATAATATAAAATAGTTTTGAGACGATATCTTTCCTATACAAATGTCATCAACGTTAAAAATAAAATAAGCGATGTTTTAATGCAACAAATTCAGCACACTTTTATGTAGTGTAATAAATATTCATGTCATGCTCATTAGAAATCAAACTCTGCGGAAACATAAATTATAAACTATTTGGAAGCCCACATGTTTGTCATAATTGAAACATATTCTGGCGTTAGTATACTTTATTAGGAAAATCAATTTAGCTATGATCAAGATCTCTATGCTAATTAGGAATGAAATAAGCCTTCCGCCGTCATTATTCTACTATTTTGCTCAAAATGTTGCCCTTAAACCAGTCATTTTATCCATCGTGTCCTTCAACAAAGCACCAAGCTCCACCTCCAAACCTTAAAAAGAGGCGGAGGTGGACATAAAAAGGGGCAGGAAGGTCCTCCTCTAACCCATCTCTCCTTCACCTCTCTCCTCATCCTCACTCCCCCACCCGAGCTTCCTCCCTCCCTCGCAAACTCGAGGCATCCAAGGTGAACAGTTCCTTTCCATATAATCATAATCGCGAAAAAAAGTCCTATCACAACTACTCGCGGAATAAATTGCCTCCATTCCCTACTGAACTTTTTTTTCCTTCGCGGAATCCGCACCATCAGAGCGTGGCGCAACGGTAGCGAGGAATGGAAGGGATGAGATGTTAGTTGGAGGGGAGGTTTTAGATGGAGGGAGGAAGGAGAGGGATGGATGCAGGGAAAAGAGAGAGAGAGAGAGAGAGAGTGAAGGGGAGGGCGGTGGAAGGTGGCCTTTCCCGAATTTCCGCCGAGATTAGATAAGAGGAGAACAAGAACGGTCCTGAGTTTGGGAACAATGGAGGAGGCGAGTTAAGGGTGGGAAGGGAAGGTAGTCGAATGGGGCCGGATCGGAGGTGCAGAGGGGGTCGAATGGGGCAGCCGGAAGATTGAGATGGAGTGGTGGTAGTGTATGCAGAGAGAGAGAGAGAGGAGGAGGGGAGATGGGAGAGGTATGAATGAAAGCGGTGGGAAAGAGAGGAGATAGGAGAGTGAGCGGTAGAATGGGGCATAAGATGTGTGCAGGGAGATGGTGTATACGCAAGGTTTTAAGGGTGGTGGGAGGGCGAAAGGTAGAATGGGGACATCTAGGGTCAGGACGCGGCATTTGACCTCTGGGAAATGGCCAGCCACTACGGATGGGAAAAGGGTTAGAGGGACAATGGCGAGAGGAATGAATGGGGAAGAGGAGGGAGAACGAGAGGAATGGGGAGGAGGAACGTGGAGAAGGTGAAAGGGCGGAGAGGGGGGAAACCCTGCGTCACCGGCGTATCTTGGAATGATATAACACGCTGATACTGACATGGGTTGCACTTCAAATGACGAGATAGAGTTTTTTGAAAAGGACATTACTAGTTGGACATTTTTTTATCGAATCACATATTTTATCCGTGCATGTCTTACCGCAGTCCAAAATCATTATCACCAGGTAAATATTGCGAATAAATCCCATTCCTTCTGTGAAGAAAAAAGTCACGTTTTATTCATTAAATTAGAATGCATAGTTGTATCATAAATGAAATATACTATCAGAGGGTGAAATTGAAAATCGACGAAAAGGGCCACACAAAGCAAACATTGCACTTTAATCTAATTAATTTCGGTAATTATTGTGCGTTATTTTTCTAAAATGAAACGTATTATGAATCCCCTAACTTTTTATGTAAGGCTAACTGAAAATGAAGCCACTAAATTCATTTTGCTTTTTTAAATATATTTTACTCACGGCATGGGGCAAAATTTACAGATCTGATGCGAAAACACCCAAAGGAGTAAAAAATGAATAAAATTTTACTTCAGCATACAATCCGCATACAAAACCCGGATCCAAAACATTTAAAAAGTACGCAATGCGGATATTTTCATAAAACCACCGAATCATTCAAAAATCAGCTTAAGTAGTAAATGTATTAAACAAGAAGATTTAGAAACGCCATTTTAATTAAAATGTATTAAAACGAATAAGATTATAAATAACCATATTACAGCAAACTTCAGGAAAAATAATTGCTCTGATAAAAATAGTTCATCGTCAAGAGAGAGTGGTACAGCCCCGGGTAATTAAGCAAAAAATAACGCAAAAGATATAACTGGCTCCTAGAATATAGCTTTGTCAAGATAAAATAAAAGGATTAATTAGGAGATATATAGAGGCCATTAAAAAAAATTAATTGCTAAAAACGAGTTAACATAGTAATTTATTTTGAGAAATTTTTCCGATAATAAATTGCGAGTAATATTCCACTGTGTCGTTCGTTCTGAATAATATCCTTTTTATACTTATACCCTGCACCCTATATTCAGAAATGGAAGGCTCGAGGAATGATATTGGTATTCACCTGTACTTGTCACTATAGCTAAATATCTATCTCGAAGAATACTGTGTTGCGGCCACCAATAAACAGAAAAACTTTGCATGCGGCTCGATCTTTTTATAAATCATAGCACTTTTTAAGGCCACGAAAAAGCGAGGCGCTTAAAAATACGTTTGAAGCCATCGATTAAAAAAACGATCCTCGCTTAAAAAGTCTCCGTCATCAAACGGATTTTCGCCTCTTTATCATTTAACCGACCAGAAGAAATCCGACTTAATATATAAATTTCTTTATTTTTGCCAAAACGCCACCTATCCGGCTCATTATGTGGAACGAATACTCTTTCTCTCTCTCTCTCAAATCCAGACCTCGTATGAATTCCACGACTGGATTATATCGGAAGAGAGAGGCAATAGAGGTTATCACACCATCCTCAATCCCCCAACTCCCCCTTCCTACTATCTCTCCTCCCGCGCTCACACTTTACATAAGATATCCTCCCTCTCACAAAAGCTCCAGGCCGCACATTACTGCAGAATTCATTCGATTGAACCCCGTTGGATATCCAATTAAGTAATCCCCAAACGAGCAATTGAGTGAGGATTTTAAAACGGAATTATGGAGGTCTTACCGTCCACGCGGAAAAAATAATGAAACGAAAGAACTCATTAAAGGGGCTACCTTAACTTTCTCGCCGACCGGAAATTTACATACTTCAATGGCGGTTATATTCGTTCAATTTTTTCTTATTTTTCATAGCTCGCTTCCATTTTATCCTACCCATTCCATCCCGACGCAATGGGTCTCGGCTGAAAGGTCATTGTTCTCCGATCTCTCTCTATCTTTATTTCTCTCTCTCTCTATCTATCTCTCTCTCCCCCGCTCTTTATCAGCTGAGGTTAAATGGCTCGAAAATCTTTCGATGTAGGTCGCGTTCTTTTTGTATCATCTGAATATTGAAGAAGTTCTTCGAGTCGATATTATAAGGGACTTATCTTGAGGAAGGTCTCGTCCCATTTTAAAGAATACCGGTAAACAAGTTTGGGGAGGCAATGGGTATATTTTTACTCAGTCAATATTATCGGTATCTTATTAAATTGCATTATAAACGACATTATACAACTATTCATCCATACTTACTATAGATATCAGCTAAGAATTCCGACCGACAATTTCCGGCTGTTAAATTTTTTACTCCTAAAATTCCTAAGCCGATGCAAAGATTATTTTCGTTTTTCTAATTTCTAATTAAAACTGATGCTAGACAAGACGAAATCAATTCGTTTTTAAATCACCCACTAAAGAAAACTATAGGCTACTGGATGAAATATTCAGATATTACTACTAACCTGGAAATACCTTACATAGTAAAATAAATTTTTATTCACTTTTTTCAATATAAATGTCGATACTTGCGTAATAGCTAGAGACACATCATGTCCAAACGACGGGCAAATATCAATTTGTCTTAACTATTTGTAATCAGGTATATATTTCGTCATTTCATTTGCTAATATCACAATCATAAATCTTACTATCGCCATCTACGCGTTATGAACTGGCCGTATTCTTGATTTAAAAGTACACAGATTTAGAGACCTGGTTTTTTAAAATACCTACTTTATGAAACGATTTAAAAATCTTGTCAAGGCTTAATGGTCTAAAACAAGTAAACGTAATTAATATTTTATCCATTTTAAAGCAACTTCGCGATAATAGAGCATCCCAAACACGAAAAATGATCTGCTGTATTATTTGGAGATATTGTATTATTATGATTCATCAATTAAAATTTTTTATGTCGCATTAGGCAATTTCGTATCCAAAGAGAAATTCCCATGAAATAATTTCTCATTCTATTGCTGTTAAAAATTAATAACATTCTCAAAACATTTCAACATAAGCTGAGAACATATTTTAAACGGTTTAAGTTAATGTGAGGAAAATATTTATTGATCACCTTCTTCAGCGTTCACGTTTAATAGAGTTACGGCTAATATCTATTATACAAAGTTTTTCATCGTTTTCTAAACTGTCAAACCGATGTATTTTACGCTGGCAAAATTAAATGATAGCTTCTTCACAAATTGACTCTAGACCAAGAGTATATAGGTCGGGAACAGGAATCCCTGCTCCTTCCAACCGTAGGCAATTCTGATACTCGGAACTAACCAGTTTTTCCAACAATCAGTGACGGTATTCCCACAGCAACGGCCTTACTTATGTCACTCCTTTATCAAGTGATGCCTCCGAGGAACAAACCGAATCCCTTGACAACATTATTCCTCAAGCCTTATATCCCCCCCACCCCTCCATTCTCTCCATCACCCCTTACACACGCACTCCCTACAAGACCACACTGCTACTAACTCGTTTAAGTTTCCCAAATTAGGAAATCATTCCTGATCTCTGCACTTCCCCGTTCAGTTTCTACTAACCTCCGCCATCCACCCACCCACTTTTCCACGTTCCTACTCACCTGTCTCTCCTTATATATATATATATATATATATATATATATATATATATATATATATATATATATACATACATATGCACACACAGCCTTCACACGCAAAGCAGACAAATTCCTCCCTTTACCTCTTCAAGTTGGGTTCGATTCGAAAACTTGTGCCAAGAGGCTGGAGAGGAGGGAGAAAAACGGATTGAGGGGCGTAAGAGGTGAAGGAGAGAGAGAGTTACAGGAGAGGATAGCCCGTGAATGGGACGTGTGCTGCAGGATAGCAGCATAAGAGATTTCGGGTTATATAAGGAAAGACGCGTTCAGCTCCTTAGGGGGTTTCCGTAAAATAGTTAGGAAGACGAATTGCGCTCGGAGGCGGAAAAGTTGAGCATCGCATCTCGCGTTATTGAGTCTGAAGTTGCAGGAGAGCGGGGGGAGGGGATGGGGTGGGGGAAAGAGAAGTAGTTATCTGGAGTTAATGGCTGCAAAACTTTCGTCAAGGAATTTCGCAATGGGGAGAGGAATATGTTTTATTTTTCCCTTGGCATTGCAATGAAGAAGAAAAAGGTTTTCAGTATTCGATTTCGGGGAGTAGTTGTTCGTTTTTATTCCCATAGTTGTTGTTTCGGACGTTTTCGTCATACTCTAATAAGAAAACGTAGTTTCCGACTGCCTTACGAGGCGGAATGGTGTTGCTTGTGTTTTACCCTTGCATTAAGACCTTATAAATAATTGGTGCGAGCCCTTTTTTAATTTGTACAGATACGTCGGTAATAGGAAATAAGAAGTATACTGGATATAAAACTACGGAAATTGCAGATGCCATTCGATTTATCCAAGCAGAGAAACTTCCTTTAAGTCCTTTACTGCGCATTTAGGGTACAATGTTTGACTATTCACCGACAGAACTTCTATAAATTAATCTAAAATCGATGGCTTGCCATTGATACAGGTTGCCTTTTAGCCAAAATAAGAATGTTGTTTTTTTACTTTTTATGGTAGCTAGAAAGAGTTTGATTCATTAAAAGCATGGGTATCAATTATTACTTAACTCATCCACGAATAATTTCATGTCTGTTAAATAATGAGCATCATTAAAACATTAAAGCTTCTATTAAGTGCCACGATAATTTGAAAATTTTTCTTAGAAAAACGTGATGTATATCAATTTACTCTAATTGAATAGAAACGGCTCTGCCATTCCTCATGCAAACTAAAGATTTTATTCTATATTTATGTAGAGATGTACATATACACATGATCCAAAATAATATTTCTATTTTTCCTACATCCTCATGAGCAAACACGAGAAAAAAAGAAAGACGCTTGCCTATATACACCAAGTCGTAGGAAAAAAAGGCGGCGGAAATACTATTCGAGAAGTCATCCGATAGATGGGACGGAAAGGGATGAATGATTGGGCGACGCAGGAGTTAAGTGAGATTGAGAGTGGATGTGGAAAGAGAGAGAAAAAAGAAATAGAGGGATAGATGGAGAGAGAGAGAGAGGGGGGGGGGTAGGGAATAGGAGTGAGAAGCGAGACGAGAATTGGGAGACAACTTTCCGGGTAAAATAAGCCCGGAAAGTATTCCTGACGAAAACTTCGAGAAAACTTGGGTGAGTTAAGAAGTGGAGGAATTCTCTTTTGTGCCGCGTGGGTGTAACTCTCGAGTTTTTTTACTGGTCCACAGAAGCTTCTCCGTGTAGCTAACTTCCTTCTTGGAATCTTCGGACAATAGGATATTACAGAGAAAAAAATCCGTTGCATTGAATCCGGGATCTCAATCACAGCACACATACGTATGGCAATCTCTATTATTTGTCATATCAAAATCGTAAACATTCATTGTCAAAGTCGAATCGTCGAACCGACTTTATATCTTTCCTCCGCTATAATCAGTTACGTTACGATACTATTTAATCTGGCTATGAAAATTTTTGATTTTTACATATATTGGCCAAAGACCAATTTAACACATAATTGCCGAAATGAATTAATTAAAAGAACATATCGATAATCATATTACATCCATGTCCGTTGTCCGTTTAAGAAAATGTTTCGCTCAGATAATATAAGTAAGTTTCGCTAATAGTTTTTAAACAAATGATGCTTTATTGAACATGTGAAGGATAGCAATTCGTATTTTTTGTTTTTCTTTTTAGGATTTATTTTATCAGCGAAGAGGTAGTATCGGTACGGCTTATGGCACGTCCGTCCGTCTATCGTAACTTTCATCTCCTGAACCGCTGGAATACAAGTGATTCTTATTAAAGTTCATCGCAAAATTGTGGTATTTAACTTCATCCGTCAATCAGAATTTCCACTTTATATAAGAACTTAAATAAGATTGCACTCATATCTTGTTAAACGACATCTGTCAAGCAACAATTAAATACACCGTTTCTCTCTCGTTAAAACATTTATTCGGATAGATGACATTTACCATAAAGAGGTCCGCGAGACCTCATAACTACGACTTATTATTTTCCGAGATAAATATTCGAGAATGTCCCAATCATAATATCAAATATTTTGTTTATATCAGTCGATACGACCAGTCTATGGGAAAACAACAATTGAAAACCATATTTATCTCTTACAAGCTCTTATGTGATCTGTGACGTATAGAGTAAAGCATTTATCCGATAAGAGTACTACGTTTACCAATAAAAGTCCACGACATTGACTCGTGGCTAAAAATTCTAGACCTACTCAATCTTTTGATACCATTTTATACGTATTTTCCATAAAGAACGCATTTGAAATATCTGTATATTTCATTTATGGAGTATACTTTTCCATCTTTCTCAACAGTAAGACTGGTCTTATGAGGAAGTATTGTCTTTTCGATATTAATTCCTATTTGGAATTTTCATATCAAATTCTAATATGCCAATACTAAACAAATACATTTTTGATAATAAAATTAGTTTCCTTAAATTTTATGATATATATATTTAATTTCATTCTATTGTTGATTTTGATGACTATTTAAAATATACTTTTAAGCAATTTAGCTAATTTTATTAAGATATATTATGAATAAATACTGTTTAATTACGTGGTAAAGCCTTGGCTATATTTCTGCTTGCATTTTAATTCAGAAACAGTTAAGCCTGATATAAAATTCCCATAAAACAGGCATTTTTCATTGTATTTTAACACTAAAAACTAATCTATATGGTCTCGGTCGTTCCGCATGACGTCGGTACGGTCGAGGTAGTCTGATTAAAAATTCCTGCTCTTTTATCCTTTTAAGGATATACCGACCACAGAAATAATTCCGAAACGCGTCGATAAGAGTCGCCACGGACATCGCCGGAAATCTGAATGAATGACGCACGACAGGATTCGTTGGCAAGATAGAAGAAAGAAAGAGAACAGGTTAAGGGCAATCGGAGCATTATAAATGCCTCGATTTTCGATATCCACCATCCCGAACCCATGAAACCCTCGCTACATACCTCGGATATTAAAATGCCCATCTAACCGTGAGAAAACAAAAGAGTGAGTGGCGACGGTCCGTAGTTGTACATTCTTGCATGGAGAAAAGGGGCATTTTTCAAAAGGGAAAAATATTTTCTGTATAAGCAACGATTTTCCGTCAGTGGACATGGACACCGAATTGAGCCGCCCCCGCAGATACGGCATTTCCTGTCTTCTCGATCCAAATTTTATCACCCGCTCCAAGATCTAAATGCGGACCTTCTCCAGGCTATTGGACGAGAATGGGAAAAATATTTCCCCGGGAGAGTTTCTTCCGACTTACAAAAGACCCGGATAATGATTCATTTCGAGGCTAAACCTTTTTATTAATTACTCCCTGGAAACCGAATTTTTAAGAAATGCTTCGTGTGGAGTTTCAAAGTGAAATTTGAATGATAAAACTGGAGAAAATTGCGTACGATAAGCGAGAGGGATTGAAAAGTTACTGATGGACGACGAGCAAGAGACTCAGGTCTGTAAACTGCGAAGGAAATTTAAAAAAAGATACTGCAAGTAAAGCATTACCTACAAATAAACGAATCACAGCTGACGACGGCAGCTTTTGAAACCTTTTTATAGGTATATTTTGTTCGTAAATTTGCTTTTACCCATAAGGTGAGCACTGTAACTCTCATTTGACACCTAATGAAATGCATAATGTTTTATTTTTACCATTGCTAATTAAAATATGAATTTGGTAAATTGTCCAGGGAAAACTAATTATGTTTATCTGTATTCGTTAAGTTTCAAATTAAAAATTTTTTTGCTGCTATACACGTTTCCAGCGAACACACTTATTTCGAAAGAAATTGAAAATTTTCCCCGTGCCTGTTTTATGAACATGACTTTCTTTTAAAACTCTGAAAACTTTTGTAGGTAATTCGTAAATAGTAGTATTGGTAGAATAACCATAAATATTTCATGCCCGAGTGAACTGCAATGTAAATTTTATACTCTTTATTACAATTTAAAAAATATCCGTGTCATTCTTATATGTCAAACAGATTAAGTGAAATAATTTTTAGAATAATCAGCGATAGCAATACAATATGGTACTAAAACATACCAGTATATTCAAAAAGTATATTCCATTTTGCATATATATATATATATATATATATATATATATATATATATATATATATATATATATAACATTTTACGTTGCTGTAAATCAATCACGTCAAAATAATCACTTCCACATTCGAGAGAACATTAACACCAGATCGCTCACGAGATTGGATTAGAATTGGAATAAGAGCTACGAATGAAAAAAAGAAATTACTTTCTTTGGAAATATTGTCTAGTGTAAGCAGGAAAGGACTATACTTTGTATAAACGTTAGTTTCTGTTGTCTTTACCAAAAAAACAACGTTTAAAAATTCCATTCAATCGTGAAAGCGCCGACCACAAAGCTCCCATTACACCTTTAAGAAAGCAGCGGATGATATTCGAGGGAAAAATTCCAAAGCGTGTGAATCTCAATATGGACGCCAAATCTAGCGGGAAAACGATGGATAATAATAATATATAAAACGATAACGTGCACTCAGAAAGAAAATCTACAAGGACAAAGTGATAAACGGGAACAAAGATTAATAAAAATAAAAAATACGTGTTTTGACAAAAAAATGTATTTGGCAGGTCACACTTGTCTGCTTTTTCCCATTGAAAAGTTTATTTTTTCCCGCTGTTTTGCTGAAGGGAAGGTCCCGGAGCGAGCGGTTGTTACCATTTCATTTTCCGTTGCCCCCGCTACCCATCATCCCACGCGCGTGGACAGAACGATGAACAATGGCTCTGAATTTTAGTTCCTGAGGGTTTCATTGTTTCCGGAGGCAGTCGTAATAAAGACTTCAAGTCTGGAACGAGAAATAAACAGAATGACGTCCTCGCCACAAAGTTCCCTCTCAAACTTTCCATGACGCGCTCGACGTCATCGAAACAAATGTTTTCTCCTCTACTCAGAGCTTCTGATGTATAAGGGAGGAGATGAAATGCCGTAGTTTTTTAATTGCAAACTAATTTATTTCACAAAAATTTCTAGTATGTTTACTACGTCCATATTGTAAACGCAGTACTCTAAATAGGTCTATTCTCATATTCCACCCTCCAGGCGCCGGTAAACTACAGCCCACGGGCCACATGTGGCCCCCATGTGTTCTTAAAACTATGATGATAGAAGTATTCATGAAATTTAAATCAATTTCACTATTTTATAAATTAAAATAATGGTCCCGAAACCATGTTCGTTGAATTTTTAAAATAAAAATATTTAAGAATAGATTTAGATTCTTGTGGTACCATAATATTACTACTTCTGCATCAAGTTCCAATGCGGCTCTCTATTTAAAGAAGGTTGTAGATCCCTGATAAAATAAGTATCTCCTTGTCGTATTTTTACATTTGTAAAACTTTTAAAATGCAGATTTAGTTCTCCGACTATTAAATGTAAGCATCTCTAAAAAACCCTTCGTAATTTCCCTATGATTTTACCTATTGATCTATTACAGCAACAAATTTCACTTTCGTAATGTCTTTGGCCCATAAAATTAAGAAAAAATGCGTGGTAATATTGATTGCTCTTCCCACAAATACATATGTCACGCTTTTTAGAATGAATACCGACCGGATTTTCAGAAGAACAGAAATACAATTCTGTTCCCTATATCTAAAACTCTTCGCGTTTAAGGCATTTTTATTTTGTAACTTCTACAGATAAAAGTATTCCTTCTCATAAGGAGCGTCAGTATGTTATCTACGTATATGGGTAGTTAATAATTCTTAGATACAAATACACCTTATGATATGAAGGTAATTTTAGGCGAAGTAACATAACTGGCAATTTTTCACCCTCGTATCATTGTATATTATCATACAGGCTTTCATGCGTAAAACATAAACTCGAGTCTTGTCATAAACAAAAATGGATAATAATAGAAGTCATGCATATATCAAATAACATACACATTTGTAAACATGTTAGGCTTTGTTAATCTATTACTGATTTATCAATTTCTACTAAATTTCACTTTTATGCATTTTAAAATAAATGATACCAAAATGTTATTTAAAGCCATCTCAAAATATTAATTGGATCGAAATATTCTAGAAATTATAAAAATGGAAATGTTCTAGTAACTATGGAAATAGAAATTTCAAGAGAACAGATGATTAATAGGAGTGATACGAGTTCACCTCTAAGTAAATAAAAATTAAATCGAATCTACCTTATTCAAACTCAGGAAACTGAATAAAGAATTTAGCCGTTCCTTACCTGAATGCAAAATACGAGATGCGTTATAAATGTCCTCATTGAATGGAATTTAATGTAATTATGTTAAATTTAAATTAAAAATCTTCCGTCTCATTCTCGAGTTTACATAAAATAAAAACGTTATCCTACACTTGTAATGTTTATAAGATCGCACTCTATTAATATGTGATACTAAAATAATATACCTTATACGATAGTAAAAGACAAAATCTTTAAAGCAAATGTTGATTTTATAAGCATTATATGATGAGATTTTTTTCATTAAAATACCAATCAAAACATTCTGAGACAATTTAAGCTTTTAATTGGAAAGACATTGCTGCATAACTAAAATATATCTCATTCCATTCATTCAAGGTTTTTCTCCTAATATCTTTAAAAATTTATGGTGGGAACGAAATCTTACCATATGCAAAACATTTGAAGATATGTAACAATACATTAATAAGATAAGTAACATAATTACAAACATTTAACATACTGAGCTAAAGGTGTTTAGCACAAATTCTTTTCACAAAACCTGATGTATTATATCATATCTGTGCTGCAACCTAAGAATCTCAAATCCAATAATCTCTCTTTTTTGACATTCTCTACGATCACACGAAAAGAGGTTGCAATTCTTGACTCTTAGTATTTTCCACCAAAAGTTTTATTCCTGATCTGTTAAAATATTCCACAATTTCAACGTTCCTATCTTTTATGCTACTTTGCTGTAAATGTTACGAACATATCATAAGGTTTAGCATTGAATTAACCAAAAATAGACACTTTTAGCAAGTATTTTCGGTGAATTACCACTAAAGACGGCTGCTTTGTAGCCGAAACGAGAATATAGTATTTTACACCTGCTGTGGCTATTGGATATATTTTAGGCAAGTATATTACTTAAATTGCTTTTTTTTTAATTTCAGCCATAAGACGAGCTCGATAGTTCTCTGTCGAATAAGGTGTAGCAGTTGATTCGTTTTAAAATAATTACTGACTGTCCCAATAAAGCTGGTATTGATTGCTTAAGAGAAGGGTTCTCAACCTTTTATCTCCATCGGGCACTCACTGCATTCTGGGAGAGGGAGGCGGGCACAACCATATAAACACAAAGTTTTTATTGAAGGATTTTTCTTATTCATTGTATTTCTTCGAATTTCGCGTAAATACTGGTGTTTTCGCAGTTTTTATCACTCAATACGATAGTGTTACATTTGCTACGGCTACTGTTGGACTCGGTATAGTCTATTATGAGTCTTTTCAATCAAATGAAGTGCCCCCTTCAAAATTGCTACAAATTAATGCTAATTTTAACAATTGATATGCGTCTTCTTATTGGAATAGGAAAGAAAGGTTGAGAATAACCGCTGCTCTATATAATTATATAATTAGACATATGGTTTCTCACACACTTCCACTTTTCATGATAATTTGCAGTAGAACTTTTCCAGTTGCAATTGCTGTGTAAATATTCTGTGGTTAAATGTTAGTTTGTACCAATATTTTTAGCATTTTAGCCGTACTTCACCACTTCATTTATTGAAGGAACGTGAAGTTTAATCGCTATATGGTCTTAACTTGAGGTTTCTGATGTACATCGTTAAAAGGAATATTTTATGTTTTGACCTTGTACTTAAGAATGATACCGTCATACAAAGGCTTGGTTTCTGTTTTACTATTTTCTTTAGTAATATCTTCTCACTGCTATAAGAAATATTTTACTAAAAATCACTGTCAATTTTACTAAGTATTTCCTGAAAGTAGAAATAATAGAGCATAAATTCCAATTTGGACAATTTAAAACATCCATGCGCCAAAAAAGGTTCAAGAGTGCTAAATGTTTATTATAAGGGATTTTATGAGTAAGTGGGTCTTTAAACCACAAAAAACTGAATTTTAATAATAAGAAATTATAGCATCCGCCATTGCGTAAATTATTTTAAGTGTCCCCTTGTACATATAAAAGTACCCCCAAGGGTACCCGTACCATAGTTTGGGAATCCCTGGTTAGTTATTTTTACCACACAAATACGCGTGATGAATTACTTTTCCGTTTGAGTGTATTTGTAATATTTTATCACGGCAAATTATGAAATTAGGGAAGGCAAAGCGCAACTCATCTGCGGTGATTTTAAAGCTATTGAAGCCAACATAAGTATTAAATAAATAATTAAGTGGAAAATAGGCAACATAAGTTCCGTTTGGATCATCATGTTTAAAATAAATTTAAAATACCACATTTACTCGTCAAATGGCCTCCCTCGTGTAATTGTCCCGCCTGAACTATGGAGAGTGAATAAAAGGTTATTTTTTCTAATATTACCCTTTTCATATGATAGGAGAATACTTCATATTTGCCTCACCTTTGTTTTGCTGAAAAAAACCGTGGGAAAATGTGGGGCAGTAATCATGCGAATAAATACATTATTTTCACAATGTCCGTCCATCCACGTGCAGAATTTTTAAGCAATGAGAAGAAATGATAAGCAAAGATTGTCAAGATTGTTTTGGCTGGTGACTGTCATGAACAGTTATGAGTCAGTCCGTGATTTAATAAAGATTAAGGGAAAATTAATGACATTTTTTTAATGACTGCACCAGGGGTCTGCAACCTATGGCAAGCGAGGATTTTTTACATGGCACGATATTTCAGAGAATTATAAAAACTATGTATTTTTATATGAATTCTCCTTTTATTAAATTGAAATCCATATTGTGCTTATACCATATTGCACTCAGGACGTTTTAATATATAAGAAACACTTTTCGTATGGGTTTTGGACCAAATAAATTTTATGGTGGCACGCGCGGAGTGTTAAAAATTTTCAATATTGACAAAGAGTGGCAACCGACAGAAAACTTTTGCCGAACACTGGTCTGCAGTTTAACTTTCATATCAAGCAAAACGGTAGTCACAATTTCTGGATGTTAATAAATGGGCAATTTTAAAAGAAGATAATGATGCGCTTTTATAATTTACAACAGGCTTGGTAAATACAGATTTCTGCTGCGATAATTTAAATTTCAAATCATTAACTATTTTAGTTCAGTGGGAAATGCATATCAAATGATAAATGAAGAGCCATTAAATGTACTTCAGTACTGTGTCACTTTGGCATTGCCATGCTATTATTGCAGCGGGTACCTGTAGAAGTCTCAAAGGGCACCTAGAAATACCTCAGCGGGCACCAAGGTGCCCCCGTGCACTACGTTGAGAACCTCTGGCTTGAGTGTAATAGTATTGAAAAAGAAACAATAAAAATAATGTAAACTAAGATCCTACAACGAAAAAACCTGTTCTAATCAGTATCGCCATATATTTGCTAGACTTATGTTGTATCGTGTCATATCGGCATGAATTTGTATTCATAGTCATAAGACTTAAAGAAGACATCCTCCGAAAATTAAAACAATCTCTCATTAAACGTTTCTTCCTCCTCAATAGGTTTAAACGGGGCATTTCTTTCAACCCTCTCTTTCGCTGCGGGGATGCGTTAACTTCCCTCTTCGGAATTCCGACTCCGCGCAGGTGCTTCCGATTGGTGCCATATTCCCAGCATCCCTCAACACCCAGCCCATGCGCACCCTCACACCTCCCTTCTCCTATCCACAATTCCTAACCATCCAAACTCAACTTTCCTCCATCAACCATTCTCTTCCCCCCACCTGAAAATACTCACCCACCTTCCAATACACCCAACTTTCCCTTCCTCTCTTAACTTGCTCTCCTCCTCTCTTTCTACTGTTTCCCTCTCTTTTATACTCCTTTACCTTCCTTAAATTATTCAGGAAAGCTTAAACACTCACATCCACCGCCTAACATCACGCAGTTTCATTGAAAAGCGAGGTGGCCTAGTAACAAAAAGGCATAAGCTCTCCCACTCACACACATAAACACACGCATGCACGTGTGCCTACTCAACCGTCCTTCCTTAAGGAGAACCGCTTAGTGGAAATAGGAGTAAAGAAACTTTAGTGGTAGAGATCGGTGGGGAAATAAAGAAACAAAATAACACAATGGAAAGGATGCAATAAAAAGGAGAATGGGAGGAGATGAATAAGAGTGGGAGGCCTACTCGTCCCTCTATCTCCCACCAAACTCTCTACCCCCCTTTCCCCAACTTACCGCGGCAACGAGAGAGCAAAAACCACTTCCAGTAATTTCATTCTCAATCGAACATTCAAAGAGATAGCCATTTTCTACAAGGGGTAGCTCGTAGGGTAAGAGAAAGAGAATGGGAAGAGAGAAAAGGAAGGAAAGGGGATGAAAGAGGGAGAAGGGAGGATGAGAGTGGATAAGGAAGGTTGGAAAGAGTAAGAATCATTATGAACGGTTACCTTAGAAGCAAAGATCTGTTCTCTCGGAGACCGAAAAGAACACCACCCTTGGAGCAGCATCATAATCTTCCTCTTTCTCCTCGGAGCTAAAAAAAAGATGCTCTTCGGGTAGGATGAAAAACGGCCGCCCATTAACAGTAACCACGTACACACTTCTTCGCGAGACCACGCATAAGGGAGGCGGGAGGGCACTTTTAGCGTGATGGCCTTCCCTCTTCCTCTATCTTTACCTTCCCCGCAATCTCTCCCTTCCCTCCATCTTTCTCCCTCTCATTATTCCTATCACTCCCTCTCATTCACTTTCTCATACTCTCACTCACACTATAACTTCCCCTCATATTCTCCTCCTCACTATCACCCTTTCTCTTTCTCCCCCCTCCAACTCACTCCCTCGATCACTTCTCCATCTCTCTCTTTCACTATACATATCACTCCCTCTCACTCTATCACATATATATTACTCTCATGCGCCCTCTCTCTTTCTCTACCTCTATCTCTCCCATTCTATCACTCTTTCTATCTCTTTCTCTCCCTCTCCATCTCCTCCCCTTCAACACACTACCTCCATCTTTCCTCCCCATCTCCCTCCCTTCATCTCTCTCCTTCCCCCTAATCCCTTTCTCTACACCTGTCTCCCGCCCCCTCTCTCTCCGGCTCTCCCTCCCATTTTTATTTCTTCTTTTCCTATTCCCATTTACAACCGTCTTTCCCTTCTCTTCCAATTTTCTCATCCTCATGGAAAACTCTTCCAAAAAAGTCTACTTCTTTTTCTGCGAGAAAGTAAGCAGGGTGCGGGTCGAAATCGCGGTCGGTCGATAAATCGATAATCGAAAAATGGCGAGCGGATGGAGGTAGGATTTTTATACCCATTACGAAATTTCTCTTGTCGGACCTCTTTTTGCCGTTCTTATTCTACTTTTCCTTAGTTCGGCCATTATTTGTACATCACTTTGCTTGTGTTTAGCGCAATTAAATCATTCCAAATAATTCTAAGGTTTGATTTTACAAAATATGGAGCGTATAAATGTTTTCCTTTTACTTCCAGATGGAATATATAGAAATGAAGTTTTTTGTGTTTGGTCGCATGATAATGGTGACTGTTAAAACTGTTAGTTTCACTTTGTTTGTATCGAATTAAGTATGAATTTTAGAAATGTACATATATGTTTCATTTATAACATGCGTATCCTTCCTATTAATAATTTCCGCATAGTATTAGCCTATTCAGTGAGCTGTATATCAGGTGAATTTTAAAAATAGTGATCAGATTTATAATCTCATGCGAGCTAACAAACACGGGTGCTTTTAAACTGAATCTATAAATTTCCTCTATTTTCAGTCGATCGTAAAACAATAAATGTTATCTTATTCGTCACCAACATTATTAGTATTGTGCTCCAAGATAGGTTCGTGATTGCGTCTCATGCCGGGTTCACCACACTCTTCTGCCCTCCATAACCTATGTAATTCGTTTTTAGCATTTATTACTTTTTAAATCGTATATTGCCAGAATCCTTATACATATTTATTCAAGTTTTCCTTCAATGAATTCTTAAATCAAAAATTCTTTCCTGTGCGTAGATCCGATCAAGTTCGTTTTCTTCTTTCTTACCGGTTAATTTCTTTGTAGCATTTACATAGTTTTTGCGAGGACAAATGATTCAGCATAATGGAGCATTTTACTATAAAACCGATTATAAGGAGAAGTGTATAATTTTTGCCTATCTCCTTTTATACAATTGGAGCCACTAACCTTTCCCCTTTGGTTATCTCTTAAGAAGATTATCGTCATGGCAACCAACATCGCAGCTCAAAACGTATTTCTCTGAAAGACATAACAATGGCCCAGATATCCTTTAATATTTCCCATTATTGTATTTTACATTCCTCTTCATTTTTTTGCGATTTCCTTAATCCTTTCAAGCGAAATGAGAACATTACGCTTAATAGCCTTAAACATCAAAACAAAGGAGTACTCAGTAATTCAATATATTTAAAAGACTATCAGCGTAATCCCATAGAAATTGAGACTTAAGATCATATTTGAACAAATAAAAACAATAAATAATTTGGTGATGTTTTACGTGTTCTTTCCATTAGATTTCAATAGCTCAGGCGTTCGTATTTTTTGTATTCCTGATGTCAGATGAAAATAAGGTGGATCGAAGGTATCCAAAGTAGAATCAGTACTTTAATTCAATACCTTCCATCACTAAACGAAGGCTATAACAGATAAATCGATAAACAAGTGTTAAAGACAATAATGTGTTGAAGTATTTGTCCCGAAACTAAATTTCTAGCTGCACTGCCTTCAACAGTGTTACAGCATTTCATTGTTTTTTAAATATTTGTTGAAGGACGTTAATGTATCTCTTTCCTCGAATTAATTCGTCCTTTTTTATATCTCATTCTTTCTTCGAAAATACTTTCCTTGTGAACTTCCATTTGACGGATTGTCCCTGATTGACGAATAAGTGACCGAAGCCGTTGCTTCCTTTCCCCTCAAACCCCTAGCCGGCACGTGTTCAACACGTATCTCTCTACCAATTTGCTAGACTAGACTCCGATTTCCTGCTTGCTTCATTTCCTCGTCTACGCTCATGATTCAGCCGAAGTATGGTTAAATGGTTGTTTGCTGTCTTACGTGATTTCTTTTCGTTGCCAATGGAAGTAAAGTGAAAATGACTCCTTGACCGTAAAAAAAAATTAAAGGGAAAAATTAAATAATAGACAAAAGTTTTCTCCGTTATTTTCAAAAACTTTGTTTCTGTGGAAATAGAGCCAAGTACCATTTATACATGTTTTAATTAATTTGACATATCATCGTCATAGGTAGTCTGTCCGTAGACAGGTCCGTGATTATTCATGGTTAAACCTGGTTCTCCATATACACCTATTTTCCGCTGTCCTCTTCATATCTTGATAACTATCGTTCCCTTTCAAATCGTCTACCAGCTGAAACCTTTTCCTACCTCTTTCCCTTCATCCATCTAGTTTTCCTTCTAACATGTCTACTCTCTACCCTCAGGTAATGTCCAACCCAGTTTGTCTTCCTCTTTGACATATAATTATACCTATTATGAGGTTCGATATATTGACGGCCTCATCAGTGGATTTCATGGCGGTTAATTTCCTTCATTAGCATTCCCACGTATGCCGAGAAGGGCAGATTATCCTCCCACATTATTCATCAACCAGTTTACGAGCGATTGAACATGGTATTTACATTCACTGGAAATACGACTACTGTCATATATTACAATATAGCAAACGTATGCCGCTTATCTTATAGCGTTACTCTGTAATAATAATAATTTTAAGTACTTTGTTAGATAGAATATACAATTCAACACAAAATGATCAGCGATGAGAATGTGCATTAAAATTTAAAGAGATAATTAGTCTTTAGTGAAAATTTCACCAGGCTTTATAATCACAGAAAAAATATATTCTGATGAATAAATTACACAAAGCGGAGTATTATTTCATCTATGTGATTAATTAGCCTTCTTTATTTTAAAATATTATGGTTTATCAGTTATCAAAAGTAATTTTGAACAGATACTAAACGCAGTCATACTAATCTAATGGCCTTCATTTGAAGGAGTAAAAGAAAAGAACTAGGAAAGAGCATTTCTCCCCCACCGTCAAGGTCGTAGCTGTTGATTATCATGCCTCAAAAACGTCAAGGGGAAAACGGGTGACGTATTATGATTTGGCGGGATATTTTGCCAGTGCTAGCTCAGTTTTATTTGAGACGTGATTGTGTTCGGAAGTGCTGAAAGAAGTAAGCGATCCCCGTTTCAAAGAGAAGGCGATGAAGTCCTTCAAAGATACTGAGTATTTTTTGCAGCAGCAGTAAATAGCAAACTATTCATAGTTATATAAAAACTATCAGATTTAAGTGTATAAATCTTTCGATTTGTTAAGTTTTCACTATTGTTCTTAAATTAATAGAAATTGTCATATAGTTAGTGAAACATGTAGTTATAAATCGTAGTTAGAATCAAATTATTAAATTGGTGGGAAAGAATAAGAATTGCAATTGAAGCTTTTTGAATGATTTCGCTGGCGCTAAATTTATTTAAAATGCCACATATGTTGCGTTGGGGCACCATTATTGAGTTTCGTTTCTTTTACCACTCCCGGTGCTGTGAACCTATCTCTTTTCCTTAATTACCAAAGTCAAATTTATTTCCTTCGTGAGCCTCAACTAGCTTTTGTATTTATCCCCTTCTTAAACTTATATTGCACGCCCTTGTGATGTGATATTGTCATTCTGTGGTTAAGTGCTCCGTGTGTGTGTGTGCGTTTTAGTGCGTCAATATGAGTTTCCTTCATCGCATGACAATGCCTTCTCCCACAGCTGGAAAATTTACACCGCAGCAAAGGTAAGGAGAGGTCGTTTTTTTGGATCAGAGACCATTTATATTCAGATTGGTTTAACGGCGCTCAAACGAAACGTATGTTGGTGTACCTAAAATTTTTGATCAGGATGCGTCATAATTAGAAATGGGTTGAAAGTGATTTAAGTGACCGCAAGATTTTACTTAAATATAGATGAAAGAGTTTTATACAATTGTTCTAGAAGCCAATGGATAATTCATATCCTCACATTGTTTGAACTAAATGCATACATTTATCGGTCAAATTTTCTAAGCGAGGCCAATAACACAAAAGTAGTTGTGCCTAGCTCTCTTGAATCAGCGTGTGAGCAAAAAATTACCGAAATTTTCCGTTACCGTTGAAAATTACTTTATCTATTTGAGCGGTTAGTGAAATCGTGTAATTAATAATACCTATGATTTTAGATTATGGCACTGAAATGGCGAGTGAGTTGAAGGCTTACGCCATTTACACAATAAAACGACGTGCGTTTAAACTTAATCGCCAACTGTAATTTTGTGTCTGGTTTAAATATTATGCAATAAGGAGAAATTCGAATAACTTCAGTAAAACCCCGATTTAATGACACAATTTCTCCGCCACTGAAATTGTCGTTAAATTAGGGATAGCCCTAAGTCGAGGTACATGCTTGCTCTATGTAATCATAAGATGGAAGTGCAGTTTACATCGATTTAAGGGCGGTAATAGTGCATGTAGTTTAACCGCTCATATATTAGTACTCCTCTTCCATTTAATTTGATCAAGCTATCCAAATTTTGGTAACCCTAGGGAACATTTTTGCTGCCGTGGGTACATTATTTTGTGCTATTTTGCAACGCCGCTACCCTCCTTCTTACTGTCAAAGCCCAAGTTAGACCACATTAACTACACCTGACTTGAATAGGTCCGTATACGCTCGGTACGGACTCATTGTCATGTGTTTCCACACCTTGCGTTCATTCGAAATAAGGTAGTTTTCTTATCATAGTGAAGTGCATCAAATATTGTTCTATGAAGTATGGAGGGTACCAAGTATGGTATTTATATGATTGTTTAAGATCGACCGTAATATTTTAGCAAAACAGTTCATTGAGAAAGAATAGGATAACAATTTTAAAAGTAATAATATTGCAAAACATATTTCCAAAGGATTCTATTGTTTATTATATATATATATATATATATATATATATATATATATATATATATATATATATATGTCAACAAGGTGTTGGGATGAGGAAACCCAGTGAGCACTCACCAATCAGACGACTTCAGGTTGGCGAGGCCCCGGGGATGTCGAAGCGACACACGTAAAATAACACAAAAACACAGAAACATCACAAACGTTCTCTCTCTGTAGCTGAAGAAGAAGTAGTTCCGAAAGCTTTACGTTTGTGATGTTTCTGTGTTTTTGTGTTATTTTACGTGTGTCGCTTCGATATCCCCGGGGCCTCGCCAACCTGAAGTCGTCTGATTGGTGAGTGCTCACTGGGTTTCCTCATCCCAACACCTTGTTGACATCCATATATTCATTTTACCTTTCCTTTTCCGTAAGTTGTTATATATATATATATATATATATATATATATATATATATATATATATATATATATATATATATATATTATGCAAGTTAATGCAGCATTCAACATAAAATTAATGTTAACGTAATTGCGGCAATATTTCCTTTCTCCATACGTATTATAAAGGAAAGTATGATTTAAAAACATCTATTTCGATATTTCAACGGAAATACATGTTTTGAGGTCTCCTGAACACTTTTTGACCATTTTTTCGATATCTGTGTGTGTGACAGGAATTTTGTGAGTGCTCTAACTCAAAAACTATTAATCAAATCAACGAGAAATATATATTTGCTAATTTTAGTAAATGGACAAGAGTTGATTAACTTTTGTTAAAATCAGTCAACCAAAAGTGGGTGTTAATCTTGTCAAATTAGTTTAAAAAATATTCTCTTTAATACTTGATCAATGTAATAAATTACTCGAATATATGTTAAGGCAATTTAACATTCTTCAACCTTTGTTCGAAATATTTCCCCATATATTGCATTTTCAAGAGATATTTTAAGTATTATATTTTTTAGCTGCTACCACCACACCACCTGGAGGCAACTTTTGTAAACACTTGACGCTTAGTTACGTCTTAGTAACGCTCCTTTATATTCTTAATTGTTGGAGCTTCATGGCTTTATCCAATATCAGAAGACTACGTTATGAGTTTATATCTGTTAATTGTAAGGTCTTTGATTTTTTATGGCAGTTTATAAATTTATTTATAGACATTTAACGTATTTTGAATTTTTATAAGTATTTCAGGTATGGAGGAAGTCATTTTCTGGCCACATCAGGTATTTTTGTGTATTAATCTTGATTATCGCTGAATTTACATGTAGTCGAGTGGTGGTAAAAACAACAGCTTTTCTTCGTTATTGTTTCAAATTCTATTAATCGTTTATAGCAGCGATAAAAATTGACATTCCCTAAAATATTTCTTCAAGAACTATGGTAGGTAGTTCAGTAAAATATATTTTCCATACCATCAGACATCAAAAAAAGGAGACTGTTTTCAAGTTATCTGAGAATTTGTACTTGTTGCTATTTTCTACCACTTAAGTGATAAAAGTTTTATATTCAAGTCGACACTAGCCATCAAAAATTTTAAATAACCAAGGATGATGAAATTCATTTGTATTTGTATCTATAAGTTGTAGCCCAATTTTCAACGATATCTGGAAATTTGAAATTATTGGGCGATTTAGCGTACCGTAATTCAGTGAGAGGCACCTCGCAGATCTTTCAAGTCAAGATTAAACAAACATTCTGATATTTCCTTCTGAATTAATCTACCAAAAACAGGTACTGAGACCGTCGGTGGGAGTTGAGAAGTGTGACTGATTGCAATTGCCGACACACATTACTTAGGAATACCTAAAAAACTTTACGAGTAAAAGCAAGTGGTTTTTGTGAGTGTATATATCGAACCTCTATCTCATTGCGTTTTCTCCTACGGAATTCCCGCTATCTATTAGAAAAAATAGTGGGAGTTATACATTCCTAGGGGAAGAGCAGGACACAATCGCTGTATTTTTAAATGCCGGTCTGAGGAAGTAAGGGTAAATAACCGGATATTTACAGCTTTTGCCGGACGTCTGGTAATTCTAGTCAAAGATTCAAGAAAAAAAATTAATATATACTTGTGTCAGTCATCTCCAATAGCCACAACAAGTTTGTAATATTGTAGACGGAGATTACCCAAAATTCATTTTAGGCGTCAGGTCTTTTTCAATAATAATATAAACATACATGAAATAAATATCGATAGTTCCGAAAAGGTGCCGATACAAGAAAAGCAGATAAATAACTAACAACTGAACGATACAGTAAATATGAATCCTGATATATAAACACTTCACTCGTATTAAAGTATTCAAAGCATTTTTTTATGCGTATGTGGATAAAGTCAACAAAAGAATGCAACAAACGCGTTTCCATAGTGCCGAAATAATTAAATGCATAAGCACGCAAAAATTTGTCGTCAAACGTAATTGTTGAGGGATTCTGAATGAGATTTGAATCGTCACAATACTATTACTCCCTCGTCGATATATCAACTCTTAGATATGTCAAATTGTACAATAAAAACTTTTTAACAACCAATATTATATATATATCAAATCTGTAGGTAAAAATATAGCGTCATTTGGAAAGGAACGTGCTTTGTCCATGTAAATATTTTCGAATACAGGAAAAGACATTTAGCAGATCCAAAAAAAATGGAGAAAATAAGATTTTAAAAATAAATATATTTTCAAGAAACATTTAGCGCTATAAACGTCATTCGTTTTCAAATAAGTCATTTCCTATAATTTCGTTGTTTCTTCATATCTACGGCACCGAATTACTTTATATTCATTTAATGTTGAAGTGAATGTTCTTCTAAATTTAAAGAGAGACTTGCTTCTTCTGCACTGGGTATATTGTGCGTCTCTCGATGATTGTAACAATTTGCTATTAGCTCCGACCGACTACATTTTTCGGAATAATTAATATAATATTCATTGACCTTTGATTGTTTTTAGTTTTCGAATAACTATTAACGTCCAATAAGATATTAAACAATATAATTTTAATGAAGAAGCACTAACTCGTAAAAAAACGAAATTCATTTAGGAATACACCTTAAGCACAAAAACATAACAATTCTTCCACATCAATTAGCAAAGATCAGACTGACAAAATGATAGTTTTTGGAGAAATTATCTCTAGAGTAAGGCATGACTTTTACTCACGAGGCAAGCTTCTACGGAATACCATTTTACTAAATAAAGAAAAGTGTCTTTTCCAAAGATTGGTATTTTCATGGGACGCGCGTTAGTGTTGTATTTGGGAAATAAAAAATCCAATCCATATGATTTAAAGTATGTTTATGACATACATTTTTATAAACCATTCCTTGCAAAAAAAAATTATTGTTGATTCTTTCTGAAAAATGGCCGTTTCAAGATGGCGTCTATGATTCAGCATTGTCGTCTTCGGGTCATGAATGTGATGTAACGAATAGTCGGAATCAAAAAATAAAACAGTTTTGCAAATTATATGAATACACAAATGGCCTCTTTTATGCGCATTAAAATTAAGTAGTTACTGCTATTTCTGTTTGCAATTAAAGATACTGTATGGAAAATTCATAAAATTTCTTATATTATATTTGAATTGCAAAAGAACCAATTTCAATATTTCAAAATCTGTAGTCTACTCCATTTCTACATGTTTGCTGAATACATGTATTAAATTTCAGATTTTTATCCATAACGGTTTTTGAGAAATCGTGGCCCACAATGTTGAAAATGTAGTTTTCGGGAAAATGGCTTTAAAGATAGAACAATAGTTACTAGCAGTGAAGTGGAAATATATTCCTTTCAAAATCCTCTTGGCATGTAACAGTCTCCTTCAGCAGCCAATGCCTCTTCTTCTGCTGCCTGTTTTATGCACCTTCTCTTTCTTCGTGTCTCTAACGTCGACTGTTCCCTCTTTGATGAAGTGACAGACAGACACCGCTTGTCCTCTTCTACAGCGGCTGTGGTTGCATGGGTGCCAGGAATGACGTTCAATTCCCCCATTATTTTCACAATTGCCATTCCACCGTCATTGAAAGTTGCAACAGCAATATTTGCATCTCTCAATAAAGTATTTAAGCCACTAAATGAGTGTTTCGGTGCGAGTTTCCAAAGCTTACTGTTTAATGATTCATTGTTATTTTGGTTATAGCTATCAATACATGTTTTTAGTAGCTCCTCATCAGATAATGCGGTATATACAGGCAAAAGGGCATCCATTACTGCTTTTTCAACTTCACTTGAAAATTCAAAGTTAGAGTTATTGCTGGCTTGTGCGTTTTGCCAGCTGCACCAAATGTCTTCTCTTTTGGGACATAAGAAATGTTGCGGGTTGGAATTTGTGGATCTATAATGATATTAAGTTGCCCGTACAGCATTTTTCATATCATTTAAACTGGTGGTATTTGTCCTTATAGCATTTCCATAGTATGTTGTTAATTTATCAATCATTTTTGCAGTCAGTCTCCTCTGTCCGCCAATCCCCTTTCCGTCCTACAACTTCACTCCGGCTGTCTTTTTTATGCCTCTCAATCTTGTTCCTATTCTCTTCTGAACATGATCTTCTCTATTTTCTCATCTCCATATGGGCTAGCTTCACAGACAGCCTTATACACTTTAGAATCACCATCGCCAATGTATTTAAGATATTTACATCCGTACTTTTCTGATGATTTATCAAATATTTCAAGTATTCCTTGCACTTCCCTCGTAATTTGCTGCACAGTGTTCCTTATGATTGTCAAGCCATTCTAGGTATTTCTCTGTACCTGACTTCTTTTCTCATACTTCACATTCTTTGCAGTAACTTTTCTTTACTGCTAAGTCGATAACTTTGCCTGTCTTGATGCCAATGACACTAGTGACACCCTGCAATAATGAAAATCTTCGTTTTCGCCAAGTTCCATCTCCAAAAACGGCAATGCCATCTTAAACTTCGTCTGCGTCAGTTATTGATGCAGCAATTTCTTTTATGGCAGCACGTCCAATTGACCCCTCCTTCACAATTTCTGAGGCATCACATATTTTTAACGATACTGTTATAGGTGGACTGTCGTATGGGAGATGGTATGTCCATAATACAGCAGAATGTTCTTGCACCTGATTGTCCTTGTCCCAGCATTCTCATTTCAAAAACCATTCTCCTGTTTACGCAGTACTGATCGACTTGACTTCCGATTTGCCGGCATGACGGTATACAGGCAATATCACTACTCTTTTCACATTTCACAACATGTTTAAATCATAGTCCACGCACATCTTCTTGTCTAAAGCTTACTTCTCCAGCACACCTACTACATCGTAAGCATTTTCAATCCCCCGAACATGATATCAAAATCAATTATGTCATTCCTCGGATTGCATTCACTCGGATAACTAGTGGAAGGGCTGGGATCGCTATGGTGTAGCTTTCGACTTGATGCCGAAGTTTTCTCTTCACGAGCTTCATCTACTTCTTTCGTAAATCGATTTCCATAAAATCTTCGTTTTTTATAACGTCTCTTGCTCCCTTTCTTATCGCCTATCCCGCGAGGACGGTACGGATGCATTTCTGCAATATAGCTTGTGATAGATACAACGCCCAAATAATACCTCTAAAAAGGTCTAAACACGTGCAAAACATTCACAAAACTGATTCAAATTGACAAAGTGACCTTCGAAAATCTATTGTCACGTGTTGAATCCTCCTATACCTTCTACTCCCCTCTTCTCCTTTTCACAAATCCCCTTGGCAGACAGCTGCCGAGTGACGAAGTTCCTGATGAGTCAGACGACTGCGCATTCTAAGAGATAAATATTTGCTGGCAGCGTAATTTTTCTTACTTTTGGATGCGGTTAGCAGTATTTTGTAGAAAAATGATTTAGCTATCGAAAACTAAAATAAAAAAATCGTGAATTTTGAAAGTTTTAACTCGTGTATACCCCCTTAATGGGTCAGAACTGAAAATCTAAATCTGCCGAATCTTCTTTTCTCAATTCGGCGTTCATAGGCTTCTTAGAATTTTCATTTCAGTAAATTCCATATTTCCTGCTCTTATAAGAAACCTACATAAACTTTCAATAGATAACCAGCCGACTCACGAACGCCTTTCATTAAATGGATAAGAAAAACTACCCGAGGTTCCGAATTCTGTCGAGGAAAGGTTGTTTTTAAGTAACGGAGGGGTTGAAGAAAATATATACACCACTTTTATGGTTAATATAATATATGACAAAAATACAGCCAAATTTGGTGTTAGCTAAACGGTCGACACTGTCATAACGTAAACATTAGTTGAAATTCCGAAAGGGCTTAAGAAATTGTTTTATGAAAATTATACAATGGTACAAACTATAAGATAGCTTTGAAAATTTAGGCCAATGTATTTTAATGTTATCTAATTTTCACCGATGTTCTAAGATATACAGGGCGTGCAAAATTCTTTTGCTGACACAAGATATTTCCCTAAGCAACACCGAAATTGGTTTCGATATATGTGGAACACAAAACGAAGCGATAAAGAACAACGTTGAGCAGTGGCGTAAAGTAAGCTTTAAGAAGCCCACGAAAATTATCTCCCTGGGCAACGCTGCTTAAATCACACTCCCACTCGCCTCATTACGCAATCATGAAGGTGCAGGAAGTGGAGTGAGAGGAGGAGAAGAGAATGAGGGGAGAGAAAGAAGGAAAAGGAAAATAGAGCAGGGTAGCACTCGCAACTCTAGAGGAACAACAGCGTGTGTGTATGAGAGAGAAAGAGGAAGGGGAAGAAAAATAAAACAAAAGAAGTAGGAAAGAGCGCAGGAAAACCTTATGTCTCGCATAAAACGTGAAGAATTCCAGAATGAGAAGGGCATGGGTTGGAGATAAGCGAAAAAATAAAGTAATATATTTGCGCCCCTCTCACTTTAGCCTCTGGTGGAAGTGAGCGGGGGATGGGGGAAGGTGGAGTTCTTTTTGGATAAGGAAAGGACTTCCTGTGGGCCTCGGAATAGAACTTCCGAATTCCCCCGAAGCATTGGCATCGCTAGATGGAAAAAGGGCGCCTTCATATTCCATTCTCACATCCTTGATTCCTTTCCTTTTAACCCTCCTGGGAGAAGGGAATGCCACGACTTCACTACCGCGGGAATCCCACTCACTCCACCACATGAAATGCCCTCCCTCCCGCTACCTTCGTCTCAGTTTCCCCATCTCACCCTCTGTTCCTCACTGCCTCTCGCAATCCCTTCCTTCTTTGTTCCTCCCGCTTCTCTGTAAGCCTCTCTCTCACTTAAATTCTACCCATTTTTCCCTCACTCCGCCTCAATAAGCATCTTTCCGACTCACTTCCCCTCTACTTCTCAATCCTTCTCCTTTCCTCCACATAATACCCTCTGTTATTTTCTCTGTACTTTCATCTCTCTTTCTGTTATTATTATCCCTCCCCACTCTCCTTCTTCCCCAACCTCCCTCTCATCTCTCCTCCCATCTATTATTTTCTCTCTATTTTCTTATCACTATCCCTTTATGTTACTATTTACATTGCCATTCCTCCCCTTCCCCTCTCCCTTCTATCACCTTTCCTTCTCTACCCCTCCCCTCTCCTCCGCTCTCCTCTCCCACTCCACTGTATGCCCGTCTTCTCTCTCCCACTCCTCTCTCTCTCCCTTCCCCCTATTCAACTCTGCTATCCCCGCTCTCTTTTTCTAATCCAATCTCTTCTAATACATCCCTATCTCACACTAGCCGATTTCCTCACTCCACGTCTCCCTACTTCCGTTATCCTCCTTTCTCCATCTACCTCTCACTTATCTTCTTTCCCATCCGTCTCTCTCCTTCTCTTCTCACCATTTTCTTCCCACATTATCCCTTTTCTTTCTACTCCTGTCTCCTTCCAACTCCGTCGATCTCTCTCCTTTTCCTACCTAATTCTCCTTCCATCTCCTCCCCTACCTTCCTCTGCCTCCTCCCTCCCGCTCCCTTCCTCCTTCCCTTTCACTCCTTTCCTCCTTACCTTTCCTTCCTTTCCTGTACTTCACTCCCACCCTCCTTTCCTCTACTCCCATCACTCCCTCTCCTTCCCTTCCTTTCACTCCCTCACACCCTCTCACGTTTTCCCTCTGCCTCCTTCCTTCATTTCCTATGTCCTCCCCCTCCCTCTCTCCCCATCCCTACCATTCGGTTCCCCTTTTCTCTCTCTCTCTTACTCTTTTCCTTCTCCTGTCTTTGCTTCTTTCACCCTTCTTCCCTCTACCTCACTCCTCTCATTTTTCATCTTCTCCTCTTCCTCCCTCTCCCTCCTTTTCCCTCCCCATCTCTCCCTCTCCCAACGTTTCTTTTTTCTACTTCCTTCTCTCTTTTCCTCTCTCATTTTTCATCCTTTCCATTCCCTCCCCCTCCCGTTCTCACTGCTTCTTTCCTTTCTCTTTCACTTCCTATCCAAACTCATTTCGAAGTCGTATATGGTCGAGAGAACTGCGCGAATGGCCTTCAAATGGCTCTGTGAGGAGAAGGCAGCTTTAAAAAAATGAAAAATATGGGATCCAACCGCGTACTTTAAGTGGTCCTTTGAGCGAAATGCCCCTCCTGGAAGGATTGTGAACTTGCGAAATTTCAGAAAGATGGACTCGCTTATTTTATTCGAAGAGGGAATCTCCTAAGGGAAGACGTCACGCGGTGGGATTGTTCCTCGAAAAAAATAATAATAATTCCGCGCCAGGGAAATATGAATCGTTGAAATGATGTTCTTAGCACTTGAACCGTTTATCGATGAAACCATATTTGAAAAGTAAAGGTAGAGAGGATACGTGAGACGAACACTCCCTTCAGATCGATTTTTTTGAGCAGACGCCATTAACCCAGAGGATTAAATCTCCGGAGATTATTTTATCACTGATAATTGTTTTGCGAAGGTAGAGTGCAGTTGCAACGATGTTTTCACCTTTATTTAGACTTCAACTCGGATCTCACTCAGTGATTCAGAAAAGCAAACAAATTTCCTCTAATTCGCCAGTATACGTTAACCATATCAAAACCGGAGTTCCCGACCTGCGGCCCGCCGCCACGTTTCTTCGTTTTCAAAACATTTTCATTTTTTTAAACTAACCACCAAATATTATTTTAATCTAGCAAAACCCATTAAAATATTAAGCGTAAAATTGGGATCCCTTAATAAATATTTCTCGATTCAAATAAGTTCTTTTAAATGCTTTTTTAAAAATCTTTTCGCAATGGTATTTCTAAGACTGAATTCTATTCTGATTTTTTATGTTAAAATGTTATCCCTAAAAACTCAGTTTTACTAGATTTTCACCCGTATGGTGCTATGAATCGCTAGATAACTTCCGATTTAGCTATAATCCAGATCGTCGAAGCGTCGGCAAATTTCAATACGGCCCCGAAGGATTTCCTTTCATCAATGCGGCCCACCATACAATTTGGCAGACTATGCAATAAAACATTTTTTTCAGTTATTCAAAGTATAAGTTTGAAAATAATGAAAATTTAATTTGATGTTTGAGTGGAAATATCATATTTACAATCATCAGAGTTTCCTCTCTGATCCATTTTATTTTTGCAAAGATACTGTAGATTTTAAAATCCCAAAATTACGTAATTGAAATTTAATGAAACATTTTGGTTCGCACATTTTCTTTGGGCCGAAAGTCGCAATTAACTTCAACGAAAAAACCTTGCAAATACCTCCACCGCGTCAAAAAATGCGAATCACCCTTCAGCAGAATTTACGCGGATATTAGTCAAACATGCACCGCCATATAAAAATGTCACCCTATATTATTTTACCGATATCACTAACGACAACGAGGATTAAATTCCTCAGATACCCGACCCTTAAATAAAAAAACAAACAATTCGCTTTACCGATATTTCGTCCCATGGCAACCACACGTGTTTCCCTCTAAAACATTCCCCACCTACCTCCTTCCACTCCACCAAAACGCCGAATGATTTACGAAGCGAAGGGGGAAAAAATAAACCGGAATTTGAAGAATTACGCGAATTCCTCAGTGGAGTCGATGAGGGAGAGTGGGAAACAGAAAAGGCACGCAAAAAATAAATAAAAAACATGTGTTTCTGCGGTAGAGCCGTGTTGTTGATATATTCTCTGGTTCTCCAAACCACTTGGGACTAAAAGTATCGCAGGGAAGACGGGTTTCGGCAAAAAGGGATTAGCGCTATAGGAAAACACGCTCGGATGCCACTAGAGGTTGAAGCAAGGGACCGAAAAGATGCTCTGTATTGGAGTGACAGGAGTTAAGGAAGGAAGGGGGATTTGGAAATGAAAGGGAGCCAGGAAAAAGATGGGAGATGAAGGTGGGAGAGAGAAAGAAATAGTAAAGAGGATAGAAGGGGATTATACGCAGAAGGTAAAAAACGATGGATCCTGCTCATAGGCAGAAAACTCATGCGGAAAAATACCTTCCTGCCATGTTAGTTGAGCAACGAAATTTATGCATTTCGCTTTAAATCGGAGATAAATTATAAGCTCTAGTTTTGTTACGAAATGATCCCTTACAAATTACATTTACTACATAATATCACCACTAAGGACAGTTAATATGTAGCCGAAATTTAAATCTTATTTTCCCAAACGTAGTCTATACATACATTACAATTCTACCTTCCGGAAGGTTTTAGGCACACCCAACTCAATATATTTAAGCTATCCAAAGCCTTTCTCTTCAGGTTGTCCTATCCAATTCTTTGTTTTAATGCATACCTTTTCTCTTCCTCCCTCTTTGCCTCTTTCATAACATTCTTCCTTCTATGACTTCTTTCAATAAACCGTTTCCTTTCAAATCTTGACCCACTCATTTCTTCTGTCTGATTGGAGATTTAGTGTGTCAATGTGATTTCAGTCATAAGGTGAGCTCGATAAATGAGCAGTACTATCCTTTAACGGCACATATCGCAATATTTCATTTTAAAAAACAAGGAGGAGACCATTTTATGCTTATCAATACTAAAAATGGGTCCAGAGCAATGCAATAAGGTGGAAGTCGACGAAGTATAGTGTTTCCGTTTATTCAGGACAACATTCGAGGTCGAGAAGGGGTTTATATTACGAGTACATTTCACCGATGAAAGCACTATGATGAACACATTAAAACTAGGAAATGAAGAATGCATTGGTGAAAACCTTTAAGATGTGAAACAAGCTAAAAGAGAATGTAGAAGAGGTTGATCCACTCACCAAATGTAGTATCAACTTAAAGAGAACCATTGGCTCTGCAATATGAAAAAAACTGGAAACCTAAAGGAATGAAGCATCAAATCATGGAATTTGAGACATCTCCATCTCCCGCATCTAATTTTTGCTAGTAATATCAATAATGAGAACAATAATTTTTTATTCCTTTTATCTTCCTCTCTTGCATAGGATTTCTTTATTGTCATGTATATTTTACTCATTGCATTAGTTTTAATGTCATACGGTCGTCATCACTGTAAAACTTATCTTTCGATGGTCAATCCTAGCAGATATAGAAACCGAACCTCCTTTTTCCCATTATATATTCGACGTACGCGGTTTTGCGGTTCGCAAAATTCTCCATGGTCGCGAGGGGCGTAGTATTATTTATATATTATATAGAAGAAAAAAGCGAAGGATGTGGATAAGAATGTGGTTTTTGCACCAATGGAGCCATGCCAAAATAAGGATTAATATCGCAAAAGGCCGAGGGGTCGTCCCCTTGCACCTAGGCTTTACCCTATCCTCCAGGAATTCCCTACTTAACGCTTAATGTTAGGGGAAACAAGATCAAGGTACTCTGCGCCGGCTGTGGAGGCTTGCCTCACACATCTTCTATTCCCCTTTCGCCCATCGTCCATTTACACTACAGAAGCATAAGTTAACCGATACACAACCATTGAGATCCTCCTGACTCATCCTCTTAACACGTCTTTACTCTATCTCTCTCTAACTTACTTAGCCCGTGCCTTTGTATCTCACTCTTAGGTAATTTTCTACTCCCTCTTCTCACTGCATACAGATACATAACTAACTCTATCATACAAAAACATTGCTCTATTTTTTTCTTACTTTAGCTATTTCTTTATCTAGCTGTTCTTTTATTTTTTGCCTCTCTACTATCACCTCTTCTTTACCGTTCTTTCTCCCTATCTCCCAATATTCTCTCTCTCTCTCTGACTGTCCTTCCTACTCTCTCTCTCTCTCTTTCCTTTTCCTATTCAATCCAACTCTCTATTTCCCCCTCTTTCATCCTCCTTCTCTTTCTCTCTCTTAATACATCTTCTCCCTCCTTATTCCATTCTCATTCTCCCCATCTCTCCCTCCTAATTCACTATCCCCCCTCTCTCCTTTGCCCATCCGATCTCCGTTTGTTTCCCTCCCTCTCTCTCTCACTCTCTCCATCACTCTCTCCCTCCCTATTTCTCTCAATCGCTCCCTCACTCACTTCCCCCCCTTCTATCTATTTCTCTTCCATCTCTTTCATTTATTTCCATCTCCATTTCCTTCTTCATCTACGTTTTTCATTCTCTATCCCTCCATCGACAACTTCTTTCTCTTTTCTGTTTTCTTCTCTCTCTCTCTTCTTTTAAGATCTTCTATTATCCTTTCTCTCCCTTCCCGATTTATTACATTCCTGTCCCTCCTTTTCTATCCTTTGCTCTCCAAATTTCTCTCTTTCTGATCCTCCAACACTCTCCACGGAAGGAGGCTTGCAAAGGGTGCGACCTTGTTTTCCCCCAAAAGCTTTATGGTTCCTGGAACGGATAGGGCGAAAAGGGTGGAATAAGGGCCGGAAAGAGTGGAAGTAAACACCGCGGAGGAAAAGAAAAAATTGAAAGTAGGAACAAAGTGAAGCATTAAGATTGGTGATGGGGAATCGGCAGAGGGAGGGGAGAAAGGGGGAGAGCGTTGAATGTGAGGTAGGCTAGCATCTGTGAGGTATTGATTTCCGAGGGACTATAAGGATTTGGCACAGGGAGAAGGAAGGTGTAGACAAAAGTGGTGAAAAGGCGAAAAATATATGTACGGTTATCTTTTCTGGGATACGTTTTTAACATGAAAAAAGACCATTTTGTGGGTTATTTATATCGGAGAGGCTTAGATTCGATGAAGTATACGACCGCAAGATCTAAAGGGGCTTCTCAGGTGCACGATAGAAGGATGAGTTTTTGTATCAAGCGAGAAATATATCTTTCTGATGTTCAGTGGCAGAATTTTCTAACGGTTTGGAATTCATTTGAAAGTTTTTTGAATGATTCACGAAAAACGTCGAACAAATTTATGAGCCAAAATAATGTTTCCGCGAGAGAAAGAGAGAGAGCAATACTTAAAAATACATAACTCATAAGGAGATATGCCACTAAATATATATGTGATTATTCGACTGCTCCTTAATTTCGAGACATTTTTCTAACACATACCTTCGACTCTTCAGATTATTTCAATCTGAATACATAACAACGGTTGTTTATTAAAAAATTGGCAGGCAAACTGTAATAAATTAATAAGTATGAATTTTCATATCTTTTGCATTTAAAAGGTTCAGTTAAGTGAGCCAATTTAAAGAAAGAGTTCATACAAGTCTGAAGTTGAAATTTATTATAGTAAAATTCGATTTTAAATTTATCTAAATTCGATGACTAAAATATTATAGCGTAAAAATTCAATTTTATGACATTATTTGTTAGTAGCATTATTTTGAATACAAATCGTATAGTAAAGTTTATGCTTGCGTTAATTAAAATTACCCAAAAACATATCGCAATTCATGCAAAAAATGTACCGTGTAACTTTACGACGGTTAAAATGCTATCTAGGATAAAATTTATTATTTTAAATTTATCATTTATAAGAGTGAGTTCCAAACATTTAGTACAAAAATCTTTTAACATCCATAATAAAATTATATTCTCAACAGATTTGTCAGACTCGCAATAATAACAAATATATCCCATAATTAACCTATTAAGTAATAGTCGAAAATCGTTTCTTTATGTTTCGTGATGCCGTTTTATTATGTTTTATTATGTCTATGTGCTAGTGCGGATACCGTTGTAATAACTCCTGCTAAACAGAAAATTACGCACCCTAAGGCTAGATTTCTGAAACAATAATTTTATTTCCATATTTTTTCTTCACCAATTCAGCTCAAGATCTTCCTTTTAACAAGTATATAAACACAATTGCACCGAAGATTGTTATTTTGTAGAGAACAAATAAATGGTGGAAAAAAATTATTTCCATAAAAAAGTCGGCGATGCATCTTTAAGCACGCTAAAGCACCGCTCCCCTTAAAACGAGCACGCCATTCATGACGAAAAACCGGACTAATGAATAACATTAAGAAAATCCCCTCTAGGTGCCCCATCTTTTTTCCAGCATTCTACAAGGATTTCAATTATGCTTATCCAGAAGCGAGGAATTTATAACGTCTCTTAATGAATATGGGTTCCAATCATAACTTTTAACATTCCGCCCATGTTAAGCAATGAACCGAAGAGGTATATATAATTCTTCACTGCTCCACCACCCTCTCCTAACCATCCCGACCGGTCCCGAGCGAAATACTCCGCCTGGGGATAGAGGGAGAGGAATTAAAAAAAAACCTTAATAATGCTTTCACGACCTGCTTGAATAAATTCCCCTTCCTCAGTAAACGAGTATGGAATTGCCCTCAGAGGCGGATCAGTCCAGAGGGAGTGGAGAAGAGGAGAGAGGGAGGGAGCGGAGAAAGAGCTGCCTTACTTAACGACTGCCGACTAATCAGGGGCAACGGCTGGAATAAACATTACGCCTCGCAATAAGAGCATTCCATTTTCCCTCCCAGGCGACTTTCTCTCTTATGAAAATGACGTAATCCTTCCTTCTAAAATTAAAAAAATAGTATATATTTAATAATAAACTAAGAAAAATACAGATATAAATAATGCGTGTTTGAATTGAATTGTATTAAAATGAACGATGAGTAGATAAAATTGTGTCAATGTTGATATTGGAAATTGTGTGCATCAATTGACGGTTGTCTGGTATTTAATGGCATAATCTCCTGTGATGAAATTATAAAAATACAATAGCGGAATGATCATAATTTATTATTTTTTTATATTATGACACATTAATTTATTAAACCTCTAATAAAAATTGTCATAATAATCTTAAAAAAATGTACTTTTCTTGGATAAAACTTATTAAGTTTCAATACCAGATTTCATTAAACCGACCAAATTCGTAGAGGGAAACCAACGAATATACTTTTCATATAGAAATATCATTATTTTTGCATGTAACATGTAAAATAGGATCTTAGGAGGAAAATTATGCCAAAAAAAAACATTATATAATTAAATTGTAACAATTGTACCAATAAAATGAAAAAATGTATTTACAAAAATTTGAAACAACATTAAAACAAAAATTTAAACAATATAAACATTAATAACCCTATCTCAACCAATTCACAATTTAAAAATTGAAATATAACGACTTTCAAGCAAGAGAACCATTCCAGAAAGAATTATTGAGCTCAACTAGTGACTTAAATCTTAATTCAAAAATTATTCGAGTATAAGAAAACTCAAATTAAGGAAATATAGTTTTCAATATTTTTAAATATACAGTGCAACTTCAATATAGCGAATCTCAAGGGAAAGCAAAAATTATTCGAGTTATAGAAAATTTGAGTTAATAAAATATATTTATTTCATTTTTATTTAATTGAATTAACATCAAGTTCATTCCCATAAGCATAGAAGTTAACTTATTCTAATTTTCAGTATCATACATATTATGAAAACATCATCATCAATATTTTCTTCCGATAGTACCTATGTAAGATTTTACTGTATCCAAAAATCTAATTGCATCACGCACCATGATTGAGGGTATCATAGATAATTGCAATTCTCACGTACTACTGAAAGGACAAACATGACGATTAGATTTGGATTATCAACTGTAGGAAGGAGCGAATAGGTTTGTTTTTCTCTAGGACAGCGGTGCCAAAACTTTTCTAATGGCGGGCCACATCAGTGGTTGCGAATCCCTTGGCGGGCCGCATTGGAAGTTGCCAATTCTTCGGCGGGCCGGATTAGAGTTTAAATCTGAAATTTTCTATGTATTTTGAGGTGCCATATAAGAGAAAATCGTGTCAAAATAAGGTTTTCATGGCCGACATTTCAATATTTAAGGTTTTGTTATGAAAATGTTCAAAAAATGTATGAATTTGTGTTAACTTTTTAGAATTGATTTTTCGCCTTAAGTGTTTCGCGGACCGCCCAAAAATCCTTCGCGGGCCGCATTTGGCCCGCGGGCCGTAGTTTGGGCACCACTGCTTTAGGACTATAAAAGATCACAATCGGAGAAGTAACCCTGATAGACGTGACGGTAAAAGATATGATATTTCCAGAAATTTTAACTCATTTCAATTGTTGAATATAATGGCGTCATACCTGTTTATCGATATTTTTATCCAAATACGTGCTAAAGGCATGGATGATGATGCCATAATCTTAACAAAAATATCTTAATTTTTCCAAATATTACGTGACCAAACATACTTGCCCACGGACCCGCATACGATGATTTTCAGAAGTTCGAAAGCCGCATGACACATTCTGCGCTCATAAATTTACGAACAGCAGAACAACCTGTATCCGAAGCAATTCGGATATAATGAATGTCCATTAGGCATCCCAGAAACGTCTCAAGTCACATTACGTCATTGTTTTCTGTAGAGAAGAACGTTGACACGCCTCTGCATAGAAATTTATAAGAGCCACATACTAGGATAATAGAGCCGAGTTTTGGCCACGTCTGGTATAAAGTATTGCCTTAATGATGATTATTTTTATTGCTCATGCAGGGCGATTTGAGTTATAATACATGAAATAGGAAATCTTGGACATATGTCGATTGCCAGAGAATTTGGAAATTACTGATAGTTGCCTTAATTTGGCGGAAAATTATAAATATTCTGCTAAAACTCATGGAATTTATTATCTAATACTGACAGGCTACACATGGCTGAAGTGCAGTTGTCCTGGAGACCGCGTTGGTTTATTTACGAGTTTAGATCTTGGTATATGGCGATTTTATAGCGCTTACAATATGCAAGCACCGACAACTCGTATAACACACACACACACACACATACAGAAACACACACCTATATATATATATATATATATATATATATATATATATATATATATATATATAACAACTTACGGAAAAGGAAAGGTAAAATGAATATATGGATGTCAACAAGGTGTTGGGATGAGGAAACCCAGTGAGCACTCACCAATCAGACGACTTCAGGTTGGCGAGGCTCCGGGGATGTCGAAGCGACACACGTAAAATAACACAAAAACACAGAAACATCACAAACGTAAAGCTTTCGGAACTACTCCTTCTTCAGCTACAAAGAGAGAACTCACGTGTGTCGCTTCGACATCCCCGGAGCCTCGCCAACCTGAAGTCGTCTGATTGGTGAGTGCTCACTGGGTTTCCTCATCCCAACACCTTGTTGACATCCATATATATATATATATATATATATATATATATATATATATAGGAGAATTTTAATGTACAGCCTAAAATAAAAGAGCTAGAGAGCTGAACGTTTCACGGTTTGTAGAAATCATAGGGCGACCTCCAGAATTAATAATATCTCTCACCTAAGTGACATGAGTTCGACTCCAGAAATTCCGAAATTTGCGTTTTTCCCATAAGAAAAGCATTGTGCCATTTTTGTAAATTAATTTCGGATACTTGCCGATAAGCCACAAAAATCAAATTTTGAGCATTGCTAGATGACCGTAATATCTGTTAGGAATTAATATCATTTATGCTTACAGTGTCCTTGGTTCGACTCCAGATGCCCCGACATATCTCCCAAAAGTTAGCATGTTAGCAAGTTATTCCAATGTGATGACCAATCTAAGAAGAATAGGGAGCTGGAATTTTGCACGATTGTAGTATTTGATCACAAAAAAAAACAGAAAAATCGAGAATTTCAAAATTTCTAATTTGTGTGGGTTGTTTTTGCTCCATTTTGTACTTAAAATTTAATAATTTTTATCTCGGATACTATAAGTTATAGGATGAGCTTTTGCAATAATTTTGTAGCAATTTCTATCCTTTGTATGGATAAAGTTTTTAATCAATATCTTACACAATATATAAGGGCAACTGAATAGAATTTCCGATTGCTATACGTATTTTTAACGATTTTTATCTCAAAAGCTATTTATCATAGGATTAAAGTGTTTCAGACGTTATTGTAGCAAATGTTATCCTCTATCCAAATATAATGTCTAATTTAGGCCTAACCGATCATATAAGGGCGATTTAGCGAGTTTAATCATGCCAAGGTCACTAAATGCGTTGGAGAGGAAGCCTCGACCAATTGGGTGAGTGCAAGCTACTCTCCCTTTCCAACCTTCCCTTCGTAACTCCCGTCACATCCACCACGTCTCCACGATGGTTTTTCACCTTACATATTTCGGCGCAAAATTTGAGGGTGCATCCGTTATTTTATAACGGTGTTCTAAATGCGATTATAAAAAGTGTGTTATTTGTCGTTGCGTTGTTGTGTTATTAGTTGTGGTTGATTCAAAGATGCAAACGTTTGTATTAAAAATTTATCTAATAATGAAATATTTGTGTAAAAATTAATGTTTTCATGGTGAGTTGAAATGCAAGCTCTAACCACTTGTGTGTGTGTGTATATATATATATATATATATATATATATATATATATATATATATATATATATATATATATATATAATATACAAATACATACACAAGCTTTCGAAGTAAGAAAAACACTTAGTGAGCATGTCGTAAAGATTTAAGAGTCGGTACGTACCGGCAACAGAGGCATGAGGGGAAGAAAGGAGGGAAAAGCGGGGTGGGAGGGAGAGAGAGGAGGTGGAGGAGGGTAGACGGGACCTATAGGAGTAATGGGGTGGAAGTTTTACAGCTTCCTGGAGATAAACAGTTCAAGACCCTAAGAGTCGCTCCAACGCTTATTTATGTACCCGAGGGCAAGCAAGCTCCCGATATAACTGTCATTTTGCAGAGTCAGGGAAGTAAGCGACTAGCGGAAATTACGCTATCGGAATGGTTTATCAGATAAATAACGACAAGTTCGAAATGCATGATGTAGATGAAAAAAAAAAAATTTCGTGAGGGATGTTTGAGTATTTTTCGTTTGGTGCGTTGTTGTCGTGGGTGAAAAAATATTACGTTAATTTCGTATGAAAATAACCGTTCCGATCCTTTTACAGAGATGAAGATGCTGATAAAGATTCGAAAAAATATAATGGGCAAAGTCGCCTTCTTTGCGCAAAAGTAAATTAAAATAAATGGTTCTGTATGCGTTACTACTGACCTAGAAAAATCGATTTATCTTTCGATATTATGCATCAACGTTATACAGAAATATTTTCTGGATTCTAGTGCATTCAGACATTTTACATATATGAAAATTGTTTTGTGTCGTGGCACGAACCCCGTGAATTCGCTTTACTTTGTTTTCTAACAATTGGTGATAAATGTTTTCTTTTTTGCATAATTTAAATAACTACAAATATATATTACCTATTTAAGTAATAAATCGTCTATAAAGTAAAACATATCAGAGAAAAACAAATTATAGTATAAAAATTGTTTTTACTACTTTTTAATCTAAATTTTTAATTGAAAAAACTAAATAAATATATTTTTAGTTATATCCTGATGAAACTAAATTAAGAAGTAATCTAACTATTTATAAACTTTATTAATATATTTTAAACTTTAAATGTAATATGTAAAATTTTTTATCAACAATACATATGATGATGATTATATGACGCATAAATTTCGACCTCTATTGATTAGTTAAAATGGCGGTACTATTGCAACTTTTTCTTTAAATTTGTTTAAAAATACAATTTTCATTTATATTATTTCCTTAACTAACATTTGCTGCACTTACACAGGTAATGCCGTAGAAGTGCACCTGCATATGAAGCTTAAATGTGATAGGTGGAATTAAAACGAATGGATACATATGACGGCAGAATGACAGAGATGCTTTAATAGTAGTATGATAGGCATATATGAAGAAATATCGTTTGAGAAGAGAAACGAGAGAGAAAATTAATGAGCTCGAGTACAGTGCTAAAAAATCCGATGTAGCCACCACATGACTTTCTCCATACCTGTAATATTTATTAAAATTCCAAACACGTTAAATGATAATAAATATTTTAAGGATCTGGGAGAAAAATTCAAAGACTTTACAAGGAACCGAAATAAACTGAAACCGTAGCCTTCTAAAACTGGGTATAGCCACGAAGCTCAAAGAATTAAGAAAATAAAAAGGAGCGCTACTAACAATAAGACGTAGAGTATTTACCATAGTCGCTTGTAGGTGGTGTGCTGGTGGTAGCTAAAAATTAGTTTTAAAAATATCTCTTAAAAAATACATTATATGGGAAATGTTTCGAACAAACATTGTAGAAAATTAAATTTCCTGCTACTTTTATTCCAGTGTTTTTTACATTAATCAAATATTAGAGCAAATATTTTTAAAATATAATTTTGCCTCCATATAACTTTCTCCATATCTGTAATATTTCTGAAAATTCCAAATAGCTTAAATGATAATAAATATTAAAAGGTACTGTGAGAAAAATTTAAAGACTACAAAAAGCAAAAATATATTCAAACCATAGCCATCTGATCTTGTATATAGCCCTGAAACTCAAACAATTAAGAAAATATAAGGGAGCGTTACTAAGACGTAAGTAAGCGTCAATTGTTAACAATAGTGTTGGTATGAGGCGTGGTGGTGGCAGTTAAAAATATAAGATATCTCTTAAACAATGCAATATATGGGAAAATGTTTCAAACAAAGGTTATAGAAATTGACATTTCCTACATGCTTTATTCCAGTACACTTTTACATTTATTAAATGTTAAAGCATATAGTTTAAAATAACGGATAAATGACAAGAGTAAAAACCCACTTACGGTTGACCGATTTTTACCAAAAACTAATATTGTGACTTAAATAAAAACGTTAAATTGTAAAATTTTGCGTTGTCCTGATTATTAGTTTTTGAGTTAGAGCACTTACAAACAAACAATCACATACACACACAAACAGGTATTATCGAGAAAATGGTCAAACGTCTTTAGGGGACCAAAAATGTGTATTTCCATTGAAATCTCGAAGTCGATTATTTTCACAAAAACAATACTTTCCCCTATACTACGTACGTATGGAGAAAGTAATCCGTCCAGCGAAAGGGTTTTATCCTGCCCGCGGAAATCTTATTAAACATCATAAAATCAGTGTTTCCAATGTAAAACAAGCATATTGTTCGCATTTGAATTTTTTCTTGCATTTATTCAGGTTTACTTATAGTTATATATATGCATGTATGCTTAGGTAATCATTATAGAATAAAATATTTTAGATTTTGAAACTTTTTTTTTCGATCCGGCCCGCCTAGAACTTTCAATATTCCTATGTGGCCCTTCTCTCAAAAAGTTTTGGGACCCCTAATGTAGATCAACAAAGTAACAAAATATTCCTCCTGATTTTCTGCAACTTATCCAACATTCACCCCTCCTAAAACAGTTTACTAACAAATTTACACTAAATGCCCTATGACTTTCGTTTTATATTGCCTTTTCCCGTATTATAGCACCAAGCATACACCATTGACTCCTACAAGTTATACCACCCAACCGACTGGAATTTAACACCTCTTATTAGACTTCTTCGGAGATCCAATGACTGTTGACAGTATTGTCACTAATGTTGAGTAGTAGTTTCACCACTACAATTATGAGCAGATGTACCAATGTTGCCACTTATAACACTCTGGGATTCCTAAAAACGAACGGTCTTAAATACGATTTTACTATTACAACTGCAAGTCTTCACAAAAGGCCGTATTACAATCATGTCAGTATGTAAAATAACGCGAGTACTATTTCTTTAAATTATTTCATATTAAAAATCTCGTTCTAATAAGTCTAATATGCTACCATCCGTGCAAGTAAAATATTAGCTTTTTACTGCTATTATTAATGATGAAAAATGCTGCAATTCTTTATTATATTCTTAAAAGTAATTTTATTAAAACAGTAGAAAATAACACAGGATTATGTAAAATTAGCTTAGAAATGTTTTCATTTTAAAAATCAAATTAAATTAAATTAAGTGGGCTTTTCAGTTGTTATTTGAGATATGTAATATGAAATAGAAAAAATGAAATATGGGCAACGATTGATATTTTTCTACCGTTGTGAATTGAATGGAGGAATAGGCATTAGAGATAAAAGAATGAGGGATGTTACGACCATAGTTAAGAAATGAGAAATATGTTGAGTTGGTGAGTATGAGAATAGAGGTCAAGATGGCTGGAGGAGATACCAAAGGAAAAAGCTTAGCTGAAATAGGATACTGAGCAAATTACACTAGGAAATGAAGTACAAGTCCACTAGAAGTAATATCTAATCTAAAATTCAGACTGTAGCAAAACTTTAAAAATTTAACGTTGTGGAAACCGTCATAATAGCGGAATCGAGTGCAAATATGAGACTTATGGATGAACTGAGTTGGTTTGTAGAGTAAAACCCTATTTTTTTGGCGTTCGTTACAATAAGGAAAAAATCTGATGTGGCCACGACACGACTTTCTCCATAGGTACCTGTAATATTTCTAAAAATTCCAAATAGGTTACATAATAATAAATATTTTTAGAAACCGAGAAATTTTTAGACTTTACAAAGTACTGAAATAAACTCAAACCATAGCCTTTTGATATTTGATATAGCCACAAAGCACCAACAATTAAGAAAAGAAAAAAAGGGTTACTAAGACGTAACTAAGTGTCAATTGTAGCAATAGTCGGTAGGTTGCGTGGTGGTTGCTTCTATAAATATAAGATATCTCTTAAAAAATGCATTTTATGGAAAAATGTTTCAATCAAAGGTTGTAGAAAATTAAATTTCCTACAACTACTATTCTAGTTTATTTTTATAAATATCAAACAATAAAGCAAATATTTCAAAATAACGGATAAGTGACAAGAGCAAACAGCCACTTCCGTTCCATCGATTTTTACTAAAACATAATCAGTTCTTGCGACTTTCATAAAAATGTGAAATATAAAATTTCGCATTGACCTGATTAATAGTGTTTGAGTTAGAGCACCCACAAGAAATCTGTCACATACACATGCGCGCGCGCTCACACACACACACAACAATACATAATCGATATAATGGTCAATACTTGTTTAGGGGACCTCTAAACGTGTATTTCCATGGAAATCTAAAAATCGAAATTTTTTCATGAAAACAATACTTTTACTATATATGGATAAAATAGATTCACTATGTAACACATAAATAATAATGTTGACATATTTTATTCAGGGTCATAGTAATTAAAACCATTCACTAGGTCAAGTGAAAATCACTGTTTTTAGCTAGAATGCGTGGAAAAACTAAAGCGCAAACAGTGATGTCACTGTTCAAATTAAATTCGTTTCCTATATGTAAGTGAAGGGAACTAGTCAATGTCAAAAACAGGAGTAAACTTACGAAGAGAATTAAAATAAATGTATGACAATTGTATGTTATGCAACGAAAATAATTCGATATGAATATAGATTAGAGCAAAACATTGCCACTTTTGGCAGAATGTAAGCAATTTGCATAGATGAAATGTCATCGCATTTTTAGCGTAGCACATTAGAACCATATGCATGAATTGAAAAAAGGCTTAATTGAGTTTTTAAAGGAAACATTTTCTCATTTTGAACGACAGCACCACGCAACCAATCCGAAAAAACAATTTAATTCTGTGAACATCCGAAGAGATAATTTAATCTAGTTAGCAATCTTTAATAAAGACACATGTGCAGGCGTCATTAAAAGAAGGAAACAGTAAAAAGCTACTCCTGATTCCAGACGAGGCAATATCCTCCTTAACGCGATTCGGAGATCCCTTCTGAATCCAAAGAGTCGGATGCTAGACACGTACAAACAGAACGGTACCAAATGCCGCTCTATGCCAAGTGCCTCCTATCTGCCGTTATGACAATTTTAAAAATAAAAGCGCGGCGATATGGAACTGCCGGGTATAAAAGTACGGGTGTTCCGTTTGGATGGAGGAGCCGAGAGAGTGAGAGAGAAAGAGGCGGGTGAGAGGAAACGGATGGTGCCATGCGGGTGACAGAAGAACATCGACGGCCGTGTGTTGTCGATAAAGGGTCAACGACAATGGCCACACGGCGCGACCTCTATTGAAAAAGGAAAAAAAGTCGAATCCAGCTGTTGGGCGTAAATTTAGAAACTTTTGGAGGGATAAAGGGAGGTTTTCGATTTCTGTGGCATTGAGCGTCCGAAAGTAGAATTATGGATGTGAATGGGCAGAGATAGTTCCAGAGCTAGAGTTAAAATAAGATAGGTTTGTGAATAGAATTCGTCGAGAAACTCTTTGGCCGCATCCGTCTCTATTCACTCTTTCACAGTACACTACCCCTGAGAAAAATTTTCCGGTTTGGCGTTATAATTAGTAACGTGCCGATTACTTGAACAAAATTAATTCCTATAAAATCAATGGTTATTTCGCCACGTAAAACTTAAACTATTTTAAAAATTATTTAATTACTGCTATTATAAGATTTAATTTTTGTAATGTGCGCATTTTACTATAAAGATTAAACTAGCCCAGACAAAAAATGTAAATGAGACGCCGAATAGCAAACCAGTCAAAGGCAGTTCGTGAAAGTAAACTTTATAGTTGAACTGATAAAATTCTTCAATTGCACAAATTAAACTAGTTAATTAGGCTCGTACGTTTAATCCTTTTAAAAATTTAGGGTAGCGTTTCGTTTAAGAGTGTATAACTTTAATCAAGATAAATTTATGTAATTAACACGCTTAGTCTATAAGATTGGCCAAGGATTTCTAATGGATGCCTCACAAGATCAACCAATTAACACACACACACATTATATATATATATATATATATATATATATATATATATATATAACATATATATAAGGCGGGATGTTCTTTTTAAAAAAATTTCACTCTCGAAATTAGGGATTCGTTACTTAATTTTCCGTTTTAAGTGCCCCTATCAAATTAGTCCAATTATCGCATGGTCCGACGAAGACGATCTTTAGGAAAAAATACCCCCCGATACCCGACTCACCTCCGGTTCATTAATCCGGAGCGACGGGATAATTTGGAAGAAGATCAATCATTTTATCTCCGAAAAAGATAACCGTGAGTTAGCGTTTTAATTTCTCCCATGGATCCACAAAGGAACGTACCGCCTAAAGGGTTACGGGAGAGGCGAGAAACGAGAGGGAGAGGAAGAGATGGAGAAGGAGAGGCGAGCATTCAGTAGATATTTTCAGAGGCGGGGGAAGCCGGATTTATAAAAGGTTGAAGAGCACTCGAGTCATGATCACGCGCACCATACTGGGATTAGGCAGAAAGAGAGTGCGAACCGGTTCTAAGTTATACGGGATGAGAAGAGTGACACCCGGGTGATTGATTAAGCGAAACCTTTTCAACGGGTCAAGGCCAGCAATGGTCCTGAGTGGACAAGCCGGCGTGGAAAAGAGAGAGAGAATCTGTTAGATGGGATGCGCTAATGTATAGTTTGGAAGTGGAAAATGGAGCGAGAATCATTGGAGATCTGAGAAAGAGATAACTATAGTGAATGAGGATTAGTAACATTTTAAGAGGGATAGAAAGAGGGTGAAAAAAGGGGATTTGGACATTAGTGAACGGGTGAAGTTAGAAACTCAACGGGAGTAACATAATCTGAGACAAGGGTGGCAATGAGCGCTCTCCCCCGTCCTTTTTTCTCTTTCCGTAACTGATTGCCATCAGAGCTATCGCATATTTTGTCAGTATTCAGAAAGTACCAGGAAAGCATGAGTTGTCGTGTTTGACGATGGAATAAGGTCAATTTTTGGATTTGAAGCTATTTTTGCGTTTGCCAGTATGTGGTTTTGTGAGTGGGGCAGGTATCTGTTAAGCCATCAAGATTTTGCGTTTAAAAAGGTCTTAATCAGATCTATATACAAAGCCTCGTGTCATTTTGGTTTACATTTTTCAGTCTATTCTGAAACACCAAACCCATTCGCGGGCAAAATATAATCTGCAAAAATTAATAGGTGTATTGGAAAATAATTGTTCGTAGTTGGGGAAGAATAGAGTTAACAATGCTGCCATGAATTAACTTGAACGTCATCTCTTCTTTCGTAATCTCATCTGAAATATCTATATCAGTTCACTGCTATTTTTCTAATAACAAAAGTATGGGTTGACCTCAAGTAAAACAAAATATGCGTAAGTACTCGTTAGAAGCAATAAGTATTAGTCGTCAAACTTCTTGGATGAGATTAGAAATTTCATTTGAGAATAGATATTATGCAATTACACAGTTTGGCAAAATATTTTGTGCATTGCATGTTAATAATTTCATAGTAAATTAAACGTGAGAAAAAACTGAACTTACAGTATTAGTTTTCACAACATTACGGATAAACGCTAACCGCAATTACTTTTCAGCGGTACATCTCATTTCACCGTCTCATGTAAGGAAGTGGTTTATTTTTTATAGATTTAAATTTAAACATTGCGTCAGATTACACATAGATGACAGAAGGCTATAGTGCTCACTAGAACCTGTTGGAAAAAATCTTTGTTCCTAAAATAAAGGAATAAAAATAAATAGAACGCAAAACTATAATGTCTACAATTGTTGGCACAATACCAGTTACCTAGGATCAGGGGAAATTTATTAGTAATATAATAATATTAAATTTTCATCATAAAATAAACATTAACAACTTAAGAATATTTATTAATCCCTGCATTTTTTCTACCTTATTCTTCCTAGATTATTTTCCATCGGTATTTCATTAAAGAAAGGAATTCAGCCAATAATTTCAGCAATATAAAACGAGATAATTGGATAAATAAAATAATTATTTTCGGTCCGATTGATTGCCTGATAGCTATAATCTCTATAATTTAAAGCTTGTTAACATCAATTATCTCTTTGCAGCTTATGCATTGCATAAAATGGCATGATTATTTCAAATGCTAGTGTGATTGCCTGTGTGACGGGAATGCATGAATGATGTTTTAAATTTAAACAAGTCTCTAGTTTCACCCTCCCCTCAAAAGTAAGCTAATTCATTCAGCTTTACGGAATTACAAATAGATCATTATTTATAGCTATATGCCTCTGGGTGATATACCGCCGGTGGTGGTGAGGACGTGACATATTCACAGATATACCGCCTTATTTAAATTGAAAAGTAGAACATGGAAAATTAATTGATCTCAGAATTCGCGCAATAATTTGATACAATTAAATAATTCGCGCAGTAATTTGATACAGTTAATTAAATATCTCAATACAAATGAAAAATAACAGATTCTGGGTTGATTCAACAAAATAATAAAAAATAAAGAATCCATAACTGCGAATCGCTACATGCCCTTCAAAAATAACTACGGCTGTCCTTCAGACGGAAATGCTTTTGAGAAACCAATTAACTGCCCTGGATGGACTTACATTTCGAAAAGTACACCTGTCAAATTTACGCACGTACACAAAAAGAAACTCATAGGTATTTTAAGCGTTGGGATTCGTTTTCAAAATTCATATCGAGTATCGCATTTTGCAGGCGGTAGCGCATGGATTTTTAATGAATATCATATCTTTCCCAAAATCTATCCAGTAGAAATTAACATCTGTCTAAAACACTCGGGTGATAAAACCTCCAGAGCAACGCTCGAATTTAGCCAAAGAGAATTTTCGCCCAAAAAATTGCCTTTTTTGAGGGATCGGTCGGTACACGCATAAAACATTCTAGATTCATTATATCGCAGCACATGTAGCAAATGTTCTCTCTCTCAAACTACAATGCAAAACGAACAAAGAATCAAAGGTGAAGTTCATGGTCATTACATGATATTTATAGGAAACAAGCTGCTCTCGAGGTATACTCACATTTTATCACGGAAAAAATATAAAAGTTCCGGTTGCATCGTCCATCCTGACGGTCAGGCCGATAACAGCAAAAAAGGATGAAAAAACTAAAGTTAAAAATAAATACGCGGAGACAATTCCTTTTAAATACCCTTCCTCCGCCTCCTACTTCTGACCGAAAAGCACCTGGACTCGGAATTAAAAAAATTAATAAAAAACAAGAGAATGACGTTCGCCGTCAGTCCCGACCAACAGAAATAAAAAATAGAAACATGAGGACAGAAGAGTCAGCGAGCGCACAATAGAGAAAAAGACAGACGAAACACGAGGGAAATAAAAAACAAGATAAGGAAGATACAAAAACAAACAAAAAACGCGCCGGCGAAAAAATTGCTTCGACGCCAACTTTTTCCCTCGCCTTCAAACGACCGGAGAGTTTACCAAACAGCGTCCGATGCGCTTTTTTCTTTTCCTCTCCCCTTCCAGAGTTTTATTTTTAAATTTTTTGCCTTCAAACTTCCTCGAACCCTCTCCCCTCCCGAATAGAGAGGAAGCGAACGAAACACGAACACAAAAAAGGACCGAGGGATGATGGGCGAAAAAAACGTGATAGTCCGTTTGAGGAGAGGAGAGAGAAAAACGTAACGAATAAAAAAACAAAAGCCTAGCGGAAAAGCTGGGGAGGGGGGTGGAGGAGGGTAACGCTTGCCTATTTCACGCCGGTATCCAGTCGTGTGACATGCAAATTGTAGTTGGGGAAAATTCCCTCTCCTACAGCCACGATCTCTCTTCCCAGCATAAGGGTGTTCCTTCCAACATTCCTCTCCCTCGCTCTTCTTCCCTGCGGTGTCTGACCGACTACTACCTCCACTTCCCCCTCCCTCTCTCCTCCTACCCACCATCCCACCCCACTCCCGCCCACACCCGGCCGCAGATCCCATCGTACGAGACCGCACCAACGCATGGTCCCTCGGAGACGGCTGCTAACCAACGGCTCTCTCTCTTTTAAAACCCTAGGGTATGGAAAATCCTTTTGAAAGATATGTGAGCTAACCATCCCCTACCTCTTCCTTTACCATCCTCTCTGGTTGGTCCGCAGAGTATTAAGCCTTTTAGCTCGGCAGAGGAATATTTCGCGCCGTGCGCGTAAATAATTTAAGGGTTTTTGTTCTTCCAATCAACCAGCTCACGTCTGGTTACATCGACTTTTATCAGTCACGAGGCAATAGTTAAGGATTGAGATCTATTAAAATTAAACTAGATCAATGATCTGAAATTCGGTTTTTTTTGGCCACCGCTTTAGAAGAATTTCAAGCGAATTCCTCCAGAAATATCCAACCAGTATTGTATGGAGTTAGTTTTTGGTGTTATTTTTCATGCTAAAACGTAAATTTCTGAATGCGGTATTGTAGAGAAAAAGCCAGAGAGAACTTAACCATGGATAGAGATGTTATGCTATTAATTTATTAGCATCAAAAAATCATTTTAAAAAACAAGGATGAAATATATGATAATAAATTTTTACTTTAAAAATCACAGATATCCGTAAATAAAATAACCGGACAAAACGCTTTGAAAAGATGCCTTGAGTAACTAAAATAATATACCTATTACTCCTTGAATTAAAGAAAAATTGAAAAGATTTTCTTTTGAAAATTGTTCCGCACGGCTGCTGAAAAACGATTAATCGTTTCATTAACTTCAACAAAAAACACATTCATCGATAGATTCTCATTGTAGAAAAGGCGTGACGTCTTTTCTGATTTCTAAATCTTAAGATAGATAATATAGGCAAATACCAATGTGAAATAACCTATTTAAACAATTTTGAAAGCTTCCGCAACGACTGAATCGAATATAAACATTGCGTAATAAATTGTCATTTATGGCGTGATTTTGGTCGAACTTGGACATATTTTAATTGTTAAAAATAACTTATCGGGATGTTAGTGACTACTTGAATGTTTTGTAAAATCTCATCGATTACTAGGTTTCATTTTGAAATGTTTGTATTACTAAAATAAAATATTCTCTTTGTTACAGTAAAAAGCAATCTCTTACTGAAAACTGACTAAATACTAATGGATAAATACATCCTTTGAATTTAGTATGAAAATACAGGTCACTATCACCATCATTACCAGGTAACATACATATAACATGTCTTTGTAACCACAGCAGAATCTGTAATCTTTACTTGCAACAACCAGTTTCGTTACCAGTTAGATTGAAATAGAAATGATTGTGTCACTAGACAACGTCAACAACCCTCAATAAAGCTTAAAAAGCGTCTTTAACTTCAATTGGATTTTTCTCCGAACATTCAACTCTCCCATCATGAACGTTCGATCTCTCGATACTTATCGCTATTCGTCGTGATTGACGGAAAATGTGGACCACGCGCAAAAGGGCGCCGAAGCAGGTCGGAGGAAAAGGAGGCCACACTGAGAAGGTTTCGCTATAAAGAAGCCCTTCCAAGAGCGGAGGTATCAGCAAAACGGCGAAATTAGCGAATGCAGGGACATAGTGTGGTCTTTTAGAGATGCAAACGAAAGGCATCGCGGTGACTGAAGCCGCAATAGGTGGGAATTACGCCGTAATAAATTGATATTTTTATCGGTAGAGATTACGTAGGTAAAAGTCTTTTCTTTCATGTAACGCCCAATAGGGTATATAACCCGGCAAAATAACGCGTTTTGTTTGATATAAATAGGAAAATAAAATAAATATTTCCGTCGATTACAATTCTCTACCCGCCATCAGATTAAAACGTTCGTTACTTTAATTTAATTTAAAATTTCCAGTATAGTAAGTATAAATTTTAGATGCGTGAGAAGTGATAGAGAATATATTCTTTAGGTTTATACTTGTTGGCATTGAAAATTTCCGAAAAATATTGCTTAGAGCACAATTCAAATATAACACATCGGATCCTTATTAATAATAAATGTATTATCTAAATGTCTCAAGCTTCGCTTCCCTATGTTATCATATTGAATAAATTATTTTATTTCTTTTAATTGAATTTTTATGTTAAATGTGAAGTCTGAAATTTCTAATTAATAACCAATTTTTTGGTAGATAGTATTTATAAATCCAATGTACGAATCGCATATAGCAAATAAACGTCACAGTCCTGTCAAGTGCAGCATGTTGTGTGGGCGTTATACGAGTGAATATAAATGTTTATCCTACTAACATATCACAAAATAACGCTGCGTTACCTGCTCTAAAGCTGTGTCAGAGGATCAGAAAACCGATTAAGCCAATATTTTTGTGCACATATTATTGAGAGATTTCTGCGCTAAATTATATGCGCCAATCGATAAGCACGCCAAATTCCTTTCACGCACATGCTAACAAATAAATATATGCAATAATATATTTTAAGCATTTCCAACAAATCCTATCGTAACTATCGAATAGAATTTCAATTTTATATAGTTACTAGCTGAAAGTACCCGGCGATGCCCGGGCTACGCCAGACGTCTTTGGCGAAAAAAATTATATGTGTCATATGGTAACACAATCAGTCCAACTTTTTCGTATTTTTTCATGCTCATAAAAACAATACTTTCCCCTATAATTTGGAGAAAATAAAAATCCTCTCACAAACAGACAGGCCGAAAGACACACGGACATCACCGCGAAAATAGTCAAAACGTGTTTAGGGGAACTCAAAATCTGTATTTCCGTTGACATCTCGAATTCGAATTTTTCTATAAAAACAATACTTTCTCTATACTACGTTTATGGAGAAAGCAAAAACTAATTCTGAGATGTCTCTGATACCTATGAATTGGGCCGTGAGGGTCCATGGAGGTCCGGAAGGAACGGGAGCATATGTGAGAGTAATAGGATTTCGAGTGCAATCGACCTCCTTAAAAACGCTCAATTTTGTCAAAATATGATATTAAAACGTTAAATTCGAAAGATTTCGATTCGAAAGCGATAAAGGACGATAATAATAATAAACTACTGTCATTTGTCTTTAATGCTGTCCTAGTCCTGAGATCGAAGGTCAAATATGTGAATTTTAATAAATAAGCAAAATAAAATAAACTTCCAGGTCGAAATATCGATTTCTCCATGTTATCTTTGTGGATTTTTTTTTGTAAATGGCTTTTACTTGAAGAATCAAACATTCCTATCAAATGTCAATCTTTTAGCTACTTGGAAAGTTTGTTAAAAATAGCATTACAGATCCGCATTCCCACCCACCCACGTCGACGAAATCATTTTTAGGCTGGTTTGCAAAGGAAACATAGCCTTATGAAATGGTCCTGTCTGTTGTGTGTCCCCTACTAACAACTTTTGAACCAATGGTCCGATTTTAATGAAACTTGGTATGAGGCTCGTGCTGCCAGGGCCTACATCCGGGCTGTATTTTATTTGGCGAATATTGAAGTCCCGAGTTCGATTCCAGTTAGGTTTTCTCCATATTATTTTTGCATAGGAAATCTAAAATCCATCGTGCAGATATATTTTCTTGAACACATTAAAATGTTGGAACAATTTTTGAAACGAGAAAAAAAAGTCTGCTATGACCGGGAATTGAACCCGGGTCTTCCACTTGCCGGGCGGATATTCTACCCCTGAACTATCGTAGCAGAACATTTTCTCTCGTTTCTGAACACGGATGTTTTCCTTGGTGGGACGGGAACTAGCCAAGCTAGTATCAAACTGCCCCGACAGATGTCCTCGAAGAGAATCATCGAAAGAAACTCCTTCCTCTCAAATGGTGAGAGCTTATGCCTGTCTGCATAGGATCTTCGGATCATATCATTCCATCAATTTTACATTAAAATGTCTTAAAATTGTGATATCGGAGCGAAGTTTGTATTGTTCTAAGCGGAAAAAATGTCAATTCTAATTCTCATCACCGAATTTTGATAAATGGTAGTATTTTCTTGAATTTTTATTAAAATTTACCGTTTTTGCTTTTTAAATCTCATTTATGGGATCCTCCTATATATAGTGAGCTAATTTTGTTGGCAACGCAGTATGAAGAATTTGATTGGCTGCCGAAAAGCCAATTATATCTCGAAGAAGTTTAACCTCACCTCTCTCGAAAAAATGCGATAAATAAATAATATATTAAATCTGTTTAATTTTAATATTTTAATCAGTATTAAATTTTAACAAATGATAGAATATAACAATTCATATGCCGCACCACAATCAGAATGTAGCATAAATTTTAACTATGTACAAAAAAATAAATAAATAAGCATATAGGATATGGTTGTAAATCGATTGCTGTTTAAAGTTCTTCATTATTACATTTTATCACTAATAGAAACACATAATTATGTGAATTTTATATTTATTGCTTACTTTTTAAAGTTGGTTTCATTAATTATTATTTCATTTTTAACTTAAAATTTAATTCACGCATACCTGTCATATTTGAAAAATTCATGCATTGCTACCTAATTGTTGTCAACGTAAATAGTCTTATTGGTTACTGAAGTAAATAATATCTGCTATATTTACAAAATACATTTAATTTCTTACGCGTGCATGGCAGATTGATTATCTACAGCGAAGAAAAGAACATAAACATAAATATTGCAACTACAGAACTCAAGTGAGGTATGTTTTAAATAATTTTCGATTGTTTGGTTGATTAAAACTGATTTGAAAATAAATCATTTAATAGAAATTGAATATTTTCCTGGAATCATTTCCGATATATCGTTTTTCAGCATTTAGTCAATAAAAGTATGTATATTGATGCACTAACGTAAATAGTCCAATTGGTTACTGAACTAAAAATTCTGATGTGGCCAAAACTTTCTCCATATCTGTAATATTTCTTAAAATTCCAAATAGGTTATATAATAATAAATAATAAACACACACAGAGACATCGTCGAGAAAATGGTGAAAACAAGTTCAGGGAACCTAGAAACGTGTATTTCCATTAAAATCTTGAAGTAGATTTTTTTTCATGAATACAATGCTTTCCCCTATACTACGTATGTGGAGAAAATAATAATATCTGCTATAATTACAAAATACATTTAATTCCTTACGCGCGCATTTCAGATGGATTTTCTAGAGCGAAGAGAAGAACATAAACGTAAATATTACAACTACAGAACTCAAGTGAGGTATGTTTTAAATAATTTTTGATTGTTTGGTTGATTAATACCGATTAGAATATAAATCACTTAATAGAAATTGAATATTTCCCTTTTAGTGTGTTATTATTTGGTTTATATAGGATACGTAAGGAATGCGTGCATTGAATGCTCTAATAGGAGAGAGATAAGGAGAGAAAGAGAGAGAGACAAAATTAAATGCTACAAAGATTAAAAATATTTTTGTAGTATAAGAATTTTATAGCATACTTTATTTCTTTGTCAAACAATTTCTATTCGCCCAAAACTACTTTAACTTTCTAGAACAGAGAATTGTGTGATTTTTTTTATTTATTACTTACTTTTAGTAAATATAAAAGTTGGTTTCATTAATTATTATTTCAATTTTAACATAACACTTAATTCACGCAAACCCGTCATATATGACGGGCAATATCGCTAGTATTTTTACTTTCTCCATAAATATAGGGGAAAGTATTGTTTTCATGAAAAAAATCGCCTTCGAGATTTCAACAGAAATACACGTTTTGAGGTCCCCTGAACAGGTTTTGACCATTTTCTCGATGATGTCTGTTTGTGTGTTAGTGTTTGTGTGTGTATGTAATAGCTTTTTTGTGGGTGCTTTAACTCAAAAACTATTAATCAGGTCAACGCAAAATTTTATATTTAACATTTTTATGAATTTAGGAAGAATTGATTAGTTTTTGGTAAAAATCAGTTTACCGGAAGTGTGTATTTACTCTTGTCAATCTGTTATTTTGAAATATTTGCTTTAATATTTGATAAATAAACATTTTCCCATATAATGCATTGTTTAAGAGATATTTTATATTTTTAGCAGCGTCCACCACGCCACCTACCGACTATTGTGACAAATGACAGTTAGGTCTTAGTAACGTTTTTTTTCTTCTCTTAATTGTTGGACCTTTGGGGCTATATCAAATATCAGAAGGCTATAGTTTGAGTTTATTTCTGTTCTTTGGAACGCCTGAGAAATTCTCGGTTTCTTAAAATATTTATTATTATGTAACCTATTTTGAATTTTTAGAAATGTTGCAGGTATGGAGAAAGTCATGTGGTGGCCCCATCAGATTTTTAATAATAACATAAAAAGCGTCGACTAGACCAATGCACGAGACGTCTACTTTTGTCACACTTTATATTAATGGTAGCGCTTCCTTAACTAATATATTTATATGATAATATCATTATTACAGACGGGTGATAATAAGAGCGAAAAAAATTTTATCGGAAGATAATCTTAGAGAAAATATTGAATAGATGGGTATTAGCCAAAAGACTATAAAATGTATATATTAATTCCTTATTAATATATTAGCAAATGGCGAACGTATATAATGAGAGTAAATAAATAAAATTAAACCACGAAAGTCAAGCAATTGCTTTACATATCATTGCCGACTTTGCCTTGAGCTCTTTGGAGTATTAGTTCTCAGAATACAGGTTGACATTCACATCGGATTATCAGAATTTCAATTGTCTCAAAATCACTCCATAGCCCTTTTTCATGTAAAGTTAATTCCACCCCTCCCGAAACGCCTACATCCGCGCACCGTCCTCTCTATTTATCTCGTCTCTTCTGCCGCCAAATCCTTATCTCCACACACCTCTCTTTCCCTTCCCTTCTCCTTCCCTCTAATTATTCAATAAACGGTCTTTTTCGGATTCCCGGCACGTTGCGGTTCTATAATCGCCCTCCGCTCCTAGGATCCCGAGGAATGGGGAAAATGAGAACTTGTGTTGGAGGGAGGAGGAGAGAGATGTGCTAATGAAGCCACGCCCGGTAAGTTGTACAAGTTTGCCCTAGCGACGCCTTTCTCTCTCTCTCTCCCCCTCTCCCCCTAAACTACCTCCTTGATCTCTTCTTCTCTCACCTCTCAACCTCTCTTATTTTTTTACCTCTAACCCTTCCCCTCTCTGTCTCTCACCCGGCGTGTCGAGTTCGACCGATTAGCAATATAAGTTTGTAATTGGGAGCAAAGCGTCAAGCGTGAGAGGTAAAGAGTATCTGTACAGGAAGGGAAAATATTGGGGAAAGATTGTGGAGGTGAGATAGATGGCAGATGGAAGGCCTCACAACATTAAAAAGCGTTTTTGCCAAATGGAGACCCATAATCAATTAGTAGATTCTTTACTCTCTGTCAAAACTGTTACCGATCCGAAAAGTATAAATTACCTTCTTGTCCCCCATGGTTTCGGGAGAAAAAGAGATCGGCAACCTTTCTGGTCTAGCGAGGATACGAATTTTTTGCGTCACACAATGTCCCCGAGGAAAATGAACCTTTATATTTTATGCAGTTATTACCTAAGACCGAAAATGGATCCTTCTCGGATGGCTCCAGGGTATTAATGGTGTTCAATCATTTCACGTGATGGGTAATGGGATGATCGATCAATTTACATGGTGTTGGACTCAATTATCTAATAGACGTATATTGATCGATACTACCTTAATTTAATGATAACAAATATAAATAATAATACTACCTATTTTGCTAGAAACATGACTTATGCATAAAGGCATTGGTATTTTTTCTTTTCAATCATTCAAACTTGATAAGAATAGACCCAAAATTTCATTGGAGGGTAGAATCTTTAAGAGGGAGTATAAATATAAAGTATTGTAACTAACCATTAAGATAAAAATTCCCTTTTGAAAATATCATCATATTACTACATGGGCATTGTTACCAACATGTTTTGGAAAATATTTCTCATTAAATTCTTTGCAATAAAAACATTTTTTGATACTAGTCGGGTTCTTACAACGCTATGTATATCGTAAAATTAATTGAAACTTTTTCAAATATGACTTGATTCTTCCAATAGGTAGACTTTTTTACTGCAATGTTCAAGAAGAAAGTAAAATGCGCTTTCGATACATAAAACGGGAAAATTGATCAGCAAGGGGATTTTGCCAACGTTTCCTTTGACATGGACTTTGATCCTTTGGTGATGCATGGAGGAAATATCTGACCTATAAAATTAATATCCGATACCGAATAATTACGTACTAAGAGTACTGCCGTGTCTATCAAAATTCTGAACAGATCTAGTAGTTTATAATGTTTGAATGAGAATCTACGCCGCATTATCAGAAATCTTCTCTCGGGGTTTGTTTAAAAGCCAGCCTCGTTAATCCACCTAAGTCGACGGCGGAATTTCCCGGGAAGATATAAAAATAACTTTCCCTTCCCACGATTATGTCGGCTCAATTAGATCCCTCGACATTTTTATCTCTTCTTATTTTTTCATCCGGCAGGAATTTTCCGGCCCATCTCTCCTCCTGCTACCTGCCAGCTTCTTTCCCTCCTAATCCCTTTCAATAAACCGCCATCATCCCATCACCTAGTCCGACTTCCCGACTATTCCCCAGTTTCCTCTCCATCCCGCCCGTCGCCGCTTCGATCTCCTCCCTTATCCCATGCCCACGCAAAAATCCCACTTCCCTCTCCCTCTCTCTCCCCAACCAGTCCCACCCCTCTACCCCCACACCTTCCCTCGCACCGCCTCTGCACACATACACACACCCACACACACCCACACACACCCAACCAGCTACACCCAGTCAGCGATCAAAGATCCCTACCTCTTCCACCTACGGTTAATGACTGGACGATTCGGCGCTTCGCGTAATTAGAACACCCGCCGACCATGGCCGCAATGTCACTGGATAATTAGCGTTCCTAACTCCCTCCCTCTTTATTCCCTCCATCATCCGACCTTCAAATATTTTCATCCCCCCTCCCCTTGATTAAAACACCGCTCCAAAACACCCTTAAACCTGCCGCATGCCTAACGTATACTTGTACAGTCAAATCATGACAATGAAAGTAGATCTCCCCCTCTTTCCTTCCAAGAGCATTACACGAAGAGAGAGAGAGAGAGAAAGAAAAGTGGGAGGGTATTCGAATGGTTGAAAGAGGAGAGGGATGAGTTCTTTATTTCCGTTACCCATGGTAACTTTGGAGGAAGGAGAGCTTCAACGAGGGGGAAAAGGCATAGAATCGTGTGGGTTGGAGAGGGTGGTGAGGAGATTTGCGAGGCTTTTTTCCTGAATGGAGGAGGAGGAGAGAGGGGAGGGAGAAAGGTGGGAGAGACAGAGGGAGTGGGAGAAATGAGGATAGATAGGAGGAAGTCGGGTGTTGGGTGGAAAAAGTGGGCGGTGGGATATTAGAGGCGAATTCTGCGTCGTGTGCAGAACTGAGGGGTGGCTGAGATGGGGCGGAAGATGGGAAAGGGAGGAAGAGAGGTCCTATCCGACGAAATTAAAGGGGTTCGTCGTTATGGCAACGGAGTTTGATGAGATATCTCGATGAGATACCGACGTTTTTTTTCCTTTTCACGGATGTAGGGCGGGAAATTCAAAAAGTTATATCGCTGAAATGGAAAGGAATTGTATCTCAAAACGTGCGAGCAAAGGTTAACTTGTATATTTTAGAAAGAGCCGTTAAGATTGCGATTTTTAAGTTTTTAATTGCTTTTCCGATACATATAATGTAATGAGTTAACGGTGATATTATCCGGTATAATAAATCCGTAAAAATATTCGATTAAAAGTCGCGAGGCGGATGTTAGAACTGAAATGATACTTTTTTTAGACGATTAATAGTAACAGCCGACGACGAATGGAAAGGATAAACAGGTGCTTTAAGTTAAAACGCTATCCTCAAAACATGATCACTCCATTTGAAATCTGCAAAAACACTCATACATACGTACGCTCACACTACATATTATGTAAGATCATATGACTCATTGCTTACGAATAATGTAAAGGTTTGTTTAAATGACAGATTTATACTGACTAATCGATTTATAATATCTAAGATCGCAAATAAACAAAATCTGATCGACTTTAGGTGAATGATTAAATAGCGTTTAGATGTATACAAACAATTAAAAACAACCTTAGTATTAATAATTAAAGAATTATTATAAATAAACTTAATGGATAAAAATTAGTAAGAATTACAAAAATGCTTTTTCTTACCGTTTTAAGCAGTTTCTCAAGCTTCAAATCTTCGACTGAATTTCCAAGAACCAATTTTCAGAAGACAGCCGTTTTATATCTAGAAAAATCAGAAGCTTTCATTATTTTTATTATTATTACAATAATAATAGCAAATGTATGATAATTTAACTAAAACTAAATTGCCTTTGAATCCTTCCAATATTTTGTTATTTCTCATCAAATGATATATTTGAACTTATATGCAACGAAATTAGTTACAAGCTGTGTTACTAAATAAACTCGACGAATTACTCTTTTAGATTAGTTTTATTTATTTATTTATTTCGTTAGTAATCAACATTAAGCATGTATGAGTACTATAAAATAGGCAGAGCTGGATTAAAGATAAGAAAAAACAAGTAATATTTCAAGAAAAATAATTTAGTTCTATCTATCTATATGTATATATATATATATATATATATATATATATATATATATAACTTACGGAAAAGGAAAGGTAAAATAGATATATGGATGTCAACAAGGTGTTGGGATGAGGAAACCCAGTGAGCACTCACCAATCAGACGATTGGTGAGTGCTCACTGGGTTTCCTCATCCCAACACCTTGTTGACATCCATATATATATATATATATATATATATATATATATATATATATATATATATATATACTATATGCACTGGTGGTGTAGTGGTTAGCGTGTCGGCTTTCTATTGCAAAGTTCGGGGGTTCAAACCCCTCGAATGGAGGTTTTATTTATATAAAAAAAAAAAACTATCATCAGTGCCTGGCAGTAGGCAGCAGTACTGTCAGTATGGTATAGAGCCGAAAACAAATGATGTTGGTTGGGTCTATATCCAATACAGCTGTAGGCGTGATCAGGACGATTTGAACGGCTACAGTACTGCGATGTGGAAAGCAAGAGGGAAACTACCACATTACAATCCCTAGTAAAGATTATATGGTTGGACAATATGAGTTCTCTCGAGGTAAAACAATCCGGAGGTAAAATAGTCCCCCAATCGGATCTCCGGGCGGGGACTGCCTTGAGGAAAACATTTGTCGAAAGTAAATTACGAATAGGGACTTGGAACGTAAGAACTATGAGAAAGGCAGGAAAGCTAGAGAACTTGAAAGAAGAAATGAGAAGAAATAGAGTTGACATTATAGGGCTAAGCGAAACTAGATGGGAGGGAGAAGGACAGTTCGACTCGGAAGAATTCACGGTAGTTTATTCTGGAGGAAATAGTGGGGAAAGGGGAGTAGCTCTGGTACTTAGGAAAGATATGATGAAAAGCGTGACAAAGATAATAGCAACGAACGATAGACTGATGGCAATAACGCTAAAAGCAGTCCCAGTGGACATGCTGATAATCCAGGTATATATGCCAACGTCAGCTCATGACGATGAAGAAATAGATGAGATCTATGAGCAAATTAATGAAATTTACGAAGAAGACGGAAGAGGAAAGGTAAACTGCATAATAATGGGAGATTGGAACAGCATAGTCGGAGAAGGACAGGAAGAAAATGTTGTCGGGCAATACGGACTTGGGAAGAGAAATCGAGGAGGGGAGAAACTCGTAGAATTCTGCATCAATAATGACCTTGTAGTGACTAATACATGGTTCAAAAACCATAAACGAAGGTTATACACATGGAAAAGCCCAGGAGATAGAATGAGATGCCAAATAGATTACATCCTTGTAAAACAGAGATTTAGGAACAGCATAAAGAACGCCAAGGCATTGCAAGGAGCAGACATTGATTCAGATCACAGCCTTCTAATACTTGACGTGAGTACAAAGCTCAAACAAATAAGAAAAACGAGAAGAGAAAGACAGACCTGGGACCTAGAAAAACTGAAAGAAAGGCAGGATGTAGTCAGCATGAAGTTGGAAGATAACCTAAGAAAGTTGGAAAACAAACCGAAGACCGTTGATATAGAATGGGATGAAATTAAAACCAGTATCAAGGATACCTTGGATAAAGAGATTGGAAAACAAGAGAAGAAAATCAGAAAACCATGGATCACGAAGGAAATGCTGGAGAAAATGGATGAGAGACGAAAATGGAAAAACGTTAACAATGAAGAAGGTAGAGCCAACTATAGGCGTATAAACAATGAGTTGAGAAGGGTAACAGATAAAGCTAGAGAAAATTGGCTAAAAGGAAAATGTGATGAAATAGAACAAATGGAGAAATTAGGACGGTACGATATGATGTACGCTAAGGCACTGGAATTAGAAGATAAGAAGTCTAATGGAATTTGTGGTAAAGGAATTATGAATACGGATGGGAAGATAGTCTCAGAAACAAAGGATGTAGCACAGGTATGGGAAGAATACATTAAGGAATTATACAGCAAACAGACAGGAGCGGCAAAAATAGAACTGGAAAATGAGGAAAACATTGAAGAAGACAACTTAGGACCAAGTATTATGGAGAGCGAAGTAGAAAAAGCGATAGTGGAACTTAAGAAGGGGAAAGCCACGGGCAGCGATGGAATACCGGCTGAGATACTTAAAGTCATAGGATCAGAAGGACTAAAAGCGATCACGAAATTAATTAATAAGATTTACGACACGGGAGAGTGGCCTCAGGATTTCCTAGAAGTAACAATGATCCCTCTAAAGAAGAAGCCAAAGGCAATGCAGTGTAAAGATTACAGAACTATAAGCCTTCTGTCACACACATCGAAGATCATCACGAGGATTCTTAATAAAAGGCTGGAGAAAAAGGCAGAAGAAATAATAGGGGAAGATCAATTCGGTTTCAGAAAAGGACGAGGAACTAGAGATGCTATAGGAGTAGTTAGAATCATATCAGTAAGGGCAATAGAATACAGTCAAGATATCTGCGCATGTTTCGTAGACTGGCAGAAGGCCTTTGATAGAGTAAATTGGGTAAAGTTGATGAAGATATTAAAGGATATAGGTGTAGACTGGAAAGACAGGAGACTGATTAGGAATCTATATGAGAATCAAGTTGTAAAGGTCAGGTTTGAGAATGTGGACACCTGCGGAATAAATATCGGTAGAGGAGTAAGACAAGGATGCTGCCTATCGCCAACCCTATTCAATATATATGGAGAAAGTCTAATGCAAGAAGCTTTAGAAGGCACAGGGGATTTCAAAATTGGAGGAAGGATTATAAGAACAGTAAAATACGCAGATGATCAAGTACTTCTAGCAAGAAAGGAAGAGGAGCTACAAAAAATGATAAATAGACTAGTGATAACAGGTAGAAAATACGGTATGGAAATAAATACAGAAAAATCCAAGGTCATTCGAATATCGGGTAAAGAAGAGAATCTGAACATAACTATTGGGGGAAAGCCATTAGAACAAGTTTCAGAATATAAATACCTTGGAAGTATCATCAGAATATAAATACCTTGGAAGTATCATAACACGAGAGGCAAAATGTACGGATGAGATCAAAACTAGAATAGGAAAAGCAAAAGCGGCTTTCAGGAGAAAGAAACAACTACTTACAGGGAATATAAGGGAAGATATCCGCAAGAAGTTGATAAAATGCTACGTATGGAGTATAGCATTGTATGGGGCAGAAACATGGACGCTAAGGAAAAATGACATCAAATACTTGGAAAGCTTTGAAATGTGGACTTGGAGGAGAATGCTGAAGATAAAATGGACAGATAAGATGAAAAACGATGAAGTGCTACGAAGAATAGGAGAGAAGCGAATGATTATACAGACTATCAGAAAGAGGAAGGCTAACTGGGTTGGACATTACCTGAGGAGAGAGAGTATGATTAAAGACGTGTTAGAAGGAAAACTAGATGGGAAAAGGGAAAGAGGTAGGAAAAGGTTTCAGCTGATAGACGATTTGAAAGGGAAAGAGAGTTATCAAGATATAAAGAGGACAGCGGAAAATAGGAGTATATGGAGAACCAGGTTTAACCATGAATAATCACGGACCCGTCTACGGACAGACTACCTATGATGATGATGATATATATACAAGTGAGGAAAGAATGCATATATACATTGTAATTCTACCTTCCGGTAGGTTTTAGACACACACTACCAAATCTGCGTAATCCAAAACACTTCTCTTCAAGTTCTCGTACCCGATTCTTTCTTTTAAAGAATATTCTCTTCCAACCTCTTTGCCTCTTTCCTAACGTTCTTTCTTCTATGATTTATTTTAAAAGACCGTTTCTTTCTGATTTTTACCAACTCATTTTTGCAGTCTCTCCTTTACTACTCTAATTAAGGTATTTTTTTCCTCTACCGTATTAAAAACTTCTTAAAAATTTTCATTCCGAATGCCTTTGAATTTAAGTAACTAACTAGCATCTGATGGTCCCTTTCAGAACTATTTACCAATACTTTGTCGTCTGTATATTTAACTGATTTAACCAGGCTCTTTCCCACATTAACCTTTGTTTCCAAGTTCTCACATGTCTTATCATTTCTTCGGCATGAATAATAAACAATGATAGAGAGACTAGGCATTCCTGTCTAACGCCTCTTCCTAGCATTGCCACTGATTCTCCTTCTGTTACTTTTACCTGCGCAGTCTAGTTCATGCCTATTTCTCCAATCCACCCTTACTTTCCTCAACACCTCCATTAGCAAAAAAAATTACATAAGGCGATTTTTCACCGACTAGTTTCTTCCCATCGGAGTAAAGAATTGCAGATGCTAAGTATTGCTCGCTGTCTACATTTGTAGCATCATGTACTTTTTTCGCAATTTTCTCTATTACTTCCAAGCAGCTAATTTAATATCCATCTATTTACTGTTTACTCTTATATAGGCCAACTGATTCAGAAAATTTTTTGTCCGTAGACGGATAGACAAACTAAATACAGAAGAGATTAAAAAAATATTATTACTTAATCTTCATCCTCAAGAAAGCACTGATTACCAAATGCCATATATTACTTGAAATACCGTAAAATATTGTATAATATTATAAAATGAGAACTAAACCTTGTTATTTAAAAACCCAAAATCATTCTTGGCAATTAAAAGATTCAAAGAAGAAAGATTCCCGAATACCAATTAAATTTCGCTTTTATGGACAGCACGTAATGATAAACGATATAATACTTAGAAATCTACAAAATTATACAAAATCCAATTATTACAAAATTTGCGGAAGAAAAATTATTATATTATTCGTAATACAACCGGTCGTGTATGCACGATATTACGTTGAAAAAAGAAAATCAAATAGGCGAGGAAAGAAAAGAGAACAATTCCATCAAAAGACTCCGAGATTGCATTAAGATGGTTCTCTCATAATGACGAGGAAGATAAACTCATTCCCTTTATCGAGAAAGGATATGCATAAACGAGCCTTATGAATATTTAAGACACGACCTCCAGAGTGGAAAAAAGGATACATAACGATTTCTCAAAGACGACGCGACTCTCTCTTTCTCTCTCCTCGTATCCTAATCCCAAAATGATAAAAAAAGAAAAACGACATATAAATGAATTCCTCGGGAGTGAAAAAAACTAAAGCATACGGAAACCTCCACCTCAAGAATGAACAGTCGCAATTTTTTTGACGAGTAAAGTCGCTACCTGTCTCTATATTCCCTCTTTCGAAAGGAGAGCTTTTATCAGTTTTTAATTTTTTATCGCGATTTCAATCCCCCTAACCGTGCAATCCTTGCTAGATTCATCATTCACCCTCTCGTCCATAAAAAAATTAAATTCTTCTCCCCCGATCTCTGCCTTCCCTTTCTCTCAGGGCCATATACTTCCCGGCCCATCTACTTTCACCCCTCCCTTCCTCCTCTCCACTCACTCCACCCATCGTACGCTAAGGCAAACCGTAGCTATTTAAATTTTAGGGCATTTTCTTTTTGGGCCATCAATTCCTCCCCCACAATCCCGTCCCCAGAACCAACAACACTCCCCATCCTCTACCACCCACCAAAACCTTAAGGGACGCCCAGACTCTTTAGAGAAAGGAACAAGCGAGGAATACTAGGAGAGGGGTGGAAAAATATTCGAGAAGAGAGAGGAAGGAAGTTGGGAGAAGAGAGAAAGAAGAAGAGGGGGAAAGAGGAGAGGCAAAATGGAAGGTAAGAGAGGAGGCAGGGCGTGGGAAGAGGAGGAGAGAGAAGAATAGGAAGGGTCGAGTTAGTGGGAGGAAGTAGAGAAGGAAAGGTGTAAGAAGGAGAAACGATAAGATTGGTGAGGTTGGGAGGAGGGAGTTAGGAGTGAGGGAGGGAGGAGATGAGGGAGGAGAGGAGGGACTAGAGGATATAGGAATGAAGGAAAGGGAGAGGAGAGGAGGGAGGGAGGAGGGAGAAAGAACGGGAGGTAGAGAGAAGGAAAGGGAGGGTAGAGACGGGGAGGAAAGGAGAGAGAAAGGAGAGGAGGAATGGAGGAAAGGAGGGATGGAGGAGAGTATAGAAGGAGGAGGGAGGGAGAGAGAAGGGAGGAGATGAGAGAGGTGAGATGAGAGGGGTAGGAGAAGTGGGATGGAGAAGAGAAGGGAGGAGGTGAGAGAAGGAAGAGAGGGGGAGGAGATGAGGGAGGAGGGAAGAGAGGGGGAAGAGAGGAGGGAGGGAGAGAGAAGAGAAGGGAGAAGATGAGAGAGGGAGGAGAGTAAAAGAGAGAGAAGTGAATGGAGGGGGGATATAGAATGGAAGGGAAAGGGAGGAGGGTGAGTACAAAGGGAGATGGAGGAGAGAGAGAGAAAAGATAGAGTGTAACTTAGGAGTTAGTGAAGAGGACAATGAGGAGAGAGAGAGGGACATATTTTGGGAGAGGAGGAGCAGAAAATGGAGGGAGGAAATACGAGAAGGTTCGGTGGCTAAAGGTTGAGAAAAAGTGGAAAAGGAGTTTCGGGGACGGAGAATTAGGGTGGACTGAGAAGGGGGGATCTTTTCAGGGGACGGGGAGGCACCGGTGATTGAAAACTCTCCTCATTAGAATTCTCCCAGACTCGAAATCGGCCTGATTTTATTTCCTTTTCTTTATCTTTAGCCAAACTCTTTTCTCCCAACCCCAAACGTTCTTCCTCCCCCTCTCTGCCCTCCATTACCTATTCCTCTCTCCCTCCCTCTCGTTTTTTTCGGGGCCATTTAAATGAAATTTTTGGGGACTTGGATAGAGTGGGTTTTTTGTTTTTTTTTGTTCCCCCTCTACTCCCTCGCGCTCGCGAATTTTTTTATTCGCATGCAAAAGATGGATGATTTGCAACTTTTTATTTTATTTTTCCTTGATATTCCAGCCCCCTTTTCTCTGTTGGCATCTTTCTGCTATTCCTTTCCGACCATTCGTCGCTTAAATGCCATTTCATCTTCTTCTATTGCTGTTCCTTAACCTCCTCTTTTCCTCCTCTCCTAATACATTCTTTCTTTTCTTGCTTTTTATTTATTCTAATTACTATACCATAACTACTATCATATATCTATTTCTCTTCTTGTGTGCGAGTATTTTTATACCATTTTTGTCTTATTTCCTTAGCATTTCATTTGTACCTTACTCAATTTTACTACATCAATATTATCATACATTTTATTTTACATATCTTAATAGAAAACGAATCTCTAATCACATCATTTCCCTAATATAGTCTAAAACCTTCGACGCCTTTTGATACCCTAGGATTTATCACTCTTATTCTTTCTTTCTATTTTCCCTCCACAATTTTCTCCAAATCGTCTTTTCATTTTCCCACACCTTCAATATTCCTTTCTACTCCAACCGCCTTTCATTCCTATTATTCGATTCTCTCTCTACTTGTATCAATTTTCTCATCTCTATTCTTTCTCTTCCTTGTTCAGTTTTTCCTCCATACACTATACTTGCAAAACTCTATACTTATTCTTACCCTTCGCAGTCCCTTTCCCTCATCTAACGTACATACGCGATTCATCTTAAAGGGTTGGAAACTATTGAACCTGCTCCGAAAATATTATTTTTTTTAATTTGAAATATCATCATCCGCGAGAGGCCGCATTTGGCGGATCCGTAATTTCGCGGATAAAATACGGTTTGGCTCAATGCCTGCACATCTGCAAAGGAGAAATTCCTTTTAGCGGATGCGGACGAAGAACGCAAGTTGGAAAAAGAAAGAGACAAGGGAGAAAAAAGGAGAGATTTTAAAATGCAAATCGAAAGAGGCGTGAATTTCAAATTGTCGTCTCGAGTTACGCTACCGAATCTATTGGCAATAGTCTCCAGCAGAGCCCGTTATTGACGAGTACCGTTTGTTAATCCACTAGAAAGTTTCGTGCAAGCAAAAAATGGCCGAAATTACGCATTGCTTTTGATATAAAAAAGAGTCAATTTCGAATATTTAGCGATCTTATCCGACTGGAATCTGACTATTATTACTAAGATTTGAATTTTTTATGTAACGCAAATGAGTTGACAGTCTTTCGCTCTAAAGATAAATAGAGTTAGACCTGTCTAACCTGGATATCTCGGAACTGGAGGCGTTTCGGAATATAGAAATTTTCGAACCACGGGTGGTTACTATATAATGATTGTAATTTAATTCCAAAAATTATTTAATTCATGATTTAACGTCTTTCAGGAAAGGATATAAAAATATAATGCATGAGAATACATAAAAATATAAAAACGAATATGATAATTTATGAGGTTCCTCATAAAAGAAGTTTTGTTTAGCCGATCCAGAAGAGATCAGAGATGAAATGGACAGTTTCTATGTATTGCGGAAAATTTTCACAATTTTACTAATTTCTTTTTTAAGTGGAGGGACATTCCCGAACCAAGGATGCTCCTAATCATAAATTTTGGATTAAAGAGGATCCGTTTTATTTCATTTTAGTTTAACACTATAAATTACAATATTAATTTAAGACAATTTTACAAAGCTAAAAATTATTTCTTCACTAGAAAATTATAAAGTTCGTCTTTTTGCTGAAATTTTTCGAATAAGGACTTACATTTTTACTTTCCCCATATACGTAGTATGAGAAAGTATTGTTTTCATTAAAAAAATTGAACTCGAAATTTCAACGGTAATACATGCTTTAAGGTTCACTGAACACGTTCTGACTAGTTTGGCGATGATGTCTGTGTGTCTGTCTGTCGATCTGTATGTGATAGATTTTTGTGGGCGCTCTAACTCAAAAACTATTAATCAGGTCAACGCAAAATTTTATATATAACATTTTCATAAAAGTTAAAAGATCTGAGTAGTTTTTGGTAGAAATCGGTTTACCGGAAGTGGGTGTTTACTTTTGTCACTTGTCAGTTATTTTGAAATATTTGCTTTAATATTTGATAAATTAAAAATGTACTGGAATAATAGTTGTAGGAAATATAATTTTCTATAACCTTTGTTTGATACATTTATCCATGTAATGCATTGTTTAAGAGATATCTTATAATTTTAGCTGCCACCACCACGCCACCTACCAAAGACTATTGTTAACAATTGTCGCTTAGTTACGTCTTACAATTAGTAACGCTCCATTTTATTTTCTTAATTGTTAACCGGAAGTAAATATTGACAACAATCCCAGGACTAACAACATGTAATTTGCCATATAAATATGGAGAAAGTCATGTGTTGCCCACATCAGTTTATTAAAATGAAAATTTGCGTATTTGTCTAAGGTAACTCCATTAGTCATAAGAAGATTATAAACAACCATCCTTCTGGTTATAAGAGATACATAGAGCTTTAGTTTTCAATGTTAGATGGTTCTGGAGTTAAAATTACTGTTAGTAAATTTTAAAAATTATCTTATACCTATGATATTATTGACATTTTATTTTTGTAAGACAGCAAAGCGAATCGTAATTACTTCAATCGTAGATTTAAAAAAATTCAAACGGTTTATTATTTACAAGGATATTATTAACACCAATGAAAGCCTTTTAACAACATTGCTATGTGGCGGGAGCCAGAAATCGTGTTTTCATTTCTCCTAATTCGTTTACATTTCTCCTCATTCGCGTCGTCTTTGTTTTTATAGCTTTGATATTAGCTGAGCTAGCGTACAAATCCGCTTATCCGCTACTTTGTGAAGAATGGACAATCATTTTATTAAAAGCTAATGCGGAGTGTAAATATTGCACAATACATCTCTAAAAATCTCAAGATAAACACTGCAACAACTCTCAAATTTCAATAGTGAGTAAATCAATCCGGATATAATTTTCCGTGATATTTTATCGTTGAAAACTGGATCTAATTTCTGGGTCTTAATGCCCAAGGACACTTGGTTATTTGTACACAGAATTCAAACAAAAATAAATTTTTAATAGTTATGGAGAAAAATTAATACGCTAATCATTAGGACATTATAGCATCAGTAAAGTAGGCATTAACAATATATACAAAATTCCAGATTAAACTCTTAAAATTTCAAAAATTAAATATTTATCTAAGATAACCCTAACAGCCAAAGAGAAATGTATTTTTAGATATGGTTTCGATAATTTTCTTGTTAGAATTTAAGTAATTTTAGAGTTAAAATACTTTTAAAACGTTCGTTTTGATCCCAAACTAAATTATAAAGTCCAGGAACCGGAATAATCCGAAAATCGGATATTCAAAAAATATTCCATTAAATAGTTCGCGCGGGTTGTGACAAACAAATCCATTTTAGTTCGGCGCCGATATTTTTCTGTGATAAACTTTGTTTTCTTCGTGATTTAGCTGTTTGGGGTTGCATACGGTGATTTGTAAACATTTTTAATTTTTTTATGTCCGTATATTAAACAGAAAAGGGAATTAGATGGACTCATGAGTAACTTGGCAAATAAAATGCACGACAAAGACTTTTCTGTAAATTACTGAAAATGTTAGGAAATAACACTTCTACTTAGAATCCTGCAATGCAGAGTCGGGTTAAGGGTTTTGTAGGCTATGGATCGTAGGCCTTTTAACTATTATATTATTATTATTATTGATTTTTCAAGAACTCTCCTTCCAGAAATTGAGAACGAATTGTGAAGGGAAGCGTTCTTTTTCGAAGCTAAAGCTGATAAAAAAACAGTCTCCGATCAACCATAGGACAACAACGCTTGTCTTCCCTTGCACTACTTTCTATTGAGAATGTGATCGTGCAAAACATACCATTTGAAGGAGTAATTGCTAATTTTGCAATGAAAAAATGTCGAAAAGTTCATCTCCGGTGTAATTTATTATTATTATTATTATTATTATTATTATTATTATTCACATAAACGCTACAATTGGGAGCAGGTCCCGGTGGCAGCGGGTCCCCATCACAACTCAATGCATAATACCCAAATTACATAATAAAAACTGGGTTTACTTAATACAAAAATATAAGGTTTTTGATACCATTTCCTATACACTATATACTACTTCTTAACTTCAAGTTACAGTCACCATATAAAAAACATTGATATTCACATGACTCTGCCTCTTTGTGTATACACTGTGACTGACTTTGGTATATAAATATAATGATTCAAGAAGATATCTTTGTTAAATTTTTTATCATACAAACAAAAAAACATGGTTAAAAAGGTTTTAGAAGGCCCTAGGCATAGTGCCTACTGTGTATATTGAATAATCCGGGCTTGCTGCGATGAGTATAACATTCGTAACACTAGTGGTTATGATTTTAATAAGTCGAAGTAAGAAGTATTAACGTTTACCGTGCCAGTTATAAGGAAATATCAGTGCATTCATAAAAACTATTTACCACCCTTCAAATATTCTCATTCCACCACAGCTATCTTTTTTATTTTCTATTTACAAAAGACGTCAAAAAAATAGTTTGGTAGTTTATTTAATATACCTATAACAGCATTTTTTTGACTCATTATTAGATTTAAAACGCTGACCTCTCAATTATTTTTCAACTTTAGATGAAATAAAGGGCCATAGGGTGTTATTTCTTTTAAATATGGTAGATCAATGACCTCCAACCCCATTCATTTGGTCGTCTGTTAGAGAATCTGATAGCGATGCGCAGGTGCGTTATCAAGTTGCAAAATCCAACCGTGGTTAACAAGAAGAGACATTTTTCTATGAGTTACGCTGATAGCGGGCCTCTCAGCACATTAAAATGTTATTATGCATGCCGTTTGCTCTTAACTCTTGAAATACAATGACCCTAAAATACTCCGACTTTGTCAAAGAAAACCAAATCACTTTTCCGGCAGTTTGACAAACCTTCGCCTACTGAAGTCAGGGAATCTTCGAAGGTTTGTACCGAAAACTTGTCTTCAGAAATGGTTTGTAGTGTCAAAACGACGAAACAACTTTTTAAAAATTGCTCGAAATGATCCTAAACGCACCAAAACGCCGTTCCGGTTCGTCACACGCGTCGGTAATATCGTTTCGTCAAACATTTAATAATACCGTTCCAGAAAGTTAGCTAGATCGTAAATGGACCATATATTATGTATATACTATAAATTATCTATGTATGTATATATACTGCATATTATGTATCATTCAATATTTGCTGCACGAGCGGAAAGAGTGCCCGGAATATTGCCATCTATAAACATTCACTGGAAACTGTTCAAGCAGAGTACACACACGCACTGATCCTCTATTTTGACTTTAAGCTATTTAGCAATGCGAGTTTCATGTCCATTGCCTTCAGTTCCACTTCCAGAATAAGCGTTCCGTTCCGTAGTATTTTCCATTTCGAGCAAGTCGACGTCTTTTTGCAAAAACATTGGATTTCGAAGAATTTTTCCTTTCAGATGATACTTGGGATGCATATGTTAAAGGGGCGTGCTAGTAGGTTTGGTCGTTTAAGTATTAAGGGCAGCAGTGGATTTGTAATAAGGCCGAAGTAGGCAATGGTCTAGGGGAGGCGATGTTATGGGGCGACTATAAAAAACAGGATTTCGGGGCGGGAATAAAAAAATATATTATTACGCAGACTTTTGACGAATTAAACTATTATGATCCGCAGGCGGACGGATGTGCAGACAAACCATATAAATGAGCGATTTTTGAAAGAAATTGCCAAAAAGGGGGAGGAAAAATAATTTGGACTAGGGGCGAGAAATTTCTTAATCCGCTATTGATTAGGGGACAATGGTGTATGTATGGTGGTATGATTCAGGGGCGGTATAAGTGGAATTCGATAAAATTGGAAAGTATTTATTTATTACTGCAATTACGAAACAAATAGTAACTGTTATATAAATATATAATATTTTTAAATGGATATTATGTAATGTTACGTAAATAATATATGTCAATAGTTACTATGTAACAGTTAAGAGTTTCCAAAAGCGGCCAATATTTAGGTTTTAAATCGGTATTCCTCAAACTGTTTCCATTTTATTATCTTCTTCATTCATTGGGAAATATTATTTTTTATTTTTGCATGAAACGGAATGTATGTAAGATATTTTACATTGCTCCTTCCATGTTTTTTGGGATTCTACCGCGTGTTGAGTCTTTTAATGACGACTGTTTCGCAGCTGGCATCTTCAGGTCTTGTCGTTTGCAGAAATTCGGCCGTTATTTATACCCACATCGGTCGGATGAAGTGCGTTGTGATTGGCTGTTCGTTTCTTGATCTCTATTGGCTGTTGGAATACTCTCTTCCACGTGTTAGAGAGAATGTATCCATTAAAAGACTCAACACGCGGTAGAATCCCGAAAAACATGGAAGGAGCACGAAAACACCGCGGAAGCCTTCGTAATAATATTTTACATTGATCACTTAAGGGTACAACTGTATTGTAAGTTTACCTTAAATGCCGTTTTTCCGTATCTCTCAGTTTATGTTTTAGTTCTTATATGTTATCAGATTTCAAATCGACACGTGAATATATGGTCTACCAATCCGTTTACAAAAATGTAGAAGTTGGTTATTCCATTTGTCAGTATAAATCGTAGCCTAAATTTCCAAAAACCATTTGGGTGTAATTTAAGTTGTTAAATAGAATTTAAAATTTAAAATTTAAAATTTTACGGTCAAGGAGTTAATTCTATTTAACATCAATTTCGCCGTAGTCTCCATCTTTACTTATTTATTGTAATTTAAGTTCTAGAAGGGGCGATATTTATCTTTAAAATATTGAACTAAATTACATTAAATAACATTTTAAAGGCTTCTAATCTAGAATTGAATAAATATTCCATTTCCTTGGACCGTCTTTATCTCCGTTTCATTCTTATCAATTAACCCCATTCATCGCCTTCGTCTTCTTATCGTATTATTCTTACAGCTAACAGTTCACAATCATTTTCCCTTAAAAAAAACTTTGTCCTCACCCTAATAGTCCCTTTACTTCTTCATCCCTTCTTTATCCCTACTTCCCAAGACCTTCACCACCCCATCTTTCTTTCTTCCTTTCTCTCCTTCTGTCCGTTAAATTCCGGACGGTTACCTTGTTACTTATACTCCCACGCCCTCTCCATTCTTTTTCTCCTCTACACTTCTTCTTCCTTTTTTCCCACTCCATATTCTCTCGCACTCTCCCCCTTCTCTTCAACTCTCTTACACCCCTCCCTCCTCCTCTCTACTTCTTCCCTTTTAATTAAGACCTGTCTCCAAAGAGAGTTTCTTCGCCTCATCAGTTTTTCCTTTTTCAGCCGACCATCCCTCCTCCTTCTCCATCCTTCTTATTCCTCCCTCCCACTTTATGCCTTCCTCCCTATCTCCTATCCCTCCTCCACTCACCCAGTCTCCCTTCATTTTGTCAATTTTCATCGAAACTTCGATCAAAGAATGCCTTATTTTACTTCCCTTCACGAGTTGGTAGCGTTGTATTTTGAACTCCGAAGGAGATAAATGTTTAGCATCCACGAATTGTTTTTAAGGTGGTTCCAGTGAAGAGACGGTAAAAGTTTTGGGAAGGAATTGCATTCCTCGATCTATGTTTAAGTCATTTACATGGTACCTATTCACGACTAGGTGCTGTGTTGAACGCCTGAAAAACCTGTCAAGATGCATTTTTAGCTAAAAGTTTGATGAAATATTTTTATTGCCATCTCAAATTCCCACATATCAAATTCATTTTATTAGCCTTATGTTACTACGCATTAACGAAAATCAAACAAAATTTCAGATATGCTTAATCACATAAAATATACTTATTATTTAATCGCTAGCGTTTCCGTCCGTATGTAGTGTTATTTTATATTAATTTGGATATTGCAAGATATATTAATATCATACTAGCTCAATAATTTAGGGTATAACCATCATGCTGCTGTCCGAAGACAGGTTTCAGCTGAATCGCTGCCTCCAATTCTCTCTCTCCTCGAAAGCCTCTTTTATACTTCTAATAGGGTACAATCTATGAGTCATTTAAGATAAAAAACTTCAATTAATAATACTTTTAACATACTTTTATTATGAAACGATTCTTATAAACTATTAAGAATTTATGTGAAATTCTTTTAGAGTCGCAAAACTAATATTTTTTAGAGCATCAACCAATAAATTTCTAAATAACGAATTGTTATCCGTCTGATAGCATGTGTTTTGTCTAGTTAGTGTATTTTGAGAAAACAAACTTCTCGCAGATTGGAATTTTGCCTCATTATTCTGGTTTATTTTTATATTTATTTATAAATGTTGGAAAAGCATCCCAATTTTCTCAATTCATTAAACAAAATGAATTTAACCACTTTTAATTCTGCGTATAATACTCCGCATCGTGCAAATGGATGTTTAATATATTCTTCCGTAAATTTATTAATTTATTTCAGGAAAAACTTAGGTTCCATTTCACCTTCGAAAGTCGTTCGATATTCAGTTTGACATAGGTATATCATACGTTAATATAAAATGTATTCGTTCAGTTTCTCGAAAAAAACCTTAATTTCTAACAGTAAATTGTATAACTATGAAATTTTTCTTACCAGTTACTTCAAAAATAGAGTAAAGCCGATAAAAAATTTGTCGAAACAATTGTAAAAAAGTATATGAAATAAATTTTAAACATAAACAGAACAAATTTTTAGTACCATCGAGAAAATTGATATATGATTATCATTTATTGCAACACATACAAACATTTCATTTGTTACTAATTTATATAGGAATAATATTTGAGAGACTCAAGGACCATAACTCTAACCAATGTATTTACGGGAAATTTTTTACGGGAACAAAAAGTTATACCAAATGACTTGCTGATCCACGCGACACGTTATTTCACGTGACAGAACGCTGAAAAGCAACGCAGAAAAAAGCGGAAAATCGGAATAAATACTTTAAATAAAACGAGCAAACATTCAGCGAATCAGAAATTTACAGTTTAATTTTCCGCGCCGCTTATCTTTCACAGGTCAATTAATCCCCCTCCCTCATTTTCTCCTCTTCCTCTCTCCCTTTTTCGAATCACTCTTGCAAGAGACTCCGTCAGTTGTTTTTCGCCACAGTCAATAACAATCAAGACCCCAATGTCATACGTATGAACGAGAATCCTCTGTGTGTGTAATCATCCTTCCGAAATTTTCCTCCGGTGTAAAAATCCTTGCTATAGGTTCATGCCGTACGGATCCTCCACATCTCCCTTCCGTCCGATGCCAGCATGGCACGTTGAAAGAAGGGTACGGAGAGGAAGGGTTTAGAGGAAGGATAAAAAGAGAGGGAGCAGAATTTATAAAGGGCGGAGCAGGAATAATCCAGCTGCCGGACGGAACGAACTGAAATTCCTCTCCCACATCAGCCTGCAGGGAAATTCCGTCCGGCCTTAATTAACAGAGATCTTCCCACCCCTCCTCTTCCCTTTTCTTACCCTTACATCCACTCTCCCCCGCCTCCCTCCATCTCCACTATTCCGCAAGCGAACCAGCCATTTCACCCATACCCCGAACATACCCGTCTCCATATATACTACCGAAAACCTATCCATTCCCTCTCTCCACCCCAAAATCTCGCATCTCTTTCACGTTAAGATGAAAGAAGCGTGGCGAGGCGCAGAGAAATATCCTCCCCCTCCATTTTCGGAGACGTTCTTATTCCTCCTCATCCCTCCTCTCACTCCTCTCCCATCTTTCTTCCTCTCTCTCTGTGTCTCCAAATATATATATATATATACATAATATTAATTATCCATTTCCTTCTCTCTTCGGCTCTCTTTAATGAGGAAAAATAGACGCTAGATTGGTTATTTTGAAAGAGAAGTCGCCGCTTTCTGAACGAGTAAATTAGCAGAGAATAGAGAACGCGTATTAATGGGTCTCCGGTACGTTTTTTACGAGAAATAAAGAGAGAAAAAGAGATAAACTTCTTCCTTCAATTCCTTAGCTATCTTCCACTTTCTCTCTATCTATCTCTCTCTCACACACATTTCTCACGCAAATTTAGGATTAAATGGAAAATAAATAACCAAAGCAGATGCGGTAATAATTTATATCCCTCCTTTTATCGCATTCGTACACCATTGGGTTCGAAAAAGAGGATGGAGAACGATATAACGAAAACAAAAGAGTTGCCCGAACCGTAAGATCTTCTTTTACGAAAAAAAGGTTGAAGATAAATAATATACAAAGAGGAATTCTAATGATTTCGGGCAACAACAGCTGAGGAAGCTAATTATTTTCCCTTTTGAAATTCCTCTGGGAATAATTAGGCGGGAAATCTGCATAAAATTATACTAATTGAGTGAGACTTTCGCATTAGCTGCGTTTAAAATAACGCTCCATCTTTTGAGACTAACTTTATGGAGACGAATTTCTCTTTGACAGAAGATTCGCCGCGAGGAGAGTGCTATGACAACGTATTTCTTTTAAAAACTATTAAAGTGTAACTTAAATTAGATTAGAAGACATTTTGCGTGGCAGTCAAATTTTGACTGTTTGGAAGACTTTAGAAAGGATATTGTAATAATTCTTCAAAAACAACAAAGATGATATAAGGAAAATGTAGCCGTTTTTTATGGTTTACTCTGTAAAGACATTTTCTACAAGTAAGTCACTGGTTGGATTTAGTTAAAACTAAAAGAACAACAGTATAATTTAATACTCTAATTACTTTAAGCTCATAATTATAAAATTTTGTCTATTTAAAATTGATATATTTATTCATTAATATTTCACATACAGCACAAAAAGGGCCAATTTACAGTGAAATTCATCACTAAATAAACGACAAATACAAACATCCATGTCCTAGACGGGATTCAAACCCGCGATCTTAGTATCCGTTGGCAGATATTCTAACCACCCGTCTACCAATATAATTCTCTGAATTGATGAGAGGTGTTTGCTAGTTTGATTTTTATTTAAAATCACACTCATTCTCTTGATATATGAATTTAAAATTTTGCTGCAACACTTCAGGATAGTCTTTAATAGACATTAATCAACATTATTTTACATATTAGGATTTTTAGCTGCCTATTTCAACAAAATCCGAATACTATTTTTAGAAAAGGAGCACTAATGCACAATATCTTTTATCAGTTTGCGTTAATGTGTGAATCTGTCTCTACTATCTAGCACCAATTCGGATTTTGGAAAATGGAAATGTTCACAAAACAAAATAATTTTTCGCTGTAACCTATATATAGTACAGAGACACATCTGCTCTTCATGAAGGGATGTTCTTGGGAATTATTTTAATTCAATTTTTTAAATTCAATTTTTTTTTGTTTTCCACCCGTTGCCTAATTAGTTTTGGATGGTCACACAAATTGCTCCCATCTGCTGAAATTTAATGGCCAAAACAAAAGTATTATAGATTATAAAAACTATAAAATTATATTTGAAACAGCATTAGTTTAAACACGCTCTCTGTAAGTCCTCTTTAAGCAAACAGAATAAAAGGGCAAGAGCGTAGGCCGAACAAATACCATTTGTACAGATGGTTCTCGTTCTCATTTCCCCACATTATATCAGTCGTAATTACAACACACAACATTTGTTAAGTACTATCCGCTTAGAGTATCTCGCACACGTCCTCGGCAGTTTTGATTAAGAACGCTTTAATGTCCACGCATCTGTCACTTCGTTTGGGAACTCCACCGTCTGCCGGGCACTTTATGAGTGATTATCCCCATCCTTAACTCCCCTTCCTACTTTACTACCCTCCAACTCCTCTTCCCCTCCTCCTAACCCCACCCACTCTCCACGTCTCCGTAGAGACGAGACGAGACTTCGACGCTTAAAAGGTCGTCATAGTTCGTCTCCGTGACTACGCCGACCGCACGCCTACCCCACGTGCCCGCACCCCCCACACCAACGCCACCCATCTCTCTCCCTTCCACTCTGTATCCTTAATTATTCAGCGCTTCCCTTCCCTACTCTTCCTCTCCCACACCTATCCCAACGGCCTCTCTCGCTCCCTCTACCCCTCTCCCTGTTTCGGTCAACTCTCTTCCTCCACCCCCATGGGGAACCTCCGAAGCAGATTCCGTGCCTTGGAGATTGTTCCCTACGGGATAGAGGGTTTAGGATGGAGTAACGAAGCGGGGGAGGGACCGCTGTGGTCAACTATCCGCTCTCCCTTCCAACCGCCACACGGCCGTGCTGGAAAGTCCAGTAAAGACCTCTCTCTCTTTTTCTTTCTCTCTCTCTCTCACCATTTCCTCGCCTTTCTTACCTTTCTCCCCCTTTATCCTTCTCCCACTCTCACCTTTCCCTCTTTCTCCTCCTCTCCCTCAATTCCTCCCTCTTTCTCTTCCCCTCTTTACCATAGAACACTAATGTCCTTCTGCTACTTTCTCTCTTTCTCTGCACATTCTGCACACCCCCTCTTCCCTAGCCATTTCCCAAACTCGCTGACCCGTCCTCATCCCACTAACTCCGTTGCTGTTTCACGCTTACGGGTCCTTCACCCAAATGGATAAAAAGCGCTGAAATTCGCTGCAGTAACGTTTCTGGACGGGAATATAGTATGGTTTCAGTGCGCACGGAGAGGGATACTTAAAGTTTGCAGCACGATCTGGTCCAACAGTGAGTGAATGTCTCCATAAAGTTTGGCAATGAGTTTGTTTTGGGAATAAGTGAGCATATGAGACGCCCGCCATGTGGATATGAATATCATGTTTTGATTTGGCAATTTTTTTTTAAACTTTTAAATTTGTTCTGGACTTTTATATTAATTTGGGATTAACGATTAAACAATTCATACCTAAAATATAACATACAAATCTATAAAAACGATTTTAAAATATGCCCATGTGTAGTCCTGTTTTTAACAAAAGAGAGATAGATTCGTTTATACAATGATTTTTTCATTTATTTTTATGTAACCAGCAATAATTAGAGGAATTAACGTCATTAATACAAAATTATATTAAGTTAAAGCGGCAGAAAAGTGGGGAGAGCTTAATAGCAAAAATATACAACGTAGAATCTCTCCAAAATAAATCCTTAATAATGATGTAGTTTCCCATGTTGACGTTATCACGTTACTGCATCACTTCTGAAGATTCCTTAACATACCTTTTGCAGGTTATTACAGCAAGATTGGAATCTATAAATTCATGCCCAAATATTTCCGTATTCTTGTCAGACTTAGCGGTCTTTTTATAATGATAGAATGCATAGATAACAACGTGAACTAGAAACGATTCACTTAAGAAAAGTTTTTAAGAAAATCCCCTTTGACCAAAACTGTGTTATCAGGCCACTTTATGTAAGCTTTAAGGAGCATTTTTAATGAAATGAAGAGCTATTTTTAACCCTTTTAAATTGTGCTTTCACGTTATAAATAGCGAAGGAAAATAACCTTCGGGAACTAAACTCCATATAAAGATGTGATATTCTTTTCCCGCATAAATAAACCTTATGCCGACAGTAAAATTTTAAGTCAGGATATGAGAAACAATTGAGAATATTCCGTAGGCAACAATTAAATCTCGGTGTAAAAATTTGCAAATAAGGCTTGAGCTGGAAAAATTTACGTCATTTCCTTCTCCCCCATAACGCACCGGAGGGTAGAGAGTGAAAGATCACTCACTGACTTGTAGGAAGCAGAATGAGATAGAGAGAAAGAAAAAAGTCGTAGTTGTTATGAGAGGAAGAGATTTACGATGAAAAGGAGGGAAAATGAAAGAGAAAGAGAGAAAGCTGATTTGTATAAAAAACTCAGTGTATTCAGCTCTCATCCCCAATTCTCCCCTTAAGTAGTAAGAGATCGTGCCCGGTTCGATTCCAAATGACTCTCGCTTGCTTGTACTCCCGAACGCACTTCCGCCTTCATCTGTTTCATTTTTCCTCGCCCCTTGTTCTCCACCTCCTCATTTTTGCCATCCTCTAGTTACCTTTTCCTTAAACCTTTCTTGAGTATCTATCCTTCCTCTGTGAAGTTTTCCCTCATTTATTTTACAGGGCCGCGTTTAATATACTTCGAAGTTCTGTTTGAAAAAAGAAAAAAATCATTGTTACGACCTCTAAATTTTATTTTCGAGGAGAGCCCTAGAGCGCCTGATATCGTGCGAGGGAAGATGAAGTTGGCGACACTATTTTGTCTCCCGTACTACCTCAAAAGAATGTTATTTTTTCGTAACGAACTCAGGCCCGAGGAAATGAGGGGGACGGTGAGTAATACTCATTTTTTCTTAGATTCGCTAAGGCGCTTTATCACCCGAGTTAGAAGTGAATTTTTTATGATAAGTCGTCTAGAAAAGGATGTAAGTGTAATATCTAAGCAAAGGAAAATATAACTTTGTGCAGCATTACTCAGAAACATTTTCTCCTAACATTATATACTGAAATGAGCAAAATTTCTGAAAGGAATCGAAAAAAGTTAATCATTTTTAGCAGGAGGCAATAGATAAACTTTTAGATGACATGCTGGTTTTGGTTCTCGCAAATAAGGAAATGCAAATATAGTCAAATTGGGTTATAAGAAAATTTTGTCGTTATATTCTTTCTTTGTTAAACACAAGAAAACGTAGGTTAAAACGAAAAAAACTTCATTTTTTGATTCGACATGGCATTACTAATGACGTCAGCATAAATTTTCGATATTTTTGGCTTGGTTTTACAATTGTAATTCAAATTCCTAATTTTACTTTAAATAACACCTTTTCCTATAAAAAAACACTGTGCCTACACACATATTTAGAGAAACGCAGTTATTAATTCAGGATATCCTCCGCTTAATATTGTTTCGGATTCTGAACATAATCACAATTCTTCTATAACGTCGACACATAACTGTATTGAAATTTTCTAGTTTTCCCTAAAATTATATTGCTGTAATAGCTCGATATTATAATAGAGCAAAGTTTTTTCTTCAAATATCAGTTGAGAAATACATATTCGCCACTTTACTGGTGGTGTAATACTCATTGATAAACCGTGAAATTCTACTTTTTCTCGTAGATAAAGGTATTGCATTGCTTGATATTCTTTATCGCCAACATTTTAAGCTTGAAGTAACTAACCATGTAATTTGAATCATAAATGGGAAATTTTACAGCTAAAATTTAATTGAATCGACAGGCGAATCAGTTTTTTTCATGTGAGTTGTTTTATTAATGAAGGAGGTTGTAAGGAAGGAATCTGAGAGTGATGTTGGTTGTATATTTAGAAGAGGTTCGTCTTCCATGGAAACAAAATGCGATCTAAATCAGATGTAGAGCTTCCATTCTAAATTCATCAGATCGGCATATCCGTGAGAATGGACGATATGTCCGCGGGATTTTGCATAAACTAACTTGCAGTTCCAAATATCTTAATTTACAATGCCCGCAGTATACCTTATTTCGCTATATTCGTGACAATTAGAAAGTAATTTTACTGCCATATTTTCATTATACCACCGCGACTATAGACAAAAAAGCTCGAATGCAAACCCCAGGTGAATCTTTTCTTTTATCGCTCTCTTCAGCTATATTACCAAATATATGGTTTTTGTTTGAATTCATGACGCTCTCTAAGGCTTGTCATATTTTATCCTGACGGAATTTTTTTTTCCGGTAATGAGAATGGCTCCATAATAAATATAAAATGAATTTACATGACTTTTTAATGTAAGTACACTTATAGAATAGAAATAAAATGAAAACTTTGTAGTTTCCACAATTTTAATATTTCAATATGAACCAGGTTTTTATGTGATACATTACCATCAGTTAAATAAATGAGTTTACAAATACAATACATATAGTCTACTAGCTGAAACGCCCGACTTCACCATGCAGTTTTAAGTAGCAAACAATTTTTATTGCGTATTGTATTGTCAAGTTTTACCATTAATATAATTACGTATTACGTCTAATTTAATATTCACATGATAGATGCACCGAAGCCTAAAGCAGCAATAAAATTATGTGAATTATGTCAATACTATTAGCCAAAACGTAAACTATAAACAAGATCTTTGTTACCTAACAAAGGTAAGTTGATGTATCAATTTATGTGGCAATAAATCCGTCAATTTTAATGGTAAAAGATAACAATGTTCTAATATACCTTGAAAATCATTTGACTCACTTTAAAACTATTCATAGACTATATTTAGGTAAGAATCCATTTGTACTCTTTATCTTGGCGTGGATTTTCCTTGCATTAATCTTTACGTGGCTATCTCCCTTTGAAGAGGACGACAATTAAGAAATTTAGCTTTGCTGCCTCCTGGAAAATGTTAATAAATTTTGCGCATAAAGGATAATTTGGAGCGATTTAACATGATATACGACAAAACATGATCAGAATTAAAATATTCAGTTTTTCATGCGTAAAATCAGCCATTTTTTGTGATCGTAAGTTAATATTTAGGTATATTTATATCCACATCAGTGAAGGGCTGCATGGCATTTTGAGGCTTCTCCGCACCATTTCCCATGCATTCTTATAGAGATAGTATTTTGTTGACCCCATGGGGTATAAGAGACCCCACGGTTTGCAAACCTTGACCAAGTTCTTCCTTTGGTCCATAGGATGGGCCATGAAACTTTTGAATTCAATAGCTTTTACGGTGTAGAAACGTATAAAGAAAATACACACACACACTAAAATATTTATAATATAAGGGGGCGAATAGGGGAAAAAGCAGAATAGGTTAGGGATAAGTTTGGAAAAAGGGGTGATGTGTATATCCCTTCTCTTTTTTCCTCTCTACGCTTCCTCATAGACTATATATATTGCCTTTGTAACCTCATTTCTTTAGCTGAGGATAATGTATCACATCGAAACCCGGGTCGTATTGAACTGTTAAATTTGTGAAAAATACAAAGTTTTTATATTATTTGTTTATCATGAAACTGTTCTACAAGATTACGCCCACCGCCGTAAGTTTTATTCTAGAATACAACTAAAGCGATGGTGACACTAAAGTGATTAATAGATATTGGAAAGGGACTAAAACCAAATGGCAAAGAAAAAACATAATAATATAATACATTTCTCTCGAAACATTTCTTACCATGAATGAGAAAAAATGAATGAGACTGCAGGTAAAAATTGATCATTAACTTTTACATAACTGCTCTTTCTAAGCGCCTTTTCAAACAACCAAAATAGTTTAAATCTTTAAGTTGTCCTTATAAACCATTTATGATATTTTTTAAACAATTGTCCGAGCTATGTCTATGGCGCCTGTAACGCGCCTAATTATTTTCTCGGTTTAATTTATGCAACTCAGTTTTAAGTTTTCATAGCTATAAAGCTCCCCCTTTCTTCACTTTTTTCATCGAAAAACTATTCTGCACATCTCATCTCTTTTGTTTTCCGCGTCGCCCTTCGTCACAATCATCGTCCGAAAAAATGCGCATCTCTCCCTTCAACTGCCTCCATCCCTTCCCGACGCTCATTATTGAAACGCTCACTCGAACCGGAGAACAGCCTCCGCTTTGACGATTATCGTGCTTAGTTGAGCATACCTTCCGCTAGAGGTGCCATTCATGCTTATTTTCCCATCGTCTGTCACTTTTTTCCGTCGCTAGAGAAAAAAGGGTAGACAATTCATGATTCTCTCTTTCTTTTTTCCCTCCATCTCTCCCGCTATCCCTTTTCGAGAATTCTTTTTGATTCACAATTCGTCCTAAAACTTACTTTTTTCGCCATTATATTTGAGGGCGGCAATAAAAAGATCTACCTGGAACTAAGTTTTTTTTCGCGCTATTAGAATTTTGATCTATTAAAACTTATGCCTTTTAGTCACGTCGTCCATTTTTATCTTGTTTTTAGATATCAAATTGAATAAAAAAATATATATTACCGCGATAACAAATTAGTAGTGTTATTGCAAGAATCGTACATGAGGGAAGGTGGGATATGAATTTAAAAATTGTCAAATGTAAATTATTTCGTCCAGCATATTATTTGCAGTGTCGTCCGTATTGTACCTACTTTCTAAGATAAAGATAATTTACCAATATCAATTACTACAGTTATCCCAAACCAACTCTTAAATTTAATTTTCCTCTTACTTTGAAAATATAAATCTTTTGCAAGCTATTATGTCGCCCAACTATTATTATTACATAGGCAACTGTATCTTCTCTTCACAATGTTGCTGATATATTTGTAGTTCAGTTCTTCCTTAACCCTAAGTAGGTGCGTGGGGGTTGGGCAGACCCCCAAGCATACAAATTGTTATGTATTTCAAAACGTTTTTTACCCACGGAGCTGTTTCCTTCAGTACCTTCCTAAAACTGCTTAATTGTAATTATCCCACAAAAATTGTAGAATTATATATTAAAATATTCATATACTGTCGTATTTATAGTGTCTGGGTCATCTAGACCCCCACGCTCCTACTTACGTTACAAAACTAAAATTATATATTCTTTTTTCTCTATTCCAATTTAATACATATAAGTGCTTAACACAAGGTTTTATAAAACTAATTGTATAAACAATGTTCAATTTTTTTGTAGAACATATCGGTGCAAGAATAAATTTATAAAAATTTTAATTTTTGCTTAGTTCACTAGTAGATATTTATATTTCTGCAAGTGTAATAGCGTTAATAATCAGTTGTTTTGTAAATAATCGCAAATAATTCTCTCTTTATATGAAAATTATTTCAAACGCACAGAAAATATATTTCTACTTGATTATTGCTTTTGAAAACTATCCAAAGGACGTTCATCTCATATTATATACTTATGATTTTTTTTGTCCATAATTGAGGAATGATATTTTATTGAGTAGGAATTAATATTTGTAAAAGTAGAGAAAAATTATGCTAAATTCTGAATGGAATGTAAACCAAGACGAGAAAGGGTAATTTTTTATAAAAATTCAAAATGTCAAGTAATAAACAACATTTTATATGTTCTGCATTAAAATTCCAGGATTTTGTTGTTCCTAATTATGGAAAAAATACAGTAAAAACATTTTATTGTTATTTAAATATGCATTATGTTTGGGGGTCTCTCGGACTCCCATGCGCCAACCTAAGTTACAAAAGATGATGCGCCTACTTAAGGGTTAAACGCAGCTTCAGTGATACGCCCCTCTCTTCCTTTCATCCTAACTGCTACAGTACCCTAAAAACTTAACCAAAACCCCAGAAAGTCACGATTCCTAACCTTGCATGCATTTACACGGATAAGGCGGGAGGGTGACAGAGGGGAGAAGAGAGTTCCCTAAGCACACGGCAACCTCCGTGAACGTCCACAGTGACGTGAGTTTGTTTAAGCTACCTACTACCTCTATCACAAGACCTTGCAAACAGACACCAAACCCAGCTCGCTACGACGTAGGAATGGGGATGGAGGTGGGGGTAGGAAGATAAGTTCGCACGAGCCAAAGGGAAACGTTAAGGGGAGCAGACATGCAGAGAGACACACAGAAAGACACGACTTCGTGGCGTGACAATGGCAGAACGTTCGGTGAGGGAGGGTTGTGGGGGGCCGTAGCTATGTGGGTCGTCGTTGGTTATGGCGTGTTGCCCTGAAGGGACCAATGGGGTGGAGCGGGGACGTGGAGGCGGGACGGTGAGCGCCGGGGAGTGCCGTCTTGCATCCCACGTGCTCCCTCGTTGAAAACATCTCATGAAGTTTAAGGTAGAAGCTCTGTGGCGTGAACGTGACAAGACAAGATGAAGTGAGGCCTTCACGAAACACGTACGGTGATGGGGAGGGTGCAGGAGTAGAAATAGGAGGAGGTAGCGAAAAGGTTGATGAGGAGAATGCGATGTAAGTAGGGAGGGGGGAGGACCATTCAAGGAGAATCCGAAGGATAACGACGTTTTCTTCAGCCATCTGGTGTTATAAAAAGCGAGTAGGTGGGGGAATGGGAAGAGGGAACGTGTCGCTCCATTAGGGAGACTATAACGGAAGCTTCTCCGGAGAAGATGAATTGGAAGTTTGCTTTAAGGAGCGCGGGAGGACTGGGCGGGGTGGAGTGAGGGGAAGGGGAGTGTAGTTGTGGGGGGGGGGTGGAGTGTGTGGGTGGGAGGGGTGGTTCTAGGAGGATTCGCAAGAAATTAGTTTCAAGTAAGGCTAAGTCAAGGAAGTGTTTTTAGGCAGATTATGGGGGATAACTAGTAATGTGGCAGCAGCGAGACGAAATACATTATTTTAACGCTGACAAAATATAAAAAAATGGATACTCTAATCGTGAATTTCAGCATTAAAAATAATAAACCAAAGACATCTAATTATAATAAGTATATTTTGTCCATTTTTTTAAGTGCAGTTAGAAATATATCATAAATTGGCTAACTAATTTTATCTAATAATATATACTATAACCAGATAATACTACAGATAAAGGATTTAATCTTGATTTGCAATGAAAAATAAATCAATAATAACTGTATCTTATACTCTTAAATTAGTAAACTTTAACCATTGATTGATAAATATTTCTTAGAGAGAGAGGATCTATATATTAATAGAGTAATAAAAAGAGATTTTTAAAGTGAAGGTAACAGCCACCTTAACGTGTGATGCATCCAATTTAAAGTGTTGACTTGCAGATTTGCAGTAAAATGATAAAATTTAAATCGGTCCTACTGTTGGCGAGATATTGAAGTTCTGTGTGACCGGCTAAGCTCTGCTCGACGTATTTGTAGTGGATGACGTTAAGGTGGACATTAGTAGAAGGAAATAAGCCTTGCAGTCGCTGAGCTTCTTGGTAATGTGGCAGAAGGCTAACTACCAAGACAAAATTTAATCTAACCATCCAGTCGATAAATCGACGGTCAACTACTAGTAATATTTAATAGAACAGAGAAATGCATATCGGAACTAGGGTTGCCACGTGTCCCCTTTTTTGCGGGGTTGTCCCGACTTGATAAGGCGTTTCCTGCGTCCCGACTTATATTTCGAAAGCCCCGCTTTTAAGCAAAATCGTTCAGCACTCAGAATTTTAATCGGAATAATTGCGCTACCAAGCAGCAACGGCTAGATTTGTAGTGGTATATACAGTGACTTCATTACATAAACAATGCTTTCTGCCCAGAGTGTACTACATGTGATTGGCCTGGTGGTCTATCTCCTTTGCTCCTAATGCATTTCCTTTCTATCTTGTGCGCATCTCACCCGCCACTTGAAACTGGTTTTACTATATGTAATAGCGTGGCGCGCTGATACTATGCAATGTTATATACCAGGGGTGGCACAACCTACTTGCCCTCGGAGCCGCAAACGATGATTTTCAGAAGTTCAAGAGCCGCATGACATATTCTGCGCTCATAAATTTACGAACAGTAAAACATAACCTGTATCCGAAGCAATTCAGCTATAATGCATGTCCATTTGGCATCCCAAACACGTCTCGAGTCACACTACGTCATTGTATCCTGTAGAGAAAACAGTGACACGCCCCTGCATGGAAATTTAAAAGAGCCGCGGCTTGGTCACGTCTGTTATATACCTTAAAGGGGCCGTCAGTTTACATGTAGTTTGAATAAATTGATTCTATTAATTATATCAAAACCAAATGTTTTTATATAATTTTGACTTGAATTTAATTTCATATAAATATCCCGGCTTAATATTAAAAAAATGCGTAAATATCCCGTTTTGTGATTTAAAAAATCTGGCAACCCTAATTTGAACCCATGCTGCTCAGCTTAAACAGGAACGTAATATTCAAGCAATAACTTAGCAAACTAATGCGTCAACGATGATTCTACTATAAGATGGTGTCAAGAGATTGAGTAATTTTATAAATATAAAGAGAATGGCAGTAATAGACGACATATTACTCAACTGAGCAAATATTAATCAAAATGTTTTCCTGTTAACTCATACACATGGATAATGTATATAATTATAACAAATCTATTATGAATAGCTGCTTTGTACATAGAATATAGAAGGATATAAATGTTTATGTACTTCTAAAATAACTACAGACCTGAAATTTGGTAGTATGATAAGGCATTGAGTACATTCAATAGGAGACATTGAAAATTCCAAATAATTTAATTTTTAAAGGCTTATTTTAGAACCTATTATTTCAGTTTTACCTCTTATAAGGAAATACACGTTTTGATGTCCCCTGAACACGTTTTGACCATTTTCTCGATGATGTCTCTGTGTTTGTGTATGATAGCTTTTTGTGGGTGCTCTTACCCAAAAACTATTAATCAAGTCCACGCAAAATTTTTAATTTAACATTTTTATAAAAGTCAAAAGAACTGACTATTTTTTTGGTAAAAATCGGTTAATCAGAAGTGGGTGTTTACTCTGGTCACTTATCCATTATTTTGCAATATTTGCTTTAATATTTGATAAATGTAAGGATATACCGGTATAAATATTTTAGGGAATTTAATTTTCTACAACCATTGTTTGAAACATTTTTTCATATAATGCATTGTTTAAGAGATATTTTATATTCCAGCTGTCAGCACCACGCCACCTACCGACGACTATTGTTAACAATTGACAGTTACATCTTAGTTACGCTCCGTGTTCTACTTTTAATTGTTGGAGCTTTGTGGCTATATGCAATATTGGAAGGATATGGTTTGAGTTTATTTCTGTTATTTGTAATGTCGAAAAATTTCTCGGTTTCTTAAAATATTTATTATTATGTAACCCAAATGGAATTTTAAGAAATATTACAGATATGGAGATTGTCATGTGGTGGCCACATCATATTTTTATTTACTAGGGTAAATGCCCGTTGAAATTCAAAGGTAAAATTGAAACTTAATATATTCAACTATATTGGAAGGAAGTGAGCTAAATCTGACACTTGTAAAAACATTAGATAAGACAGAGGAACGGGTTTTCACTTTAATATATTTTTTGTAATTTAATAGTAAGACAATAAGAGTATACAATTTTTAACTAAGTTAACAAAATCTTTAACGTTTTATTCCGAAAAAAATTAGCTATTATGGACTCACTAGATATGTTGATTGATCAGCAAGGGAACGTTTCAATAAAAATGCAAAATTTTCGAATATTTTAGCTTAATGTTAGCGAATTCGATTCGAAACAAAAATCGACGATAATAATAAAAATTTCCGTTTAATTTCCTTTGAAATGGTACTTATTTGAAGATTGCGCTTAAATGTTGTTGCCATGGAGATTGCGATGGGTAATTTAGGAGTTTAGATCTTGGTGAATGGCGTTTTTTTTAAGCGCTTGCAGTATTCAAGCACTGAAATATCGTACATACAAATAAATATACATATAAATGTATGTATATATATTTTAGATTTTAACATAGGAAAGTTAAGAGTTTGGATGAAAATTTCCTGATACTACAATTCCTTTAAGATTTCAGGTTTTGAAACATCTACATTACTCGTAAGATTGTGCCAATAATTACTCAGTGAAATGTTTCCTTTAAATCTACGCATATATAAATTATTTATTTTAATATTCTACAACTGTAGTTTGTTGTAGACCATATTTCCGAGATGACGAGATCCAAATGAAGTTACAGAGTGGTCGTGACAGATACATCCTACTGTACCCTTACCCTCCTTCCTAGTCGCCTTAGAATTCCAATCTCCTGCGTAGTTTCTCTTATTTTCTATGGATAAAGCGATAAAGAAGCAGGAGAGGAAATAGTCCCAAAGGAGTAAGAAGCCTTAGGTTTTCGTAATTACGAACACAAAGAGAGTCGTTCCTATTTTCCGTTCGTAGGATTTCGAATCAGTAAGCGAATATATATATCACCAAAAATGTATGAAAAATATATAGAAAAAGTTCTGAAAAGTGTCACGTAGCTCGGATTGATTGATTGCAGAATTTATTGGATTTCGGTCTCTCTTCCTCTCGCCCAACCACCTCACTGCGCGAACAGGAAAATCCTTTATTTTTAGGCCTATTTTGACAAAATGAAAAAAGGCTTTAGGCGGTTTAATTTGGGCAAAATTTCTCCTCGTCCTGTCTCAACCATGTTCGCTGGTTTAAAACGACGAAGTTTGACGCCTGGAAAAAGGAAAAGATTTCGGTCACATTTTTATCACTATCTGTCCACTGGACAAAGTTACGCGGTGAAATACTGACCGACGGTGCAACGTAGGCAGGTTTGATAGCATGTGCCTTATTACCTACTTTTAACAAAAAGCTGTACTAATTCTATTATAAAAATAATTTTTCATTGTTTTGTTTGTGAACATATTTTATTAGCATATTGAATTCTTTCAGTTATTAGCCCTAATGCCGATTAAGGATGAAAAAAACTTTGAATTTTTGCAACGCGATTTCGCTCAACGCTGCATATGTCAAGAACGTTGACTACGCGTTGCGCAAAGGGCTAATGTTTTTTTCTCACTTTATGAAAATGGGTGGTTGCATGTTAGATTCATAGCTTTTGCTGGATTCGCAAAAGAAGTTATTACTCAACATTTTACACACCTAAAACTGATTTGCTACCCATATAACAAGATTCTACGAATTTAAATTAAATTCAAAATGGAGTCATTGATGACATCTACTTAGAATCCATATAATTCTCTTTAGTCACATAATCCTGTACAATTGAGTTATTATTGCAACATTATGACGAAAATATATCTCGGCCTCGGTGGTGGCAGGGTAACGTCCTCGCCTGCCAATCCGAAGGTCGCGGGTTCGAATACCGCCTAGGTGGGTTTTCCTTCATCTAGGGCATGGATGTTTGTGATAGTCCTTGTTATTATGTTAATGAGCCCCTTGTAAAAGGCCAATTACGGCTGTTTAGGGGCCTCATGGAAATAAATAAAATAAATAAATTAAATAAATAATAGGTATATTATTCGCTACTGCTAAAAATGCATACTAGAGTTTTATTTTGCCATTAAAATGAAAATTGTGGGAAATCTCTTTTTTGAAAATTATGTATGGGTTTTTCGATTAACAATATAGCGCATGAATTTCTCATGTTGCTTTAGTAACTGCAGCCATTTTCAGACATTATATTTACTTTTATGGTGAGTTTTACCTTCTGTAGGAAAGCATTAAGCAAAAATGATCATTATTTATTCATGACAATGAAGTACTTTTCATAAAAAGGATATTTTAAAAAACATATGGCAGGCCAGGGTTAATGTGTAGTTATTTTCCTAAAATCAAGCCAAAACGACACAGAAGATTAACAATGATAGTAAAAGTTGCATAATAAAAGCGTTAGATTCATTTATTGCATTATGTTGTGTACACGGGAACATTCTCATTTGAAATTACAGATGCATAAAACGATCCGATAATAATCCAAGATTTGATAATTGAATCTCAAAATACGGTCAACCTTTCGCAATTTCATAACGCAAAAAACATTCAAGTAATTACATTAGCGACAACGCTGATATTAAATGAGGTTTTAAGCAGAATTATCACGTGGTGACAGTAATAATAATAATCCATCGGCTATTTTCTCTGGCGTTAAGGACGAGTATCTCATTATTTTAAAACTAAATTCTCCAACCCAGGGGCGCACGAAAGGCTACAATATTTCACCTTTTCCGACTCTGTTATGAATTGTTTGCAGGAAATAACGACCCAAAACAGCAAGCAAGAGTCGGCTTCCAAAAAAGAGAATTAGTTAGTCAAAAATTAAAAAAATATAAATTATTTGAGAGAAAAGGCAGTTAAAAAACTTTAAGCCCGGTATAATGAGAACCAATAAATGGAGAGGTTAAGGCAATAGGAGATCGTGAATAGCGAGTGGAAAGACATTAAAGAGAGATAAATGCAGAGATAAAATATGGGAGCTTCATTTGCCGACGCAATATGAAAAAGCGTCTTTTATTTATTGAGATTTATTTAGAATTGAAAGCTTAAAACTCTTTAAAAACTTAGACATATTATTACATTAGAGTAATTTATTCTAAAATCAATTTAAAAATCTAACAATAATAAAAAGCTACTTCTGCCCCTATGTCTCTTTGTGGCTCCCTCTGTCGCGCTATATAAATGCAAATAACTCAATAATGGAACAAGATTCATTTTTGATATTTGGCAAGAATTATTGATTCACATATTGTAAGGTAAGTCCTAGGTTCGACTCCAAGGTATGCATTTCCATTCCCATATGATAACACGTAAAAATTGACTTATTCACTTGCAGGCTTTTATTATTTTTGAGATATAAATTTAAAAAAAATCACCTACGATCTTACCTACAGCTCGAAATTCCTCATGTTAAACGTTAAATTCACACATTTTTGGGAAACCTTGCCATTTAACAGGATGTTGCCATGCCAGCCCATTACATTGTTAAACCTCGAAATCCTATTGATATTTCAATCCTTATTGGTGAAAGCGTGCTATTGCTCTTACAATTAGTACGGGAGAGAGAAGGTGAGAGAAATTATTTTCATAGCAACCAATGTAAACATTCGTTACGATATTTACGAGAAGGAATACATTTGAATGTAGAACACTAATCATTCGCATATTAAAATTAGGTACTTAGAATCATCGTAGAAGTTCGAGACTAGAACCAACAAACGCCTAAAAGAACGAGAGTTTGTTTTCTTGCCATCCAAATAGAGTCAAGGCATATTTAAGCTAATTTTTTTTTCAAAAAAACATTTCCCCTTGAATTGCAACGGGCATCTCCCTAGTTATATTCATATTGTTAAATATGCTAGGTTTCTAATCAAACGACTATTGGCGTTTGATACGAGCATACATAATTACTAAAACTCTTATTTGTCCAGAACATGACTTTCTCCATATAGAGTAGCGAATATGAATGAAATAATGATGGGAAGAAGCTCTATCAGTATCAACGTTCTCAAGAAACATTATTGCCAATCACATTCGCGTATAATATTAATCACTTCACTTCACAGTGAAAAACTCAATTTCCACATGAAAATAACGACAGGTAAACAAAATTGTAATCTCTTGCTATGGATAACGAAATATCAATGCGCGACAAAAATTACCGTTGGCGGCGCTGGGATCGTTGTCACTGTTTACAAGAAAATTTGTTTATAAATGATGACGCTAGATGGCATATTGGGTAAGTAAAGTGACAATTAATTTATCCAAAAAGGGGTCCTCCTGACGCTCCCCTATTTTTCAAAAAATCTTATGTGGCAACCACATGATTTTCTCCATATCTGTAATATTTCTAAAAATTCCAAATAGCTTACATAATAATAAATACTTGAAGAAATTGCGAGAAAATTGTAGACTGTACAAAGACCAAAAATAAACTCAAACCATAGTCTTCTGATATTGGATATAGCCACAAAGCTCCAACAATTAAGAAAAGAAATGGGGCGTTACTAAGACATAACAGCGTCAATTGTTAACATTAGTGGTTGGTAGGCGGCGTGGTGGTGGCAGCTAAAAATATAAGATATCTTTTAAACAATGCCTTATATGGAAAAATGTTTCAAACAAAAGTTGTAGAAAATTAACTTTTCTATAACGTTTATTCTAGAATATATTTATCAAATATTAAAGCAAATATTTCAAAATAACGGATACGTGACAAGAGTAAACACCCACTTTCGGTTGACCAATTTTTACCAAAAACTAGTCAGTTCTTGTAACTTTTATGAAAATCTTAAATATTAAATTTCGCGTTGACTTCATTAATAGTTTTGAGTTAGAGAACCCACAAAAAATATCACATACACTCAGACCATCGATAAAATGGTCAAAACGTGTTCAGGGGACCTCATAACGTGTATTTCCGTTGAAATCTCGAAATCGATTTCATTCATGGATGCAATAGTTTTCCCTATATATGGAGAAAGTAAAAATGTCTCCCGCAGTGTTATAGATGGTATTAAATAGCGAACATTGTTACCTTTCTGTCGATAACCCATTTGATCAGACTCTTATTTTTAAAAACGTTGAAGGCACCCCCTGCCGCCGACCGATTTCCCCAGAAAATTCCTTTGTCTGCGTAATAGATCACATACACACCGAAAAAATCAGTCTTATATCTTTTACCGTTTACTTGCTATTTTAATTTAATTTATTTCACTTACAGACAGACAGAGCGAAGGAATAAGCGCGTTTATGAAACAAAACGCTCTAAAAAGAATGACAGAAAGATTGAGATTGAGATTGAGATATAAAAAGTATGAAGGTCGTGAAAATATAAAATCAAGGTAGAATGGAGAAAATGGGAATAAAACAGATAAAGAAAGAGAAAACGCGTGGAAAGGGGGAAGCTGACAAAATAAAGAGATACTGAAATGTTTGAAGGGAAAAATAGAAATATACGTGATAAAATAAGTGGGGAGAGGAAAAGAAAAATACGAAAGAAAAAGAGAAAAATGAGAAATAAAATTCACGAGTAATGATATGGCATTAGAATGTTAAATGAAATAAGTTAGCCCAATCGTAGAAATTAATTTCTGTATTAAGTATTTCTTCTTATATATAGTTTCCATCTAGCCCTAAGGCCCTTAGGTCAGCGGTTAACATATTTAAGATAAGGTAATTATTATTAATAAAACGAATCAAGAGAAAAACAGCGTGAAAGAGAGAATGAAAGGGAAAGGGAAAGAATTAATAGAAAGTAGAAAAATATAGAAAAGAGATGACAAAAAATGAGAGAAATGGCGTTTAAGTTATAGAAACGCATAAGACAGAAAAATAGCATGAATAAGTATAGGGAAGGAACGTATGGGGTTAAATAAAAGGAAGTAAAGGAGAGAATGCCTTGGAAAAAACAAAAAAGAGGGATGCATATGGAGGCATAGGGAATGAAAAAAAGACAAGCGCATGTGAAAAGGGAACGAAGCTACGGAGGGTAGGAAAGGAAACCGGGAGACATTACGTATGGGGGGAGGGGAGAGGATTGTTTGCACAGCTCGTTACCATGGCTACGCGGTGAGAAAGAAGGCAAATAAAAGTTGAGTGAAGAGGCAGGAAATATTTATGACCCCCGGGCTTCTTCTAAAGAGTAGGAAGCTGTTGGATCCGCGTTCTACGGGGTTTACATGGAAGATTTTTAGCCTCCTCACCCCTTCTTCCGAGGGGGGAGAAAAGGAAGAAGAAGCGAAGGATGTTTTCTCCAACCCCGAGTCAAGCACTTAAATTTGATAAACTACCTCTCCTCCTCCCCTTCCATCCGCCATCCTATGGTTATATAAGAGATGATGTTTGCTCCGTCTCGGAAGAAATATTTATAGAAAGAAAGGATTTAATTGAAAAACTTCCTCAGTGTGTCTTCGTATCGGGAGACCTGAGGTAAGGAGCACATGTGCTTCTAAGGAAAGGAACCGAGGGGAACTATATATATATATGTATGTATTTCTGTATGTAGTCATTCCTCTTGAAGGGGATGTTAACGTCCCGAATGGGGTGGTTAAACATTTACGGCGCGCCGGGTTTTAATTGAAACGTTACGAGGGAGTTTGCGCCCTAAAACGGACAAAAGTACGTTTTGCTTCCTCTTCAGCCGTAAATTTTCTTTTCCGGGGAAATTATTAATTCGCGTTCCCTCGTCGATCCGAGAGATGGGTGCAAGTTTAAGGCATTTCGTTTGTAATGCTTCTGGAGAAAAATTAGTTTTCGCGTTCGAAGTCGTAATTTGGAGATATTTGGGGATTTCGTCTCGATGACACAAGATTAAGATGAGGTGACGTAACTATCTCTATTTATTGGCAAAATTAAAAACCTCTGTTAACGTCGCGTTATAGCGTAGAGATTTTGGCAATTAATATAAAATGCTCATAAATACACATGATTCAGTACTGGGGTCTGCAACTCAAATTGCTAGGTGGCAAAATATGCATAACTTCGAGATACATGGCGGGCCTCATGTTATTAATGTGAAATGTTTGGTGTGCCACATGCCTGAATAATGAACGTAAGCCTTTTATTTGAAAGTCGACAGCACATAACTCGTAATCGTATGATGTGTATTAATTAAAACATTCTAGCCTGCAATTTCTAAACTTTAAATTGTGTCTTATCTTCCTTTATAACCATAATTTCTTAGATTACCGATTTTTGCGACGTAGAAAATATTACGAAGAGAAAATATTCTTCTGAGCAGGGTGTTCAAAATCTTTTATTAAAAGTCATAGATGATAAAAGACATTCATTTCTATAACAAGTGCAATTTTTCCTTTTCTTTTAATGTATTTTAGCTAGCTTTGCGTTACGCTGGGTCCTTGTACATATTGTCTTTTTGATGCAGTGCCTACTGGATCGCGATCCGTATTTTGAGAACAACTGTCCAGTAAGGGCTATTTCTCAGTAGAATCAAAGTAAAGAGAGGGTCGCCTTTTCTGAAATGGCTATATGAGAAAGACTTGTGTGAAATATCTCTCTGAAAATCTAATGTTTTTCAAGGTGAGATGTAATGCTTGCAGAATGCAAGCACCTAATATATATATATATATATATATATATATATATATATATATATTTATTTATTTATTTATTTATATTTATATTTATATTTATATATTTATTTATTTATTTCATTCATTCGTGCTCTGTCTTAAGACAAGTCCTACTAATTCATTGATTGGTTTTGACTAGAGAATATATATACACGGGGGGATGGTTTCCCGTTGCCTTCCACACCAGACACAGAAGGGAGGAGGGAAACCCGGTGCCGGCATTTGTCTACTCTTTGCGAATAGCACCAAGAGGGCCACTGTTTAACTTCCCTTCTGAAGGACGGAACGCTTAATTTGCGCGGTCTCCTAAAACCACACAAACAGGGGGCCGGGCGACCTTGGAAAAATTCCTACTTGCGCAGGACCGTTGCCTTTTCAAGCGGCTGACGAGTAGCAGCCAGCATCCTAACCAACCACTACACCATCGGCACCCAATAAATATACATGTTTGTATGCATGTATACGGAAGAGAAAAAGTAAATGTGATAAATGTACGACAACAAGTTGTTTGGATAAGGGTGTGTGTATACATACTAGAAGATTTACCCGGCTTTGCACGGGTTGCTGTTAAATTAAAATATATAACATATTTTATTACTAAAATTTATATACTTTATTTGAAACATTTCAAATTGGTTTTTTAAATACAAATTCTTTTTTTCTAATGCTTTTTAAAGAAAATATTTCTTGTTTTTCTTGTGCTAAAACATGAAGATATTGAGCGCTTTCCCTTCCCTAGGTCGCGACATATAACTGACCGTGAGTGAAAAAGGCTGACCTTAAACGTTAAACTCAAATTCATATTAAACAATATACTACATTGTTACGCCACGTTTAAGCACGATTCACTAAATAAGAATATTTATTAAGTAACTAAATAAATAAACCGAAACAGCATGAAGTCCTTGGACTGGAACAATTTCAGTGTCGTGAGGGTATTTTTCATTAAAAATGCAAAATTAGCGCAAATTAATAGAAAAAACGCGAAATGCGAGCGATTTGAGTCGAAGACGAAAAAAGACGGTATAAAAAATATTTCATCATTCTTAAACACTCTGCAGCTACAAAGTTCTTACATCAATTTGTCTAATTTATATAAGTCAATTTTTACATGTTATCTTACGGGGAATAAAAACAATGCAAATATCTTTTTTATGGAAAATCTCTCTGGAATTTTCTCTACCCTACGACCTTTCCCTTGGTGCTCCCAATAATCGCGCCAAGTTTCTTCACGATATCTTTGAAGGCATGGATTTGTTATATATACGAGTAAACAGTGCTTGCATACTGCAAGCATTGGTGCCCTATAACCACCACAATAAATTTCATTCCTCCTACTTGATTAGAATTACCGTAAATTAATTGCCAAATATTCCGCAATGCAATTTACACAGGAAAAACTCAAATGTTGGAGTGCCTGGAGTCGAGCCGAGGAATCCTACAGGAGTGGTCTCATATTATTTGCTAGTCTATTCATGGCATCTACAAATCCTGAATATTTTAGCGCAATATTCCTCTTAGTATTGTCTGCGCACCAAAATATGTCTTCCCTTTTCTTTTAAATGTCACGGTCTGAGAGTGACGTCAAGACACTAAGCTACTTTTCAGTTCGTGGCACTAAAATCTCGTTCAGTTTTATTAACACGTAAAATTACTTCCCGAAGAAAAGCATTGTCTCGTAGTCATGACAGAAATATTGGGCCATTGTCCGAGGTTTGTAACTTAATTAAAAGTAAACTTAAAATGCAATTATAAAAAGGCTTGTACGGATTTAAATAGTTTTCAAATGGGACTTGAAAATGAACGTTTTGGGGTGTAAAAGACCCCGTTGTAAGGGGATATTTTGGCATTTTCGATTTTTCCTGATGGTTTTAGACCAGCACCAAGGTTTTCTCCAAATTGCAGCGCTGTAGAATATTTAGAAGTACCTTAGTTTTATATCATTTTATATAATATAGCCTCCGTAAGAATTAGCTATCTACTATATATATATATATATATATATATATATATATATATATATACATGTGTGTGTGTTTGTAACTCACAAACGCACTGAACATCTATACTGCTTAATTTTTGGACACGAGTTTCATAAAGGGCATAATCATTTGCGCTTCCACAATTCGGGAGAGTCGCCGTTGGCAAAACTAACAACAGGACTCAACAGCAACGCAACCCAAATCTCTTGAGGCAATTATCTCGCGCCAACTTGCTTTGCCTAGATCAGCCACACTTCGCTGCTGTAAGCACATAATCAAGTGCTCTTAATGCCCCCGATTGTGAATTCGCGGGGCGCAAAGGCCTTTTCTGGCGCTGCATAGGACGTAGACTTCCCAAATACCCTCCAGGGCGATAATCCTTTTACCGAACGCGGCTCGGCCTTTTATTTGTGTATGTGAGGCAGCAAAAGTGGTCGAAACATAAAGCTCGAATCGAAAAGAAAATATCCGATCGATTACGACCCCCTATTTGATCTTAATAGAGAGATGTTACATTATAGATGTAATGTTCCACAGTAATACCATTTTCTGTAAATTGTGTCACGGTAACAACAATGACACCCTTTCTCGAAAGAATTATTTAAAACCATTTGGCGTCTCTTTTAATCTATTAATTATTGTAATTCGATGTAAGATAGACTTAACTAGAACTGTTGCTTGAATTTTTTATTAACCCCCACCAGTCTCGGGGAAATGTACCAAGTTATTATTTCCGTGCATGGATTTCCACAAATTAACGACCAAGTCTGTCGATTGTAACCACAATATGGATATGAAAACCCAGTTACGTATTTTGATTTCTATGCGACCGCCTTAGGTGATGGCTGTTCGATAAACCTAAGGTAAGTACTTGATTTTTTAATTTTTTGTACTGGAGTGCTTCTCTTGAATGGTTAAGGGAGGTAACTAGGAGGTTGAAATAGTAGTAGTTCAATTTTGAAAGAAGGAGTTACGGAATGGTGTTAAATGTAGTTCCTGTGGTAATTGGGATCATTTAAAATTCACAAAAAGCCAATTGGAAGAGTGTGCTGTATTGTAAGGCAGCAGAAACTGTTTCCAGAATTGGTGAAGATGCATAAGAAGCGAGAAGCAGCAAACTCTAGAAAATTAGTTAAAATTACATTTTGAGATCCCAAATACGTAAATATAAGCGCTCAATGGGTTAAAATACGAAAAAATATGCTGGGAAGAATGAATTCGTAGTGAGAACCCGGAGAGGTATGTGAAACCGCTTATACGGGTTATGGGGGATTCAATGCTTAGTTTTAATAGTGAATTGTTGAAAGATGTTGATGAGGTAGTTGGTTATAACCCAAAGATATACACAACAATTGAAGTGGAAATTGGAGTGCATGGGAAGTGGAAGAGAGGAACAAAGCGAGACCCTAATACTATGCGGTTGAGCTGCTGTGGGATCTATGTGCTACGAGAAAAAGCATTATAAATTATTATTAGTGGTATAACACGTGAAATACATGTAAACGATAGGAGGATTAGCTACATTAATAAAAACATTTAATGGTTTTGTAGTTAACGTGGTGTATTCTTCTTAGATCCGAACTTTTGGTTCAGTGAAGGGGATTTAAAGAGTGATTTTTATTTAAATAGGAAAGATTCACAAAAGCATTGACAGCTAATTAAAGCCTAAGTGTAATATCATGTAAAACAGGACAACTAGAAAATAATGACAAGGGTGTAACTATGCGGATCACGAAACTCAAAGAAGAAATGAAATTTTTTGTGGCGTCGCGTCGCTTGGAATAAATTGAAATAACACTGGCGCAGGTAAGGATTTATCGGTTCTTCGGATAAACTGTCGGAGTATCACGAATCAATCGATATAATTTGGAACGTTCGAAGCAAATTTATTCGTTTGTACTTGATAGTGGTTAAAGATCTAGACATTATCAGCCCTAAATCTAAATATAGCAGCAGGAGCATTGAGAATGGGAGATAAATTGATACTACAGCACTTCAAGTCACTATTCACTAACTCTCCATGTAACAGCTGCGCCCGTAAAATATGGAAATAGTCGAGAGTTATTCCTATTTACAAGGACGGGAATATAAAAGAGGTAGGAAATTATAGACTAATGATCGAGATATCGGTAATTTTATAAAATAATGGAAAAATTAATCAAGGATTATATGCGTAACTTCCTAAAAAATATTACACTATCCTATGAAGGGCGGTGCGTGTTCAGAAAGGGTCACTTGCAAATTTTATTTATTAGGCTTAAGCCATAATATAAGCGAACGCGATATACAAAGCGAAGGCAATAGTAAAAAATGCGGTGTAGTACCCCATCGCATCCTATTGATGAAGCTCAGCGTGCTAGAATCGGGTAGGAGAATAGTGACAGCAAAAAATATATTAAAAGGTAGTATGTAACGGGTTAGAACTTGAGGTATTATATCCGATTAAATAAACTTAACCTCGGGAGTTTCGAAGAGCACTGTTAGAATCGCTGTTATTCCTCGTCTGTATCAACGGTTTACCTTTATGTATTTAACACTCGGAGTACGGACCTCGGGTCTCAGGAGACCCGAAAGGTATATTTTCGAAAATATTTCTTTAAAACATTTTTTGCCGAAATTGATACTTTATGTATTCCTAGTGGAACATGTCGGGAGTTTAAAATCAGTAATAAAATTATATTGTAATTTATTTAAGTCATCGAAATCACGGAATGTATAAGTGTGAGGGTCTTCGGGGACCCGGCTCCGTACTCTACGTCGTGTAACTTTTATATCTCTTATGACCGGGCAGATCAAAGTCCGGAAAAAATTAGCTCGCTCAGCACGACATTGTAATACATGTTAGTTATTATCGAAGACTCGACGTCTCGATTTCCTTGGGTATATAAAAATAAAATTAAAATTTATATAAACAAACGTAAGCACATAGCGTTTTCCAGGATGATAGAAATAGCAAGCTCTCGTATTTTATTCAAGGTTGAATTATACGGTAAGTTAATGACAAAGTATCCAAGAGTATACATAACGAACGACTTAAAATTGGGTCTCCAGATGAAATATATAGATTTAAGAGGCTTGAGAAACCTTCACTTTGTAATGAGAAACCTAAAAATACATATAAATAGGGGTGCGATGGAATTAACATAATTGACATTACTGAGACCAATGCCACAATAATGTGTCAAGAGTTTGGGATTCCCACCCTAAGGATCTAGCTTTGAAACTGGAAAATGTTTAGGAAAGGTAGCAAAATTCGTACTAGTGCGTTTTAGAAGACAACATAGCGTAACAAGAATGCCAAAGGTGCATGAATGGTAGTCACTTAAAAAAAAGAAAAGTAAAGCTTTTTTCCCACATATACAGATAACCTTACCTGTAAAGCTCTACGTGAAAGTTTATGAAACCCAAATTTCATCGAAAAACGATCACGTGCACAAAGTAAACGCTAAATCTCAAAGAAAATATGTGGGTAATATTAATTTAACGAAGAAGGCTCAAAAACTGTTATTAAATCTATAGATATAATAGAATAAATATGTGTGCATACATACATTTATTTTTATTAATTGTAATAGCTTTCCAAAATGCATATGATTCGACGGAGTTTGAGAGAAGTAGTAAAATGCTTGGTAGGGTAATTCACGATGGAAACTTGGTGGATCCCTGGTTTGCTTCAGTAGCCGTAAAGACCTACCCACGAACCCTGAAAATCCTTACACATGACTCACTTAGATAAGATATTAGCGGCGATTCGCCGGTGATCGGTGAATCGCTGCTAATGACGGCCGTTTTCCAATCTGTATGCGCATCAGTTTGTTTCCAACCTTTGTATGGATACTGGAGAGGCATAACGGTAAATCAAATAAAACTGAACGAGAATAAAATTTTACATCGACTTTGTTTAGGTGAAATTCACTTACTTAAGATTGTTTGCAAAAAAGTAAAAGAATGGAATGACATTATATACGCTTACACGAACGCATACACGGACACGTTTATACGTTTCCAATAATCCACTCACGAAATCCGACCATTAGATTGGGATACAGAGGCCGCTACAAATCAGAACCTCCCCCGAACGAAACGACAAACGCGATCCATCCGTTAATAACGGCGAAAAAATAAAAACTCGCTCCCCTTCCCTCTTTCGCCGCGCTCCATTTAGCCTCGCAAACTACGAAAACCGTATCCCCGCGAAATTCAACCGACATAATTCAACCCTCCTCCCTTCCGAAACCCTCCGCAGACCCTTATTTCCGCATTAATATAGACTTCGCCATCTACAGCCGCAAAACCCAAAACTCTATCCGATACCCTGACTATCGGGGTCCTACAAAAGGGACCCGGGCAGTATTTACTCTCTCCGCAGCCACAAATCAGGGGGCCCGAGCGATCGAGCAAAAACCAACCGCAGAATCCGGCGACATAGTAGGCTCCCTCTACTCCCCCATCTCTCCCACACACAAACTCTCTCGGCAAAAGCTATGGTGTGAGTAATAGCCGTGTTTCTTCTATACCCTCACCCGAAGGGAGGGTTAGGAGGGATGAGGAGAGCTCCTCCGCAAAGACTATCAGTCAAAAGGCCATCCAACCCATACAGCGTAGGAACGCCCACCTATGGGAGAATTGTGGATGGGCGAAGGAATAACTCCCTCCCTTTCTTTTTCTATGACCCGAGAGAAGGTCCTAAAAACCCCTTCCCTCTCCTTCCCCTTCCCTCTCTTTCTCCCCTTTCCCTCTTTATATCCCTCCCTCATCCCCCAACCTCCCCCCCTCCCTCCGCCGAAAACTCCATCTTTTACAACTCCCGCTTTTTGGAACGATTCCATTAAATATAGGACACGTCTGAATCTCTCAACCCTAACCGACCCTTTTCCAGTAACCTTCCGTGACCTCTTCGCAGTAGACCTAATGGCCTATCTCCCTATTCCTCTGTATCCTTCTATTTCTCTTCCTCTCTCCCTTCTACGCCTTTCTCATTTTCATGCTTCTTCCATCCCTCTGTACTTTTTATTTCCCATCCTACTCCCTTCCATATCTCTCCCATTTACCCTTTGAACTCCGCTTCGCCCTCGCTTTCTCTCCAAAATCTCTTCTCACTATCACCCATTATACTTCCTCACTTCCAAACACTGCATTCTCCTCCCTTTTCTCTTCTTTCATCCCACTTCCTTCTTTCCTCTTTTCGAGCATAAAGACATTCTCTCGCTTTTTCTCATCCCACTTTACCCACCAATCTATATCCCACGCCGCTTTCTGTGAGGTTGAAAATGAAATTTGGGAGTTCTCACAAAAACCATTCTATCTATCCACTCCATTCTTTCTCTTTAGTTTCTGGAGCGATTTCTTCCATCGCATAAACCTCCTAAATTGCTACCATATCTTTTTATAGTGTCTTTCTCTCCTTATCATCTCTCCATCTTTGAAAACTTTCTTTGCGTAAATCCCCTCTCCTTCACTTTTTATATGTACAGCAAAACCCCGATAATCCTGGTGCATTTTGAATGAGGCATGAAAATCTATAGCACAAAATTGTAAAGGCAAAAATCGTTCATGATTTTTGTTGAAACAATAAAATATCCAGTAAATGGTAAATCACCTTATTCAACCGAATGTAAAGGATGTCTAAGGAGAAGATGTTAGTAATTTATAAATCATTAAGATGAATCTTTCATATAATAAACTTGGAAGCAAAATGTGTGAGTTTGTTGTATTAGGATTAAAAGAATTAGCAAAAAATAACTAAAAATTGCCAGAAAGTAAATAGTAAATCGAGCATTGAATCATTATTGGCTGTAAATTGCATCACTTTAGAACGTCTAGTTTAAGAGTTAACCCGCATAAGAATAATCTTGGTTTTAGTGCTTGTGTGAGCACATGTCTACGCGTGTGTAATCGTCTCCCTCTCACAGGATCCATTCTTTTTCGATTTTTCTCCAGCTCCACTCTTTCTCCCTCTCCCGCCTATTCCTCCGCCTCTTCATTCTTTCCATCTCACCCCGCATCCCTTTCCAAGGAATCTCAACGCACAAATCGCAGAGAGAGAAATTTCGGTTCGGTTATTCGGGGGTGGGGGTAGGGATGGGGAGCGGGACTCGGGCAGTGGTTGTGGAAGAATTAGAGGGGAGAAAAATAAGGATGATGAATTGGGTTGGGAAATTTTATTATTATTTTTATTGAGGTTTTTCTCCATCCTAAAGGGGATCCAAAAATAAAAAAGTTTCAAGGATAAAAGTTTATTGCACGAGACCGAAGGCAGTCAACAACCAAACTAATATCCTTAGATTCTAAAAGTCCCTTTCGGTTAAACCACGGCGGATCATAATTTAGACTTGAGGTTCGATACTTAATATTACCTGTCATCTTCAAATAAAAACTCACTTAGTAGGGCTGTTTTTAAGCGATGATGGAAATTTCATGTTAGCCAGAAAAAAAGTAACCGTAACTAATACACACATTCGCTGTTTGTTTAATATCGAAACACTAATTACTTTTTGAAGCATAGAGATCATAATTAAACTATTTATTTTAAGCATGTATTTATGTTTATATAGAGTTGGCATATTACGTGAAGGGAAAGGTTACCGTTCTAACAGAAGGCCGATTGAAAGAAGTTGGAAGTCTATTTATTTTATTATCTGACATTATTTGTGAAACTGATAACTTCAGTCCAATTTAAAGAATTATTTTCATTTACCTTTTTAACTGGTAAATTTGAATTAGCTAATTGAAAAATTATTAAAAGTACCAGTTTATATGATTGAATGATTATAGCTGCATAAATGTTGTGCTCCAAATTTAATCCAAGTATAAAAATATATATTGAAGATTAAATAAAGCAGCATATTGAATAATGAATTTATCTCCTATTTCGGATTTTAAATACACCGTCCTTCTTGCAGTGTAAATATCCTATGATTCTACTGATTCTAGCCCACATATTATGTAGTATATCGCCAAGCGTAGCGGCAAAAGCGATCGAGTGCTGGCGTATAATTCAATTAAATGTCCTCTCTGCTTGTGTTTACTTCCATCTCCGAGATTTAATGCAAACGTGTATTGAAATGGGTCCTTTGCCAAAGTTACTCGCGGTCGTATGATGTATATCTTTATAAAATACGGCTAATGATTAAACTTATGTAACTCATACAGATGGGAGTGGCTCGGAATGCATAAGTTATGACCTACAAAAATTACGTAAACATGGAATAAACTGGAAATTTATCCGTTAATATCTATTAGGTTCACATGAGTTTCCTGGTGACATCGACTGAGAAACGGAGGAAAACTGATGTTATATCCTATAAAGGTTTCAAGCGGGCAACGCTAAATGGTGTATCATTACCATGTAACACATAAAACATAAAAAATGGTTTAACTATAATGTCTACTGAATATCCCTATTAAATATGTGGTTTAATTTTAAATATCGAATATACATATTTACACATAAATATTCCGTCATAATTTAAATAACGTAGGAAAAATGCGTAGTTCAAAATCGCATTTTATGAGTCAAATCGGAATAAAACATGATTATAAATGAAAGTGACCAAATAATAAGTTTATTGATGCACAAAAAGAATCTGTGAATCCCGACGACTGACAATGACATTGTCGTCATTGCCAGAATTAATATCGAAGTTTCAGCATAATTTAATGCTATTGCAAACGGAGTCTTTTAAAAGCAATTAAAATGATCTAATCTAAATATTCCTGCAAGCGATAAAATCTCTTGACTGCATAAATAACAGAACATTTTCGTTTTTACCAAAGAGCAAATTTGTCGCGATAAATAACGTGCCAATGGGTCCTCGACAAAACTCGAATTAAAATAGACTACTTTTGGAACATTGAAAACAAAATGTACGAACGTTTATAGCAATTCATTGATTTTGTTTCAAAGCGTGGGTTGTCCAAAATTTTCTTTTTCCTTCAGAATGTGCCTTTTCTCTTGTACGGAAAGAAAGCAAAAGAACCCGCCCGCTAAATACCCTTCACGTTTTTATTCAACTCTACTTAAGTGAACAAGGCACGACGGAAAAATCCTCCGCCCACCTTTTCTAGTTTGGGAAAACATTTTCCCGAACGAAACAGGCTAGCGATCCCTCCACCCAACGAGCACTAAAAAACTTCCAATTTCCAAGAGAGAGAGAGAGAAAATACCTCCAGGGATATAACATTTCTACATGCACTCTCTGGACCCCTTTTCATAATCCCTCACCATCTCCTGCCCTCCCTCTCTCTCATCCTCCAATTCTCACTCTGTTTATCTCCCGACTCGAAAATTTTCTAGAGTATCATATTCCAGGGATCCGAAGCGCGACCCACATTCAACGTCTCTCTTCCTCTCCTTCCACTTTTTTCGAAAAAATAAATAAAATCTCCCTTTCCCATTCTCCAAACCTCCTCTCTCTCTTTCTCTCTCTTGTTCACCCCTTTTTTTCCACCCTCACGTCTCGCACAACCACGTCGAAGTTATTTCCAAACAACCATCCTTCCCCTTTTCCGCACATCTCATGCTCACACCCTACCGCCGGGGTAAAAACCCATTCCACCAATGAAATCCACCAGACACATGCCATTGATTTTCCAAAACCCTTCCCTCTACCCCTTCTTCTCTCCTTCTACCAACCTTCTCTCACTCTTCCCTTTCTCTCTCTCTCTATCCTTCGACTCTTCTTCCTTCACCCTTCAAACACCTCGTTATAAGCCGGGAGGAAAGTTTTTAAACCCACACTCCTCATGTCTCTCTCCCTCTTCCTCTCTCCATCCTCTCCATATCCAGGCATCCTCCGTCCTCCCGATTCATAGAGAAGAAACCTTCAAGTTCGAAACCATTTTAACAATGCCCAGCGGCTGAAAATCCTCCTCCCCCAACCCTCACGACTTTCTTTAATTAGAGTGATAATTAATACTCCCGCGAGGCGGAAGGGTATCGGAGCGGAAGTGCGCGGCTGTTGCTAAGCGATGAAAGATTTCTGCGTGTTATCGTATACGGGAGGGTTACTGGGAAGCGTGGGAAGAGAATTGGGAGGAGGGAGCGAGAGAAAGAGAAGGGTGTTCCGGAACGAGACGTCGAATTTCTAACAGACAGGATCTCGTGAAAGGATGGTTGAAATTTCCATCCGTCGAGTCGTTTTTGAAACGCATTTGTGACGTAACTCGGCTCCGTTATTTTCCGCGTCACGAGGAACAATCGTCTATTCGGAGAAAAAGAAATTATCGGGAAAATGGATACTTCCTTTGTAAGTCTTACTGGACCCAAAAATGGCCGTAATAGCCTTGATGTTAAGAGTGTGGACTAAAGTTTCAAACATTCGCTCGGTGAATAAATTGACAATTTATCTAATTTATTTAATGGGAAATACTAAATAGTTATAATTCTACTTCCTGTGATAAATTTATTTCATCGTGGGATATTAGAGTTAACTATTCATTGCTGCGATTACTTGCCTTCCATTCAACTCTTTATCGAAGCATGTTTAATCTCTTTTTTTTCAGGAATTTTTTAATATATGTTGTTATTTTTATGTCATTGTAATAAATTGATCTCTTTCGCGTAACTAGTTTAAAGTTATAAGAAATAGGAATGTATTCGATTTAAATTTAAAAAATTCACCCAATTTCAATACCTAACTTCGTAAATTCCTTTCCATTTCCTGTAAATTACACTTACTGCATTTTGGATAGGTAAAAAGACTAGAAAACATCCATACAAATAAAATGGCAGAATTCGAGGCGCTTGGAGAGGAGACAGCGCTATGGATAATCGCATTTTGAAAATTGTGCTTCAGCATGGTATTTGGTAAGTTTATATTGCATGAAAGAAAAGCAATAATTGATTCCTCTCCATCACTCTGCAAAAAGAAAAGAGACGACATTAATACAATCTATGTAATTAACAAGTGCGTTTAAAATCTATCGATGATTATGTTCCATTTACAATTTTATATACTTTAAAATAGTATTTGGAAGAAAAGAAACATAATATGTAACACACACTTTTTATTTGGGATAACCTTAGTTTCACACGAGACACAACGTTTTATTTATATCTTTTGAAAGAAAATAAAAATAACCAATTATATGTCAATATAATACATTTAGCAATGTATTCGCGAATAAAACATATTCAAACAAACCGAGTCTCAAAAGAACTATTTACTGCGTTAAACTTAGCGGAACAGCAAACTCCAGTCAAAGAGGCGGATTAATTGGCCTTTTAAAAGGCCAAATAGAAATATAGGTCAACGTTTTTTTTCGTTAGCCTCGGATTCATCTCCGTGCACGCTGGAGTAGATGAAGCCAAAAGGCATCACAAGAGAGATATCAAACTTCGAAAGAACCTGCCAATTGCAAGCAGATATCCGCGAAAGAGATGGTTTCCTTAAGAATCCCCATTTTACTAATGGTTTTATCCACTCCACGTAAATCGCAATGGATGCACTACCGCCGAGTACGGTTCCGAAAAATGTTCTGGATTCGAATAATTCGAGAGCATCGGAATCTCATTCCAGGACATTTCAAATTCCTCTGTGGCAACTTAAACTGCATCTTGAGTGAGTCGATACCCGAGTCTGAAGCGTAGCGAAGCCTTAACAAGATTCGGATAAAAATAAGTATTTTATACTTCTTCGTTTATGTTAGAATTTTAAGTAATTTAAACTCTTTTAACTTTTTAACATCTCCACCATCGTTTTATTTTTCACCACTCGAGTCAAGCATGCCTAAATGCCACTCTGGGGCATGCGCTTTGGTACAAAACTTATACGCACTTTTCGACCACTAAACGGGCCTTCAAAATAGAAACTTTTCCTATGTAAAAGATCAGACTAACTTTTGACGTAAACAAAAGAATGAAATGTGGTAATGATGATTATTGAAATTACTGTTAGAATAAAAAATGGTCAATTCATATAGCTCCAATTGGCTGAGGTGTAATATATCTTATTTAAAATAAGCGGCAAGATGAGTAAATATTTAATTTTTTGTATGCATAATGCACGACTATTTATTTCTTCATATTGAGCAGTGATTGTAGAAAAGAAGACATTAAAAAAATATGCTGTATACTTAACGCTATGCAGAGTAAAATAGGTAATTAATGTTTGAACAAAACTAGCAATATGTTATAAAGTAATAGCTTAAATTCATTTTGAAGCAACGTTATGTCTGTCGCATTTTTACTTAAATATTCATCATCATGAACAACAACACTAAATATTTAGCCTCGAGATTAGGGGACAAATATTTCAAACCAAAAATCTGCTTGTTGAATTTCAGATGTAGTTTTTAACCGGTAAACTGCTTACTGATACAGCATGCAAATCACACCATTGCAATCAATCAAGTATCATAGTTCTTTTGTCTTTAAATTAGAAGAAACACATTCGTTAAACATTATGAATATATTTCATTGAAAAAGACAATTATACGCTCTCGTTTTGGTACAAAAAATCACGTATTGTAATTACAGTTTCAACCGCTAGATTTAAGTGCGACCACTCTGCTATAAGTAAAGGGAGCACCAACTCTTTTGAACTCAAGATGCTAAATGCAAACAAAGCGTAAATTTTACGCCCTCAAAAAAGTTCGTTCTTTTCAATTAATCCTTCATGCAACTTTTTTTTACTTCGATGGAGAGTACTCTTTACTTCCAGATAAAGAGATTCAGATGTGGAGAGAATATCAGGTAAAGTAGCGGCAGGAATTTCATAGGACTTTTTCATGTGTGCGCTTAATTTTTTTCTCTCTCTTGTCGGTGACTCGTGAAGCCAGGAGAGCTCATTTTTAATACGTGCATGACAAACCCGCGTTTCCAGCCAACCAAAATGTTTATCCCCGTCATTCTTTCACGACGTACAGAGAACAATGTTAACTTTTAAAAAATTCTTGCTTTTTTTAAAGCCACGCTTTTTCCTTTTGTTTTTTTGATGCACCACCACGAGAGATCATCGTCGGTCCACGCGAGAGCAAGAGGCATTGCTGTTCTAAAATGTAACTGGACGAGAAACGTATGTCCGCGTAATTATTTACCCGAGTATTTATTTTTTAAGGGAACCATGTCAGTAGGGAGTAAAAGCGCGCTTAACTTCGGTTGATGTGAAATTTTTAATTAACGTTTGAGCCAATGAAGATGCGAGTTTTTTTCCAAGTGGGGTCTCTCTTTGCGCGACTGAAGCTGTCATATCCTGCGACCATTCTCTCTCAAATGTAGAATTTTGTTCTTGAGTACTCTAGGTTTTTATAAGCGGAATAAACACAATTTGTCTACGTGCACTTTGAATTTGGGTTAAATCATTAAGTAACGAAAATATAATTTTCCTGGTTATGGTAATGTTCTAGCATGAAATTGGGGTACTATAATGAGGCATGAAAATAAAACAGCGTATGATAAAAAACTGAGAGATATTTCTGGATGTAGTTTCATCAGCGAAGTGAATACCAAAAGGAAATTACTGTTATGTTCCATCGCCTGACATTAACTTTCGGAATTAATTTGCTACTGCGGAAATAATTCAATTTCAATAATGTGAAATACCTGTAGGATCCTACGGTATAATAAGCCAATGTTAAGGTAGTTCTCGTAAATGCCACATATTAGACACCTTTGATTGTAATAATTCTCGCCTGATGTAGCCTAATAAGCAGCAAAAAGGTTTTAGTATAAATATAATTTATTATATTGTGAAACAGTGTGTTTTAGTTAAATAATACAAAATTGAATTAAAAATTCAATTTTATTCATTTTTGAATAGAGCTCATGTATTTCCCTACTATATCTATACTAAGACTGGGGATTTAATAAAGAATATCTGCCGTGTACGGGGAAGATGAGATTCATGCTTTTGACGGATTAATTTGCAAAAATTCAGGAGTTTCTAGCATTTATGCAGTTGCGGCGTGAGTTCTTTGCACCCATTTTCCGAGAGATACAATGAAGTCGTATATATAACCTATAGCAAAAATTCTGCATTCAACGCACCGCCATAATCCTCGTTGATATAGAAAGAGCAGTTTTAGCAAATCTAATGCACAAACTACCCTATGGAGTATTAATTCACATACGAGGCCGCAAAAATAAAATCGCGCGAGAACTCTTTAAAAAAACAATAGGCACGAAAGAGGAAATATCCACCAAGATATCGCACGGCAAGGGGTAATTATTTTCGACCTTTTTCCACCTACCCCACCACGATAAAAAAATAGAAAAAATAATAATTCCCGACTCTGGGTAATGTTACTGCATCTCGCAGGAAAAAAAAAGAAAAAGTAGTATTTTTTTGTTTGCACAATACCAAACCAGGTGTACACACACTGCAACAGGTCTCCCTTTAATTAAGACGTACAAAAATGGAACGAATGCATTATGCACCATGTTCATACACGGCGCGCCTCCCCCCTATCCCCTCCCGCTCGGTTCCTCATCTACCCTCCTCTTTCTCTATGCAGCGTGGAGGAAACCCATTGGCGCATCGATTCTCCGCAGTATGAATAAGGGGAGGGGTGGTATGGAGAAAGGGGTGGGGATTGTATGGGAAGGTGGTGGGATGGGTTTTTGTTTTTATTTAACCCCTCGGGTTAATTTGTAAATTTAGGACCTCGCATTGCGTTGCATGTTTCCCACGAAACACCTGGGATTTCGGAGTTCACTCAATACGGCTTTTGAGAAGGGCGGAGATTTATTGTTGTTGTTCGCGGTGCAACAAATCTCATTTAAATAATCAGGGGGTAGGGGTAGGAGATAGAAAGAGGGCGAGAGAGTAGGGAGATGATGCATTGAACTCGCGCGAAAAAATAACAAACTGCAAACGCGAGAGCGCAATTTTCAACGGCCATAAATATATGGAGTGCAACTCTGCAGATCGGCGGTGAAAAAAAATCGAACGAATAATCATAAATCTCCTACCGAAAAGCCCGTTAACTAATGCAAGGTGGACTGCGTCGGAAAAAAATTCCGCATCGGAGATGATTCATTGAGAGAGGTAGAAGCGGTTTATATGGTATGACGAAAACCGGTCTCATTATCCAAACGAGGCGTTTTAGTTAGAGACGATCGAGGAGAAAGCATTTTGCAAAGGAAACTACGCCGAATTTTAAGGATCGGAGTTAGTAGAGAAGCTAAAAGGGGGACAGATAGTAATGAAGCGAAAAAATTGAAATGGATGAATGTAATGACCTTCTATAACGAGCCAACGTAAGCGACTTGAGCCATAAAAATGAGCCGTGAAATGTTACCGAAGGATCTGGCATATCAGTGATTAAAAATCTAAAATTCCACCTTGCACCTGGAAAATCAGGCGGTTATGTAACTTTCGTCAAGTGGATTGATTAGATAAAGAATAAAAACGTGTGTTGAAGTGAAATATGACCATTGAATTTAAGACACAGTTCTTATTTTAAACCTGGAAGGAATACGAGTCGGTGCTACACCCAAAGCAAATAATATTTTAATATATTTCGTACCATTACAAAACTATTAATTTGCTTTCATATTAGTGATTTCACATTAAACCATAAATTCATGACATGATTACAACAGAAAGTGCCAATATACCAACAACCGTCACATTCCCGCGTTAAATTACTCTATATAGAAACCCAGCTAGATACTGTTGTGACTACTACAATTGAAGAATGAGATAGTCGCTAATAACTCAAAAATATTTCATCCTCTTTTAAACAAACATTCAGGAATTACATACTTGGCAGTAACATCTTTATATTTTAACTTCTTGCTGTTGACATTGAAATGGTGAGTACATTTTCTGCAGAAGCTGAATAAATATGTAATCATTGACTAAAAACAGAGAAAAAACCAATTTATTTCGGAGAAAGTAAGGGAGAATGGGGCCAAAAAAGAGAGTAGAATGGGATGGAGAGATGGTGGGACAATGGAAGGAAGATGAGATAAAGAGAGAAAAGGAGGAAGAATGGGAAGTGCCTTAATTTTAATACTTAATCCACGAATACCCGTCATATTTGACGGGAAATTACGTTAGTGTTCTAATTGTATTTTTCTTCTTTTATTTTACCTGTGGTTAACTACTGTTCTCCTATTTGGTCAATGTCTTCTGTTTCCAACCTTGCCTCTTTGGATTGTGTCATTAATTTTTTTCTGAGAATTGTTAAATCCCGTGTGCCCTCCTTTCGCCAACTCTCTAATAGTAAGATCTTATCTTCCCTTTCTTTGGATTATCCCTCTGTTCATCGAACTAAGTCTGATCTTTCTTTTATATACAATATACTAAACTCTATTACTGACTGTCATGAGTTACTTGCTCAATTTTATTTCCGTGTTCCTAATAGATCTACTCGCTCCTCTTTCTTATTTCACTACCCCACCCCCAAAATTTCACTTGCTAAACGTTCTCTTTTCTTTCGTCTCGCCTCCCTTTTAAACTCACTTTCCCCTAATGTAGATCCTTTTTCAATGTCCAAAGAGTCTTTTCTTAAAAACGGAATGTCATGTTGTCGCACAACTTAATTTTATTGACTGCTCCTGCATACACTTATATTATATTGTATTTCATTTTATATTATTTGTACTTTATTTTGGTTGTTATGTTGTTAATTTTTTAATGTTTAATTTTCACTTTAAATTGGCGGTATCGCTGTATGTGAAAAAATGATTAAATAAATAAATAAAATAAATAAATGACATGCATCACTGCCGTTATCCTTTCTTCTTCTTTTAATCAAGAGATATTTAAAACAATAGATTTTTGTTAACATAAAACGAGTGGAATATAGAAATACTTTCATAATTATAAGAGGAATAATCTTAACAAAAATACTTCGCAGTATTCATATCGTCTCACCTGACTAAAAGGAGCCCATTCGGTTTTTAGTGGACATATTCACGCCCAGAATTAGTGAAAATTTCAATGCAAAATATTTATTTTTCTGTAAAAACTACTTTTCTGAGAGAGGAAATTAAAGTAACAATTTTATATTGCCGCAGGATGCGTATATATTTCAACCGGAATAAAGCCGCATTTCTACTTGCATTCGTGTAGGCGATTAATTCGCAAAATATTTCGCTCTTTTATTACGCTAATGCTTTTAGAGAAGAGTGGAGTAAGTGAATGAGTTTCTACTACACGATAAAAACCGCGTTTTTGCTGCACAGAAGCAGAAATGCAAAATTTTTATTCGTTCCATTCATAATCATCGAAATAACATAAACCAAAAAACAGTCCTTGAAAAAGTATTAAGGTGAGATACTATTCTATATTGCACTATACTTTCTGGCGATATCTTACAGAATGTAAAATCTATTACGAAACATTAAGTGAAATAATTTAAATGCTGTGCAGTGAGTGAATGAGTTTAGATACCGAAAAAAATTTTTAAATATTCATTCCAGGATTTATGATCTGCATAACAAGTACTGATGATGTATATTAATGAATTTATTCTCCCTAAAACTACATAAAAAACTAAAATTACATTCGTTTCCAGTGTTTGTTTATGCAAAATCATTGAATGTTTTAAAAATAGTTAGTATTCTTTAAATCTGCATATCCAAAACCTGAAATTTTCTTCGTTAATGAGAGAAGAAAATTTATATAATTTAAATGGAAATGTTCTGTCAACAATCATTATAGAAATATTGGAGGCGACCTGCAAAAACTAGGTTGTAACTAGACTTAGTAGGATTTGATTTAAATCGATAAATGTCAATAAACATAGAATTCGTAAAAATTTCAAAATCGACGAAAAGGAATTGTCATCGATAAGTGTCGATTTTTCATTACTAAGTTTTCTTTTAAATTATTCGCAGGGCTTTTTAATTTGCTTTTTACACTCAAATTTAATATATTTTAGCGCCATACGTTCAAATCACAAGATAAAATCGGCATTTGCCATGCCAGACAGCCACACTTCATTCAGTATCTGATGTACTTTCTTTCGAAAATCGGGCAAAGAAGAAAATCTGAACATAAGTATTGAAAGAAAACCTTTAGAACAAGTTTCAGACTAAAAATACCTTAGAAGCATCATAAAAAGAGAAGCAAATGTACGGATGATATAAGGACTAGAATAGGAAAAGCAAAAGCGGCTTTCAGAAGAAATAAACACCTACTTATGGGGAATATAAGAGAAGATATCCGCAAGAAGTTCACAAAATGCTATGTATGGAGTATAGCATAGTACGGGGCAGAAACATGGACGCTAAGAAAAATGACATCAAATACTTGGAAAGCTTTGAAATGTGGACTTGGAGGAGAATTTTGAAGATAAAATGAACAGATAGAATGAAAAACGATGAAGTGTTACGAAGAGTAGGAGAGAAGCGAATGATTATACAGACTATTAGAAAGAAAAAGAAACACTGGGTTGGACATTACCTGAGGAGAGAGAGAGTAAGATTAAAGACGTGTTAGAAGGAAATCAAGATGGAAAAAGAGAAAGAGGTTAGATAAGATTTCAGCTGATAGACGATTTGAAAGGGAAAAAGAGTTATCAAGATGTGAATAGGACTTAGGAAAAGAGGAGTAAATGGAGAATCAGGTTTAACCTAGAATAATCACAGACCTGTCTATGGACAGACTATCTATGACGATGATGATGATCCTTTCTAATTGCAAGATCCCTTATGTCTTAAGGATACATACTGAGATGACACGGATATGGGACAAAACAATATGATAAGTTTATTGCACTCTGTCTTTAACCTCAACCTTGTGCACATCTGATAATCCCTATGCGTCTTTGATGGCAAACACGATATGATCATCCTCCATACTCAGTTTAATCAAAAGTTTTTTTACTTCTGCCGACTACCTCCAAGGTACGAAAAGAAAGATTTTCCCCAACTGAACTAATACCGATCGCCAAATATCCCTATTCCAGGTCTCGAAAGTACAGAGTGGCCAAAAAGCCTTTGACCAACTTTAATAAACAATAGTGGAAAGATGCACACATCATGCGTCTATACATGCGAGGCAGAGACGTTCTTTACAATGCATGCAATCATGTCATAAAAGATAAATATAAATGGCTTGGTATAATGTTTACGAATTGAAATGCCGGTATTGACGCCATGGAAATGTCAAATTTTTGATTCGCAGACTAATTTCCTAATGAATTGTAATTAATAAAACAATCGACAATTACTTAAAACACGCCTTACTCGACTAGTAGTAATATAATCTTTACGTTCACGTCCATTCCTTCGTCGTAAATTACCCGTTTATTTTCACTTAGAAACGCTGTGTATACGTAAAGAAAATACACGTAATTACGTTAATTTCTACGTCGTAGATAATCCTTATCCCTTCATTTACCAAATTTTGCGTGATCACCAAAGAAAATTAAACAATTTAGGTATTTACAAGAGATATTGTCGCGAAGATTGTTTTCGTGGATAACAATTAAAAAACACGGGAAAATGTTTCTAAGTTCAAAGTGATTTACAACATTCTCATTTGATTTTCTTGAAATCGGCTACTCCTGCGATAAAAATGTACTGAACAAAATATATGCTATTTGACTTGTTCTACAAAGTGGTTTAATAAATTTTTTGTTATAAGTGATATTGTGCGAGATATAAAGAGAAGTTCACTTTCAATTAGACCACCTAAACCATGTATATTTATTTTTTATTTTTATATTTATATTTTTCTTAATTTCTTTGCCCCTACGTCCTAAATATCAAATTTCATCAAAATCATCTAAGTAGTTTCTGATATGAAACTTGCGGAGAGACAGACGTACGTGCACGACTTGACCATAAGGCGCTCTTTTTTACTTATTGTAGAGAACGCCTAAAAATTCACAATTGGCAGGAAAAATGTGGAACTTGTGTTGTTAGATAGGGAGACAAATACCGTCTGCCATACAGTAATCTTCTGGCATGCAACTTTTACAAATTGCTGGATAGGCAGAGAGGACCCACTTGCTCTGCCTCCCCGATCCCCCAACATTACACCCATCGACTTCTTTCTGCGGAGGTATGTGAAGGATAGAGTGCTGCCAAGGTTACAGGAGTTGAAGATCTGAAGACACGGAACAGAGATGCCTTCACAACAATTGACAGAAGCATGCTGGTTCGCACATGGTAAGAATTGGAGTTCGACTGGATGTTCTCCGCGCAATACAGGGTACCCACCTATAAGTGCGCTATGTGAAAAAACATTATGTATGTATACACCAAACAAAATTAGTTACACATTTTTTCGATAAACTGTGCGTATTAAAGTTTATCAAAGACTTTTAGCACACGCATTATAACTAAATCCTACTCCCTGCTTGACAATCCATTCGCCTATAACTCATTTGGTGGTTAGTTAGGTTAAAAATCTACTACTACAAGCACATTTCTGGTGCTTTGTTCTATAGTATCATCAAAAACACAGTTATAAATTTTCTATTTTCGTAGCCGTACCCACAGTTCATTCTTCGGGTGAGAGAGTCCCATGCTCTTTTTGTTGTAATGTTGCAGCATCGTTCAACGTTCGTACTCTTGGATTTTTTGTACACGCATCATCGTTTGTCATTCAACAAGATAAGATTTGTTCTTCATCAGTATTTATATATGTATTTGGTTATGCATTATATTAACGTCAAATTAATGTCGTTATTGAATGGTCAACATTTCTTAAATAAGAGGCGCGATTTAACGAGTAAAATGTATTTGTGATTTATTCCGAAAAAGTAGCTGTGCCGGGTTGGTAGGCGATGCCAACAACAACATCTCCACCAAAGTTTAGGAAACAACAAAGAATCCGGCATGCGAGAAGTCTTATTTTTATATATAAAGATTTAGTAAAATTTTATTGAAAGAATAAGATTTGTAATTTTTATTATTAAAAATCGATAAAATGTAATAAAATCAATATTGATATTCGCTCTCGGTTTTTAGAAAAACTAAACGATATTAGTGGTCGCTTTAAAAAAATATAAACGTCGAAAACTACCAAGCCTAATAAAATGTATTGAAATAAACTTCGATATTCGTCACCGATTTTTAGGAAAATTAACTTCGATTATAATCGTCTAATTTTAAGAAAAATAAACATCGAAAATACAGTCTAGTTATAACAAATGTTAATATTTTAAGTCACTAGAAATTATTTCAGAGACTACTTCTACGCCTTTAATATTATTTGAAAATCGTATAAATATCCTCAGGCGTGAGTTAAATTCGTACAAGGTGGAATTTTTATGAATGATACGTTGAGTTTTTTGATTTATTAATATAAAAAATATCTGCTCATACCATTTTATAAACCCTAATTTTGTTCCAAGAATATAAGTGCTTGTGTAAATGACATTCACCCTATATAAGTGTGTCACAAGAAGAAGAAATTTCCTACGACCTTATAAATCGCTCTTTTCTCCCGACAGCTAAAGCACCGATGAATGACTCGTTAAAACCAAATCACTTCCACGACATCACAAGGAACTACTTCCACCAAATCGAGGAAACGTTCTCATGTTTGCGCATCAAAAATGCACGGCGAAGTCTCGCCTTAACAGAGAAGTCTTCTCCGGGAATGATTTTCATCAAATATTCCGTATTCGCCGCTTTCAAGTTCATTTGAGAAATTTTCACATCTTCTTCTTCTTCCTCGCTCTCTCGAACCGAGCCTCTTGTAAGGAAAAAGAGGAGGGGTACCCTTCACAGAAAGCTGTGTGTGTGAAGATAGGAGTGGGTGTAGAGGGAGGAAAAGAGGAGGGAGTGGGTTGGGGGGGGAGGGGAGAAATCTCATCCGACGACAGCAAATTCACTCGCTTTCCCCTAGAAAAATTTCTCACCTTCATTCAAGACGACCTCTCTCGACCTAAAGGGCATTTCATTCCTGGGCAAGAGAAGGACCTCTTTTCACTTCCACGCCATCTATTCATGTTCCGCTCCCTCTCTCTCTCTCTATTCCCGAAAACTCCCTCCCATCTTCTGACTCCTCCGCTCCCGCCACCCTTGCACACTCTATCTTCCCCGTCCTCCTTTCCCTCGCTTCCGTAGGCGTCGCATGCCTTTCCTTTTCCGTTTCGTTGCCATCCGCTTCCGTTCCGCAGTTCACGTCGCGTTGTTTTTTTTATTACAACCGTTCCCGTTCCATTGGTTACTTTTCCAACCGTGACAGTTCCAACTGTCGCTGTTGAAAAAATCGGTAGAGCCCCCATCTCCTATCATTCGTTGAAGTTTCACCATTTCACGTTCCTTTTCCATCCGTTCTCATTCGATCTGGTTTCTTTTTTTCTGATGGTGTTCCATTCGCTCCCGTCCCAACCGTTCCCGTTCCACCAGTTCCCGTCTAACCAGTCCCCGTTATATCTGTTCTCGTGCCATCCATTTATAATAAATCCCTACAAGTTGCAACAATTTTTTGCACTATACATTATTTTTTCCACCCGTTTCATTTTCATGTCCTAAACCCATCCGTTCCAATTCCACCCGTTCCAGTACCATCTGTTCCCGAACCATCCGTTCCCGTTCCACCCCTTTCCTTTCACAAATCCTCTGCTCTTGTTCCTCCTTTCCATTAAATACCTTTCCGTTCCACACTCAGTTACCTTTGGACCATCGTCCATCTTCCCGGCCTCCCATATTCCTACCTCATTCTCCTACCCCCACTCCATTTCTCTCGCGCACTCCTTCCTCTTTACCCCCGCCATTTTCCACATATTTTCCATCTCTTTTCCTTCTTCCTTCTACCTCTTCTGATCTCGTATTTTCCGCCGTCTTCATCTAACCCTATCTTCTCCATCTCCTTGTCTCTTACGTCTTCCGGTTTAACGTCACGTGGTGTTTCTGTTTCCAATCCCCTCCTCTCTCTCTCCATCCCTTTTCCCTACCACTTTCCTTCCTCTTGCTCTTCCCTTCCTGTCTTCACGTCTTCGCGTATCCGCCATTATCCTATCTTACGCTCCTTCTCTGGTTCCTGTCTCCGTGCTTTTTAAGCGCCCGAGTTTCCTTATCTTCCACCAAAGCGTGCGTGCTTTTCGAGGCATCTACTCCAATGGTGATCCAAGTCGAGTGATACCTAAATTAATTATTGATTGCTTGGAGTAACACAAATCATATCTTAAATTTTCCAGTATAATTTAATTTGAGATATGTTTAGCGTTCTCGATTATTCGCTGACTAACCGATGAGAGATATTTAGCGGGTTTGTTATTTGGCCGTTTTTTCCCGGAATCCACGTTTCTTTCTCATTACAGGCCTCAGCGGGTATTCCACAAAGGGTCTTTTTCTCCCTTTCCCGGCAAATACAAACTTTTCGAGGGCGCAGCGCTTCATACTGTGAATTTAAATGAACCTTTACGGAGTTTTACGTACGATTTGAGAATCTTGGCCATCCGTTGGTTTCCGGAGAGAAAAGTACGTGCCGTGTGTTTATGAGAGCCGGTTTAAGGGGAAAAGGATTCGATGCTTAAAGAGGACGAAAGCAATCACTGTGAAGTGTTAGGAAATTATTTTGCTGCAAAGTTGGATGAATGGATAGCGCAATTTTTAAAAAGTGCTTTCGCAGAATATTTACAGCCGAAAAGATCTGTACATATATTTTTTTTAAATCAAAACAAAAATCATTATGATTGGATGCGACCTTAGTCGAATAATAGACGCTGCTAATATATTTCGTTCGCTCCATTTTTTATTTATCCTGAATGTTTGTCCAATAATAGCTGCAACGAATTAGAAACAATTTTAAAAAGAAGAAGAAATATGAAGAATAAAAGAAGAAAATAATTAAGTTTTAATGTTAATCAAACTATTCTAAGAGTATTTTGATACTAAATTAAGTAAAAAATTTAATAACGGGCCCATATTCCCTGGTTTTCAATGATTTTCCATTCAATTTCATACGTTGTCCATTATTCATAGTAAAAAGTCCAACAGCCAAAACATCATTTTGATAATAAAAGCACGCTTAAATGAAAATATTTTCAGCGGTCATTATGTTAGATTCCTAAAATTGTCAATAACTCAGCCGATGAATACAAGTTCCCTACACAAAAGCAACATCTGTATGTAGAAAGAAAGAAAACTTCGTTCCCTTTCATACTTCCATCTGTCGTCATCTACTTCCCTCGCTTCCTCTTTTTAACTCGTTCTCTCCAAAGTCTTCTGCCTCGCGCCATCTTCCTTAATCTCCTTTCTTCCCCACGTAAATTTACTCCCAAAGCTTAAGTATAAAAAAAAGAATAAGGAAAGGCGGTCTACATCTACCCGCGCCCACACGGTGACAAATCTTCTTAGGATCAATCAATCAAACGACCTTTTAATATCTTTTCTTCCACCTTACCTTCAGCTGTACATGCGTATATATATATATAATACTTATTTATCTTATGGGTTAAATATACAAAGAGAGGAGAAAACTTTTTCAATTCACCTTCGCGACCGCATTCGTCCTTTAAAAATAAAAAATTCCCTTTCATGCACACGTTCACCAATTTCTTCCTTCTTTACCATATATTTCATTCCCCACCCCTCCACATTCGCCCTACAACTCCTCTTCCCCTTCCTCGGGATCGTCGCCCATCTCTTACAGGCTCTGTCGCCCCACCCCATCCCTCTCTCCATCAACCCACTCACTCCATCCCTTCCTCCCTTTCCTTTCCACCCTCCAGCAAAAAAAGGGAACCAATCCTTTCCCACCGGGTTCCAATCCACCTAGCAATGACTAACCCACGCGACTGCGTTCCCTTTCCACTCTTTTTTTCCTCGCGCCAAAACCACCTTTTTCTTCTTCTCCCTCCCCCCCTTTTTTCTCCACTCCCTACCCTTAAGACCGTTTCCGCCTCATATAATTCCGATGTGGGGCCCTGGGGTATGGCAGTCTTCCACCGACGGGGTGGAAATGGAAGAGGAGAGGTTTAAAGGAATTGCGAGTCTTTTTTGAGGGGTGTGGGTTGTGAGGGGAGGGGGTTGTGAGGGGAGGGGGTTGTGAGTTGGGTTTTTGAGATTGTGGAAAAAGAGGGATCGGGCTTTTTTTCCGCGCTAGAGGTGACGGGTGCTCTTGCGTGTGTTTTCGTTTACGTGCGCGTGTGCGCATTTGCGTTCATAGGTTTACGTCCATGCGCGTATATTAGTCTTTGTGCCTTTATGTGGTTGTGTATCGGTTCGGTTTTTTAAGCGCTTGTATGTGCACGCGTATATAAGTTGATGTGCATATTTTTGTGTGATCGTGCCTATTTATGTTTTTTTAATATTGGTACGCCAGCTAACATAATGATAGTCAGTATAAGTTGGAGAGGTAAATTAGCACTAAAACAGATTAGATGGAGGATCTGATACTTTAGATTAAAATACACTTTTATGACCAGGTAAGCTTTTAAATACCGAAAAATTAATTTTTGATATAATACGTGTGACCACATAATGGCATAGCGTAGATTTGTCGTTCCAAAACCGTGTGCCGCGACACACTGGAGGGCTCCAGCTGATATTTAGAGTTGCTGCTAAAAATCTTATTTTTAGTACTAGGGGAAACCGAGGAGAGATGACGCACAATTAACCAAAAAATCGTAGATATTACAATAGGTGAGAAATCATTACATTGCTGATAGTAATGCATTTTACGTTTATTAGTTATATTAGGAAAAATAGAAATAGTTTTTAAAATGACTTCAAATATGATTTTAAGCGATTTTTCTAAACCCTGCTTTTTGCCATCTCTCCTCCTAGGGTAAGTAAGACGACGCACTCTGGGTAGGAGAGATGGCTTATGGAAATATACGTGTTGGTAAACAGAAAAGCAAGATCTACTTAAGATTCCACATTTTTTATATTTCATATTTATTACATAGGCGTAAACAATAAGTTCAATAAATGTAAAAATGAGAGGTAACCGTTAAAGAATTGGCCCCCTTGATTGTTACCAGCGAGGACCGACACAGCTCCCTCAAAGTTCAGAAAATACAAAAAATGAACAATTATTCAAAGTAATAAGACGACAAGAATGTAAAAGATATTAAAAAGTAGTGTTCACTGTAAAAAAAATAATAAAAGTAAAATATAATGAATATTGATTACAAAAATTAGAAAGTTCAAAGAAAAAACGTAACAAACTGCAATAAAATGAATTAATTTTACTTATTGTTTTCTTTTCACTTTTCTTTATGCCACACAAAGCACACATATCGGAGTAGATAGAACATGTATCGTGTAAACATCTGCCTCACACTTTACACCGGATCCAGTCTGATGTAGAGTGTGTTAGAATCAAGTTCAGAGCACTAAACGCATTCGTATACGCTGTAGTCTTCAGAATGATCATCAGACAGTAGTATTGGTTCTTCATCATCTTCTGACGATAGAGACTGGAAATTCAAACGGCGTATTGACCTCTTTCCCCGCCTAACAGTTTTCCTAGATGATCCATTTTATTGATTTTCTTCTGTTTTACTTTTTCAGTCTCTTTTTTCTCTTGCTTAAAGCATTCTTGTAACTCCGACAGAAATTTTTATTTTTTCTTGCATTTGTAATCATTCTTCTGTGCTTGGATACTATTTTTCGTCTTCTTTTCTCTAATGTATGCTGAATCGGTAATGCGAGCAGCAGATTACTTCTGCAAGAAGATATTTTTTATTTGATTAATACGCTATCAATAGTTCACGAGATACGTACATTTATTCAGAAATAGCCAAAAACCTTTTTAATATTTACGGCGATTTAAATATCGCAGCCAGACCCTATAGGTGGGTTTTAAATCCGGTGGATAAAGGTTAAGTGCCTATCTGAGAAAGTGAAACAGCATCTTTAATCCTCCCTTCGCGAGCGGCCGTTGCTCCTAAAATGCTAGGATAGATGACGCACCCTTCTCCTCCAGACAAATCATGGCGGAACAGTATAATCCCACGTGTCCACTTACCCAACTTCATCTACAGAAAACAAGTTTTACATTATTGCCGCAATAAACATGCAAAATAAAAATGATAGAAATGATATATGAAATTTCAATCACTTACCAACAACAGCTCTTAATAAAATTAGTTTGTAAATCACACAAAAAACTGCACAATAAAGAATGAATTTGTCAACGTGTAATTTCTCTTTCACTGTTCACTCTGCACTGACCGCCGTTGCTGCTGCCTGTCTGTCTATGGAAACTAGAGATGCGTCATTTCTCCTACCACTGTCATATCTCCTCGCTTTGCCCTATATCATGGCTGGCGAACCTTATCTAGCTCGTCTGCCAAAATTAACTTAATAAGAGAAAATTTGCCTCTCCGCGTGCCAGTATCATAAAAAAATGTTATCTGGGTCTATTCTTACAATGTGGCATATAGTATGTCTTTTCCCACGCTGGAAGAAATTTATATTATTTGATTCAAATGATATATTGAAAACAAAGTACGAAATATGGTTTTTATCGAATTATTAGAGCGAATCCCACATCTTCTAGACTTTACAAATAATATTAAATGCTAACAAAAAAGTTCTATTAATGGATAATATTATCTTTAGTGGAGGTCTCTAAAAACATTAGATATCTCATGAAAAATCGTTATAGGTGAAAACGATATAATAAATGACACGAATGAAGTAATGAAGCTGTATGACATGAGCGGACTGATCCGAGGCATCAACCTCCGTTTGTCAAATTCCAGTTAAATACTTATCGCACTTTTGTCATGTCGCTGTATTAGCGAGTGGCACATTTCATTTTTATTTTATTTTGTGGCGTGCCAACCAAAATCGTTCTGAGTGCCACCCTTGACACGCGTGCCATAGTAGCTATGAACTCTCCAACCTCCTGGCGGTTGGCTTAATCGCATTGCCCGCTTTGCTACAAATGCAAGACTAGGCTATTTACACTCGGCTCGTTTTTCTCTTCTTTAGCCCCTTGTTACAAAGAAGCACCAACCCCTCCCTACAAGCGGGGACGCTTGTTGCTAGGGAGGGTTTCCAGCGAATCAAGGCTGGCGATGGGTCGCTTGTAGCGGTCCCACCACCTAACCTTGATATCGCCCAGCTGGTGCACCTCTTTGTGCCTCGATGCTGCTGCCTTGCAGTAGAATTCCTTGGACATCCTCGGCAGGAGGACGTCCAGGGACTCCACATTTCCGTCTAAGTGCAACCGGCTGACGCTCTCGTATCGGCAACGACCGAGTATCAGCCGGAGTGCACTGTTCTGCACCAATTGCAGCCTGTAGAGGGTGGTCTTGGGCACTCCAGACCAGACCGGCGCTGCGTAAGTGATGATGGGCCTCACGCAGCTCAGGTAGAGGCGTCTCTTGGGCGTGTCATAGGTTCGCCAGCCCCGCCCTATGTAAATCAACAACTTGGATGCGTTTATAGGTAACTATGTCAATTTTGTTTCTTCTAATAAATTGATTATTGTGTAGTATCAGCAGTGCTGTATATAGGGCGGGGCAAGCGGGGCATCTGCCCCCGGTGCAACTAAAGAAGTGGCGCAAATAATATTTATGACAAGCTGTGCGAGGTTGCATGGCAAAAGGACAGGGGCGATTTCACTACTAGGTAGACATTACGTAGACATTACGCATAGCAGAAACTATAAATTTCAATGATGTTATTGGTGAGTTTATTGCATTACAATCACGTAGAATATCTCTTTAATATTAAAATATTTTTACATTCTGTATATAAATTATTTATATATGTAATTATGCATGTTTATAATTATATTTGTAATTATGTATTTAAATTATGTGCATATATAGTGAGAAATTGCATCATTTATAATTTATTTTGATTTATTAATTGTTCATCTAAAATCCATATAGAAAATAATATAGGTACTAGAGATTTTTCATGAAGGGGTCGCATATTTGGTAGCTTGCCCCGGTTGTCTAAATAGCTAGTTACGGCGCTGAGTACCAGCAAATGTATGCATCAAAGGGTTTTAATAATAATTAGGGGCCGGTTGCTGTACTTCCTGCAAGCATCTAGACACCCTTGCGTGAAGTGACCCAATAAGATAGTTCCTAGGATAAAAAATTGTTACAAAAAGTATTATTAGTTAAACCACTTTTATTGCCGCTCTTAAAATAATTATATAGCGCACACCATTTTCATAACCAAAAACACATACCTACATGATTTAGAATACCGGCACACAATATTTTTTGTTTTATTCAATATTTCTGATGGCACAGCATATAATATGTTCTGTGGCTTGTTTATTATTAAGTAATAAATGCACCAGCAACGCGTCAATATCGAAATAAATTAATCACAATCATTATTAATATAGTAATTTGCTTTAAACTGCACAATAAAACTTGCAAGCGAAAAAATATTTTCAATGTATGCATGAAATAACTTTCCGGTCAAGTACAGGATTTTTTCTCCTTCTCAAATGTCAAAATTTTAATATCTTTCTATTTGAAATTTTACATTGTCCATTATTACAATGCATTGGAATCGTTTTTTTTTCGCTACGTGTTTCATTTGTTATAGTTTTACAGAAAACTTTTCACAAATTTTCAATCTGTTTTTGTACTTGATGCGTTTATTTCATTGTAAGCTTAGTGCAAATGCAATTAAAAGTCCAAGTTCAACAATGCAAAAATCCGAGAGCAACAATTGAAATATTGAAAAATCGAAAAAATGGAATATAAACTTAAAATATGAGCAAACACGAATTAAACAACAAAATGGAAAGTAAGAATAAGAGTCTTCATTTCTTTCTATGTGAAATATTGTAAATCTCGAGTGAGAACCTCGATCGTAAATTATTTTAAAATGTTAAAGACAAAAAGTCAACACAATCGTATTCCGGCCGGTTATGTGTTAATCAAATGCAAAAAAGAAACCTTTCTGGTATCGTACCCATGCTTTTTCAGGATACGACTGCAAGAGTTTGCGCCGAGTATCCAGGCGAAACATTTTTCGAAATCGAGCCGACCGTTCTTGATTTATTTGCGTTTATACTAAGAGGTGTCCTCACTCGAGGGTTAATCTGTTTTTGTCCTGCTTGCGTTTTATTGCAAGCTTAGTGCAAATGCACTTGAAGCCCGAGTCTAACAATATAAAAATCCGAGATGAAAAATGCCGGCAACGCTAGCAACCTTCTTTTTGAAATGCCGAAAACCGAAGAAAATTGAATATTAACTTAAAATATGAGCAAACACAAATTAAACATCAGAATCGGTGGTAAGAATAATAATCTTCATTTCTTTCTGTATAAAATGCTATAAATCTCGAGTTAAAGTCTCGTTCATAAGATATTTCAAAATGTTAAAGAATAAAGCTCTGCACATTGTATTCTAGCCGATTACGCGTTAATCAAATGAAAAAACGAAAACTATCCAGGTATCGAACCCATGCCTTTCCGGGGGACGACTCCCCACTTAATAACTGCAAGAGTTCACGCCGAGCACTCAGGGGAAAGATTCGTCGAAATTGAACTGACCGTTCTCGGTTTATTTGCGTTCATGTCGGAATGTCATTCGAGGATTCAGACGCAGGCACGCAGGGACGCACGCAGAGACACAGCGGTTATAATATATTCGATGGACGCATTATAAACGACGATTATCTTGGTGCGGATTATTTGTCATGCGGGTTACCTCGGCGACTGGGCGTTCTGAACTCAGGTCCAATTTTCCTGAAAAACCTAATCAGAGCTCCCTTAATCGTACCCACATTCTCCGTCTACTTTGTAAATCTATGTATTTACTTATTATTACATCATAAACATCACTCTACTGCCAAATATATAAAGCAGTTTTATGTTTTTTCTAAGTTTAATTAACAATGCATGAATCTCAATATTCAACGAAGTAACGTTTTCAGGTGATTGCGCATTTTTATATCATTTGCCTAAATAAATTGTACCGCACTTGACACATATTTAAAAGAATATTCCCTTTAAAATATCATCATTTATATCATCCGTGTTTTGTTATCATCCGTACTCATCATAGTTACAATAGATATTAATAATAGGGATTTTAATTTAATTAACATCAAAATGTCTTGAATGCCATTTTTTACTTAAAAAATCACCTCTAAGGAACATTCCTGAAACGAACTACTTAGGAACGATTCGCATCTAAATAAATAATTTGTAATGAAACCATAAAAAATATAAATCATATCTCTCTTGTATCAGGTATGATGAATTTTCCCGTCAACAGAAAGCAATTCTCGACCGGTTCAGTTAAAGATCAAAACCAGGATCTCAAGTACTCTTAAAAAACAGGCAATATTACGTTCGATTCTGTTTTTTTAGAATGCAACAGGAAAATTCACAACCTACCCCCACTACCTCCGCAAAACATCTGAAGAGAGGAAGAAGAATGTTTCAATGCGAAACCGCTTATTTTTTTAACTCTTCCGACTCCTATTTTCTCATCAAATACGCAAAGACGAAAATTGGGTCAAGTCATGAATTTTCATTGTCTGCTATATTCTCGCTTTTCCTATTTCAACTTTTTTTTCTCCTCGCTACGAAAACCGCTCGACTCGTTCCTTTTGCGAGAAGTATAAAAAAAACCGACAAAATAAAAAGATTTAAAAAGCTCCGTTATGCAAGCTCTTCCCTTTTTTCCCTTGTCTCCATCTCTTTCTGCATCTAAAAAGCCTGCCGCACCTTGTCTGCACCCCCTCCACCCATCTTCCCCCAGTCTACACCTCCTCCCCCCCTCTGCCACCTCCATCTCTCCTCCTCCATCATCCCCCTCAGTCCCTCTCCGCCTTCCCTTTACCCCCCTCCAGCTCACCACTCCACCCCCCTCTATCCACTTCCCCCTTCTAACTTCCCCTCTGTCCCACCCCCATCTACCTGTTTCAAATTCCCCCTCCGCCTTCCACCTCCACCTTCCTCCTATACATTTCCTCTCCACACCCCCTATATCCACCTCCTCTCTGTCCAACCCCATCTACCCCTTCCACTTTCCACCTCCACCTTATACCTTCCCTTATACCCCCCTCTATCGACCTCCCCCTTCCACCCTCCCCCCTTTACCCACCCCCCTACCCCCTCCACCTTTCCCTCTATCCCCTTCTGAAGGGACCAAATGAGGTTGAATCGGTGCCGCACCCACTCACACTTACGCGAACTGAAAGCGTCGGCAGCGAAATTGTTGAAGGACAAGAGGCGTCGTGCGCTAAATTAAAACCCGCAATCCTCTCCAACGAACCTCCCCCACTCTCTCCTCACCATTCGCTCCTACCTCTCACCCTCTCTTTCTCCGAGGCCGAATTAAATACTACCTAAGGGTTGGCGAGAAGAAACGAATTTCAACTGTAAATAACTCCCCTGGATTTTGCCGTCGCTTAGCAACAAATTGGGTTTGGCAGAGAGATTCTAGGACGTGTCGGGAATTCGCTACGATGGTGTTTTATAAAAAAAGCTCCCCGAGGTATTCCCTATGGGTACAAGCGAAAGCGTCATGAAATTGCGCGTATGCGTGTTTGCAGCTTCTCCGTTTTATAATTTGCGAGGAGTTTTACGTGAGAAATGGAGCGACGAGAGAAAACGCTAAATTTATTTCTCTCGTCAGGCAAAAAAGTATGCGCATAAAGGATGAGTTTTTATGTTCTTAATTCATAAACCTTATAGTTTATACATGAAGAAAACTCGTGCTCTTCTACTCTGCGCCACTTTGTCAGATAAAATGTACAACTCGCCGAATGGGAAATAAAACAATCAACTGAACCTCTTTAGCACCAACCTAAGAAGAATTAGCTAATGACCAATTATTTCTATTTTATACAAAAAATGTAATGTTCAAAAATCTTTTTCCATAATTTTCTCCTATTTTCATGATGATATATACGTAAATAGCATACAAGATATTCTAAATATACAATAAATATATTTAAAATATCATGATATTAATTTTGTTAATATGAGCTGTAATCTTCTTGAATACATTGAAAAATATTTAGGAATTAGGAGGAAAAGGAAAGAAGAGAAGTTAGAGAAGTTGTAAAAAAGGGAATGAGATTGATGAAAAAGGATATGAAAATGAAGAAAACGTTCAGAATGAAAAGGAACATGGCACTTTAATGCCAGTTATTGCATTCGGTGGCTTTTGTATAATTACATAAAATGCAATATTTAATAAGATAACACTTTTTATGCATAGATATCCTCTTCGCTCGAGTATTTAAAAATGGCATTTCACAAGAATAAGTACGATGCTTAACAGATATTTTAACGAATTAAGCATTTCATCTTTCGTATTATATCTGTTCATCAATTTTCCTTTACTATCATAATCTCAATAAACGTGGATAATTTGGGTTTTACTGGTAATAGAAACCAAACCATAAATCCGAATGCTTTTATGTGTGTGTGTGTGAATATTTATATATCAGAGGAAGGATACACTAACAATTCATGCTTTGGAAAGCCTCGCAGACGCAACAAGAATGTTAACGCACCCCTGCCCTCAGGAAAGACCAAAGATGCCGCCCTCCTTTCAGCCGAAGAATTCATCTCTCGCGAAGCTAAAAACCCCTCGATCCCCAAGAAACCACCAAAAAAACAAACCCAATTGCTTTCTTTACGCAACCGCTTTAAGAAATGGAATAAAAAAATGAAGCTGATACGAGTAGACGTTTACATTTCGTTTCCGATCCCTTCCGCCGCCCAAGAGAAGGCTGGAAGCTCCCTCTCGGCGAAACTTTCATTTCGCCCTTAGCAACGAAGGGGGATTTTTACGCCTCCTATCCCTCCTGTCCCTTCCCTGCTTACCCTCCCCTTACACCCGACAAATAAAACCATCTCCTTAGCAACCCAGACGTGTGCGAACATCAACAATTGTTTGTTTTGAATCCTGGAGGCCTCCCTTTCTTTTTTCCTTTCGGTTCCTTCCCCGGTGAAGGGGGAGATGAACCAGGAGTGCGTCAATAGGAAAAGGATAGAGAGAGGGAGGTAGGGAGTTTGGGAGAGGGTACAAAAAAAAAACGTTGACGTCATTCCTAAGCTCCATCTTCCTCTATTGCCTACTTTTCTCCTTTTCCTCCTGAGACTTCCGCCTTATTTCTCCTCCCTCCACCTCTCCCTCATTTTTCCTCCCTTCCCCATTCCACCTCACTCCTCTTCTTTTCATAGATAGGAGCTTAAACCTCATCCCTTTCGATCCGCGATATCGATTGAGGCTTGGTTTCTCCAAATCCCGTCGTTCGAACCAACTCGTTCCTTTTCCTCCTCCTATCTCTTCCGCAAATATCCTTCCCCCTCCCCTCTTCTCGCCCCTATCTCTCCCCTCTAATCTTCCTTTGCTTTTTTCCTCCAAAAAAAATCCCCTTTCCTCTCCGCCTATTCCTACTCTGACTCACGCATTCCCACTCCTTTTCCTTAATCTTTATCCCTCATTCCGCCCCATCTCCCCTTTTAATACCATCTCCGCATCGACTGGGAATTAACTCCTTCGGCCGATATTCCTTCTGTGTGTTTCCTCCTGAATTCATAATTAAGTTTACTACGTTTGGTGGTCACGTGGCAAACTGATATATATATATATATATATATATATATATATATATATATATATATATATATATATATATATATATGTGTGTGTGTGTGTGTGTGTGTGTGTGTGTGTCCATGTGTGTGGGTTTGTGTTTATATATATATATATATATATATATATACTAGCGTAATTTCCCGTCTTATAAGTGACGGGTATGCGTGAATTAAGTGTTAAGTTAAAATTGAAATAATAATTAACAAAATCAACTTTTATATGCACTAAAAAGTAAGTAATAAATATATAATTCACGCAATTGTATTTCCCACAGAGTTAAAATAGTTTTGGGCAAATAGACATTGTTTGACAAAATAATATATTTGCTATAAAATTCTTATAAGCCAAAATTTATTTTTAATCCTTGTAATATTTAATTTATTCTCTCTCTCCCTCTATCTCTCTCCTTATCTATCTCTCGTATTAATGCATTCAATGCACGCATTCCTTACTCATTCTCCTATATAAACCGAATAACACCACACTAAGAATTATAATTATTAAAAATTGCTTCTCCCCCCTTAGATAGAGCATCAATAAATATACTTTTAATGGGTAAATACTGAAAAACGTTATATCAGAAATGATTTCAGGAAAATATTCAATTTCTAATAAGTGATTTATTTTCAGTTTTAATCCCCCAAACAATCGAAAATTATTTAAAACCTACCTTACTTGAGTTCTGTAGTTGTAATATTAACGTTTATGTTATTTTCTTCGCTGTAGATAATCCATCTGCCATGAATGCCTAAGGAATTATATGTATTTCGTAAATGTAGCAGACATTATTCTCTTCAGTAACCAATAAGACTATTTACGTTGACAACAATTAGGTAACTATGCATGAATTTTTCAAATATGACGGGTATGCGTGAAATAAATGTTAAGTTAAAATTGAAATAATAATTAATGAAACCAACTTTAAAAAGTAAGCAATAAATATTAAATTCACAAAATTTTGTGTTCTTATTAGTTACCAAGTAATTAAATGTAATAACGAAAAACTTTAAACAGAAATCCGTTTAAATCCATATCCCATATGCTTATTTATTTATATTTTGTTTTATTTATATATTTATTTATATTTATGTACCATGTGATAAAATGTATGCTAAATTATGATTGTGTTGCGGTATATAAATTGATATATTTTATCATATGTTAAAATTTTATAGAGATTAAAATAATAAAATTAAACAGATTTATCTTCTTAATTATTTATCGCATTTTTTCAATAGAAATAAGGTTAAACTTCCTCAAGATATAATTGGCTTTTCAGAAGCCAATCAGAATCTTCAGATTGCGTTACCAACAAAATTAGTTTACTATATATAGGAGGATATATATATGTATACATTATTTTCCTGTTGGTAGCAGTTTTGTTCTATATTGCCTGAAAAGATTGCTTTCTCTAACATAAATCATTCAAAAATTTTCCTCTGCATTTGTATGTAAATGTATGCACATACTCATATTTTCTTTTCCGTAGATAAATTATCTGTTTTCATTTTTTATATTCCCCTGGCTTCTCAAATCAAATTCATTACTTTGACATCGCAATTATCGAATATATATTTGAGCGCTAACGAATTGCAGTAGGAAAGTCTTTTTTAATATTCTCTCTGTTCATTATTATTAAATAAATCAATGAGATATATCTGCGCGAACTAAACGAAAACATAATTACATTTGTGTGGTGGAAACGAATCGACTAAGAACGAGGTGTTTGGCTTCTTCATGTTGTTCCCATGGTGCTCACATGCTAAAAAAGTGTTTATTTTAATGATTACACAAAATGAACGGAAAATAAGAACAGATTGACCAACAGAGTGAGTAAAGTTGATAAGGTTTAATGCACATTCAAGAACGAGCGAGACAATTCTCTAGTAAAGGATAAAAACGTCATAAAGTTTATATTTTAGCTTCACTTGTTAAATTATTTGCACATCTATGGGTTATCAAACGTTTCGCATAAAATTTAGTTATTTATAAAAAAATATCGTATTATTAAAAAATCCCAAATGCGTTATATTTAATAGTTTATAAAGACACTGGTGTGCTTGACAAAATTTTATTAATTTAACAAGGCTTACTCATGTATGGTGATCTCTGCGTTTCGCATCTACTCTTCGACATATATCAACATCACTCACCGCTCCAAGTCTTCGCAAACGGACATTTCCTATACCTCCGCATGATCCCTATGTTTTACTCTTCCCCTCTTCTCCCTCTCCTAATACCGCCGGCCTCCCAAAGGTAAACCGTTCCACTCCCGAGACTTTAGCCCTTCCAATATAATCCCTCCCACCATATTTCCCTTCTCCTTAGACCTCTTTGTACCCAATCCCACCTGCCTTCTCCCTCAAGTAAATCCTTCCTACGACCGGATGGATATATATATATATATATATATATATATATATATATATATATATATGTAGGTATGTGTGTGTGTGTGTGTGTATGTATAACTCCGTGTATTCATTCTTCCCCTATCCCTCGCACCACAGTCTTTCTTTTGTTATGATCCCCGCGAGTGTATTTCGTTTCGATTTTTGCCCATGCCCCTTTGTTTCCACGTATGATTCTGATTTCCGGCTGAATATTCGTCCGGTGCCGGTGCAAAAGAACGGCAAAGAAAAGTCTCTCTTTCCGTCTATTTTTCTCTTATTTCTAGTAGAATTTTCTGTCCGATACCGGTCGTTACGAGTATGGCCCAAGTTGAGTTTAAGGCCGCGATCTTTTTGTTTGGAAGGAGTTATCTCAAAGCGAGCGCACGGCAGGAGAAACGGATCGCTTTTTTATCAACTCTTCTAAAAGAATGAAATATGTCAAAAAAATACAAAGCGAAGTGATTCACTACGATTATACATCTCGAGGTATGAAAGGCAATTGAATACCGACAATAATGGCGCAGCAATGAAATATAGAATACCAATACATTACGATGTGAAATATATTATAAATTTTTAGTGTATAATAAAACTTTATATGTGCTGGTTTGGAGTGGGTTCGGATTATATATTTAACAAATATAAACTAGTGCATGCACGTCCAAGCTACGGGTTGGCGTCTTGATTCTAACCTATTTAATACAGTCGATTTATAATCTCATCTACGATATCCCGTTTATTTCTCATGGATGAGGGCGATGAACCTGGAAACAAACCTATTAATTCTGAATTCAAGCCAACGCTAATACTGTTCAGTATCTAAAAGCCATTTGGTCCATATAATTTTATGAAGATGCTATATGGTTTACCTTAACGATGACAACGTGATAGAATGGCATACAAAAGCTATTATAATTTATTACTTCATTCAAGCCGAACCACCCGTTTAGACGGGCAATTACTCTTCAAAAATCTGACGTCCGTATGTAATTAGTTACATTCTTTAAACCTACCCTCCGTTGTATCGAAACAGACAGAATGAATTGAAGCAAAAAAGCTTTTTTGCAATCAGGGATACTTAAAAGAGGCATATCAATAAAGAAGCATATCCAATAATATCTCCGAGTTCAATGTATTCTCGACCACCATAACTTATCTATAAACATAGTGTAGGAGAAAATAAAAACTCATACATTATAAAATAATACAATAAAAAATTATAAATAAAACAAAAATTATATCACTGTTTTTAAACTTGATTAAGCTTTAAGGCGAACCCAACATTTCTTTTTTAAATACTTAATATTTAAGCGTATCAAATTGGTTCTTATAAATTGAACGATGTAAATAAAAGTTCCTTATGCTCAAATCGAATATTTTTTAAAGTTTTCAGCCCACACTAAATAATTTGAAGGATGTATTCCTATGGATTAACAGTCACATAATACATTATCCAACCTTTTTACAGCTCAAGTATCGTGCAAACGAAATTATTTTCTGTCCATTTAAATGTTGTCATATATTTTTTGAATTTTTATTAATCGAATCTAAATTAATACGGAAATAAATTCCATGCCCGAATAGTAATGACGGATATAGTAGATAAACCACCCCACACAAAATTCTGAGCAATCCAATTTACATGAAGAAGCTGTTATTAACCCACCAACATTCGCCTCCTCCTTAAATCTCCTTTTCGTCCAACTTAGTTTAAATAAGAGGTTATTTACGACAGGAAAATGAATACCTATACCAACATAAAGCGTCCGCCGAACTCTCGGATTAGGACGCGTGAATATTCATACTATCGACTATAACGCCGAAGTAAAAGTTAATCCGAGTTAACCCAAATGCCTGGTTAGAGGAGCTATAAAATACCTCATCATTTCTATAGGCTCAAGATTATGACTTAAAGAAGCTGCATAGGCGTCGTGTTGATCCTAAGTTTACTTTACGTAAGCCTTCACATCAGCGGTTCCAAAACCTGTTCACATCGAAAATCCATTGCTTAGAATGTTTTTCTTGCGCAAACACCCTACCTAAGATGTTCTGTAAACACCTTATGATTTGACGTACTCTTGTAGATCCATTATCGTCATATAATGTATATTAGTTAATAATTTCATAACGCAGCATAAAGTATTTAATCATATATTTCGGCACATTAATATCAACGGTTTTCTTTAAAAAATAAAACCATCACTCCCAAAATTGACTATTCAATCTCCAATTTATTTACAACAAGCGGCTTCTATCTTTTTATTGTCAATTACCTCGATATTTGTCGGAATAAATTGTTTCAAATACACTTTCGGGTTAATCTCAAATTCAAATTTGAAGATGTCATGAAAATACGATGGTATCCACGCAGCCACAACTGCTTGTAGGCTAAGTTCTAAGCTCTTTTTTCATAAAATTATCGATCCTCTAGATTTTGTTTTTAAAATGGCACTATTATTATTTTTTTAAATGATATGTCAATTAATTATTACAATTTGTTATGCACAGTTTATATACCATATCATCACATTTCACATAAACTAAACCAGAGCTAATGAGAAAAAATTTTTTCAAGATAGTTAAATAAGTAGATAAAAACTAAATCCGATTTCTATACACAACGATATCGCATGTATTTTTTTAATATGTACAAAAGTACTCAAAAACAATGCTACAGTACAGCAGCCTTAAAGAATTTTATCAAACAAAATGAAAATTCGAATCTTTTACTTATATTTTAGGTTTAATCCTAAATGTAACCGTTAATCCGTTAAACAATTACTATACACATTTTCTCTTGTTATATCATGAACTTCCTCTGAATAAAGGTTTGCTCTCTGGCAGAAAAAGTTATTCTTCAGTGTTATTTGCAAAAAGAAATATAAAACAAAAATTATATTACATCGTACACTGGTATCAATTAGGGGAGAAAAGAAGAATAAAAAGGTGAGGGATGAAAATGTGGGAGGAAAAAAAGAATGTGGAAAAGGGGTGGAAAAAGGAGGAAAATAGTAGTGAAGAATAAAGAATGGATGAAAAGGAGGCAGAGAGATCATAGCGACAGATAGAGGGGAAAGCTATATATATATATATATATATATTTATTTATTTATTTACTTATTCACCCCCCCCCCACACACACACACACACACACACACACACACACACACACATATATATATATATATATATATATATATATATATATATATATATATATATATATATATATATATAGTCTCGGAAAGACGGGACGGGGTGATGAAGTTTGGGAGAAGGGGAGTGGGAATTTGAGGATGTAGTTGGTAGGTCCTGGCGTGTGTCGCATTCATGAATATTCGTGTACCCTGCAGTGCATTGTTGGGTTTACCAAGCTCCGTTCCCGGTCCTCTCCCCATCAACCCTTTCTACTTCCCTCTACTTCTCCCCCCCCCCCCGCCACACATCCCCACCCTCTATTCCCTCCTCCACTCCCTCTTTTTCTTTCGCCTCTCTACGGCACCCCCTCCTCTCGACCCGGAACCCTGCTAAGTGAATCCGGACTAAAACAAGTGAGGACAGGAATTGTGACCGAAGTGAGTTAGGGAAAAGAGAGGGTCAGAATAATTTATGACAGTGGCGACTTTTCTTTGTCCAATCCTCGACTGTTTAAAATGGCTAGCCGGTGTACTGATTTGCTGAATATGATCGAAACGACGAACGAAAATGACTTCGGCGTCTGCGGAATGGTTATTTCCGACAAAGAAGAGTCCATTTCTTTATTTTTCTCGCGTGTAAAGCCTCTTCTTTGTTAGAACATGTGCTTGAAACCCTCAAAGTGATTTAACAGGAAAGATCAAGGAATATAATAAGTTGATCTGCGTCTAATATACCTTTCAGTCTGTAGAAATATTATTGCATATAAAATATTGTAAGGTTTAGTAGAAAAATATAGTCAAGAGATATTGATAAAAATGTATTACGCAAGAATGACACATTGTATTCTAAATATATGATACACATTTAATTAACTCAAAAGTAGAGATTGTCATATGGAAGTTAATAGGGAAATTGGTAGTTTATGTATCTCCTGTAATCATAAAAACGTTAGAAAAATGAGAGAGAAAATCAGCTATTGATCAGCTGCAAATGTAGTGGATTAACCGGTTGTAAAATCAAAGTTAATAAATTTTTAGCTTACTTTTCATAATGCAAATATGTTTACACATTCTTCGTTTTGTCCGTCTGTCCGTTCGTCTGTTTCTCCCTCCTATTAACTTTTGAACCAATAAAACGATTTTTATGAAACTTGGTGGCAATATGTTGCTACATGTGCCGAGCTCCCAAGGATAGTTTTTGTTGCGAAGATTGAAGTCCCGAGTTCGATTGCAGGAACTATCCTTCCCGTTCGATTTAGATGGGAAATCTGAAATCCATCGTGCAGGGTAATTTTCTCTTGCACATTAAAATATCTTAGAATTGTAATATCGGAGCGAGTTTTGTACTATTCTCTGAGGAAAGAAACGAAGATTCTAATTTTTATCGTAGAACTTTGCTTATCGATTGTATTTCTTAGAATTTTGCGTAAATACTGGCGATTTTGCACTTTTTATCACTCATTACGAGAGTGTTTCCATAGCTACAATTATTTTTAGACTCAGTTTCGGTATATTCTAATATGTTGACACGTTATTTTTGCCGCAAAAATACGCGTGATAAATTTAATTTTCCGTTCGAATGTATTTATGGTATTTTATAGCGCTCAAGTGTGAAATTTGGGAACACAAAGAGCACCTCATTCGCGGTGATTTTAAAGCTATTATAGCCAATATAAATAAAGGCTGCACTAAATTTAGTTTAATATAATTATGAGGAAAGTAGGCATCATAAGTTCCGTTTGGATCATTTTGTTTTAAACACGTTTTCGTTAGGTGTGTGGACAACCGAGTCTCTCGAGACTCGTACGCATCTTTTACATTTCTACTCAAGGGCTTGTCAACGGTTTTCACTAAAGAGCGCGATAACATGCTGTGAATTGAGACATTTTGGGGATGCCTTCCAGTACAGGTTATGTTTTCTGTTCACAAATTTATGCGCGCAGAATGTTTGACTAGCGCTTCTCGCACTTCTGAAGATTATTGTAAGCGGCTCCAAGAGCAGCGAGTTTGGTCACTCCTAGTATACACTGTAAAACACATCCGAATATTTATCAAATTTATTTTGTCCAGAGGTCCTCAATAACCAGATCAAATAGGTTGAAAAATATATTAATACGAGATTAAGGCTTTAGGTAATGTAACTAAAATTAGATGAAATATTCTCAATTTGATAATTATCAGACGAAATTGCATATCCTCGGGCTCTCCGGAGCATTCTTATTGGTTGCTGTGCTTAGCGGTGTGCCTTTGGCTTCCGAGTACAGTTAGCAAGAAACTGAGCAGCAACCGAACGGCGACGAATTTCTGTTGATTCTTATATGTTACTGTGTTATTACTTTTAATTTCATGAATTCCGACAAGTGTCCAAGGTGGAGGAATGTAAGTATTTAATTATGCGGATAAACATCTCGAACTTTAAGAGTAAAACTTGTTAGAAATATTAACTAAAACTTAAGAATTTGGTACAAAATCGCTTCTGTAAATAAAAATTGAAATTTTACGAAAATTTATGTTCAAATAACACTCAAAAAGGCAACATTTGTTCTACTACACGCCAAAATGTATGTCACGAATTTTACCGATAAATGAACACAGATGTTATTTAATTCATTCACTATGCACACCTTTTACAAATTTTGCCGAAAGAAATATGTTATTAAAAATTGTCTTAATAATCCACGCTTCTCTGTAATTATGATAGAAACGAAGAAAATAGGGGGCTATTCATCATTTCAACATTTAATTACTATCACAATTTCCCGTCAAAAATTACGGGTATGTATTAAGTTAAAATAAAATATAAATAAAAAATTAACGAAACAAACTTTTGTATGCACTAAAAAGTAAAAATAAATATAACATTTACAAAATTGAATGTTTCAAAAAGTAACAGTAATTTGGTAATGCAAATTTGTGTGAGAAAGAAATATTAATGTTTACATTGCACTAAATAACATTCATTGCCTTAAAACTATTTTTCTGGAACATTAAATTAAGTTTAACATAGATTTATTTTTTACTTTTTAATGCATATAAAACATGATTTCGTTAAAATATATGTATGTAAATTTTATTTTTGTGTTTTTAGTAAAACATTAAAAGACATTCTGATTTTGCAGAAATTATTCTTAAATACTAAAAAATACCGCAATTTTAATCTTTATAACTGACTTCATTAACATAATATCAACGAAAAATTGAATATTTGTTTATTTTCGTTACCGTCCTGTTATTTATCTCTACCTAGGTTTTGTTTAATCTTAAAAACAGCGTCAAGAATATGTGAATATGTTGGTAGATGCGGCAATTACATGAAACCGGCCCCTACGCACATCACCTAGGCGACGAAAGATTTTTACGGATGAATACGTAAAATTACCTAAAACTAATCAGTTTATCGGTTCGACGCGTATTAAAAAATCAACATTATAACTAAGGAAACGAGTTTTCATCCATTAATAGAAGAAATTGCATTTCATCTCAATTAGAACAATTTTAAAACTAAAACGATTACACTATCCCTTACTTAATATAACTTAATATAAAATTAATTTTACGCTTTCATGTGAACCTAATAAGGATTGCGCATTTATGAGACGCTCAGTTTTCTTAGTGTCTCCCACAAGAGGGGAAGGGGTTATTCACTTTCACTTTCCCGTAAAGGAATGAGGGCGTGAAACGTTCATTTTATCCGTTTTTTCTCACTAAAAGAAAATGCGCTCGAATCCCGACCTAAAAAATTTAAATTTTAAAGGCACAAAAGACTGCTGGGCGCTTATCCCGCCATTAAAGCACTTTACTCGTGAATATTTGAAACGTCTCTTTGCATTTACTATTTAGGTCGCATTTTGCGGTACTCCTGAAATATTTAGCGGCGCAACTACTAAATGGATGTAACTAGCTAGCAGAAAGAGAAGGAAAAAAATGTGCGCGCCTTCGAAAAACGAGAAAATTTTAGGAGGGATGCGAAAATGACGTGGCAAGGTAGAGGAGAAAGGAAACGACCTTATTCTGTTATATTGAAAATTCACATTAATTAATTTATACTAAGTTCACAAACGTCAGTTATAGTAATACCTAATCAGAGTGAACATAGAGGCTTGAACAAGTATTTGGAGATTTATTTTACCAAAGCAACAATTGATAAAATAACTCCCCAATAATCAAATTCGTAATATTATTATTATTTTTAAAGGAAAACAAACGGAGTGTAATCATATCGGATGGGAAAAATTTTATTAGTAAATAACTACTTGACGGGTTCGAGAAATAACTTGGCATATAACCTTACTGCACGTTAACGAAACAATCACTTACGATTTTTTTTATGTAAACATTAGACTAGGATAAATAAATATAATTATATATGCGTCAATTCCAAATTTCATTCCTAATTGTATGGCAGTCATTGTGATATCTTGATTTATTTTCCCACAGTTTATCTCTGATGTTGTGAAAACTTTTGATACCCATTTAATGCTCCAGAACGCTATTTTTGCAAGGCATGCAAAATAGAGAAAGACAGAGGATAGAAGATCAGTCATGAGAAATTAATCAAGATGCGACCATTATTTTCTTAATTCTGTCCCGAAATCTCGGTAACGCATCAGATAGTGGTTCTGTAAACAAATTCCTTACTTCCTCTAAGATAAATATATTTATGCTCTTCGATAAATATCATACTGTATCGAAGAAATAACGGCATTCTAGAACGCATGTTTTCCTTCACGAGGTTACGTACACAAGAGTACCTAATACTCTAATGAAAGTCCTCCCTTCTCTCTTGATAGTATGAGTGAAATTTATCCTATCAGAGCATTAGCAGTGGCTTGGAGATGCATCTTTATTCTCTTGGATCGTATCGGAAAGAAATTTGCGGTGTCTTTTTCCATTGGAGCGTACTTATGGGAAACGAGGAGAAAGTTTTCGAGTTCATATTACAAGAGAGACAAAGTGATACTGGTAGTTCAGTGGAATTGGTTGTTGGTTGCGTTGTAATGGCAAAGATACTGCCCTTTGTACGTGAACCAGTGCAGAAAGAGGAAGAAAGAAAAAGGAAGATTGATATCTCAGAAACGGAGAAAGAGAAAAGGATTGAGAAAAAAGGAAAAGAAACACATGAATAAAGAAATATACGGAATGAAAATAATAGTTCAAATGAAAAAGCGAACAGGAGCTTGAGAAAAACAAAGATAATGTGGTACAAAAGAAAAAAAATCAGTTTTATTTTCTGAAAAGGCGCTTTTTATTCATTGAGGATAATTTAGAATCGTAAATTTAATTTATTTATAAATTTAGTAATATAATTATGACCGATTACTATTCTATACAATTAATTGTTTTTTTTAATTCTCTCTATAATCATTTGCTCATAAACTTAATTAGAAAATTTTGTAGGAACCCCCTAACAGCCACCGATTTTTAAAAACATCTCTTTTGCAATGTTATATATTGCAGTAAAGTTCACAAAAATAATAACAATATTTAAATTTCGGTCTATAAACATTTGTGCAGTAACTTAATTTGAATTTTTTTTTAAGGTTCCCCCTGCCGCCCACCGATCTCTCCAAAACATTTCATAGACAGCGTAACAAATAGCATCATAGATCACACATACCCTGGAAATTTCAGTATTACATCTCTTACCGCTTATTTGCTATTTTAATTTAACTGTTTGCTCAGACGGACAAAAAAAGCGAACAACTAAGTGTTTTATCAAAGAAAATGCGCTAAAACAGAGAATGAGAAAAGCAGAATAAGGCCAAAAATTCAAGGACCGGCAAAAAGAACAAAACGGAATAAGTGGAAGAAATAGAATACAAACAGGGTGATTTAAAAATGCAGAAAATAGAAGGAATAAAACCAGGTGTTAGAGAAAACTTGGGATAAAGATAAGTAGAAAATTATATATATGTATATATATATATATATATATATATATATATATATATATATATATATATATATATATACCTTAAGGAAAGGTAGTGATGAGGGTGGCATCAAGGTCTTGAAGGAAGCCCAGCGGACACTTACCAAGTTGAGGATCAAGTTGGCAGGCTGCTGGGGGCGTCGAAGGGACACGTACAAAACACGCACACAAAAACACGAAAGCTTTTCGGGCATATGCCCTTCATCAGCGATGGTGAGAGAGTAACTCAATATATATATATATATATCTATATATATACATATATATAATAAAATCGTAATGGTCATCATCATGATGCGTAGTGCTCTAATTTTGTGAATAACTCAATTATAAAATAACTTAGAAGCCTGAAACTCCCCAGGATCTCAGTGTTAATAAATGTCTAGGTTATGATTAAAAACTAATTCGAATGAATGAATGTCGTTTTTTATAAGATAACACGTAAAAATCACCTTTTTGGTTTGAAGACTTTCATTCTTTCACTCTTTAAATACACGAAAATTATGCTTTCGACGCAGATTTACGCTAAAACACGAAAAATATATAAATATTCTTATTTAAACCGTCCAATACTCAATCTCAGACGAATTCGCTCATATTTTGAATTTATACTCGAGTTTAGGTAATTTTTTTAACATTTCAATACTAAGATTCCATTGTTACGGTATCGTTGTCCCTGGCAATTTCAGTTTACATGCACTAATATAAAGTCATAAAGATAAAAAATAAGATTAAAACTTGCACGAAATGACCGAAGATATCAATTAAATGCCGATAAATCGGCCGCAGTATTCATGTTATTTATACTTTTTATCTATATTACTGAAATCCTAGTTCTGAGTGTCTCTCTCTCTCTCTCTCTCTCTCTCTCTCTCTCTCTCCTTTTCACTTTAACGCTCTATACATCAGCCATTTTTAATCTCCGGGAATTTCAGCTCTCTTTTATATCGAATTTTTTAACTACTTTTCTTAATTTGTAATTTATAACTAAACATATATCCCTAAAAAATATATTCATTAAACTCACGTCACGTCTGGGTGTGAACATACAAATAACTGGAAATGATAATAGAGCAGAAAATCAAATGATTAAAAATGTGGTTTATAATAAAGTGTTAAATTAAATGTCATTTATATTTATTATTTTTGTTAATTTGTTATTAGAAACCAAATGTACATTCCGTATAAAATACCTATATTCAATTAATCCCATATTCAAAACATATTCACTTGAAACGAATCTAAATCCAATATGTAGATGATAGGAACGAAGAAACAGCAAGCAAAGGGGAGGGGGTTTTGCGAGCGAGCAGGGTGCTAGCCCACTAGTATATATATATATATATATATATATATATATATATATATATATATATATATATATATATATATATACACATATAGTTTAAAGAAGGGAAACGAGAGAGAGAGAGAGAGAGTAGAAGAGATTTGGTACCGTAGGAATTAGACCTGCTCCAAAAATTTTCGTTGCATGAGATTTTTTGTTATAACGGAACGCGTTGCAGAGGCAAAAATAAACTTAGAATCAATAACAAGGCGAAAACATCTGATGTGGCAACCATATGTCTTTCTCCGTGCCTGTAATATTTCTAAAATTTCCATATAGGTTAAATAATAATAAATATTTTAAGGAACTGCGAGAAAATTTTAAAGACTTTAGAAAGAACAGAATTAAACTAAAACCGTAGCATTCTGATATTGGATATAGCCCCGAAGCTCCAATAATTAAGAAAATAAAGAGCTTAAAGTATTTACAATAGTCATCGGTAGGTGGTGTGGCTGTGGCTGTGGCAGCTAAATAATTTTGTTTTTAAAATATTTCTTCAACAATTATATGGGAAAATGTTTCAAACAAACATTTTAGAAATTAAATTTCCTACAACTTTTATTCCAGTGCTTTTTTACATTTATCAAATATTAAATCCAATATTTCAAGAAACGGATAGGTGACAACACTAAACACCCACTTCCGGTTGACTGATTTTTACCAAGAACTAATCAGTTCTTTACCCTTGAACAAAAATGCCAAATATAAAATTTCGTGTTGATCTAATTAATAGTGTTTGACTTAGAGCAACCACAATATCCCGGTCACAAACAAACACATACAGACACACACACACACATACACACACACAGACACAACCACAGACATCATCGAGACAATAATGAGAACGTTATCAGGAGATCTTAAAACATATATTTCCGTTGAAATCTCGAATTCGATTTTTTTCATGAAACATACTTCTTATATGAAGAAAATTAAAACGGACACTTGCAAATTGCTTGCTCGATTAGAAGTCATTTTGGACTTAGGAAAATTTTCGGTGCGGTGAAAGTTTCCTCGGTATGGTGATATTTGTTATATCAAGGTTTTGCTATATATATAGAAGGTAGGCCGGGAATTGCGTGGGAAGTTTTGTGTGGTAATTAAAATTAGAGAAGGAAAGAGAAAGGTAACGGAGATGCAGCCCAAGACCGGACAAAACCCCACCCCTTCTTCACCTCTTCCATTCTAAATCCCACTTTTATCCTTAAAACGCCCTTTCATCCCTGCCAATCCGTACTCCTCCTCTCTTCGTCTTTCTCACTCTATTCCCAATTCTTCTTCTTCTCCACCAGCTATCTGCAATTTCCCTCTTTAATTACCTATTTCCTTTGCCTCCTACTCCCTCATCCATCCTCCGCCCCACCTACTCACTCTTATGTTTTATAACATATATATATATATATATATATATATATATATTTATATATATATATCCTTAAGATACCCCTGCTTCGAAGATCCAACTATAGTAAAGAAACGTCGTAACTCAGAAAGAGTAAGAGCTCTATGAACTCCCGCCGTTGTCAGCGATATTTGGGGTTCTAAATATATTAATTCTTGTTCACCACGTGGAAAGTATATAGCCGCATCAGATTTTTTCTATATAAACGGGTTCGAGTTGGGACGAAACATATTCAGTTGACGTGCAGAGATGTGATCATCTATATAAGTGTTATTCTAATAAAAACTCAACTGTAGCGTAAAAATGATTCGTAAACACTCGCAAAAATTTTCATACAGGTAAAAATCGATACTGAAGTATTCTGAACAATGAATAAAACGTTCATTTGTTTTCATACCGTACTCTACCTCTCGTCAATGCACATAGGAAGTTCTATGTCCTGCTCGTACATTCTATAGAACTTTGATAATAGGTTAATTCCGTATCACGGAGATAAAAAAATCTGATGTGGCCACCACATGACTTTTTCCATATCTCTAAAACTTCTAAAAATTCCAAATACTTAGGTTACATAATAATAAATATTTTAAGAAACTGCAAGAAAATTTTAGACCGCAAAAAACAGAAATAAACTCCAACCATAGCCTTCTAATATTGGATAGAGCCACAAAGCTCCAACAATTAAGAAAATAAAATGGGGCGTTATTAAGATATAACTAAGCGTCAATTGTTAACAATAGACGTCGGTAGGTGGCGTGGTGGTGGCAGCTAAATAATTTGGTTTTAAAGATATTGGTATATGGAAAAATATTTCAACCAAAGTTGGTTGAAAATTGAATTTCCTACAACGTTTATTCCAGTACATTTTTACATTTATCAAATATTAAATCAAATATTTTAAAATAACGGATAAGTGACAAGAGTAAATACCTACTTCCGGTTGACCGATTTTTACTAAAAACTAATCAGTGCTTGTGACTTTTATAAAAATGTTAAATTTAAAATTTCCGTTTGACCTAATTAATAGTTTTGGAGTTATAGCACCCATAAAAGCTATCACGTACACACACACGCGCAGACATTATCGAGAAAATTATTAAAAGTTTTTCAGGGGACCTTAAAACGTATATTTCCGTTGAAATCCCGATGTCGATTTTTTTCATGATTACTATACTTTCCCTTATATTACGTATATGGAGAAAGTAAAAATTAAAACTCGTTAATCCTTAAGCGCTAGTAAGAACGGATGTGACAAAAGTAAACACCCATTTCTGTTTGGACGATTTTTACCAAAATCTAATCAGTTCTTTTTCCTTTAACAAAAATGTCAAATATAAAATTAAGTGTTGATCTGATTAATGGTTTTCGAGTTAGAGCACTCACAATATCCCGGTCACACACACACACACACATCATCGCGAAAACAGTCTAAACGTGTTCAGGTGACCTTAAATTATGTATTTCCATTGAAATCTCAATTTCGATTTTTGTCATGAAAACAATTCCTTTTCTATACTTCGTATATGGAGAATTAACAATTAAAACTGGTTAATCCTTTAGCGCTAGTCAAATCTTAGAGCTACATTTTCGGCAAAAAACAAACAAGTTTCACATTAATATATATACGTTATTCATAACTTACCACAGTTCAGAACCTTCGGCCATTAAATAATTATTATTTCAATCATTTTTACCGTTATTACAAATTAAAACGTCTTTATCCGTCCTCTTTAAAACGTAAAAATAAATAAAAAGGGCATCTATCGGAAATTATCCCCCTCTGCCTGATTGAGTTCCTCTATCTCTCACAATTAAAAAACTCTCACATCCAAATCGAACGGATTTTCCAAATTTTTATTTATTTTTACCCTTCAAAAATAATATTCTCGAAAAGAGGTGGATCGCAAATTAGTTGAGTGCGTAAAATATGGCAAAATCGGAATCGCAAACATGGAAATCACGAAATCGGGAGAACCTTCCTCAAAAAACTAATATTGGCGTAATACATTTTAACACGTAAACATGTATATGGTCATCAGAGTGTGCGATGCAGGTACCTGCCCCCGTCGTCAAATAAAGAGCCAAAGAATAATGCAAATAAAACAAACTGAGGGAGTCTAGAAATTGAATCATCCTGGGCAAAAAAAATTGCTTCGATCTTTCTACCTTGCGCATCATCATCAAACCAGTGGTTTAAATATTTTCGAAAAGTCTTATAAAAATGCTCCGATTAATCTGATTTTAGCCATATATAAAACTTGTAAAAGGGGCTTACATTCTGCAAGCATATCATCATCACATTGAAAAACATTCATTTATCAGACAGATATTTCATCACTACAAATATTTTTTTAATTCTAAAGATTTCACCTCCGCAGCGATTATAGTTTTTCCCTTATGTAAAAATAATAGATTAAAACAATCCCCAAACTGCAATTTTAGGAATTTAATACTTTCTCCATTATGGGGTACTAATGCTATACATTTCTGCCAAATTTTAAAGTTGTAGAACTTCTAGAAGTGAAATAATATTTTTCTAATTGTTTCAATTTTAAACATTTTTAAGGGCCGCCGCAATATATAAATGGAGAGATTGGAATGTTTATTTGTGCAAATGCACTACTATGTCAATAACTTGAAAATTTCAGCTTCCTAGCTCATCTTGTAGTACCTAAACAATTATCTATTTTTTAAACTTTAAGAATTTCTAACGGCGACAAAAATTAAAATATGAAAATTTCTATAAACCCTATTTTGTTTTTTTACAAATTCTACCTCAAAAAATATTTCAGCACATTCGGAAATACATAAACCTTGAAAATTTGTTTTAACAATTGCGAATTTTTAGCGGCCGCATTGTTGCAGTTTTTCAAGATTTTTTTATTCAGATTTGCACAAAACCCTACCTAAGAAAAAAATTTCGAATCTCCAGCTTATCTGGAAGTGCCTAAACATTAGTATCCTCCTATATGTCATATGTTAGTTTTATACTCCTCTGTAAGGAACGTCTATATATAATGATAAGGAAAAGGCAAGTACAGCAGCCCCTAGCTCAACGCGGTGGTTGAGATCCTGGAGATGGCCGTGTTGTGCGAAACGGTCTAGGTTAAATTTAACATGTTATGGATAAAGCACTCCATGCTGATAGCATTCTTACGTCAAATGCACGCACAAAATGTGTAGTCCACCCAATTCAGGACAGCAAATAAATAAAGTGTATGCGTTTTTTATAAATATGTCTTATCTATGTATAATCAAACCCGCATTGGACATTGGTAATTCTAATTAAATTTAATTAAAATTCGTACAAAGAGCCTCAACATTGCATGGGAGTTAGGCAAGCGCCATCATCAAGAATTGGAACTGCATTTAATATCAGCACCCAAGTTGTCAACATACTTGTTAGCAAAAACATCTATTAAGTCTCATACTCGTCGGATCAAGTAAAACTATTGAAGTTGCAAATTCGTTTATATTGGTGTTATTTAAAACCCAAATGACAAGAAAATGTCAAAATACTCTCTCCATTTCATTATTCAGAAACACTGAAAATGTGTGAATCACGTTTAACTCATGAGCTAAAAATAATTTTAATTGATAATCAATCTCGGACTCGGCTCATAGTCTGCCAGCAATGAGTATGTGATTGTAACAACGGCGGATATCAAGGTAAATATTTGATTCCGCATGTCCCCCGTAAGGTAGTCTCGTTAATTGCAATCTGGCACACAAGCAAACGTGTTCCGCGGGCAGAAGTGCTTAAATCCGATTTAACAATTTATTTTATGCAAGATCTCCATGTTTTCTGATCACAGGTGTTGAAACAAAAGTTTTCAATAAAAATTTAATCCATCAACAAATAATGTAATGGAGTCATAATTTTATGAATTCTCTCTCTCACACACAACTATATATATATATATATATATATATATATATATATATATATATATATATATATATATATATATATATATATATTCAGTAAAATATTTTCTTGAAAATACGAGATAGACTAACCGAAAATCTCAATATTCATTAAATTCCATAGTTCCGTGAGGGTCTAATAAACAACGTGGAAGACAATTCAACATTATCCGATATTCATCAAAGAATAAAATGTTCCGATACTCGTATAAAGGGAAAAAATGCCGCAGAAAACAATATTTGCTTTCCCTCGCTTGAGATATGGTTGATTAAAAGTTTATTTCTCCTGCATCTGCCTAACTTGAAAGAAAATACCGACGGATATTTTAAGCTCCAAAAAATCAGATGCGAATTTGAAAAACAACCGAGATTAATAAGTGCAGCGCACTGTAGAATCGGTTGTCTGGGAAACGCATTTGATCGTAAAAATCAATTGACAACGCATTGTTTGCTTCCCAGAGTGAGGGAGAAAGGTGCGCGCAGCGACCTCAGTTAAAAATCCCACCGAATCCCACGCGGTCCCATCCTATCTCCTCCCATCCTTCACTCCTTTACCCTTTCCTCACCGTTGGTAACATCCCTGTGGTTTTTGGTACCCGGCGACATGGGAGCGAATGCCGGTACGGTAACCGGGACATTGAAGTGATGCATTGCAGTTCTGATGCACACTCGGAACAAACTCCCATCCCAGAATATTTATGATTGGGAAAAGCATTCGGAGAGAATTTCAATGAAGGGATGACCCATCCCCTTTTTTATCTCTATCTCCCTCTCTCCCTCGGCCTCTCTCTCACTATGCCACTATAATCCATTCACCGCTCACCCTCTCACTACCACGTTTTTTCGCCTCTCTGCGTCGCTACACGCGAATACTACGTGAAAAATATAAATATACATATATATTATCGACGACAAAATGGAAAAAATATAATGACGACCGGAATAAAAGAAAAAGACTTCGAAATGTATTGATGAAAATGCAGAGGATAAAATTTCCGGCATTTTGAAATATTATTTATAATATTTTGACATGGTTAACGGCGTGCGTCCTGACAATTTTTGAACGAATACAGACGGATTTTTGATATTTATGGAACAGTTTTCTTTTTTTGGCCGTTGTTCCCGAGAAAAGATAATTTTTGCACTGTTTGTCCTTTCCATGTGCATTTTTAATATATTTCACAAGAAATACGACCAATACGCGTGGAAATGTCTCGTTAAGTCAGGAATACAAAAGTGTGATGTTTAATTCTTCCCCGAAAATCTATGACAGTTGCAGTATTTTTTATTCTCGCTAAATAGTGATCAAAGGAATCAACTAACTATAGATACATAACACAAACATAACATCAATGGCATACATACTAGTTAAACCGATTAATTTAAATATCTGCTCATGGAAAGCTATTGCAGATAAATATCCAAGAGAATCCATCCCAAAATTTGACAATATATCATTATATAACCTATTTGGTAGCTTTTCGTTAGCAAATAAGAAAATTACAATAGAGAATAATGCTATTCTCTATAAATTCAAGTTAAAAATATATGTACTTTATTTATTACCATTGACGATAATTTTTATTCATCAGTACGCATTCCTTGGTAATTTAAACGACAGAATGAGCCAATAGATAGGTATTTTTATTAATAATTAACATCCATATATTAACAGAAAATATTTAATGGTTCGCTACGGTAATTTCGCAAAAACATTTCAAAATACAATTATATCTTTTTAAGTAAAAAGCAACTTCATTAAGCATTGATTTATTTTTAAAGCAGGAAAAAATTATCAATTTTATATAAAAATTTCATTTCAGATTGAGGTTGAAGTAATTCAAATTAATGTCCCAGAAAATGATAATTTGCTAAATAATTCAAATAAATATGGACGAAAAATGATTTTTCATCAGAGGAATTTTTTTTGTAATTATTAAATTACCTTTCACGCAATTTTAAAAAGGCAAAAATACGGCACAAAGAGACATGTTTGTTTTTACATATTTCATTTTCATAATTATCAGAACAAATATTTCACGGAAATTCATTACCGAAATATTTAATTAGTATCTATATTTTAATAAGATATACATTGGGATTTAAAAAAGGCCACAGCTGCCATTTTGTCAAAAACACAGTAGGAAAATTTTCCACTTAATATATTTTGAGAAATCAACTTACTAATCCCAATTTCAGAAAATCAAGATTCCACTTCTTATTTTTTTAAATAAATCAAATGGCTAACGGAAGGTTATTTCCCAGGAAAATGCAAGTAAAGACGCGTTCCTCTCCCAAAACGACTTCCAAAAAGAGATTATAAAGTGGCTGACATATTCCTGCTAAGTGGATCCCTTCCATTTCCCTCCTGAAAGAATCTTCCCACTCCTTTGCCACCATTCCAAAGCAAAGCCGAAGAGAGGTGGATCAAGGAACACGCACTTTAGAAAGGCTACCAAAGTATATGCGGCCAATAAGCTATTTTTCTCCTTACTTTTAATTTAAGCTTTTCCAGGCCAACTTTTTTAAATTCTTTCCTTTCAAGCTATCCTTCTGTTATTGCTTCTTTTTCCTCACTCTAGTCTTCCTTCTCTCTTACCCACCCTTCCATCATCACTTCCTCCATTTTCTACCATTACGTCTTCAGCTTCCAATTTACATCTTACCATCCTCACATCTCCCTCCACTTTCGTTTCCTTACTTCCTGTTTCTTTAACTATTCTCTACTTTCCTGTTTTACTCCCTCCTATTCCTTCGATTTCCCACTCTATCTTCTCTCCGTTCACTCACTCCTTTCTAAATCTCCTTACAGCTCCCGCCTATCTTCCTCCCTCCCATCCTCCCTCCCATCCACTATCCCTCCCATCCACTCTCCCTCCCATCCCTTTCCCTCCCATCCACTCTCCCTCTCATTCACTCTCCCTCCCATCCACTCTCCCTCTCATCTACTCTCCCTCCCTTCCCTTCTCCTTCCCTTTCCTTCTCCCTCCCTTCCCTTCTCCCCACAGCACCTTAATCCTCCATCTCCCCTCGCCCTATTCTGCATCCTCTCCTCTCACCCTCTCCTCCACTCCCTAGATATTTCTCTCCTTCTCTCCTAATTCCCCCTTTAGACTCCCAAGCACTTTCTTTCTCTCCACCTCTCTCTCCATCACTCCTCACCCCCTCTAAACTCTTTCATCCCTCTCCCTCACTTCCCTTTTCAGTTCTCTCCATTCATCTCACCCTCTCACACCAAACTCACACCTCTCCCTTATCCTCCCTCCTAACCCCTCCGCTTCCTCTCTTTCCATGCCATAATCTCCCACTTATTTTCCCTCCCTCCCTTTAATCCTTATTAAAAGACCCTCCTTCCCGCAAAAATCTTTCAGTTTTATTCCCCACCCTCATTTCATACCTATATTATTCTTCCTTCCCCATCCACACCACTCTATCTCCTTGCCAAAACCATCCTTTTTTACTCCTCTTTTTAAAACTACTCTTCTCTTCTTTTTATCTTTATCTCCGAGTGTTCCGACAAGGAGAGTTAACGCGACGCTTTCATCATAACACGCGGTACAGTAGTGCCCTCTGGAAGCTTGCAAAGTACGCGTGCAAAATGTAAATTTTTTCGAGTCCTTTACGTAGAGTAATCACCCTTGCCATACCCTCCTTCCTTTCTTCTCTATGCTTTGTTATCTTTATTCTCCATCTATCAGAGTCGTTCCTTTCTCATTCTCCGTCTCTCTCTAACACTATTCCTATCCTTTATCTCCCCCGCCGTTAATTTTATCTCCTCCGATTTCTCAGCGCCTATTTTCTTTTGTCCCACGACCTACTCTTATCTCTCCGAGTCTGAAACTCGCTTACCAGAGCCTTTTGCAGCGAGCTCTTTAAGTTTCTCCTTCCTCATAATCGTCTTCGCTCAGTTCCTCTTGTGACATTATCTCCTATACCATCTCCATGCGCTTTCTCTTCCTCTATCTCAGCCACCTTTATTTCTACTGCCAAGGGAAATCACTTAATTTAATCGATGAATTTTTCCGCAGATTTGTGTACAGCTGAGTTATTCAGCTTCTTTTACTCCTCACAATCTTATGCTGATTTTAATTTACCGAGAAATTTTACACGCTACATAATGTTTTTCATTATAATCTTGATATTCACTAAATATTTATGCATTAGATTGGCATACCATAATTTTAAATTCATTCATCATGCATGAATGGCGATTTTTAATACCTATAAATAACAAAATTATTTAAAATACCATCAAGTGTACTTTTTCATATTTTTAAATCATATAATTTGGGCAGCAGAAAGTTAAAAGGCATGAGAGAAATTGTTCCATATCAAAAGTAACGGAATAGCTTTCCATAGAAATCACTCGAAACCGAGACATTATATCATCAATACTTTCGCTGTCACGAAATGTATACTTCACTAATTCTCCAATTCACTACGACATTATCTCGTTTTATAATTTTATCTGTAATTTTTAAATTTTCTAACACCTATCTAATCCTTTTCTCCGCAACACTCCTTAACCACACCCTCTATAACTTAATATTTCACCGTAATATTCATCCCTTTCTTCTGTCTCTCTGGCTATAAATCTTTCATCTCGCCTTTTTTGTATCATCCCCTTCGTATTTGAATCCCCCTTTTTCCTCTCACATACTTTTCACCTCTCACCCCTTCTTCATCCAACCCCTATAGACCTTCCGTAAAAAAAGCCGTCCCTAAAAAACCACCTCCAGTCATCCTCGCATATATTCAATTTTCCATCCCTTATCCGATCCATACCTCCACTCTCAGCTACCCTTACCTTCCTCTAATACCACCGCACCATGCCATTAACGGCCCATTCCAAATTTTTAGTCTTAAAATGGATAAAGTCCGGTATCAGCGTAGCTAATCTACTAAATTCGCAGGCGAATGTAGAGATATGTCGCGTCGTCCATTAAATTTTGTTTAGCGTTTAGACAAACGGATTTAATTGCGAAACGGTATACAGGTTATGAAGAAATGCTATGCGACTTCGCAATCGTTTAAAATTAAATAAAGTATTCCAAAGATGCTAAAATATCTTTATTCTACCAGAAATTTTACCAGGCCAAGAGACACGTTTTTGCTTCAGCACAAAGGAAACTAGTGAAATTAAAACAAATTTAACGAATGCCAATGCGTATTTTTTAATGTTATAGGATGTAAACACCTCTAGTATATGTAATAATTTTACTAATGTAAGATGTACAGCAGTATTTATAAAATATCTTTCCTTTAATTGTTCGATTACATTTCTTTAATGTGCACCAATTCATTCTATATTTATGGATTCTAACTCCGTTACTACCTAATTTCAAGAATTTTCATACGTATTCGTTCTTACTGGAAAATAATTTCATGAAAATTTGTACGTAAATATTTGTGATGAGGTTTTTATTTACTGAAACCTGTTTATACAGCATACTAAACAAGATATCACGCAATTCATGCAATAGTTTAGGAAACTGCCACAAAAAGGGAAATAATTATTGAATGGCTTCAAAATACAAAAAGAGCAGGATGGAAGGAGAAACAACGAATGCGAGAGAAGAGAACGAGTGTTTTATTTTTATAATAGGCAGGAGGGCAGCCAAGGTCGGGGGAGATATACGGAATGGTGACGGAGGGACATGGAATAAAAGTGTCACCTCGTTCAAATTTCCTTCCTCCATCTCCCCAGAACCCCTTCGACCAAAGTCCTCCTCCTCTTCCCCTCACAATTTCCCTACATTACCCCCTTTCCTTTGCCCACACTTCCCTTCCCTTTGCTTCTCAGCCGCCCCCGCTGTCTTAACTAGCCTTATACAACTCTTCGCCATACCCCTTCATGGAGCGATTGTGACGTCAATTAGGAAGAGCCGGCGCTCTGGGCGAGAGATGGGAGTTTGGTATGGGCGAGAGATGCTGAGTTTTGGAGAGATGAAGGAAAGGAAAGGGAAAAGAGGGCGGGAGAGGCGAAGGGTATTCGTCCCTTTAGGGGGTTAAAAAGAGACGGTAGAGAGGGGGGTTGGAAAAGGGGCTCGGAGAAGAGAGAGAGAGAGAGTTACAGGATGAGGTGGAAACGCTTTGTGCTAGCATATATCCTACACCCGCGTCAACCTTCCTTCTAACCCTTCCCTGTCTCCCTCATCCTATGCCCTACGTACACCCTTATACCCTCTCCTCTTCTTCTTTGCCTGGCATCCTTCCCATTCAACTAAGCGCTTTGTTTCCGCATATACCTCCTGACTATCTTCTTCTCTCTATAACTCCCTTCCTCTCTCTATTTAACTCTACCCCACTATCTCGGTGTCCCCCCATCTCAGTTGATCCTCATTCTCTCTCTCTTCTCTCTCCTATTTTCACTCTAACTTCTTAGATCCTCTCTCTCACTTCCTCTTTCTCTCCCAAGTTCCTTTCCCTTACTCTCTCTTCCGCTCTACATATATCACTCTCTCCTCATTTCTCTCCCTCCCTCTCACCCTCCCTCTCCCTCTCATCCTCCCCCTCCCTCTCATCCTCCCCCTCCCTCTCACCCTCCCTTATCTCTCCTTCCCTCTCTCTCCCTTCCTCTCTCTTGTTCTAAATCTGATTTATGTAATGTCTTTAGTGAATCTCAGTAGGTTTCGCAGGTTTTTGACTCCCCCCTTTTTGTGTGGGTGTTTTCCTGTAGTGGGTTTTTTACATGGATTCCATTATTCAGCAGTCCACATTTTCCCCCACAAAATCACATCTTTTCTTTTCAAATGCTTGTATTTTTATTGTTACTTGTATTTACATTGTTAATGTTTCATGTTTTACTATATGATTCACGACGAGGGGATAGGTGGAAGATGGGACTTCCTAGTCTCAATCTCGCCCCAAATAAAGACCAAATCAATCAATCTCTCTTCCTCCTTCTCTCAATCTCCCTCCCTCCCTACCTATCTCTCCTTCTCTTTATTCATTCCTCTCACCCTCCGTCTTATCCTACCTCTCTCGCTCTCTCTCCCTCTTTCTCTATCTCCATCCCTCCCTCTTCTTTACTCCCTCTATTCATTCCGCTCACCCTCCATCACATCCTACTTCCCTCCTTTTCTCTCCCACCCTCTCTCTAACCATCCCTCCATCTATCTTTTCTCTTTCCATTTCTACATCCCTCCCTTTCCTCCTCTCTCCTCCCTTCTCATCCCCACTTTCTCTCTTCCCCTCTCTTCTACCCTCTCCCTCTTCCTGCCTTTTCAACTCTATCTCTCTCCATCTCTTCCTCTGACTAAGCATTTGCATTCTGTTATCTTTACTATTCTCTTCCTTAATCAACCTTTTATTTGGCTGCTTCCAAAGCATCTCTTCTGCTCTTCAGTTTTCTTGTTTCGTCTTCGTTTTATCTCTATCTATCTCCCTATTTCTCTTCCGATCTGCATTAATTTAGTCTTACGTTTGTGCCACCATCCTTTTGTCCCGCCTACTTATTCAAATCACAGATTCCTGTATTAGTGTCCCATAAGGAATGCCACGCTTTTCTCTCGCAATCCTTTGTTCTCTATATGCTTACTATTCTTACCCGCAACATTCTCCTGCCAAATATAAACTTCAGAGCCGTTCTTTACTACATTATATATCTAATTATAGTATGATGAAATCAGTATCAATACAGTGGCTTTTTTCTCCGGATTACTGGCATGCAATTTCGACCATACAGCATTTTAGCACTCTAACGGTTATCAAATCATATTAGGCCTACGTTTACATGAATCGTTCACAATAGATTTTCAGTAGTGTCACTCGAATGCATGGCGTCAACATTTTAAAAATTTTTAGTTTGAAATTTAAGTTTTTAATTGTAAAATATATGAAAGTAAAAGATTTTGAATATCGTAAAAAATATACCATAACCATTCCTAGGCATAATAAAACGATTATTGACTGAATATTTGTGTCGCAATAAGGTTTGAAACCTTAAATGAAATTCTCAGATGCATTAGGTTAGGAACAGCTACCCTACGAAATCCTTAATCAAAGTTCAAGAAAGAAATATCAAGCTCACATTATGACTGAAATTAATTCCAAAAGCTATGTTTATCCAATATTCATAAAAACATTTGCAAAAATCAGATGCGCAGTAGACGTAATCAATTTTGATATCCAGACAATAGATTTTATAAAACAATCAATTTTCTCGTATTTGTATTTATGTCCCAAGATTCTGCTAGCAACGAAGATTGGGATAATTATATTTATAATAAGCGTTTGAAACAACGCCATAAACTTATTTTTCAATCCAGATTTACCACTGCACTCATAAACGTAACTAACAAATGTATTCAAATACAGAAATCTTGGTGGAGATCGTAGCAGAGATTTTCAGAACAATATATTTATTAACTAGCCTCTCTTATGGTTTAGCACATTTTTCTCCATGAGTTCGTATTGCCGCAAATATTTCTATCTATTATCATGCAAAATTTTTCCCGACTTCCTCCAACACTCGTATTACCTGCTCACCTCTTCAAAACTCTTTCTATCGAAGACAGTCTTCAAAAACAACCAGACAAGCTTATAAAAATAGCTACACTTCAAATAGGAAATAATTTAATATACCAGGCTACGCCTAAAATTGAAGCATTAAAAAATAGTTACTCTACCGACTTAAAGGTCATGACTTGTCATTTCACCATTCCCCTTTAGTCTCTTTTTAACAAAAAAAAAGAAAAAAAGCATTTTATAATTCTTTGCGATGACACTCCCGCACAACACATAAATGAAAATGGTAAATAAAAAGATGAAAGATTTTATTTCCAACCTATTTGAATAGCATAGCATCGGCAAAAAAAGTGTAATATTTTATGACTTAAAAATCCGGGTGCCAACCCTTTAAAACCAAATAACCAACTTTTGCTGGTCACATTAAATTTATGATGTTGGAACTCCTTCAATCGGAAAACTGCTTAACATCAAGATAATAATGACTCTTAGTACACTTATTGAGAAAATGGATGAAGTCTAAGGACATACAGCAGTTGTTGTGAGATGATACGGTTATTCATTAAAATGAAAAAAAATATATATTTTTAGCTTGATGTTCTATGTCATGGATCTTTAAAGGCAAACAAAATGAATAGCAGCGTTCACATAGTTAGACTATATTTCTATAAGCCTTAAAAAGCTTGGAAAACCAGGTGTGCGTGTATGCTATGGAGCAGCCTTCATCAATTGTGGTTCACCGGTAGTAAGTAAATGATATTTATTTGAATCTACTATCGGTTTACCGCTACTGATGACGGCTGCTTTCTAATGCCCATCTGAATTTCTCAACCATTTATGGCAGTTGGGAAGAAATTACAACAGTTTAATTCCAATTATAATGAAAGCTTTATGATTCTCTTATAAAATGCTCAAATAATTCCGAAAATTTTATGTATTTTCATGGTTTATAAAACAAAAGGGGAATATTAAAAAAAAGAAGATCTGTTTTAAGTTGGCATATAGATCGAACAATTTTTGTATGGTATTTATTGGAGTAGCCACTATTAAACAATGCTATAAGTACAATGAAAAGTAAAAAATATAAGCTGAATAAATAAATTACCTTTCTACGGTCGATAAGGAAATGAAACATTGAACAAATCCTCATGAAGACAAAGATTCAAGATTGTATCTCTTAAATACGTGTTCCGTAACATACTGTTCAAAAAAAAACTTTTCGTATAGTACGCATGTATTCAAACACATGTTTATTTAATTTCATTTTGTTGCGGACAATTGACATATACACCACTTTTTCGCAGAACTCCACGCTACGTACAATAAAGGGGATTCCACGAAAACGCTCGAGCCTAAGAATATTTTCATAAAACGGTTAATTGAATTATGTTTGCGTTTCATCTATAAATAATTCATCCTCATCAGTCATTTACCGATTGCTGATTATAAAAGTCCGATATTATTTTTATTTACTCCACCGAATACCTAAAAGAAACTAATGCAAGAAGTGCTTATAAATGCCTTTTTCTATAAGACATAAGAGAAATTCATATAAAAGCGTATGACGGTTTTTTTGCATTATCTTGCTCCGAATTAACGTTCAACAAGAAAGCGAGAATTTTGTGCCAAAATCACAGACCGGGGATTAGCCCTCGCGCCCTGAGAGGAAAGAGAACTTTCAAGGAGTGATTTGGATAGCAATTAACTCAAATTATACAGACAAATTCCTCTATAAGAGAAAAAAATTAACTTAAGACGAATAACCTATACATATCCTCTTTCACTCAAATTGTGTCATCACTAATCATGATGTGCGCATATTTATATGCGTACATTTTCTTAACGGAATAGAAATTTGCCTATTGTTGAAGGGAAATTTTATGTATAAGAGCTATAATTACAATATACTTTTAAAACTTGGCAATATATCGTAAAATTTCATAAATAGTTATATGAATAAAACAACCATGCGCTGCATCATCAATTCACAACTTCTAAAAACTACCTATCAGAGTAAATGACTATTAATGAAATAGGCAGATTAGAAGAGATTGTAAGTGATAATACCAAAACGAGTATCTCGAGAATAAAGCTCAAAATTTATTTTTAGAATAACATAATAACGAAAAAGGTATTCAGGTCAATAACCTTAAATTCTTCCTTCGAAAAAAATCCCGAGAGTTTCTCGTCAACCTCTAAAATAGACTTTGAACATTACGTCTACGGCCGCTAATATTTTCCAGCGAAAATAGATCAAACCCAAACTAATCCCACTTACTTTCATTACCTAGCGAATAAACCTCCACTTTCGCACGCCGATTCGCTCATTGTTGAAATTCGCCGTGTCAGCCGTTATGATGCATTCTTGTCTCCCCGAGTGCCCTAGGGGCACTGGAGTGCTTGGTGTTGGGAAGAATAAAAGGCGAAAGAAATTGCAAAGAGAGAGAAGGTGACAGTGAGGGAGAGAGAGGAGGAGAAGGAAGAGAGAGAGTGAGAGAAGGGGGAGGGGAAGTGTTCCATCCTGGCATTGATCTCGTGAGAGAAGCGGACCTTTTCAGGGCCTACGGCACCATGGGCCTTAATGGGGCAATTTATAAACAAACTTTGTTCCTGGGGCGATGGACCCGTCTATTGGAGAAGAAAGAGAGAGTGCAGAGTGGGTTGGGGTAGAGAGGAGAAGATGAGGGGAAAAACGGGGGAGAGGGAATTTGGAATGAGGCGAGTGGGAATTTGGGAGGAAAAGAGGATTGTGATGCAGGGAAAATGAAAGGGGTCGGGAAGAATGCTTGCGCGTGTGCGTGCGACTGTGCGTGTTTCGGCAGTGGACTTTTTCAAGAGGTGGGGGGATTAAAAAAAAACACAAGAGGAGAACAAAGCTGAACGGACGATGATTTTTTTCTTCATTTTTAGAAATTCACCAGCTAAAAAAGGAAAATAAAAGGACGGCAGAAAGGAAGAGAATTTTTTCTCCTCCTTCTTCTTCTTCTTCTTCTCGAAGAGAGTGGAGACGATTTCATTTGCTTTTTGAATTGCAATAACACCCAACCGAGAGAAAGGGAAGAGGGGAAAAGGTGATGGAAGATAGCGAGCGTCTCAAAAATTTTCAATTTGAATAAGGATTGGCTCGGTTACGTTCTCCCGATGGATAAAAATATTTCCGCATGCGGGATCAATTTATCCGCGCCGCAAAATAGATTTTCAGATGAGCCTAGAAAAAAAAAGAATCGACCCAATTTGGAAGATTAGAATGATGCATTCTCCGAACGTAATGGAAAAACAGTTGCAATGCGAGTCTCGCAGTTTCGATGACGTATGAACGCTTGACTTCGGCTCACCAAAGACTTGCCGCGAAGGCCATAAATATTTACGCGAGCTTATCGATAGCGAAAATAAGCTAACGAGAATTGAATTCGGGACGCAGAAAAATGGCATCGCGAGGGAAGAAAAATCCGACCCGAAGGTTCAATCTGAATGAAAATTGGATGATTATTTATTCCATCCAATGTTCGGTCAGCGTTTTGTATTCGACGAATTATTTTCTTCCCATCAATTGCGAACGAAATCGATTCGCGACGGAATGAATGGTTCGAGGATAAAGACAAACTCTTGCGAGAGGTCAGGAAATGACGTAAGTCCAAATTATTTTAACCTGAAATATTAATCGAAGAGAAAAATTTATCCCGCATGTGTTAAAAAGGCAAACGAAACATAATAGTTACAGAATAAATAACTCTAACTTCCACGAAAATGTTTTATTCAAAACACAAACAGTATCACTAAAATCGTAGTATCATCAGGTATAACATCATTACTTGATATTGATAGTAACGAAACCGGTCACGTTTAGAATAATACGTTATAGCGGAATTACGTTTATTTTACTGTAACTGGTAGAAAATCCACAGTTCTACTGCGGAAATTTTTAGGGAACGTCAACAAAATTATACTCTAAGCTGATATTTCCGAGTAATGAACAATAACATCAAACTCAGATATTTTTTAACTAACAAGAAATAACTAAATACAATTTCCGCGGATGGATTCGGAATGTCTTAAAAATTTGACTGTATGAAAACAAAATTTCCTTCTGTTCTCCGAACCTAGGTTTAAGTTCCGACTATGTATCTTGATTTTAAGTAATTTTAAAGAGCAAATAAAAATATACTACTCGTTCCCGTGTTATTAAAATGCAAGAATTACGTAAGATAAAATAAATCATTTCTTTATTCTCTTGGGACGGTTGAAATTAATGAGCCTCTTATTAGTTATTTATGGTATGAATATGACTAATAAATTCCACAAAGTCATTTACGAGATTTATAGGTATACACACACACACACACACATATATGTACTAGTGCTTGTCATCCCGAGACAGCCGACCTCTCCTTTTGGACCTGATGGCTAACTTAACTTTTTTGTGAGCAAATTGCTGTAATAAGCCGCATAGTTCTTTGTTCTATCAAAAAATCAATGAAAACAGGTCCCTCCGCGTCCCAAAAGACAGTGGCCTAAGAGCGCTGAGTCTTGAATTTCTTTGGTCGTGGCAGGATTGAATGTCGCCATTCCATCCTGGCCAGCTTGCTTCACGAGGTGTAATGGTGAACCCAAGTCTCAATGACAGAAACTCTTTGCCATCCCATTCGTAGCGCTGAAGAAGTTCTCTGGAAACCTCAACACGCTTTTCTCGCTGTTCATCCGAAAGTTGCTTCGCCACCCATGTGGAACTCACTTTCGTAAATTTAAGCTCGTTGAGGATAATGTTTTCAACACTTCCGACACTGATTTTCACTAATTCAGCTAAATCACATACCAATATCACTGCTCATCAACTCTTTGAATGTTGAGTGGGTTCACTGCCACGGCCGAATGCGCAGCGTGAGGCAAATTTGACACCAACTCACGACCATCATTAAATAATTTACCCCATTCAAACACTGAGGAACGTAAAAAACATTCATCCTTAAACTGCGCTTGAAGTCTGTGATGAATCTCTGCCTTATTTACATCTTCCTTGTAGAAAAACTTGATAGTAATTGTTCTGCGCGAAAGAGTTCGGTAAATCACTGGCTTTCATGCTGAATGCGCTGGTCATTTGTTGCCGAAAGCAAGTGATGATCGCTGATGAATGTAGCGAACATACATACGCTAAAATCTCTACACGACTGTCAATTTTGCCTTTCAATTACATACAGAAAAAATATATATATGAAAAATATTAAAATAATATCACTGTATCTAAAATCCTCAACAGGGGCAATAATTAAAGTAAAAACATAATAAAGAAAACGATTAGTCTTTATCAAAATATTCATCTATAACCTTTTACATTTTACGCTTATAATTATAGAAAGGCACTCGAAGAATTGTTTGGTTCGGAGAAACTATGTGTAGATATTCACAAAGGAGAAAAAGCCTGAAATATTTGCATTGTTATTGAAATTGCTTTACTTTAATTTACTTTATAAACTTTCAAATTCGAATTTTTCGAGTTTGGAGTTTTCTCGTGGAAAATCTATGAATTACTGAAAAAGTGTAAAATTCACGAAATATTTAATTCAAAAACACTTTTCCAAATATCTCCTAATACAGCATAGTCGAATGTCCACAGACAGACCAACAGATCACATTGGCAAGTTTTTTCTTTTGATAAAACTTCCTTAAACGAAATTAGGCTGACTTGCTAACATAAATGAAGTAATTCAACCGACAGAAAAAAATGAAATTTTTTTTCAGAAAAATTTACGAGTTCATAAAAATCTGACTTTAACTTCTGGCAGTTTAATCGCCAGCATAAACCTCTTTTGCAAGACCGGCTGACGGCGTGTTTAATGCTGACTTTTCCAAGAAACTAAGTCTTTTCTTTCGCAAAACCGCCAGATTTTTTCGGTCATTACCTCTCTAGATCACATAGGACAAACTCAAATCATCAACTCTCGAAGCCTTTAGGGGAGGATGAGGGGGACATCTCGGTCCGCATAATAGCAAGGGATCCATAAAAGACGGGAAATGAGACCCATGATTGGAAATCAGTCACTCATGCTCTCTCTCTCTTCTCCCTTCTGTGTGAGGACGACCCTTGGCAGGCGAGTAGTATGGGTAAAAGGCCCGAGTCTGCAGCGGAGGGTTATACGATGACCAAAAAGACAACTGGCACTCAACTCATCCAACCACCCACGCTTTCTCTCTTTCTATCTAAAATTCCTCTATCCTTCCTCTCTCTCTCACACACACACACACTACTTTCTGTCTTTCACACCATCTCCATCCACTTCTCTCTCTCTCTCTCCACGTTCTCGTCTCTCCTTCCGCTAAAACTCCATCTTTTCCTCAACCTCAAAGATCTCCCTTCCTAACTCTTGCCCGTCCCGCTATTCTTCTATTCCTTTCTTTCATCTTCAATTCCATAATTTTTCCTCCGGTTTTTACTCTTCTCACTCGCGACATTATTTACATCCGTCTCATAGCACATCATGTTCGCGTTTCACTCCCTCTCTCTCCCACTCTTTACTGCGCTTATCTCTCGCTTTCTCTTTTCCTTTTCGCCCACGTTACTGTTACCCAAGTTCTCGTCTATATCCACGAGAGGAGTGCCAGTTTTTCCTCTTCGAAACCTAATATTTGTATAAAAAATGGTGTTTTTAGCGGTTTCAAAAATATTTTTGGAGTTTTTCTTTATATCTACCTGTGTATTTTTGTTTTACAAAATTTTCGGAAGATACATTTTACCGTGATAATACTCATGTAATAATTGATTTTTCCTTAGTCTTATAGCCGATCAGCCTAAAATACTTTATTGTGGAAAATTCACAATTTTTAAATGGCATTTCACCCACACTTCAAAACATTTTAAAGAATTGAATGTTTAAGATATCCATTGATACCAACGTAATTTATTTCGGCACGAGAGATTAGGAGTTTGCATATTTCTAAGTTCTTAAAAGACTTGATATATATATATATATATATATATATATATATATATATATATATATATATATATATATATATATATATATATATATATATATATATATATAGTTCACATGTCAAACTTTAGTTTCAGCTTTATGCGTGCATGCATAACACGTAATTTCAACATATGTTTCCTGTTATATATATATATGTATATATATATATATATATATATATATATATATATATATATATATATTGCCTACATAAGTGCGAAGTTTGAATTTCGATAAAGCAGTCTAATAGAAAAGAGGATAAATATAATCTATACCAGAGTTCTCCAACCCGCGGGCAAAATGCGGCCCCCGAGAGCACACTCGATCCGCGAAGCTATGATGAAAAGGTGATCGATAATATTTTATATACACAATTTCATATTTTTTCAGTGTAATTATAGTCTCAAAACCTTTCTGATGGAGCTTTAACACTAGTAATTTATTTAGACTTGATTTTCGCAAATATGAGACCAAAGAATCCCTTGGTAACTTCTAATCTAAACACTCATCTGGCTCGACGTAGCTCCCGTGACATGCAATGTGGCCCTCCGAACCATTCACAACTACTAATGCGACCCTCCAAGTAAACAGGTTGGGCTCCTCTGATCTATACAATCAGAAAAGTGCTGTCGCTAACATTTTATAGTTTAAATTATTTTTCAAGTGTTGGACCTCTTTTATGTTAAACCTACTCTTTCGATGAAAGTGAAACGAAGAAAATCCACGGGCCTTTTAATTTACGCTAAATTAACGTTTTCTCAAAAGTGGCCTACAGTCTTAATTAGCCACTGATCTCCACACGGCCGCTAACATGTTTAAGCATGTTTTGTATGCATTATAAGATTTAAGGTGTGTCTCTCAAGGATCACTCCCCTTAGCACCCTATTTTCCATATTCCTTAGCCCTCTCCATATATATATATATATATATATATATATATATATATATATATATATATATATATAATCCTAGAAAAGTTATGGATGTTGGATATGTTGATGTAAAAGACATGTCACCACCACCTCTTCCATCACCAAGGGCTATTCTAACATTCCATTCTTTAATCTCGTATCCTCTGAACGTTTTTACTTCTTCCGTCCTCCCCCTCGCCTTATCTTCCCCTCTATTTCATCTAAATCTCCTATACTCTATCGTTTCATCAACCTCACCTTGGTCCCCCCTATACCTCGTTCTTACGCCTCCCTTAGCGTTCCACTCCCAACGTTCATCTACCTCCCTCGCCTCCTCTCTCTTACACTCTCCATCACTCACCCTCCCTCCCTCCCAACACTTCTTCTTTATCCCCCATTTTTGTTCCTCTCCGTCTTACCCAAAAACCTCCTATCCTCCTCCCACTCCTCCACCTCAATTTGCCCGACAAGTCAAACTCGCCGTAACCCTCCCACTCATAAATCTTTAGGTGCTCTCTTCAAAGGAAAAACAAGGAAAGACTAGAAGTGGTAGCCTAGAGACGTATCCTTAAGGTAGGCATAAAATAAATCCTAGTAGCAAAATAAAACAACATAGATTCTCCTGGGCTTTTCTCCCAGACGAGTTTATTCGTCCGCGATGCAGCAGGAAACCGAAACAATTACTCCTTTCTCGCCCTGCGGATCGACGAAGGATTCTCTCCACACCTGTTTGTTGTTCGTGGAATGACGAAGAGGGATGGTTGAGCGTAAAATTCCTTTTTCATTCCGTAAGATTACAGTCCCCAACGGCGGCACCGACATCTGCCTTTATTGACGGACCTTGATCAGCTATTCACCGCAGTGAGCTCGGTCAGATGAAAACCTACTCACGTATAGCAAATACGTACGGGACCTGCGACCCCTCCCCCCGCCACACCCGTCTCCCCTTTCCCCTATGCCCGCTTCTCGACACTCCCATTCCTCCTCTCTCCGCTTCTTACTTCCCACACCCACGCACCGTGGGGGAAACTTCAAAAATTGATCCCGTGCAACTCGGGTCGGAGAGAATGAGGATATTTCTTTTTACTACTTTAGGTCAGGTTACGTCATATTTTTGAGGAGGAAGAATTTATGCCTATATTCTTTGTGGGAGCTTTATAAAAACTCATTTCGCAACAATCCTCCTGTTTGCGGGGAAGAAGGTTGCTTGGAGCAATGAGGGTCGGAATCAATTTCTCGAGAATATGTAGGAGCCTTCTTTGGGTCATAAAACACGAGAATTGCTATGCCTGTGAAGCGGTCTCACGTAAAATGAGAGGCAACATTAAATATTTGCCGTAATGAAGGTTTAAAAGGCTAATCTGATAATAATAATAATAATGGATGAGCTTAATGGTGGAAATTTGAAGAAAAATATTTATCTCAAAACGTTTAAAAACACATGAAGAAAAATATAAATTAAATAAAGAGAAGAAAGTGACATTGTTCTGTTAAAAATATATAAAACTTAACTTTAATTGCTGTACGTGATAGACACAAGACTATAAGTATTAACAATTTTAACCATCATTACGCTGCTTTTGAACGGAACATGAAAATGATAATATCAAGAATCCATTCTTACTAACATATAAATAGAACATTTCGAAATGAAAAAAATTGAATGCAACAAATGCTATATTAAAGGATAGAGAAAACTATTATAAAATTCTTCAGTACCATAAAGTGAGTCATCCATATTTAGGTATTCCCTAAATTATCGTAACTGCATATTGTACAAGTTGCTGCTATAAATATATAAGCAGTGGAATTGTTATAATCACGGTGATTTCCAAGAGTGCAACCCCCACGAATGTTGAGGTTTTACTTTACTGTGATGGAAGCAATAATAGTCTTCTAAAACATGCAGAATTTTTTGTGGTGTTGCCCAAATGATGTTTCGATTTAGGAAAAAATATATATAGTATGGTCGGGAAATTTGAAATAATAATTTGGTAAATATAACATTTTGTAAAGAACTTTATTATTTGAAATTTTATTTATTTTCTTTCCCATTTCCATCTTTTAATATTAAAAAATTTAGCAAATAAAATCGCGAGTTGGCATAAAATCAAGCTCTGCGTAAGGGCTAACTAACTAGATTAAGTAAGTGTTAACTAGAGGGGACAATCATAATTAAATCTTAATTACATAAGGGTGAAAAACAGAAAGCAGTGGGGCTATTCTCCAAATTGCGACTTAATGAAGGGCACCGCAACCTTTTCGGTGTAAAAAAGCATCAAAGCCTCAATGTCAAAATAATTGCCGACAAAAACTGCGAGATAGTAAACGGAAAACATGAGCGAAACGTGCCTTCAACGATCATAAGCTCCGAGCGGGCGAGAGACATAATCCTCAATCCCATTAATATCGACCAAACCGCTCAACTGATGCGCGTTCGAACAGTTCGACAATTGAAGGCCCCAAAATCCCCTCCGTCGGTACCCTAAAGCGCTCGAAAAAAAACCCTGAACCAAACGTCATTATGACGAAAGCATTAATCCACGACCGCCATCGGACGCATACCGCCATGTTCCCGAGCGCGATATATCTATATTTCTTCCCTCACATCTGCGTATCACTGAAACGGCGCCAATAAGATATCCTCTCTCCCACCCTACCTAAACTGCCTCTCTTTCTATCACGGAAAGACACATCAAACGACGCATACCCCCCTCCTCGCCGCAGATACCACCCGAAAAAGAGGGAGGGAGAGGAATCTCGCTGTCCGAGAGAGCGAATCTCGCAGGGGACGGGAAATAAGTCTTAGCGGAATGGAGCGGTTCTCGTGGCAAATGTCCCATACGGTCGATTCACGAGGTAAACTGCGGTTGGACACCTGAGGTCCCTCCCCTCTCCAACCCTCTTCCAGGCCTTTCCTTTGATGCTAAACCCTCCTCCCACCCTTTTTACCCCTTCCATCCCCCGCACGCTTCCAAAAAACCCCCTACCCACTCCTCCTCAACCGGATGGGGTTTGAGACTTGGGCGTACGTTTCGGACCCATAGGAACACCTGGCGTCTACCACTTTCCCTAACCGCCCCCTCTCTCTACCTTCGCAACGCCTCCCATTCACCTTCTCCCCAATCCGCTTCTCTCACTCTGTCTCTCCCTCTCCCAAAAGGCTGGACACTACCTATTCCTTCCCACCCCCTTCATCCATCCCACATTCCCTCCCATATCACTCTCCTCTCACTTCCTCCCCCTCACCCTCCTATCCCACGCGTTTCGCCCACACGCCCTTCTGACTAAAAGGGGGCCGGGCCCAATGCGGCCACAGGTGCCACAACAATGACAAACTCCAATGCGTCGTTTTGGGGGATATGATGGGTGTCTCCATGCCCAGGCAACACCACAACCGTTAATCCCCAAACGCTTCAGTTTTACGTAGGGAGGGAGGGAATGAGAGAGAGAGAGGGAGGGAAATGGCAGGGGGGAGGGGAACGGAAATGGAGAAAGGATGGTTTGTTTTTTTTATTCTGGAAGCACTCCGGGGAGGTTTCGAAATCCGTAATCAACGTCAAATTTCTCTCTTTTTACAGCGCAAAAAGGGATATAAATTGCGATAAACAGTGATTCTAAAGGGCAATTAATTGTATTCGAAACGACCTTGTGTCAAAAATTGTGTTGCGTAGGCATTATGCCATTTTCACTCTGTACATAATCTTGTTATAGTAACATAATCGATGAAAATTCGCATTCGCTTAAAAAATGTAAATATCCGCCAGAAGAAAAAATTAAACTCCTCAATACAACATTATAAGCTATGACTACAATCATCTTCATAATTAACATTTATTTACTCATTATGCCCTTATAAACAAAATTATGGATTAAAATGTTTTGCGTATTCGTCGGTGATGTTATGACATGGTTCACTTATTAAATATTTACCTGTCGTTTAATCCATTTATTGCAACCTCGAACAAATGCATATGAGACAAGGCATATTGCGAAAACGTTGCCACATTAAAGGCCTTCGAATTCAGTTTTACATTTTATTATTGATTCTTCTAAAACGGAAAGGATTTTTTGGCTCTACTTCATCTCATATATCAACACGATTCTTTCATTTTATTTTTAATCATTACTTTGAGTAAGAGCACATTGTGTATGTAAGTATATCATAAAAACAAAATTATTATGATTTGTGTTTGTCAGTATTTTCTCAGAAAAAATTTTAATGCGACTCATGAAAAATTAAGTATAAGAACATGCATTATGATAATTTTATTTCTGCTAAAGCCATGGCAGTATAAATTTATGCATGTGATGACACTTCATTTTCCAAACAGTATTTCTTTGAAAAGTCAACATCGTTTTAGTTTCGAGTAAAATATAAAATTAAGATAAATTTTCATCGTTATTATTCTGTTACTTATGTATTTATAATTAAATAAATGAAGCAATAAATACAGTAATAAACCAATGTATTAAGGGTTTGAAGATTTTTACGACTCCATGATAATTTCTACTTCCACGAGCCATTGTAATCAGCTTGAAAAATAACATTAAGATTTTCAGTTTTATAAGGAAAGAAAACGTCATCCTAGTATTTCCTTGAGAGTTGTTTCTTACAGCAATGTTCTTTCAATCGCACACGAACAACAAAATCCTTCGAACTTCTTCATTTCCAGAAAGATTTTTTGCTGCAAAGCATCGCCCGTTCCTCTCCTGTCCATCTTCTCTCCTACTTTCATTCTCCCTTTCCTTTAACCTCCATGTACCCTTCTCGCCATATTTCCCTCTCCCTCATTCCTCCCCATCCGCTTTCCGGAGAACCAATCCGAATCCTTCTACGTGATCACGACCCGCCATTTCCTGCGTGTAACAGTAACCAGGTGGTCGAGCGGACGGCACGGGTGCTCCAAGGTAGCATAACTGTGCCGAAAAAATTTTCTCCGTGATTCCAGTCCCTTAATACCTTGCCATTGTAAGGGCCTATTTTTTCATCCGCTCGATAGAAAATAATGGGATAGCCGCTGCGCAGTGGTGCGCTCGAAGTATTTTGCATGAATGCCTCTTTCCTATTTTTCTCCTTTACCGAGCTTCCAGAGTCGGCATTCCCTACCTTCACAAGAAGGGTTTTATCGTTGAAGCCTGACCGGTCGACTAACTCAAGAAGGTCGGCTTTCTAAGGCCATAACTTTGACCCTTCCACTTCCAGGCCTTCTATCCAGCCCTCTTACCTTCCTTTCTGCTTCCACGACTCCCTCAATCCCTCTCCTCCGTCTTGTCGCCGTCTCCACCCCCAAGTCGCCTCTCTAGCCCTTTCTTTTCTTCCCTTGCCTAACCATCGAAAGCCTCGATCTCTTCTCTGCTATGCATCAACCTTCCCCATGGCTAATCGGATAAACATGATTTTAATGATTTATTTCACTACTATGGTCAAATTAGCACGTGCATCTATAAAGGAACACATTAAATTCCAACACACAGTATACGATTAGGTATTTAACATATTAAATGAACCTTTTATTCTCGCTAACAGGAGTTTTGGTAAACTTATTTACCTCGGCGCTATTCCAATGATTTCTTCCACAAACCTTGCTCACATCATCAGCCAAAGATACATTGTTTCAGAGAATTTGTTTTAATAATTTAACCTTAAACTTATGGTAGAAGTGGCTGCATCTTGGAAATAGTTATATTTTCACATAAAAAATAAACTGATTGACAATACAAACGAATCATTTTAAGTACTTCTGGTGAATGATATTATGTATTACGATAGATTGCTATAAAGAGAGAATGGGACTTTTGTTATTTTAATAAATATTTTTCATCCGTAAAACGAAGCGTATAACTCTTTCAATAGTGTGCGATACCTCAAACAGGAGTGATAGTTTTGCAGCAAAAGTTTCAAGATATCGTCTATATAAGATCCCACTATTGTAATTCTCTTCAGAACTTCTTTTTTCCATTAATTCAGGTATGTCAAGCATTTGGCTCACGGACCGGATGCTGCCCTTTCTGTGGCACGAATTTTAATTTTCTCTAAACTAAATCATTCGAAATTTTATTGAAATATAATTTTTTATCGATACACCAGTGGCTCCCATCCTTTAAAAACCTTAAAATATTTGGTGCAGAAAATTTTTAATGTTTTACCGAATTCTATTAAAAATGTAAAATCTAAAGCTAAGGAGATTATCAGAGACTGGCTGCTTCACAGTGGTAACATGCTGTAATGGCCTTAATATTTTGTTAGAGAGAAACAACAATATTGTTAAAAAAATTATAAAAAATTAATTTTGTTTAATGAACCTGTTGTCAGATCACGGAGTCGTGGTTTAACGGGACTTTGTAGTTATGATTTTGTATTTTGAACTTATTTTTTCAATAAAAAAACATCTGTAAAATAATTTCCAAAAATTGTCTTTCTGCTTCGCACTTGATCTTGATCCAGGCGCAGAACAAGCCTAATATTCTGCATCTCGGGAGCCCTTTCCCAACCACAGTTTCAAATATTCCTCGGCATTAAAACCATCGGTCGGGGGGCCTACCAAAGATATAAACATCAAACTTGATGTTGTGTTTAATAATAATGTGTTTCGTATAGCAGATATTATAGAATTCATAGGTGAAAACGATCGCTCACATTCAGCAGTTGAAATTACTATTGTGTTAATAGCAGATTGCAGTGGCTGCAAGTCTTTCGGAATATTATCATGGTCATCACTCATAATGGATTCTAGAAAGACCTGCACTGAGGTACCTGCACAGACATTAAATGTTTCTGACAATTGCCGAATCTGCTTGTCCCCAACATACGGATCTCTTTCATCGGGCAATTTTAAAAAATCCAAAATTTCAAAATTATTTAATAAATCATTATACTTGTCTGTATTCACATCATTTTCTTTTTCACGCGAAGAAAAATGAGAAGCTCTTGTTGTAAACATTCTAACATAAATGTTTTCACTAAATTTTAGAAAAAATTCTTCTTGATTGATTTTGGGTACTTTACCAACGGTCATTTTAACTCCTTGAATTTCAAGCTTATTGACTGCATTTTGAGTTAGTTTATAATATTCACCTGAATTAGGTTTCATTGATAGGGACACGTGATATTTTATGTAGATAAGACGATGCGCCTCTGCTAGAGTAATTCGTCTATCTTGCAATTTTTACTTTCTCCATATACGTAGTATAGGGAAAAGTAGTGTGCTCATAAAAAAAATAAACTTTGAGATTTCAACGGAAATACACATTTTCAGGTCCCATGAACACGTTTTGACCATTTTATCGATGACATCTGTGTGTAGTTGTATGTGATAGCTTATTGTGGGTGCTCTAACTCAAAAAATATTGATTAGGTCAACGTGAAATTTTATATTTAACATTTTTATAAAAGTCATAAGAACTGAATAGTTTTTTGTAAAAATCAGTCAACCGGAAGTGGGCCTTTACCCTTGTCACGTATCCGTTATTTTGAAATATTTGCTTTAATATTTGATAAATGTAAAAATGTATTGCAATACACATAGGAAATTTAGTTTTCTACAACCTTTGTTTGAAACATTTTCCATATAATGCATTGTTCAATAGATATCTTATATTTTTAGCTGCCTCCATCACGCCACCTGCCGACGACGATTGTTAACAATTGACGCTTAGTTACGTCTTAGTAACGCTCATTTTTTCCTTTTTCTTTTCTTAATTGTTGAAGCTTTATGTCTATATCCAATATCAGAAGGATATGGTTTGGTTTCTGTTTTTAAAGTCTAAAATTTTCTCGCGGTTTCTTGAAATATTTATTATCATTTAACTTGTTTGGAATTTTTAAGTCACGTGGTGGTCACATCAGATTTTTTTAAAAGATGTTATAGTTTTATTAAAGCATCCATCATGAGTCCCATGTTAAGCACAAAATTTATGTTACTTAATTTTTTTTAAATGTTGATGCAGAGCCGCATAATTACTCTAAACAGCTATCACGGAACGTGAGCTCGACGACACCCATCGAGTACCGAAAACACGCACAATATAATTCAACTTTACACTCAGTTGAAGTGCAACATTTTCAAGCTCCATTTTATTTTTAGGAGATGCACTATAAATAGCATATAACTTGTCAAAAATATTTTCATACGGCGTATTGGTAAAATATGATAAACAACGTCGTTCACAGCAATCTCTAAACCAGGGGTTGCCAAAGTGGTCGGTACCTACTCTCAGGGGGTCGATGAGAGTTAAAGGGTCGTTAGGGGGTCGGTGAGAAATAAATTGGTCTTTAGGAGGCTTTTTAAAAATTTTAATATTCAATAGAAAATAACAGAATCTAAAATTTCGCCAATAATTGTTGTTAAAAAACATATTTCTTGTTTTTTCTTTGCTGTATTTTAATTAAGAATTCAAAATTTAATGAGTCCCAAAATCGTTTGCAAGGTAAGGATGTCAGTCTCATTCAAGCTCAAACAGTCTTGCTTGGTTTTCAAAAGAAACTTGAGCTATTTAAATTGTCCTTATCAATGAGGGACTTCAAATATTTTGCAAATATTCAGAAACTGGAAAATGAAGAAAATGAAAGTAATACTGACAATGTTTTGGAGATATTTGTTAACCATCTTAAAGAGGTAATCCATGATTTCAGCATTAGATTTGCACACCTGCAAAATATGCAAATTCCTGATTGGATTGTATCTCCTTTTGACTCCTATTTAAACCATAACAGCATAGAAAACCAAGACAATTCTTATGAACTTATAGACATGTCTGTTGATCTCGAAGCAAAAGCATTGTTCAAAAATAAGACTACCGATTTATTTTGGGCAAATGAAATAATTAATACTAGATATCCTAAAATTTGTGCAACAGTAGTACCTTTTATTTTAGCATTCCCCATTTCATATATGGTTGAAGCTGGATTTAGCCATGCTAACACACTTATAATTAAGCAGCAAAACATAGTGAACTTGGAAAAAAGAGGAGAATAAAGATTAAAGCTTACAAATCATGAGCCCAATGTAAATGGTCTAGTAAAAAAAACACCAAGCCCACCCTTCACACTAAAAATAAATTTTAGTTCAGTATAAAATTGTCATGTTACTTGATTAATTGTAAATTTTTTTTAAATACAGTTAATTATACACTACCGTAATTATTATTATTCAAAAACCTTTCCTAAAATAGATTTAAAAAGTGTTTAATATCAAAACTTTCACTGGGGGTCTCCGGATTATTATGGCATCATCAAAGGGGTCGTTGAGATATAAAGTTTGGCAACCCCTGCTCTAAACGATGATTGCTACAGTACCGAACTATTAAATTTGGAAACCTAGTTACAAGTAGACGAGCTGCTCTTGCATTTTTGCCAAGCATATTAGAAGCACCATCACAACCAAAGGAAATCCAATTTATTAGTAAAAAATTACCACCGAATCCGTGATTATGTAATACGTCCAAATTTTCTCTGTAACGGTGAGAGATTCTGTGTTACTTAATTCAATCAGGTCAAAAAAACACTGCTTACAAAAGTTGATTCTGGTATTTCTACACACAAGCATATCGGAGAATTATATTTTTTGCTACTTGTAGTAGATTCGTCAATCAAAAAGCTCACTTTCTTATCATCCTCTAATATGTAATTGACAAGCTTCTTTCGCATTTCCTTTGCAATACGGTTGGTGACATCTGGACATGCATGATCGGATTGCAAACTATGTCCCATTCCTAATCCGTTTGCTACTTGAAGGTCAATTAGCGCCGGTGAATCGGAAAATGGGCGATTTGTTTTGCAAATGCGGTAAACTGTTCGAAATATACGGTTTGTTGTTTCATACTGCTTCGTTTGAATTTTGGAACACAACGATTCTATATATTGATATTTCGCAAGCTTTTGTATGTGCAGTTGATATCTTATGAGACGAAAGATTCTTCCGTATTGATTGCTGTTTTTTTTCTTGTGCCTCTCCATACTCTTTAACAGAACAATTCACCCAGTTACTTGATAATTTTAACCACCGTGTTATGTTACTCCCAAATTATTTACCGACCTACAAGTAGAACATCCTAAACCACTTTTCGTATTTTTTAACCATTCAAATGTTTTTAACTTTTCTTACCATAGAACATCCATCCAATAACACGGAAAATATTTCTTCTGTTTGTGAACTGGAACATGAAGAACAGTTGTATAAAACTCCTTAAGCCAAAAATATTGTAGGGTAAGCCCTATGCATTTCGCCCACTAAGTGGGCATCTTCAGGGGAGAACCTGCCTTGGCAGTGAACCTTGTTCACTGCCAAGGCAGGTTCTCCCCTGAAGATGCCCACTTAGTGGGCGAAATGCATAGGGCTTACCCTACAATATTTTTGGCTTAAGGAGTTTTATACAACTGTTCAACTTGGAGCCAAAGTGATTACGAGCTACCATCAACTGGAACATGGATCAACACTGGAACATCGTTTGTGCTCTTTATCGATATCAGACGAAATTTTATTGTCTCCTTCTGTATCACTATTTGATTTTCTTTTTTTTGCAATTTACCACTAAACAATTGTTAACAACGGTTAGTTACAAATTTTTCCTAAAATAAAATGTAAAAGAATTTATTATATATACTTTGTATTGTAAACAGTAGGCACAATTTCTCTATCGAATACACGCAATAAGGGAAATCTCGGATGTTACGCTATATAGTTATCCCGTTTTCTGTTGCTTTGTTTAGAATAAGAGCTCGCCGCGACACGTGTCAAAATAAAACAATACATTGATCGATACTGTCCAGCTGTCCACAGTCGATCTCCGATGGGTGTAGAAATGGGGGTGCGCTTGCGCTAAATACCTGAGCTGTCCACTACTCCACTGTAGATCTCCGATGAGTGTAGAGGCGGGTAGAGCTGGAGAACTATCGGTAGTTCCTACCCAGGCTATCGATAATTATCGATAGTTTACAAAATACATAGTTTTTCACGATAATTCCGTGCGGAAAGTGTTCGAATGTCGCTCTATATTTTATAAATAATGATATCGATTGTATAAATATTTATCCCGAAAATTAAAAACAATCTATAATTTTATTATTGAGACATTACCGTTTCGGGATGCATTTTAGTCCGCAAAAAGGAAGTGGGGTGGGTTGAAATTTATAAAAAATGGCGGGATGGCATCCCGCCTCACCTCGAGCACTGTGTGCATATAAATAAATAAATATATATATATATATGTGTGTGTGTGTGTGTGTGCGTGTGCATGTGTGTGTCCGCTGACATTGTAAGAAAAAAATGAAGCATTTTTCATGTCTTTTTTGTATTATCTAATCTTTTTTTCAAATATCAAATCAAAATAAAGTACACTTAAACATCAGAATAAAATTCACATCCAAAGTCAATATAAAGTTTACATTCAAGGTGACACTGGGGCCTGTTTCTTTTTGCACAGATGTTGACTTCTTCGCCGAGTTTTTGACAAACACTCGCAGTCTTCCCTAGACAGACAGCAAGGATTTCTTTCTTTGCTTTTAATGTTTGTAAGACATGAGAAAGCTTGTTCACAGAGGTAAGAAGTTGAAAACTGGAGTAAGATGTTCACTGCTCTTCTTATTGAAATCTAAAACACATCAGATGAGACTTCATTGAATTATATCTTCAAAGTTCGATCGCACTGTGGCCCAGTCAGTTGATCTTTTTGCATACTGAGTAAATTTTGTGAATTTGGTGAGAACTCAACAAAAAGGTTCCTAACCCAGTCATAAATTTCTAATGACAAAGAAGGAAAATATTGGTCAAGCTTTTCTGTCAATCATTCCAAATTAGTGGAAATTAATGGCTTCCTTATAATTTGTCTGACTCTGAACCTGAAGTAGGAGCGAAAACAATCCAATATTTTCACTTGAAAGGTGTTTTTTTTCAAACCTTGAGTTTATTTTTGAATTTTGAATGCAAGAAATCTCTCTGTGGAAGTTAGAATGTTTTTTTGTCCCTGCATGCTGGTGTTTAAGTTTGATAAATAGATGTTAAGTTGGCTAGTTTCAGCAGCCATTTTGTATCTTCAAGAATCTCAAAAAACTGGGTTTATTATTATCTTTGAAGAAAAGCAGTAGTTCCTCTCTCAGCTCAAATACCCTTGTTAAAACGTTCCCTCTTCAAAGCAATCCAACCTCTGTGTGTAGAAGGAGAGCCACGTGGTATTTTGCATATTTTCACACAGTTTTGCAAAAATGCGTGGCTTAAGAGGGCGCTGCTTTATAAAATTGACCATGCTCACAGCTACATCAAGGACTTGTTTTAGATCTTCCCCAATAGTTTTTCAAACAAGAACTTCCCGGTGGAGGACGCAGTGGGTCGTTATGACATCAGGATTTTTTCTTTGACGAGTGTGAGAAAGCCTTTTACTGAGCCTATCTTTGAGGGGGCATCATCAGTGCAAATTCCAACATACCGGCTCCATGACAAACCACAGGATTCCAAATAAGAAGACAAGATGTTGAAATGTCTTGACTTTTGGTCTTTTCCGGCAGCCCTTTGCAACAACAAAAATTTTCCATTATTTCACCTTCGTTTTCAAATCGTACGAATGCCAACAACTGATCTTTACATGTTATGTCTGTTGACTCCTCGACTTGAAGAGCAAAGTTAGTATTTTTTATTATTTCAAACAAGACATTTCAGTGTCGTGTAACATGGCATCCACACGCCTACTAATATTACTATAAGAAACAGGAACTTAGTTAATTTCACTTTCGGCCTCTTTGCCATTCATTGTTTTTACTATTATTTTACAATCAGGCATTATTAGCCTTTCAGAAATAGTGTGAATTTTCATTTTTTGTGCAACTAGCTCAGCTACTAAATCGCTTGCTTCTTGAGCCTTTTAACTGAAGACTTTACGTTGTTTGCCTTGTGAATCCAATAGTCGTTGAAAGTAATCAACTGTTTAAATTGGCAAGTGGCCCTGATTAGTAGTGAAGCGTCGATTTAACTTGACCGGGGTCATAGTTGTGTTACATAGTCTTTTCCCGCAAACAGTGCACAATGGAACGGGGCAATTTTCGTCTCTAGTACATGTAAAACCCATGGCCAAGTAACTGTCATTGTAAAGGCGATTTTTTTAAATATTAGTCACTTCTCTTCCCGCTTTACTCGTACTTGGTTTTGGTAATTTTTATTCATTTTCACTGTCTTCTCCTTCACTTCACACTTCTTTTCATATACCTCCACATTTTTCAATCTTCAACAGCCGTATGAAAATAATGTTACGGGGGTGGGATTTTAGATACACAAAAACAACTACAGTTTCGGTAAAAATGCTAATTACAATATTATACAAAGACTACTAATCTGCAAAATACCGAACGACCGTAACGCGCACTAAACACTACTCGCGAAATCACTCCCGAAAATATGTCACTCTGAGTATCACTATCGCTGAGATCCGTGGAACCGCACTGTCTACTCAAGACTGACTCGGTTGCCGATCGTCACTCTTTAAATAAAGAATAATCATTTATTTAACACAAACAGATTTCTCCAAATTATATGTGTTATAGATATCAACAAGCACACACGACCATGCCCTCGGCGGGATTCGAACCCGCAACCTTGGCATTGGGAGTTAGACACGCTAACCACCCTTCTGCCCTCGTACAATCTGGTAGAGGCACAATGCAACTAAATATAACCTTAAATACGAACTGACCAAAACAAAACAAAGAGGCAGTTGGTGGCGCACGGAGATTACTCCAGTATTGTCAATTGCCGGACAAAAATTCCCGCGATATTTCGAGGGATATTTGGAATTTTTCGCGGTATTTCAAAATTTGTATTTATTTATTCTTCGATTTCTCGCGAAACCCCTGATGATGGTCTGAGGAACCCTAGAGTTCCGCGGAATACTGGTTGGGAAACACTGAATACACAATGGAACCCGATTTCTGAATCATTATTTTTAATGACAAAATAGACGCCCAATTCTTATGTTAAATACTATTTTTTTAAACGCCACCTTTATTAAATGACCGAGATCCTATTTCGACCTATATATTACATCTATTGCTTTAATGCAGCCCTGCTGCGTCTTCGAGACTGACATACCTGCTTTGCTTTGTTTGTTTGTATGGACATTATAATTAATCAACCTCTTCGATTACTATAGCCATTTCTTCTTCCTCACCGAACATACACACAAAGGAGGAGAGAAACCAGATGCCGGCTTATGGAATCTAATTCAGTTCTGAGTTAGGCCAAAGAAAGCTTTATAATTCAAGAAAACGCAAATCAAAAGCTTTATTTATCATAACCATCTAGTACATTGCTATCTCATTTGATCTGGAGTTCTAAACGTTCTTATGACAATACAGGCGAGACAGGTGAGTAAATCGAGGATGGGTTGGACCCTATTATGGAATGAGAGCAGAATCCTTAAAAATTAATTGATAATGTTTAATCACCTGCCAATACTTGTCTGAAAGAATCATACAAGCATATATTCTACATATATAACGTAATTTATATGTAAACATCTATATAATAAACACAATAATTTTATAGTAGTTTTGTGATTGGTTCACTCGTTTCTGGCGTATTGACTATAATAATAATATTGTAGACAATTATCTACTAAGGCATTAAAATTATACAGAAACGCAGAGTATACACATATTTCGGAAAATTTATACTTTGCCGTAGAATGCTGGATTAAAATAAATGCAGAAATTACCTGGTAGATTGGAGAGCAATACTGATCTCCCTCAAGGGAAGTTGAAACGTATGATCAAAAAACATTTAGCCTCAAGAAAAAAGTTTGGAATAATTACATAAATAAATGCGTTTCCAAATTTCCTTTTGAATTCAACGACAATAAATGCGCGAATTCAAATTAACGAAATTCAAACCTTTAATGAATAATTAAATATATGAACAAAATCAATAGGTTTTCGCTAAAAAAATCTTTGAAATCACCGCACGTATTCCAATAAAAAAATGAAAATTGAAATAAACCCTCCAATGGCACTAATCATACCTTAGAAGATTAGGAATCCGTGCCTTGCTGAGGATATATATACACGTTAGAGGCTCTCCCTCCGGCAGCGTCGGGAGAAACAAACACGTATCACAAATACCCCAGCAACGGCCTCGCTGAAAAGTGTCCCTTAAAACCATGAAGGGCAATTACCCACCCTCGTTCGCCCACTCACTCACTCCCACCCGCCGTCTGCTCTCCCTCCTCCCACTCTACCGCACACTCTGGTCCCGAAGTAATTTCCCTCGGAAAACGATTCAAACCCCAAAACTCCCATTCTCTCGATACGTCCCTCGCAAATGCCCCTTACGCTCCCTCCCGCCCCATTCCCTCATCCTCTCCTCCACTCGCCTCCACCATGCTCTCGGATATCAAACCACTTAATTAGATAGACAGAGAAAAAGAGAGAGAGATGGAGAGAGCGGGAGGAAAAGGAGCAATTCTGAGAGGATAGGAAAGAGAGGGGAAGAGCGTTGATTGGTTAGCTTAGAAGGAGGAGATAGTAGTGAAAGGGAAAGAGAGAGGAGAGAAAAGAACTATTATAAGAGCGAGTTAGGGAGATTGCGAGGGCGGGTTGAAAGGGAAAAGAGAAGGGGTTGTAAGATGAGAGGCAGGAGAAAAGACTGCAAAGGATCAAGGTTCAAGTGGGCTCTCATAAGGGGGATGAAGAAGGGAAAAAGGAGAGTATAAAAAAGGGGAATAAACGAGGTAAAAAAACGGAATGGCGGGGAAGGTTTGAATTACGCAGAGGGGGTCGTAGGAGGGAGGAAGGGTGCAGCAGCTATACGGAGCTGGTGAAAGGAACGGCGTATGGGCAGCGAAAAGGAGGAGGCAGGAGGGAGGTGTTTCCGAGGCATTAGGGCAATAAAACACGCGACGCGAGCATTTCGGATTTGTGGATGAAAAGGGAGGAACAAGGATCCTACGCGTGAAGTAAGTGAGATATGATTTTTTTAGTTCGTGCTCGAGTTGAGAGCGCAGGTAGAAATAATGCAAGGAAAGGGTGATGAAAAGGGTGTGAAGGGGAAAGAAACAAAAATATCCTTATTGGCGAAGTTGAGGCAAAGTGCATATCCCTCTCTTCAACCTAACCATTTACAATTTTTTTGCGTTTAGATGACATAAATTTGCCGATCAACAGAATTTAATTTGCATGGCGCAAATCGATAAGAAAATCAATAAACTAGGAAATAAACATTAGAGATAATCATTATTCACAAAAATTTTTCGAGGTTTTGAAATAATAATTGACAGAATAATATTTACAAAGAGGGAAATCTATTTATACATATTTGTGTGGGAGTCAGAAGAAAAGAGAGGGAGGAAAAGGAGGAGGGAAAAGAAAAGGAAGAGAGAGGGACAAAGTCAGAGGAGGAGAGTGGAAGGAAGAGGATTGAAAATGGGAAAAAAGTGGTTCTAAAACCTTATTTTGCTTGCGCCACTGCATTTCATTTCTGCGTCACCACGTTTACAGTTCCATTTCCTTCAGATTGCCTTTATAGACAAATTGGGCTTTATCTCCCAAATAAAGATAAACATTTATGCAATTCAAGAAGCAGAAGAAGGCATTCTTCTGGTTTTATTTACTTTTTAAGCCAGAATATTATAAACTGTGAATTTATGAAATATTTGTGTCACCCCTCAGTAACTCTCTCGTCACCCCGATTGAGAATCACTGAGATAGAGGAAGAGAGGGGAAATAAAGAGAAATAGAGAGAGAGAATGGAAGGTAAAAAATGGGGAGGGAAAAGGGATATCTAGGAAAAAGATGGAAAAGCAAGAAGCATAAAAGAAAGAGGGAACATGGGGAAGATTTTGAAATGGAGGTAAGGAGAGGTAGAGATAGAATGAAAGATTGATAGAGAGGAGAGGTAGAGTGAGAAGGAAAGATTGAGAGAGAGAGAGGTAGTGAGAGAGAAGGAAAGATTGCGAGAGAGGAGAGGAGAGGTAGGGAGAGAAGGAAAGATTGAGAGAGAGGAGAGGAGAGGTAGGGAGAGAAGGAAAGATTGAGAGAGATTGAGGTAATGAATAAGAGCGGGGAAGGAGGGACAGGGAAAATGGGGAAGGGAGAGAGAGAGGGGGAAGAAAGATGGGGACAGAATTGGAGAGAGGGGGAAAAAGAAGGTTGGGGAGAGAGGGAGAAGAAAGAGAGGGAAAGAGAGGGGAAGGAGAAGAGAAGTCTGGATGGGAGAAGATCCACGACGGAAATGGTGGAAGGAGGATGTAATTTCTCCTCCCTTCGTTCAGAAAAGAGGGATGCATGTGTATGTGTGTTTGGTGTGAGTGGAGGATGAAGGGGTGGAATGAGGGGGATGCGAGGGTATAAATTATTCCTTTGGCTCGGGCTTGCGGAGATAATGAAGGAAATTTTGCGGTCCAAAGGATAGGTCTTTTGTGAGGGGTTTTTGAATGGGAGGAGTGCGAAAGGGAGAGATGAGCTGAAAAAGAGGGAAAATGTGTTTACACGTGTCCTGTGTTTGAAGCCGGATTCAAAACGTCAAATAAGCATGAGAGATAAAGAAATAATCCCGCTCCATATTAAATCGCCGCCGAAAGTCAAACATTTTCAGAGCTAGGAGCAAGATTTTGGCAGGTTACGTCTGTCTCTGTAATGCCTGAATTTCAAGATGATGATACACACACACATACACAAATTTATATATATATATATATATATATATATATATATATATTTATTTATATTTATATGTACCCCTCCTCTTTGGTTTCTGTTTCTTCGTTCCTACAATGTACCTGTTGGATTTAGATTAATTTCAAGTAACTATATTATTAATATGGGATTAATTGAATACGGGTATTTTATACGGAATGTTTCTAATAAGAAATTAACAAAAAAGATGAACATAATGACATTAATTTAACACTTCATTATAAACTACATTTTTAATTATTGGATTTTCTGCTCTATTATCATTTCCAGTTATTTGTATTTTCACACCCAGACGTGACGTGAGTTTGATGAATATATTTTGAGGGGTGTATGTTTGGTTTTAAATAACATATTAAGAAAATTATTTGAATAACTCGTTAAAAAATAGAGAGCTGAAATTCCAGGAGATAAAAAAATGGCTGATGTATATAGCGTTAACGAGAGAGAGAGAGAGAGAGACAAACATAAATAGGTTTTCAGTAAACTAGATTAAAAAATATAAATAACATGAATACTGCGGCCGATTTATTAGCATTTAATTCACATCTTCGGTCATGTCGAGCAAGTTTTAGTCTCATTTTCGATCTTTAAAACTTTATATAAGTGCATATAAACTGAAATTACCGGGGAAAACAATACCCATAACAATGGAATCTTAGTATTAAAATATTAAAAATATTACCAAAATTTGAGTATAAATTCAAAATATGAGCGAATTCGCCTGAGATTATTTGACGGTGAGAATAAGAATCCTCATTCATTTTGGCGTGTTTTAGCGTATATTTTGTGTCGATAACTTAATTTTAAGATATTTTAAAGAGTAAAAGAATGAAAGCCTTCAAACCAAAAAGGTGATTTTTACGTGTAATCTTATGAGAAACGACATCTGGAGTCAAACCCTTAACCTTATTCGAAATTATTTTTAATCATAACGTAGAAAATTATTAACACTGAAATCCTGAGGAATTTCAGGCTTCTAAGTTAATTTATAATAGAGTTATTTAAAAAATTTGATTAATATATATATATATATATATATATATATATATATATATATATATATAAGTTAGTTTAAAAAGTTTCCCGATTTATACCGTTGTAATTTTTCGGTTGATCGGTGAGAGAGAGAGGGAGAGAGACGGGTCGTGTCAAGTTGGCAAAACCTATCAGGAAGTAGTATGCAAGTTCCGACTAGTAACACGAGGACAGCTGGCTGAAAATCTCATTTTGTGTTGAGTCGTTCGCGTTGGCGCGTCGTGTTGTGATTTTCGAGTGAGGTCACGTTAAAATACCTGTTATTGGACAGCGAAACAACATCAAATTTCTCATGTTAGCACAGAAATCTCCAACCGAGACTCATTGTTACAGCAAGCGTATGGAGACGTTTCCTTGAAGATGTGCTGAAAGGCAGACGTTTCCGGGATGCTGACGAAGTGAAAGCGGCTGCGTCGGAGGCGTTGAATACGGTTGCAAAAAATGGATTCCAAGAGTGCTTCTAAGAACTTTACAATCACTGGCAAAAAAGTGCTGTTGCCCAAGGGGAGTATTTTGGAGTATATGTTGTTTGGGTGTTTCTATTTAAAAGCATTTTCACAAAATAATCCCGGGAACGTTTTGAAGCTACCTTGTATATATATATATATATATATATATATATATATATATATATATATATATATATATCATTATATATATATATATCATTATATATCGACGTTTCTTGCAGAGGAGGAGGATATAACAGATAACATATAGGAGGATACTAATGTTTAGGCACTTCCAGATAAGCTGGAAATTTGAAATTTTTTTCTAAGGTCTGATTTTGTGCAAAACTCACTAAAAAAACTAAAATCTTGGAAAAGTGCAACAATGCGGCCGCTAAAAATTCACAATTGTTTAAAGAAATTTTCAAGGTTTATGTATTTCCGTATGTGCTACGGATCTGAAAATTTTTATATAGGTAAGATTTGTAAAAAAACGACAGGGAGATTATAAAAAATTTGATATTTTAATTAGTAGTTAAAAATTCTTAAAGTTTAGACAAATAGGTAAATGTGTAGACACTACGCGGCAAGATAGGGAGCTGAAATTTTTAATTTATTCAGAGATTAGTCTTTGTAAACGAATAAACATTTCACTGTATCCACAAAATGGTTATTACGGCCGTTAAAAATTATCTAAATTTAAACAATAAGATAAATGTTATTTCACTTCTAAATAAGCTACAAATTTAAAATTTGGTAGAAATGTGTGGAATTATTAACCCAATGTGGAAAAAGTATATTATTCCTAAAATTGCAAAAATTAGCTATTGTTTTACTCCATTATTTTTCCATAAGGAAAAAACGAAAATCGGTCCCGAGGAGAAATCTTTTGAATTAATGAAATTTTTGCCTTGATGAAATATCTATTTGAACAATTAATGTTTTTTTTCAAGGTGAGATGAAATGCTTGCAGTATGCAAGCACCTTCTACTAGTATATATATATATATATATATATATATATATATATATATATATATATATATATATATACAGTGCCGTATCTAGGGTATGACCAAGGTGGCATTTGCAATAGGCGCCGTTGGAAAAAAGGCGCTAAACGTTCCCGCAAAAATGTCAAAAGTTTATTTCCTCATATTTTTTAATTAAAAATTCAAATATTTAATTTAATTTTATAAAAACGTAGCAAAAATCGCGTACAGAAAGAGTTTCCTTAAAATTTTGTCATAGGCGCCATATCTCTGTATATATATAAATATATATATATATGACGTAATTTTTTGGCATTCTTAGTAGAACCTATCTACTCTATGTCGCCCATTTTGTGCAGACGTTTACTCTGAGAATGTTTTCGTTGAGCTCTTTGGAGTATCAGCCGTTCACAAACAAAGCAGTCACAAGCCACTCAATTCTATTTTGAACTAATTTGGTTGGCGCTTACCTATTAAATTACACTTGTAACTTAAGGTATGTTTACGCAAAAAACAAATTTATATGAATTTAAGCCGCAAAAACGCACTAAGTAGGTTTCAATTGTCAATTTGAGTGTTCTCTGAGAAGAAAATATTACAGGCATATTTATTGTAGTGCATATTAAAAAATAACGAGTTTGCTCTGATGAAAATTGAAACGTATTTACCTAATAGTAATGATATTATTTTTATTGAATAATGAAAACATAAACATTATATGAATTTTGCAGCTTGTCTATAAAAGAGGTAAAAGCACAATAAATATACAAATACAACTGTTTCCGTTCACGATTTTTGTACAAATTATAGGTCTTTTAATCAAAAAAAGTAAGATTAGCTTGGAGGAACCTTATGATCCTAGTCAGATGTACTGAATATACTCGATGTTACATCAAATTATGAAAAGAACAACACATATGTTACTATAGTAAATAATAGGATTATAAAAATCACCATAACAAAGTACTTACTGTTTATTCGAAAATCTTTGAAAGAGACGCGGGAATGATTCAAGGAAAAATAATGCATCGTTAAACAACTTAATTCCATTAAAAAAACGTCAAAATAAACTCGCTATAATGAGCTAACTTCCTGAATATACTGTTGAGAATTTAACTTGTGTGGAAACTGAAAAACAAAATTTGGAATCGATACTCCAGTTACCCTACGGATCCGCACAAAAAATTAACGAACTCTTAAGTAATGAGAAACCGAGTTGAAATAGAGTTACTCTTGAAGTAGTCTCGAATGTCCTATTAATATATAAGCCAAAGTTTGCAATATCCAGTGTATATATCAGGTCACACAGCATGATTATGATCTGTAACAATTTACCATAAAATGTTGAGACTTTTAAAAAATAATTCTTTTTTTAATGTTCCCAGAAAATATTTCATTTGGAACTTTTCGAATTTTGAAAAATATCCACCACCAATCAGATAATCCATAAGTTAATAATAAATTTGAGAGAAAAAAGGGGGTCTCACAAATGAGTACTCAATGCATACCTCTCCTTTAAACGCACTCCTTTTTAACAATTATCTCAAACCTAAAGAAACAGAAAAATCATGCAGTTACACTATACCCCTAGGTAGATAAATGAAACAACCAGATTAGGTTGTTAGTTTGTGTGAAAAACAGAAGCTGTATATTAAAAATATTAAAAAATAATTTTAGGAGGAAGGGAGAAGAAAAAAAAACAAATTGAGGAAAATATTGGCCATATGAGGAAGGAAATAAGAAACTTTTGCTGAGGCTGGGAGAGTAATGTGCGATGCGGCGACGAATAATTAAAATAAACAAAAGAAGAAAATCAGAACTAAGACACGACTTAGGGCAGCTAAAAGTAAGGAGGAATTAAAACAACCAAAATACTGGTGAGATTGAGATTTGTTTACTCAATATTTGCGTAAAATATGTTGAGAATTATTATTTAATAAACACAAATGTTATTCAGAATAAGAAAAAACATGATATTTCAACGATGTAACGCCGCTAAGACTCGATATTCGTGATAAACTGAAACTATACGTGTTTTAGAAGAGTTCTATGGAATAATTTGGAAATCACGTCCATGAAAATCGCTCCGTAAAGCATGTACGATCCTAAAAGTGGGTGAAAATTGTTGAATACTGGCTAAGTTGATAACAATAACACATGAAGAAAGGCTGACAAACGATACCGACTTATCTGATAAAACATCAGTATCGTAAATGACCGCCAGGCAGTTGTTCAAATTGAAAATGACATCAAAATATTCGGAAAACAGACAAAAACGAAGTCAACATAATAATGAACGAAGATACAGGAAAACTAATCGATTTAACTAGGTAAACCCTAAAAGTGAACCCCAAAGACATGAGAATAGAGAAAATGGAAAATACATACAAATGTCCAAATATCTTACATTAATGAGCATGATTTAATTTAAATGTTTGAAAACCGTAAGAAAATCTTAATAGTGTCATCGAATTTTCTTTTCTGAATATTTCATTCATATTTTATATACCAACTAGATATCGCTAACTTTGAACGAGGCGATATTAAATTGTAATAGATAATTAAATTGATAAACAAAGAAGAACTATTGGATGTTATTGAAAATAATCAAAAGATAGGAAATTAAATCTACAGTGCAGGGTGGAAAGAACAGGGAACATGAATGTGAATAAAGCGTTTAAGATAAATTCATTATTCTGAAATAATAGGATTAGAACGAGAAGGATATCACGTGATGGATGTATAGTGAAAATGTAACGAAGAGATATGGAAGAAAACGAAATTAGAAAATAAAAACCATGAATGAGAGCGATAATAATGCTGAAATGAATGCGAATTCAGTGGAAACATTCTAGTACGGATCATGAGAGAGAAATAGGTTATAAAAAGCGATAATGCGAGAAAAGAATATCGGCTTGGGAATAAAAGCAGGGATGTTAGCAGAAGAGGAATGGAAATAGGAGGTTGGAGAGCGCTATATGGAGGGAAGACGGAGGAGGGAAAGTTAGGCAAAGGGAAGAGGCGAGGGAAAGCATTTAATCCTCGACGAATTCAAACCTTCACACACGTTTTAGCCGAAAAGCCCACACTCTGGGAAAGGAGGGTATTGATTCAGAACTCAAAGAGGAGGGTTCCAAAGGAAAAGGAGAGAGGAATGGGAAACGGAGAGAGGGAGGGAGGAAAGGGGTGGGATGTGTGTGAAGGTATGCTAGGACAGGAAAGAGAGGGAGAGAGAGGGTATGGGATGGTGGGAGATAGAGGAAGAATAAGAGAGCAAGTGCGTGTGTGCGCACACGAACTAAGAGATGGAAAACGAGAGAGATAGAGTGGGAAAGATAGATAGAGAGAAAGGGATGTAGAAGGAAGAGGGAGGAATAGAGAAAGGGAGGAAAGGATTGAGAGAGAAAATAGGGAGATGGAGGGAGAGCGATCAAGGTAGAAAGAGAGGGGAGAGAGAAATAGAGTGAAGGAGGGAGGGAGAGTTGGGGGAAGAGAAGAAGTAAGTGAGAGAGAGAGAGGAAGGAAAGAGAGAGGAGGAAGAGAGAGAGAGGGAGAGAGAGGTTGGAGAGAGAGAGGAGGGAGAGTGAGTAGAAGTAAGAGAGAGAGGGCGAAACGGAAGAGGGAGAGAGAGAGAGAAGGAAAGATAGAGAAAGACAGAGAGCTAGAGATAGATTTTAAGAGGAAGGGAGGGAAAGAGAGGGTGAGTGGGCAGAAAGCTTGGGATATGGGGTTGGGTATGAAAAGAGAGCAAAGGAGTTGTAAGAGGAGTTGGTGGGGAGGAGTTGAAAAGATTTTCCAAGATCTGCGAAGGCGGTCGGAATCATAAGAGCAAGCAAAGCTTTCGAAAGAAATTAAGTCCGAATCTCTTGAGCAAACAAAAATGCGTCCGATCGGTGTCTAACCACTCCTGCTCCGTAGTTTTTTTTGCCGTTTTCGTCGTGGGAATAGTTTAGAAAAACGTTTTTGAATGCGAACCCTTGAGAAAGAGCTTGAAAGTTCGATTAAACTAATAAATTAAAGAAAAAAATAATAAACTCGCTTTTGATAAGTTTTCGTAGGATTCTTCACTCGTTATTTGAGTAATAATCTATGATCGTAATTATCTTGTTTTTTAATTTAAACTTCCAGAAACCGCCCTGAGCTGCGTAATAAAATCGATAACTTTTAAGCTTTGCGCACATGCAAAAATATATAAATATAACGACCATATTTTGGACTGATATTCAACATTGATAAATTAACTTGTGTTTATACCTTTCTCGTGGAATCACAAACCCCTTTTATTCAAAATAAATTACACAACTACTTATGAATTTGAAAGGTATTTAATGGTATTCTATCTATATAGGCGTGGCCGATGTTACTTCCTTTCTTTAAGAGAATTGAAAAGAATCGTCTCTTTATAGAGCTGATATTAAAAGAGCTTCTATGCTATCTTCTTGAAAAGTAATTATTTATGGCAAACAGTAGCGTCCTCTCTTCCTACGCCAATAACTCAGGGTGTATTCTACTGAAATGGAATCGAAGAAGTGACATTCAATCTTAGCTACGGATTGCTTCAAGAAAAGATCCTCCTTATAAGTATCTTGTTTTCTATAGTGAAGGTCAATAGCTACCGCCCCATTACTCAAGCATTTATTTTTCCTTTTATATACAAAAAAGCTGATATACCGTTTGAAAGAAAGACATAAATATATACCGACGTAATTAGATATGAAAATATCGAAATTTAAATAATTTAATTATTTCCAAAATAGGTAAATTTTGTCCTCAACAAAAACAGCGAAACTGTACATATATTAATTTGCGATTCATATTTATAGTGAAAGAAATAAAAAATCTTTATCAAACTAACACAGCACTAATATCGTAATAGAGCAATAACAATTTTAAATGTCACTACCATCAAAGGTTATGTATTCTGATATTTTTTAAGTCACCATAATTATCTTTACCTATTCCTATTCCTTGGCCACAGAAAAAGTGATTTAAAAAAAAAGTTAATAGTAACTCACCGGAGTACCCAGCATGTAAAAATTATGAATCTTAATACATTTATTATTATATAAATGCGTGTATCATTCAAAAAAGGCAACAGTTTGCCCTATTTGAAGTTAGGAACTGCGTTTAAGTTGTTTTGAGCTCGTATTTCACAAAAGCATTTCATCTTTATTACATGTTCCGTTGCCATCGCAAACGAAGAAAAAATATATTTTTCAGCCCGAATACTACGTCTTTATTTTAGAGTCCATTCATTAAATTCCACAAATGTTCGTGCATCAACGTCGAATAGTCGAATACCGGAAGTGTGTGCATGAATCTTTGGGTCATAAGAAAATTAAGTACAATGTCGTCGTGAAAACTAACGAACAAATGGTTGTGATTCGCAACATGTTCTATCTATGCAATTTCATCCATTATAACATTAATCTCCTAAAGTTCCTTATACTTTTTATACTTACAGGGGAAAACATTTTACTGGATAAAGAAGTTTTTCCGGCTCTTTTCTAGAACCTTGTTAACATCGCCTTAGAAAGGAAGCTTCGCCCGATACCAGGAAAAGTAGCTATCGATTGAGGTCAGAGAAAGCAGACACGAGGATGAATGCTTCCTCAAATGATTATTTTGAGACGTAACTCAACAAGAATATGAATCGAAATTAAAAATGCTCGTAAATCTCCTCTCCGGGTACTTATTCTTTCGAGTTAAAAACCTTTCCCAACATAGCTAAAAATAAAAAAAACACTCGGAAGGAAATATCAAAAAACAAATTTCGTCTTTTTCACTGTTGACTCTTAAAAGTAAAACTCTGATGTGGCCACCAACTGACTTTCTCCATACCTGCAATATTTCTATAAATTCCAAATAGGTTCACCCTTGCTCTACCGAAGTATTTTACAACTTACTCCTCCTAAGGGGGGTAATTCAGTTACCCCACCATTCTTTTATCAGAAATAGTTGTTTATTGGGAGAAATATATTAATATTAGGATATAACGCATAACCAAAATGCTTTGAAAATCTCTTGACCTATTTCAAAGACAGAGTTTAAGCTGACATAAACGCGTAATATGAAAATATATATCTGTAAAAATAATTAATATTTTATAATTGCAGCGCAGTTGGAATAAAAAATTTCTTTGTTACCTAGAATGTTGAACACAACCAGACGAAAACGCGATACAGACTTGGATTTATAACGGCCTTTCAATATAACACACTAGCACAAGAATTTTTTGTAGTTCAGCGGGCGGCTGCTCAACGCCAAAATGTATTATTTTGCATTGTACACCGAGAGACTGAATAAACTACACACATATGTAGCCATATGTATAGCGGAACTGCATTTAAAGTTAAATGAAACTATGACAAACTCTACCAAGGGGGTAAATCAGTTACCCCGATAGTATTTTCATTTAAGAAGTGGCTCTAATAATTTGTAAATCTACACAAAATCCAATAGCAATGTTCATAGACGGTAAAAAAATGAATACATTAGTGGATACGAATGAAATCCCGAAATATCCATTAAAAAATAGAAAAATTGTTGTTGTGGTAATTTTTTACACTCCTTGGTAGAGGAAAGGTTAAATGATAATAAATATTATAAAGTACTGCGAGAAAAACGGACTTGATAAAGAAGAAAGAAATAAACTCATAAGGTAGCCTTCTGGTATTGTATATAGCCACAAAGCTCCAATAATTAAGAATATAAAAATGAGCGTTACTAAGATGAAACTAATGAAGGAAGCTAACAAATATAGTTTTTAAAATATCGCTTAACCAATGCAACATACAGAAAAATATTTTGAACAAAAGTTGTAGAAAATCAAATCTCCTACAACCTTCATTTCGATAATGTTTAACATTGATCAAGTCTGAAAGTAAATATTAAAAAAATCGTATTGAGAAAGTAAAAAGTAGCCGGCTAAATACGATATAGATATTTCGTTTTAAAACTGACACGTGTTCGAAAATATAAAAGGTTCTTTATCTTTAGATCGTTAGATTTAATATGACATATCTATAAATAGAGATATTAATTTTAATTTTCTGTAAGACAGATTCTAAATTTTGTAATACAAAATTACAACATGTTGGTTTTTTACTTGAGCAAATTTCTCGTCTTTGTCAAACACAAACAAAACTGAAAAATATCAAATTTTAATTTTTTTGTGAAAAAGTTATTAATGACGGTTTTTCTGTGAGGGTAAAGAATTAACATATATGAAAGAATACCTTGATGGACATTTTTAATAGCTGAGTGCTAACATTGAATGGAACATAAAAATGATTCAAAATTTATCCGCATAATCCCTGTGATTGCATGTATGCATTCATGCATGCGTGCATCCATAAATATATGATACGCATATAAACATATTTCCACACACAGACAAACACAAACATAATGAATGATATATTTATTCTATTTATTTGCACTTTATTATATATGATTCTGTATGCGTAGTTCTATATTTTGCTTGCAGATGAACATATTTATTTGGGGACCAAAATAAACAGCATTTCATTGATTAGAATTTGATTCAGAATTTTGCAGCTAAAGATATAATAATACCTATTTAGGAGAGAATAAATATTGCGTAGCATTAATCAGACTGAATTTTGACATCGTTTTATTCCTGGCATTTTGGATCATTCGAGACACCCATTCTCCAACACGACCCTCACCCCATGCCCCTCTAAGGCACAACCAGGGATTAGAATGAATTACCGTTACCCAGCATCCCCTAGCCCACACCATCCTCCTCGGAGAAAATTAAACCTCTTATACCTTCCCGCAAGAGAGTTGTTCAAATCTGAAACAAGAACATCAGAGGCACTGGATCCGCATCTACGAGAATATGCAAAAACGTAGGGTATAAAAAAAAGAAAACCATCCCGCGAAACCGTCCCGCCGAGAGAGGGAGTTGGTGGGAGGGAGTGGTGAAGTAGGAAAAAAATTACGAACGCTTCGCATTCCGCGTATGTTCACCTCTCTCTCTCATCCCTCGAGCGTTTCGCGAGTGGTCTGGGGAGTAATTCAAGAGTCGAATCCATTACGGGCGCATCCCCGCGGCGAACGAAAAGAGGATAAAAAATAACAGAGATAAAAAACAAATGAAGGTGGAAACTTTTCAAACGCTCTCAAAAAACTGGGTCGGGTAAAATAAATCGCCGTCGGAAAACACGAGAAAATAAAAAAAATATGAGCAATTATGGGAGAGAATATCCCTCGATTTCTCAAAACTCGGAGAATCATTATCTGCACGATACTCTTTTGTGTTTCATGTCGTACGAATCGTAACAGCATGGCAAAAGTTTAGTGGTCATGATGAGGTAATTATTCAAGCAAAATTCTTATAGATTGGCAAAAAATAATCTGAACTTTTCAATGGCAAAGTTGAAAGTCTAATGCATCCTTACAATAAATGTTTTGATCAGAAGATAGAATAAAAACTGCCATCTAGATGAAAAGCATAAAAATAAAAAATCTGATGCTACTAACAGGACTTTCTCCATACCAATAATATTTCTAAAAATTCCAAATAGGTTAAATGATAATAAATATATTAAGGAACTGCGAGAAAAATTTAAAGATTTTACAAATAACAGAAATAAACTAAAACCGTAGCTTTCTGATATTGGATATAGCCCCGAAGCTCTAACAATTAAGAAAAAATTTGATGTGGCCACCACATGACGTTATTTACATCTGTAATATTTCTAAAAATTCCAAATAGGTTACATAATAATAACTATTTTAAGAAACTACGAGAAAACTTTATAATTTACAAAAAGAACAGAAATTAACTCAAACCATAGCCTTCTGATATTGTATATAGTCACAAAGCTCCATCAATTAAGAAAAGAAAAAGAGGCGTTATTAAGACGTAACAAAGCGACAATTGTTAACAATAGTCGTCGGTAGGTGGCGTGGTGGTGGCAGCTAAAAATATAAGATCTCTTGATATGGAAATATATGGAAAAATGTTTCAAACAAAGGTTATAGAAAATTGAATTTCCTATGTTTATTGAAATACATATTTACATTTATCAAATATTAAAGAAAATATTTCAAAATAACGGATACGTGACAAGGGTAAAGGCCCACTTCCGGTCGATTGAATTTCACCAAAAACTAATCATTTCTTCTGACTTTTATAAAAGTGTTAAATATAAAATTTCACGTAGACTTAATCAATATTTTTTAGTTAGAGCACCCACAATAAGCTATCACATACACATACAAACAGATATAATCGATAAATGGTCAAAATGTGTTCATGGGACATCAAAACGTGTATTTCCGTTGAAATCTCAAAGTCATTGTTTTCATGAAAACAATACTTTCCCCTATACTACGTGTCGAGTATGGAGAAAGTAATAAAAAGGAGCGTAAAGTGTTTATAATAGTCGACAAAGCGACACTTGTTAACAAAAGTCGTCGGTAGGAGGTCTAGTTGTGGCAGCTAAAAATTTAGTTTTTAAATATCTTCAACAATGCCTTAAATGGGAAATGTTTCGAACAAAGATTGTAGAAAATTAAATTTCCTCTGACTTTTATTACAGTACTGTTTTACTTTCAAATATTAAAGCTAATATTAAATAAAAAGAATATATTCTTAACAATCCGTCCTAAGAAAAAATGTTTCAAACAAAATTTATAGAGAATAACATTATCTATGATAATTATAATAAACAACATTTACATTAATGAAGATTTAAAAGAGTTATTTGCCAAAAATGAAAATATGACTAGAGAAAACATACACTTTCGTTTGAGCGATTGTTGTGAAAACCCACTCAGCTCTTTGTTTTATAGTATTCTTTCTAAATACGAGGCGCGTCCAAAAAGTAAGTACCGATCGCGCATACCAGCCGCACAGGTGGCGGGAGTGGGGGTACGCCGGCGCAGTGATGTCTCACGAGGTAAGAAGGAAACCTCGGACACCCCGTCAGTTCTCGTTCTTTGTTTATAAGTTCGCCATCTTGTCTTAAAACGAGTCAACCTATCAAAAATCCCGCCAGTTGTGAGATATGGTTGGTGATCAAATTTTTGAATGCCAAAAACGTTCGCCCGTCTGAAGTTTATCGGCAAGTTTGTGAAGTTTATGGAGAAAATGCAATGAGTGAGGGAATGGTGAGAAGATGGTGTAGGCTGTTCAATGATGGGAGGACGAATGCGCACGATGAAGATTGAAGTGGCCGCCCGTCGTTAGTCTGCCGATCTGCTTGACCAGGTGAATGAGAAAATTCGAGCGAACGGAAGATTCACCATTTCTGAGTTGACTACACATTTCCTGCAAATTTCTTGTTCTTTACTGCACGAAATCGTCACGGAACACTTGCAGTATCGCAAATTGTGCTCAAGATTGGTGCCAAAAATGCTCACAGATGTTCACAAAACAAAGCGCATGGCAGCAGCACTGAACTTTTTGGAACAGTATCACAATGAAGGTGACGAGTTCTTGGACCACATTGTGACAGGAGATGAAACTTGGATTTGCCTATGTGACACCAGAGAGTAAGCAGCACTCAATGCAATGGCGGCATATTGAATCTCCAAAGACAGAAATTCAAGCAGATGCTTCCCGCCAGGAAGATCATGTGTACCGTGTTTTGGGACAGGAGTGGTGTTTTGCTAATTGATTTCATTCCTCAAGAAACAACAATAAACGCAGATGTTTACTGTAAGACTCTAAAGAAGTTACGGTGGGCGATTCAAAACAAAAGACGAGGCCTACTCAGCTCTGAAGTTGTTTTGGTTCACAACAACGCACGACCGCACACTGCTGCTCGAACACGCCAACTGCTCGAACAGTTCTAGTGGGAAGTCTTCGAACATCCACTTTACAGTCCTAACCTTGCACCCAGTGACTTCCATCTTTTTCTTCACTTGAAGAGATTTTTAGCAGCAGAGCGATGATGAGGTGAAGACAGCCATGCAGGATTGGATCAAAACGTTTGCAACAGGGGATACAAAAACTTGTGCCCCGATACGACAAATGTCTCCATTCAGGGGAAGATTATGTTGAGAAGTAGGTTAAAGTATGCCTAAACTTGTGAAAATAAAGAAATATTTTAAAAATATTTTCTTTTTCCTTTACAACCAATCGGTACTTACTTTCTGGACGCGCCTCGTATAAAATTTGGCATGGATACAAGTGAAGTTTTTGAGTTAGAGCGCCCACAAAATCCTTTCCCATACAGACAGACAGACCGACAGACAGACACAAAGGTATTATCGAAAAAATAATCAAAACGTTTTCAGAGAACCTTAAAACATGTATTTCCGTTGAAATCTCGAATTCGATTTTTTTCATGAAAACAATACTTTATACTTCGTATATAGAGTAAGTAAAAAGAAAGTATCTCATTTTCGAATTGATCTTTATTGTTTTAATTAACACGTTTCTTCATTCTCCATATTGCAAGTAAATTATAAGAATAAAATCTAAAATGCCTGAAACTTTTTTCCATTTGCTACAGAGATTTCGCACTTTTACTAATATGTTCCCTTCCAATAACTTGATTGAGATGCTGCTGTGACATATATGATCAAAAATAAATCATCCATCAAGAAACAAATTTCAAAATGTATTCCATCTCAAACATTTAAAAGTTTCGCTATTCGTAATAACCTAATTTTATCGGAGAATCCAAGAAATAATCAGGAGAGAATATTTACTGCATCTTTGTTCCATTTTAAAGAAAACCTTGATGGATCTCAATAGTGGGGAAGAGCCTTGCAAATCTTCAAGTTCAAGAGAGAATAAACCAGTACTATCGGAATATCTCCTCTGAAGACGCCTGCTTTGCAGTCAGAATGGAGGATCATATTTCGTTCATATAAGATGATTACTCCCAATCTTTCCTTTTACCCAATCGCAAATTTAAAATTGTATATGTTATGGGAGTGAATAAATATCCTACATAATTTAACCATTCCCTTTAAAATGGCAAAATACTGCTAATTCTCATTCTTGCCTATTACCATATGCTCCAGAGATTGACGGAAATCACACAGACTTATTTATTTCTGCAATATCTTCTTTAAGCTAATATGTAGTAGAAAGGAATTTTCGATATTTAAATTTCAGCAGATTTTTTTAATCATTCGCGTATTTATTATCATACAAAATTTGGGGCGATATGATGAAAGAAACCGTTCATGACTTATTAACTTTTGATCCCGGAAAATACTAAAGGCTTAATTACTTTCGCAGGCGAGGGGAGGAGGAATACAACCAGTAATAAAAACCCTAATATATGAAATCTTTAGGCAAAGTGGGCGCATTTATTTCCAGGGCGGTTCCTCGCTACGCTAAACACGCCCACCTCGCGAATAAACAGGAAATGAACTTTGATAAAGTCGCGTTTCTGTTACTGCCAGCACATATATCTCTCTCTCTCTCTTTTTCCCTTTCGAAGAGGGGTCCCCCTTTCAAAATTTCATCACATCCTCTTCAACCCTCATTCCTTCTCTCCCTTTCTCTTTCCTGCTTCCCGCCCTCACACTCACTCCACCTCCGCGCCAATTCCCTTTTCTCATCTCCTGCCCCGTCCCCTTTTTCTCCGCCCTAGCTCTTCCTTCCTCCCCCTCCACCCTTTTCCACCAGACTCCTTCCACATTCCTACTCCAGCTCCCATCTTCCCCATTATTTTCCCTCCGTCGAACTGAATCACATGCGTCGTCAAAGACATATCCCCTTCCGCAAGGGAAAGGGAGAAGAAGAAAAACGAGAGAGAGAGAGGAGGGGGGAGAGAAAACAGAGAAGAAATAGAGGGAGAGCGAGGTCCTAGCGACATCCGGCATTAAAATAAGACGAACTCTTCTTCTCCTGCCCTTTTGGGAGAACTCAGGTGCGCCGGCATCAGACAGGTGGGAGGGAGAAGACGAAAGAGAATGAAGAGAGAAACGAGAGAGAGATAGAAAGGAGAGAAAGAGAGGGGAAAGAGAGAATAAAGTGAGAGATAGAAACGTACAAGTATACATTTAGAGGTTAAGAATTTTCGCAGTAAAAGGAAAAGATGAAGAAAAAACGGGATGGGAAATGATTGACAAATGGTATGGAATTTTGGAGCTTGGAAAACTTTGGGAAAATATAATTCGCTAATAATTTATTTGAAAATAAGCAATCATTGTGTGTATGTGTCTGTATACATAAACACATACGCATTGATACACTAAAGCTCACACAAGAATGCAGGCATATATCTTCTGTCACATCACAGGGAGAGTTTAAATTATACAAATCTTATAAAGTTACGTATATATATATATATATATATATATATATATATATATATATATATATATATATATACACACACATTCCTATAATAAAAATATACATGCACATGCATACACATATAGACCTGTGTGTGTGTGCCTGTGTGCGTCCGAATACTTACATTCATAGCTATACACATACATCCACCATCCTCATATGGGTCTAGGCATCAACCAACCAACCCAATTAGAGAACTCACCGGGTTTTGGAGGGGATGGAGGTGGGGGTAAGGTTGTTCGGGGAGGGTTGGGTACGAGGTGCGTCTGTGCCTTTCCCTACAAAAGCCGCACGCTAAAGTTGATTCAAAGACCGTTTTCCCAGGAACTCGAGTTTGAGGATACGCCATACCGTTTTTTTTAAGGAGGGATAATTCTCCGAGGAAGGTTGGAAGAGGGAGAGAAAGAAATCGGGGGGAGCACGGTTAGGCCGGAGGAGAGGTATTTGGGTAGAGGTAAATGAATAGAATTAGCAATGAAACCAGATCCCATTGGTCGGAGGTTTTGGAAGACCTGTTATCCAAAAGATCGTGCGGAAAACTGCTCAGGATTTGATCCCCGTCGTCGGGAATTTCGAGTCCCGTATGAAGTTGAGGAAACGGAAAGAGAGTCGTTTTTCTCGTCGCGGCTCTCTTACATCGCAGTGATATTATCCGTAGTTCTATTGATATTGGTGCCTGGAAACTGAATTATTATTTTGAGTAGAAATGCCGAATTTCTAAGAATACGAGTGAAATAAAACTCAAGTCATGCAGCGTCGGCAGCATTTAAGAATAATTTTTGGAACTCAGTATATCAAAACATGAAAGTTAAAAAATTTTCTCTAGGAAGTAATTATTTCAAATAATAACAAAATCAAATGCGCAATTAAAACACCACAACTTCTTTCCAATGAGAACCTTTATATCTCTCCCTCGGCGAGTAAAAAGTCTATAATCATTTTCCTCAAATACTACCATTAACATACAATGGATCATGAAAGTGAGTCGATTTATAACTGCCCGCATTTAAAAAATATTATGTAGAAAAACAAATTTATGCAAATTTGAAGGCAATAACAAAGACGGTGGCATATTCTTGCTCTATTCCAGTAAAATATAATATCAAAAGTTAAGAAATGCTTTACTTAACTAGTGCAAAAATATACTTCAAATTTGCACCAGCGCGATCTATCGCTAATGGCTTTATATTATATCGTTACGAAGCATCCAGGGAAATAAAGAGCTTATATTCCCAAACATAATGAAATACTTCAAAGCGTTCAAGACCGTATTCCATCAAAGGGCTGATTTAAAACTTATTATATTTCCAATGCATTTCCGTGGAAATATTTTTAAATTTTAAAAGAGAAGATCCGGCTTGTGTAACCTTTATAAAAGGTCCCTAATCGCTTCCTTATTTGTGAAAACATAAAGAGAACACTTCATTTGGAAACGTAGTCAATTAAAGCAATTAAGCTCCTCTTCTGCTCGTAATACCAAATCAAATGGATGGGTTGAGTCATGGGTAAATGAACAGTTTAATAACCTTTGAGCCGGAGGAGAAAAATCAACTTACTTATCAGCAAAAACAGCGTTCTGTAGCTCATAAATGCGGAATGGATATTCCATTATGGAGCAAGTGAAATAAAACGTCGATCCCGAATGATATTTAGTTCATTTAGTAAAGGAATATTATTAAAAACATAGATTTATGCCAATTATTTTCATTTGACTTTTGGTAAGACTTCAGATGCTGTAAGTGCTATCGTTTTTTCGCGTAATTTCTACATACGAGAATCGAACTAAAAATAAAAAATACATATGGATATAGAATATAAAATGATACATCAATATAGAAAATTTATACTTTAAAAAATATAACTCAGAGTTTGTGAGACAACAGAAAAATATTTTCTATTAATTGTAAATGAAAATGCAATAAAAAACTTTGTTTCACTTTGGACGAGAGTTTAGATTAGTGCAGGAAGAAGATTAAAAAAGGAAGTTGGTAGATATTATTTACCGACTGCACTAAGTTCTCTCTATGCGTCGTAGCTGCGATCCTGAAAAATACGGTTTATAACGAAACGAAGTGTAGTGAAACCTAGCTTCATATAGACACAATGATAAAAATAGGGGATACGGTCCTGGCGAACATTTTGTGGCAAAGTTTCACCCCAAATAATACAAGATAATATAGTCTATAAAGCATATTGAGTTAAAAGCAAGAGCATAAAATTAAATAAACGAAATTAATAATGCAAAAAAGTCATCTGGGACGGTTGAGTTGAGTTGAAACCACTACATAATGTTGCGACCACATACAGAGTTCTTCGGCAGTGAATGGATATATGTTGCGACCACATATGGAGAGGGAAATTGAAATAAACACCATAATAAAATACAAATACCTAAATAATAATGTCCATAAAATTAAAAACAAAACTAAAGAGATTTGAAGTTATTGCAGCAATTTATATATTGCAGTTGAAATTTCTTGAATTTCGTCTTTTGCTGTTCACATACATGCTAAGAGACACAACTTATAGCGAAACATATTCCTTAAACCATTGACGACGTATATGCGCAATGACGCATAATTTATTTAGTTTTCACTACCTCGTAAACAGCTGTTAAAGGCCTTTTACAACGAGCGTAAAAACGATAAGAAAGACGAACACATACAACCATGCCCTAGGCAGGACTCGAATCCGCGACCTAGACACGCTAACCATCCCTCGGCTAAGGCCGGCCATAACGAGGCGACGTATGACGGAGAATTACTGCGTGTTTTTTTATTTTCACGTATTCAAACGTCGAAATTTATCGCACGCAGTTTTATTACGTTTAACCTAGGTTAATTTCTCTGATCGAAGCCTACGCGCAAAGTAAAACCTTAGTGAGACTCGAAGCATAAAAAAGCAGCTCCGAAATAAAAGGTTTGCCGAAAAATCCGGAGCGAAGCCGGTATTCGCAAAAAAAACTTTCGTATATACTTAAACTCTCGATAATAAAAAGAGCTGCAAAATCTCTGTCTCTCTCCCTATTCTGCTGCTAAATCCACGATCGCGATATCTCCGAGTCCCGTAAGAAAATTCGTGACGGAGGCGGAAAAAGGACGAACTTTCAATAAGTTTAAATGAGCGTCTGCAGAGAAACCCCCGGATCTCATAGGCGTCAAGAAAAGGGTAGAGGAACAGGAGTAATAAGAAGAAAAGTAGGAAGAGAAAGTGGAGAGAGGAAGAGAGAGAGGGTACGGAAGACAAGTGGCGGCGGCAACCGCGGGGAAAAGGAATGGAGCCGTCCATTAATTATGACTCCGACTTTGATGAGCAGTAAGTGAAACTCGAGAGGTTTAAGCGAGCAAATTCCCTTTACTAGGGATCGACATAGGTATCGCACGTAACAAGGAGGCTTTCGGCATCCTTTTTTTAAGAAAGTAAAAAAGCTACTCTCCGCATCCTTAAGGCCTTAGGAAACGAAACGGTTTGCGCGACGCGGAAACATCCGACTTAATTATTTTCGGATTACGGGGGCAAAGCTGCTGATCTTGAAGGGGGTTGGGAGAGAAAAAATTTGCGCGGGAAATGGGAATGGCTAATTAGAGACGTCAGATTTCTCGTGTAAGTAAACGATCGTTACGAGGCTCCCCTCTTGTTTCTGGATTTTACTAATGACGACTCCCTCGCCTACGTAAGCGCCTTCGATGGCCATCCGAGAAAAAAATACCGCTCCCTCTTTGTATTAATAGAAAAGCCGCGATGAGGGTAAATTCTCCCTAATTTAGCAAACATGTTGCTTGAAATTTGACAATTAAGGTTACCGCGCGAACATGAACGAGAGAAAAACCCGACGCTAGGATCAACACATGTATATCTACATAAAAACAATGATGGTTAATACTTACTTTGCATGATATTGTAGAAAATATTAAAATAATTTAGCATAATCTTATTATGTACAATAATAACCCAATTAACAGTATATAATCATGCATTGTGCATTTAAATTTTGCTAATTTACCTTCCAAAGAATTCGACAATTAATAAATTATCGTATATCTGATATAACTACACAGTTTTTACATATTTGTGTACTCGCTATACATATCAAGATAACATAATTGAACATATATATATATATATATATACTAGTAGAAGGTGCTTGCATACTGCAAGCATTTAATATCACCTTGAAAAAACATTAATTTTTCAGAGATATATTTCATCATGAGAAATATTTCTTTAATTCTAATGATTTCTCCTCTAGACGGGATTTCGTTTTTTTCATTTTGGAACAATAATGGAGTAAAACAATCACTTTTTGCATTTTTCAAAATATTATACTTTTACCACATTGAGTTAATAATGCCACATATTTCTGCCAAATTTTAAATTTGTAGTACAATTAGAAGTGAAATAGCATTTATCTAATTGTATTAAATTTAAATAATATTTAAAGGCCAAAATAACGATTTTATGGATAAATTGAAATGCTAAATCGTTTACATGGACTAACCTCTAAATAACCCACGTCAGTAACCCTGAAAATGGCATCGAAGTCAGACGTCGAAACGTTGGTCTTGGATGACGACAGTAACCCGAGAAAAATTTCTCATATTCATTCGCCGGGAAAACTTCAAATCTTTCTAACCTCTAAATAATTTAAAAATTTCAGCTCCCTAACTTGCGGCGTAATGTCTATGCATCTACTTATTTGTTTAAAATTTCAGAATTTTTAACTGCCAAACAAATTAAAATCTCAAAATTTCTATAATCCCTATTTCGTTTTTTTTACAAATCCTACCTCTAGAAACAATTGCAGCTCCATGGCATATTCGGAAATACATAAATCTTGAAATTTTGTTTAAACAATTGCGAATTTTTAGCGGCTGAATTGTTGCACTTTTTCAAGATCTTCGTTTTTATTAGTCGGTTTTGCACAAAATCCTACCTTAGAAAAAGAAAGATTTCGAATCTTCAACTCATCTGGAAGAGCCCGAACATTAATATCCTCCTATATGTATGTTATATCCTCCTCATCTTCCTCCTCTGTAAGAAACGTCTATATCAAATGATATATATAATGGGATTTCTATAAATGAGAATCGAATGAACGTGAATGTAACATACAGGATAAACTGTATGTGAAAGAGGACTTATTTATTGCATCACCGTTGATATCTTTTTACCTAGAGCGATACGAAGAACCGACAAAACCTATGGAGTAAAAAACTCGCATATGTAATGGGAAACTAAATAGAGTTTATGCTTTATTTAAAGGTTTCATTGGGAAAATGGTGTAAACGTGTTATTTTTATCAAGACTTGATCATAGAAAAAGAAAAGCATCATCAAAATTCAAAATATATGTATTAAAAGTAATTATTCAGAGCTAATCATTCTCTGCGGACTCCTTAGAATTACCGAAAAAAAGAATTAAAGACGTGGGCAGCGTTAAACATTTTTTTCGTTCCGATTTCGAAAAAATCTCTTCATCCCAAATATTTCCCCGACACATTCGATTTATTCCCTTTCCTGAGGCGTTTCCAGTTTCCCGTTGTCTTACTTCCTCAACTCCCCCGTAAAATAACAAAAGAGTTAAGAAGGCCTCTTTCTTTCGCGAGCATAAATCACCTTCTCTTCCCTTCCCTCTTCTCCCTCCAACCAAATACATTGCGTCCTCTATACCTGCATGGTGCGCGGTAACCTTTTCCGCCCTCGTAGTCCCGGAAACTGCTTGGTGTCTCCTTTTCTGAAGACGTTTCCCATGGTTATACAGCTTCAACGTCGGACGTATCGGAGAAGAGACTTCCTCCTTCCGCCCCACCCCCCAAATGCCTTCACTCTATTGACAGGAACGTATATAAAAAGTAGGGGAGAGGCTGCGATATATTGATTTTTTTTCCTCCTTCTGGGTCTTGTCAATCCCGGAAGTCGCATCGACTGCGCATACCTTTCAAAAGACGTGAAGAGAGTAGAGAAAAAAAATAACTCTCTCTCTCTCTCTCTACCACTGACTCCTGCACACTTTGTCAATCGGGTAAAGAACGAGAGAGAAGGGGTTGAGAATTTCCCCCTCTCCTATCCGTTCCTCGCTTTACATCCTCTGCCATACGCCCCCGTCTCATCGCGAGTAAAAGGGAGATTTCGAGAGTGGATTTAAATAAAAAACCTTTTCGACTCCTTCACGGCGGAACAATGGACCCATTTACGCCCCGACAACTTTCGGATTGGTTTTTGTCGGTTGTACTTAAAGGTAAATGCGACGCTAATATCGGCGTCGAATATACGAGAGGGAGGAGGAGGACAAAAATAAATTAGGGGCGGAAATATTCGAAGTGAATGAGTGAATGAGAGGTCAAAGACCGATGATGTGGATTGGGAAAATTTGAACTTTGATCTCGGAGATAAGCGTTTGCCTTCGGAAATGGCTTCAAATAATCTTTCATCCGTTGTTATTACCATTGGAGTAAAAATTTAGGAAGTATTAAGAAGACTTGGAGAGATTATAAACGATTGAAACGTACTGGATCAGGCATTTCCCGAGGAAAGATTCCATGATTAAATATGTAACTGAAGGGAAACTGGAAAGCGAAAGAGGAAATGGAGGGAATATGCTTCAGCTGATAGACGACTTGAAAGGAAAAGGGAGTTACTGAGACTTGAATAAGGATGCGAAGGACAGGAAAATGTGGAGAGCATGGTTCCACATATAATATCGTACCACTCTGAGGAAAGATTGCTAATGATGTCGGTCCTCTCGATGTGGGGCGCCAGAATTTGACAAAAAATAAAGGTCGAGGATTGGAGGATACGGAGGGGTTTGGGGATTGGTAGGGGGTTGGGAGAAGACAGAAAGGGAGGGAAAAGCTATCAAAGGTTGAGGCCAGTGGGAATGAAGGAGTTTAGGAGATGGATATGCGAAAGCTCCCACTGACGGAGTTGGGGAGCCGAAGCAATTTCGGGGAAAGCGCGAATGACTCTCAATGTGAAGCAGTTGTTAAACTTTAAATTATGTTTGTTCGCATGAACGGCCACCGGCAGCGGTCGTTTGAGAATGACGCTGTTGCGGTAGCCGTTCATGCGGATGTTGAGGGGATTGCTGGTGAGGCCAACATAAAAGGCGGGACATTGGGTGCATCTCAGGAGGTAAATGATATTGCGGGTGGTGCAGTTGGTGGTGGAAGTTATGGGGTAGGTGATGTTGGTTGTGGGACTGGATAAGGAGTTGCAGGGGGGGTTTATTGGGCATGTTAGACTTCGGGGTCTACCGCAGGGGTAAGATCCGGCAGGGTGTAAAGGCGTGGGTGCTGGGGGTTCTTTCTTCCATAGAATATTTGCCAGATTAGGCGGACGGCGGAAGGAGAGCATCGGTGGTCTGGGAAATGGAATCTGGTGAGGGGAGGATGAGAGGATAAGGTGGTCGGCTTTCAGGATGTTTTTCAGAATGTCGTGGATGCCGGGGAAATAAAGGGTGGTTAGGGTGAGTTGGAGGGTGGAATCGGTGGTGGTGTGGGTATTGGGGTGGGAGTTAGGGGTGGCGGGTGCGACTGCCCGCCGGATTTGGTCTCGGATCAGATCCGGCGGGTATCCGCGCTGTAAGAAGGCATGTTGGAGGGTGGAGCAGTACTCGGACAGGGAATCTCTGTCCGAGCAGATTCTCCGCCCTCGTCGGGCTACGGCGTAGGGAATAGAGGTTTTGGTGTGGAGGGGATGGCAGCTGTCGAACTGGAGATATTGAAGGCGGTTGGAAGGCTTGAGGTGCACGCTGGTGTGGATTTTGTTCTCCCGGATGGAGAGATCGACATCCGGGAAGGTGATGTTGGAGGCAGAGGAGTGGTGGGTGAAGGAAAGCGTGGGATGGGATGAGAGGCGTTGTAAAAAGGATTGTAGGGAGTCGGGTCCATGTGTCCAGAGAAGAAAAATATCGTCAATATACCTCAGCCATAGGAGTGGTCTGGGGGAAACGTCAATAAAGCGTTCCTCCCATTCACCTAAGAAGACATTGGCATAGGAGGGCGCCATGCGAGTGTCCATCGCGGTACCTTTTATTTGTAGGTAGTGGCGCCCTCCGAAAGAGAAGTTGTTTTTTTGGAGCACCATTTCAGCCAGCTTCGTTAGGAAATGGGAGGATGGTCTTGTGTCAGGTGGTCTGGAGTCCAGTAATTTTCTCAGGGCGGAGAGTCCTTAGTTGTGAGGGATGTTGGTGTAGAGGGAGCAGACGTGTATATATATATATATATATATATATATATATTCATAAGGCCAGCCCGCGACCGAGACGTAAATATCTTTAGGGCGTTTAAATGACTTTTATTTCTCTATAAATTATTGCAAATTTCTCTTTTATATTTCAACTTGAATTACATATTAACGATATGTTTGTGAAAGTTATACATGCAAATGGGGCGCTGTTCCTTTTATTGTCCGGGTTTCAAAATACGATACCTCGGGCTGACATAGCATATTCATATTTTTTCGATATCGTTTATTTCTTTAAAAAATGTTGCAAAAACTCATTTTTACATTGGGTTGACCTTAAGTTGGATAATAGCATCTTTGTTGGATAATCCTTCAGCATAATCATGCAAAGCAGGGTTATTAACAGAGCCGTAGGGATCAATTGTCTTTTACACAAAACAATCCGCCCTAATCCCAGAGTTCACTCCTCCTAATCTACAGAGGCGCAGACTTTCCTTTCAATCACTCTCTGCTAGCCTCTAATCACAAAGAGGTATCGTTCTCTCTATCGTTGGTGTACTTATTTTACTGTGTATTCCTGAAGAGTTCTTACTTTCGGTGAGCGGACTTGGAAATCCCACCTACGCCCTTAATTAAGAATAAGCAACGTTTGGAATCTAATAGGTAAGATATTTTTTCAATATAAAACTGGTAGTGAATTCTTTTAAGGAGGATTTAAGTATAAGTTCAGTGTTAAATTCTCAGAAGAAGGTGAAATATCTTTGTTATTAAAAAAGATAGCAAATTAGTAAAATAATGTGCTATTAAGAATATAATTTTTTATCCTAAATATCATATTTCTGATGTTATATTAGGTTATCAGGCTCCGAATCGGCAGGGATTTACACGGAGTACTGAGAAATTTTAATGCATTTGAAATTTTTTTTATTTAAATTTATAAATAATCGCTTTATATACTTGATATTTGCTTTTTTTATTGTAACTAAATATATTATTATAATATATATATTATTATATTAAATTATAATTAGGTAGTCTGTTAATTCACCCATACTAGTCTTTCTTTTAATGGGATGCGGTTTCTATATATTTCAAAAAAATATTTTACTTAGTTTGTGGTTCAATATTATTCAAAGTAGTGGAAACTATACGCGACTTCTCCTTGTTAGTCGACAATTTTATAAAATTCGCTAATGGAGTGTGTCACTGACAGAGCAAAAGTAACACTTTTATAATTTATAATTTTATTTTATAATACTTATATATTTTTTAATTATTAGAATTATAGATTTTGATGAATTTCATTTTTTTTTTCTATATCATTTAGGTATACTAAGAAATAATTTCAGATCCAATGAAAAGACAAAAACTATCAGGCTCACAAAATTTGAAAAGAAAACAGTCAGATTAGCTGAATCAAGAAAGCAAGCTGGTTCGTTGAACGAATTTATTCTTCTGAATACTACCTTGAAAGATTCAAATGTAGCGCAAATTCATCAATCATTAAAAAAACGATCTTAACAATGACCAGCAAATAGTTGAAGAACGGAATCAACAACAAAGTTATGAGCAAGGTCGACTACAAGGTGAAGAGGAAGATCTACAATGTGAAGAGGAAGGTCAAAAAGACGAACAACAAAATGCTAGTGAGGTGGGAGGTGACAGTGACTCTTTTAGTGGCGCTGATCCAGGTTTATGGGGTCATATAAATGTTGAAATGAGATAGTTTTTAATTGAAAATGGCCCTGTTCAAGTAAAGGATATCAATTTTCCTGGTGATGAAAATAGAAGGCAATTTCTATAACACACTACAAACGCCGTTTGAGAAATGGAGAAGAAATTGAGTGAAAGCGGTTGGTTTATTCTGTACATAAAAATTCTTTATACTGCTTTTGCTGTCTGCTATTTTGAATGAATTACATTAACAATGGCCTACTGATGGACTCTGTGGCTGGAAAAATCTTTCCAGAGCTTTATCGATCCACGAGACATCTAAAAAGAATATTGATACATTCAGGAAATGGAAAGAATTAGATATTCGATTAAAAATGCATTAGATAATAGACGCAGAATCCGAAAGATTAATGTCAGAAGAGCAAAAAAACTGGGAAACGTATTAGAGAGGTTAATTGCAGTTCTTAAATTTTTGAATTCCCAGTGCTTGGCTATTCGTGGTTCTACGGCCAAGTTATATGCGAGCGATAACGGATATTTCCTTAAACTCGTTGAGCTTATGGCAAAATTTGATCCTAATATGGGTGAGCATGTTCGATGAATAATGCATAATGCTAATATTTGGAAAGTCCATTACATGAGGAACAATATACAGAACGAATTGATATCAATAGTGGCCGAGAAATACAAACAAAAAATTATTAATCTTATTTAAGAGGCAAAATATTATTCCATAATAGATGACTGTACGCCCGATAAGGGTCGCGTGGAACAATTGTCTTTTGTTATAAGAATTGTTACTAAAGATGATATATCTTGTAAATGTGTTCCTCGTGAACATTTCATTTGCTTTGTCCCTTTAACAGATTTTACTGGAGCAGGATTAAGTGATGTAATTTTACAAAAGTTAGAGATATTAGTGCTGTCTTTAAAAAACATGAAAGGCCAAGGGTATGATAATGGTGCAAACATGAAGGGTCAGAACTCAGGACTACAAAGCAGAATTCATCGGTTAAACCCTAGAGCTTTTTTCTTCCCTGTTCATGTCATTCATTAAATCTAGTCGTGAATGACGTTGCTTCTTCCTCGGGTGAAATAGTCGGATTCTTTTCGATAGTACAGGCTTTGTTCGGGTTCTTCAGTGAATCTGCCTTCAGATGGGATACAATAAAAAAGCATCTTACTTCGCTCACCCTAAAACCCGTTGGTGTGACTCAATGGGAAAGCAGAATAGATGCAATAAGGCCAATAATCTCTCAAATTTCGGAAATTTACGATGTTTTGATCGAAATTACCCAGGACCAGAACAAAAGAAACGTCATAAAACAACAAGCATATTGCTTGGCAAAAAATTTCCACTTACAAGTTTATCTGCAGCGTCGTCATTTGGAATAACATACTTTTAAAACCAACATTGTCTCAAAATTACTACAAAGCCCTACACTTGACCTCTCAAAATGCATTAAAGCCATTGATCAAACTATTAATATTTTTAGAATATCGCATGACATGATTCAACGACGTAATAGTAGCAGCAAAAAAAATCGCGGAATAACTAGAAATTGATCCAGCATTTGTCACAGAAGAAAGATTAAGAGTACGGCGTAGGCATAAAAATTACATAACGAAGAAAATGATTTTGTCATTGATTAAAAAAAAAAATTTAAGTAGATTTATTTATTTATTTACTGAATGTCGCTATTAATTAATTGGAATAAATATTTTCTTAATTTAATAAACATAGTGACATATTTAAAATATTTTACGATATTTGCAACATCAAAAATATAGATTCCGACACTCGTAAAACTATATGTAGTGACATCCACATTTCTTTGATGGATGGAGATGATATGGACATAGATGGTATGAAGCTACAAAATGAATTAAAGGATCTTTCACAATTCTTATCTCCAGGAATGACACCATTAGAGGTATTAAATTATATCTATCCTTACGTTTTGGTCACTGTTTTTCCGAATACATAGGCTTGTCTATGAATCTTCTTAACTCTGCCGGTAACAGTTGCCAGCGCAGAAAGAAGTTTTTCGAAACTAAAACTAATTTAGAATTACCTAAGGACAACTACGGGACAAGGAAGGCTTGCTGGTTTGGCTATATTGTCCATTGAATGCGAGATGGCCAATTCTTCAGATTATTCGAATACAATCGATAATTTTTCCAAATTAAAAGCTCGCAGAGTATGTTTATATAATTTATTTCTTTTTCACTTGTTTGTATTTAGGTTTGTTGGTATTTTAAAATATAGTCTTGAGAGTTTTAAAAGTTTGTAATATATATATATGTATATATATATATATATATATATATATATATATATATATATATATATATATATATATATATATTCAGAAATTGTACAAATTTTTGTTTTGGTTAGGTTATTGCTCAATATGAGATATTAGTAAATATATTCTTATGAAATTTAAATATGTGCAGCTGAGTTTTTCATAAATATAAATTTTAATTGATCTGAATAAATGGTTTTTTATTATTCTCTATCGTTTTCTACTAACATATAATGAAATTCCTTAGTAAAAAATTAAGGGGGCGCCATATTATATCTCGCCTCGGGCGGCAAAAAGTCTGGGCACGACCCTGTATGTATATATATATATATATATATATAAGCTAGGAATTAAAGGGATCGGAGGAACTATAGGAATTTATTTATCAACCAATGTAGCCAAATGTAGTTTTTCCACGTTACACTGGTTAACTTTCAGTTTTTATTTTTGTTCTGATCTAGAAATACTGAAATTCCTCATATGATTAGTAGTCGAAACTAACTTTTATATGCAAACAAATATAAACAAGATGGAAAAGTACACTCCATAAATGGAATAAACAGAGATTTCAAAGGCGTTCTTAATGGGAAATACGTATAGAACGGTATCGAAGGATTAGGTGATTCTCGAAATTTTATCCCCAAAACTATAGTCTCGGGGACTATCTTGTAGTAAATGTTGTTCTCTTTCCAAAGAAATTTTTTTAATCTATACCTCGCAGATCATATAAGAGAACGGGAGAGAAATATATGGATTTTTAATTGTTGTTTGCTGAGAGAACCGTCTTAGCGATCGATGTAAACAAAATATGCGATGTTTTGCTCGGGATTTTCTCGAACTTTTATCTCCGAAACCGTAACTCGTAGTTAGGTGGCCTCGCGGACTTTCTTGTAGTTAATGTTGTTCTCCATCCGATTAATTTTGTTATCAATACCTTGCAGATCATATAAGATCTAGGGAGATAAAAGTTTGTTATTTCATTGTTGCTTGACGGATGCCATTTAACGAGATACGAGTATAAGTTGATTAAAGTAGTTATGTAAAGTGAAAGTTCAATTTTGACGGATTCAGTTAAAAATCACAAATGAGCGATAAATTTTAATAAAGATCACTCAAACCTAATCAAATTAAAATCAGTCCAGCGGTTTAGGAGATGAAAGTTACGACGGACGAACGGACTAACGGACGTACCAGACGTGCCCATAAGGCGTTCCGCTATCACCGCTTCGCGGTTAAAGAACACCTAAACATAAATTAAATTCACGTAATTGATTGTTGTAGAAATTGAAAAAAGTTTACAGCAATATAAACTTTTGTGATAAAGAAATGTCGATGATAATTTATTTGTTAAACATTGCGCTAGAAAGTTTCTATAAACCTAAAATAATCTTCACATTCTAGAACATTTAATTTGGTGAGTTTTACATTTAATTTTAACTTTTTGCATCATTTGTGACGTTATTTTATTAAAATATATTTCCAAAAATTAAATTTCTCTGATTTATCCGAGAATAAAAATTTGTTCAGCATTTACAGAAAAGATTCACCAATAGCTTTAAAAATTCATGCATATTAAACTCTATACCTTACTTCATGTTTCGTAGACTGGCAGAAGGCATTTGATAGAGAAAAATTGGGTAAATTTGATGAAGATATTAAAGAATATAGGTGTAGACTGGAAAGACAGGAGACTGATTAGGAATCTATATGTGAATCAAATTGTAAAGGTCAGGTTTGAGAATGTGGACACCTGCGGAATAAATATCGGTAGAGGAGTAAGACAAGGCTGCTGCCTAGAGCCAACTCTATTCAATATATATGGAGAAAGTCTGATGCAAGAAGCTTTAGAAGGCACAGGAGATTTTAAAATTGGAGGAAGGATTATAAGAACAGTAAAATACGCAGATGATCAAGTACTTCTAGCAAGAAAGGAAGAGAAGCTACAAAAAATGATAAATAGACTAGTGATAACAGGTAGAAAATACGGTATGGAAATAAATACAGAAAAATCCAAGGTCATTCGAATATCAGGTAAAGAAGAGAATCTGAACATAACTATTGGGGGAAAGCCTTTAGAACAAGTTTCAGAATATAAATACCTTGGAAGCATCATAACACGAGAAGCAAAATGTACGGATGATATCAGAACTAGAATAGGAAAAGCAAAAGCGGCTTTCAGGAGAAAGAAACAATTACTTACAGGGAATATAAGGGAAGATACCCGCAAGAAGTTGATAAAATGCTACGAATGGAGTATAGCTTGTATGGGGCAGAAACATGGACGCTAAGGAAAAGTGACATCAAATACTTGGAAAGCTGTAAAATATGGACTTGGAGGAGAATGCTGAAGATAAAATGGACATATAGGATGATAAACGATGAAGTACTACGAAGAGTAGGAGAGAAGCGAATGATTATACAGACTATCAGAAAGAGGAAGGCAAACTGGGTTGGATATTACCTGAGGAGAGAGTATGATTAAAGACGTGTTAGAAGAAAAACTAGATGGGAAAAAGGAAAGAGGTATGCTCCACGTGGTTGAAGTGCTGTTTTTAACCACAATGTTTTATTTTGATACCCCATAATAAAGCATGGGATTCAGTGCAAGGCTTTCTAAAAATGTATTTTTAAATTACTTTAAATTGGGATACAATTTCGGGAGAAGAACAGTTGAAAAAATGAGTTCTTAATTTTTGATGGCAGAATTCAAATACGCACCGAATTAGCGGAAATATTTGCTTTTAATCGGAAAAAAAGTGTCAATTTTTCCTCTTTTCACCAATGGATATCTTTAAATACTATGGCAACGACCTCAATGCTTTTAGAGGGATCTGATATTATTCGTTATGTTTGCATTGATTTAATGGTTTAATGGAAATTAATGTTGTCATAACGAATTAAAGCGGAACCACCATATCTCGAATCTCAAGGGAAAGTAATAATTATTCGAGTATAGAAAACTCAACTTATGGAAATATAGTTTTAAATATCTGTATATATACAGTGGAACTTCTATAACTCGAATCATAAGGAAAAGCAAACATTATTGGAGTTATAGAAAATTCGAGTTAAGGTAATATATTTATTTCATTTTTCTTTAATTGAATTTACATCAAGTTTATTTCCTTAAGCATGGATGTTGACGTATTCTAATTGTCAATATCACGCACATTATCAAAATATCATCATCAATATTTTCTTTCGATAGTATGTATGTAAGATTTTACTGTATCCAAAACACAAATTGCATCGCACACTGTAATTAAAATGTATAATAAATAATTTTAATTCTCACGTAATACTTACAGCACAAACATGACGATCAAATTTAGGATAACGACTTTGGGAATCAGGGAGTAAGTGTGTTTTAGAAAATAATAAATAGAACAAACAACCCTGATAGCAGTGACGGTAAAACGTAAATTGATTTTAATATTGTGTTTGTAGTTTATCGAGAAATTTGAACTCTTTTTAATTTGCTAAATATAATGGCGTTATTTCGCGAATTTTTAAATCCAAATACATGCTAAAGGCATGGATGATGATGCCATTATCTTAACATAGCATTTACTAATTTTTCCATAATTTTAGTGTATAGGGTATTTTCTTAATGATGATAATCCTATTGCTCATGCAGGGCGATCTGAGTCACAAAACTTGGAATACCAAATCTTATCTTAGAAACGAGTCGATTGCCAAAAAATTTGGAAATTAAGGATAGTAGCCTTAATTTATCGGAAAATTATAAATAATGGGCCGTTTATTATCTAATACTTATATGCTCCACGTGGTTAAGCACTGTTACCCTGGAGATCGCGTTGGCTTAGATCTTGGTGTATGGTGATTTTTTAGCGCTTGCAGTATGCAAGCACCGAGAACTCGTATTCTATATATCTTATTAGGCACTTTCATAACAAAAACCACCACCACGAAAGTAACAAAACTCACCGAAAAAATCAGCCAAATTTGCGAATCGCAAAACCGCAATAACATTTGGGAAATTTTGGGAATTTAGCCAATATCTCCATCGATTCCGCCATAGTATTAAACTGAGAAGTGCCATTGCCCTTTCAAAACAATCCTCATATTTAGAGGGTGACAATCTTATTCGCATCGCCACTTCTCCAGCCAGACCACCACAAAAAAAATCCAAACACTTCAATCCTCTTTCTTATCCTCCGCCACCCAGAAAAAAAAAATCTTTTAAAAATCTCTAATGGAGGTATTTTTTAGTCTAAAAACTGCCTCCGCCGGCGATAGATGGGGTTGGCCGAGGCGTGTCGGTCCTTCCTCTTTCCCCATCCCCCTCTCCCTTTAAGCATCACAGGTTCACTCATCCTCCCTATTTAAGCAGAGTGGTTTCCGCGGAATTATGACGGATGGGGAGGGGTTAAATGAGATGGAAGCACTCTGGCCAGAGATGGCTCCGTGGAAGGGCAGAAATAGGGTGAGATAGGACTAGAAACAGAGGAGAGAGACAAAGAGGAAACAAAGATATGAAGGGTTAGAAGGAAAGGAAGTAAAAGAGATAGGAATGAACAGTAAGGAGCTTCAGAGTGAGAAACGGAGTGATATGAGTAAATGGAAAGAAAGTAAAAAAGAGAGAGGAAAATAGCGGAAAGACAACAAAAAAGAGAGGGATTGGAATATAGGATATGAAACAAAAATGAGGAAAAATAGACGAGGAAATACTGAGAGAAATGCGTAAGGAGGAATGGAGAGATGGCGGTACGAGCGTAGGAAGCAGAGAAAAAGGTGAAAGTAAGAGAGGAAAGAAAGAAAAATGGGCGAAGAAAGCCAAAAAATACGCTTTATACGAGGGGATAAAAGGAAGACGGAAAAAGTGAGCAGATGTAGTTCAGATAAATGCAGGAAAAAAGAGACAGCGAGGAAGGAATAATAGAAAGGAAGAGCTGAATAAAGCGAAAGAAGGAAAGGAGAAGGGAAAATAAAAAAATGGAGCGAGATAAAAAAGAAAATACAGAAAAGTGAGATAGAAAATAGCGAGAAAATAAGGTAAAGAGAGACGCAGAAACAAAAACGAATAGAGCAGGAGAGAACAAGAAAGAGCGGTGGATAAAAAGAGGAGAAATAATGCGGGAGAATGGGGGAAGAGAAAAAATGGAATAAAAGCGAAAGAAGCAAACACAGAGAGCAAGTAAACAAAGAGAGGGAAGTGGAAAAGGAGCATGCGTTTTATGAAACGGAAGAGAGAGAGAGAGAAAGGGGAGAAAATGAGCGAGATTGCGGATGAGCCAGAGAGAATGATGGGAAGATGAAAGAGGAGGATGGGGAAACGCGTATAGAGATAAAGAATATGGCGCTGATGCGCACCTCCTAGCTTTTGGGTGGAAGGGTGTATAAAGTGGCGCCTGGGAACAGCTGGACTTGGGCGGCCCGTGGTGAGGGAAAGAGAGAGCAAGAGAGAGGTTCAGCTGAAGGGCTCTGCCTCTGCTCCTGCATCATGGGATCTGATTAATGAGCGCAGGGGACGGAGAGTGAAAGGAGATTTCGTAGACGGGATGAAAACAGAAGAAAAGCGATTATCGTCGAGCGAAACGCTCTTTTTTTATTACTTCCCTCACCCTCCCTGTTGCCGCGAGTGAGCCTAGGAACGCCTCCCGCCATGTTGATGTGCCATCCCCGCTAAACGTCATCGCTGACGTATTTTCCGTGTTTTACGAGGCAGAGAGTGAGAGAGAGGAATAACAATCGTCGTGAAACATAAGGGCAGCGAGACGGGAGATGGATGACTCAATTCAGGAATCATAAATCGCGAGTTTTTTGCCGTAATTATGTTTCGGGTCCTTCACTCGACGTGGAATGGTCTAGGAATAAAAAGGAAATGCGAAATCTTGATGACTTATGATTTCATTAGAGTTCTACAGGATGTCCTATCTAAAAGAAGTGCGTAGTCATGGTAATAACATACAACAACAATAGTAATAATAATAATAATCGTAATAAATTCTTTTAGTATAGATACCGTGTAGTAAGCAAACGATGTTGTTTTATTCATTTGAAAGCCTACACATTAAGCTGAATCGACTTACGTTCCCAACTGTCCGCATTAATGTAATCACATATTGCATAAATCCTTGATGGAGTTTGTTTGTAGGTTACTTTATCTCACTTGGATAAATGAAAAATAATACAGAAATCCTATATATTAAGAGAGGATTATGTGTTTGGCCGTATATGACAAGACAGTTTTAAATGGGAGAATAATAAAACCGCTTTTAACTTTAAAACTTTTTATTCTTTTTCGAGTACGCATTCATAAATTATTTGACAATGCCAATTTTAAATATTAAGCAGTTCAACGTCCATATTGAAGTAATGGGGTTTCCTCCACAGGAGATTACATTTTCTCTATTTGAATACCTCGGGAAGAGCTGAAACGTAGCGTTAACATTTTAAAATATCTTAACGTTTAGATATCCTCGCTGAATTTAAACCGCTATACGGAGAAAAGCATGAAGAATAATATTTTAGCGTAGATTTACGTCTTTGGTTCTAAATCGCTCGAATTTTGCGTTTAAATGTTATATTTAGGAAAAAATGTTATCATTTTATTCATTAGGAGAATAGGCGTCACATTGGACGGTATTTGTTCTACTTAGCATCTTTGCACCTTTTATCGATCCACTTCCCAACCGAGCGACAGCCTTTCCCAACCTCCCTCTTATCCTTAAGCGTTAACAAGGCACAAGGTCAGACACTGGGGAAGGCCTACCAGAAGGAACCTGTGTTTACACATGGGAAACTTTATGTAGCTGCCTCTAGTCAGTAACTATACAAATATCAGGTTTGCTTTAGCTGATTACCCAATAACATTTACCAAAAATGTTTATCACGAAGCCTTGATTTAAAAACTATTTCCAAGAAATAAAAATAATATTGTAGTAACCAATGTGAATATCCAATTATATTATTTTTAAATCTGATGTGGCCACCATATGACTTTATCCATACTTGTAATATTTCTAATAATTCCAAATAGGTTAAATGATAATAAATATTTTAAGGAACTGGGGAAATATTTAAAGACTTTACAAACAGAAATAAACTCAAACTGTAGCCTTCTGATATTGGATATAGCCCCGAATCTCCAACAATTAAGAAAATAAAAAGGAGCGTAATGTGTTTGTGGTGGTGGCAGCTAAAAAATTTAGTTTTTAAAATATCTCTTCAACAATTTATTTTATGGAAAATTGTTTCAAACAAAGGTTGTAGAGAATTAAATTACCTACAACTTTTATGCAAGCACGTTTTTACGTTTATGAAATATAAAAGCACATATATAAAAAAATCTGATGTGGTCACCACATGACTTTCTCTATATCTGTAATATTTCTAAAAATTCCAAATAGGTTACATAATAATAAATATTTTAAGAAACTCCGAAAAAATTGATGACTACAAAGAAGAGAAATAAACTCAAACCATTGCTTTCTGATATTGATATAGACAAAAGCTCCAGCAATTAAGATAAGAAAAAGGAGCGTTACTAAGACGTAACTAAGCGTAAATTGTTAACAACAGTCGTCGGTAGGTGGCGTGGTGCTTGCAGTTAAAAATATACTATATCTCTTATAAAATGCTTTATATAGGAAAATGTTTCAAATAAAAGTTGCAGAAAATTAAATTTTCTATAATATTTATTCCAAAACATTTTTACATTTATGAAATATTAAAGCAAATATCTCAAAATAACGGATGAGTGACAAGAGTGAACACCCACTTTCGATTGACCGATTTTTACCAAAAACTAATACGTCCTTTTCACTTTTATAAAAATGTTAAATATAAAATTTCGTGTTGATCTAATGAATATTGATTGAGTTAGAGCACCCACAAAAACTACACATACATACATACACAAACACACATACATCATCGATAAATGGCCAGAATGTGTTCAGGGGGCCTGAAAACGTGTATTTCCGTTAAAATCTCGAAGTCGATTTTTTCATGAAAACAATACTTTCTCTATACTTCGTATGTGTAGTAAATAAAAACCATACACATGCGTAGCTGTATCACGGGTTACTATTTTGCTTGCATATTGTCTTGAAATACAAGAGATAAATAGTTTAAAACAACACCTGATAACTTTAACTTATACAAAATTTCGCGGATCCTCTATGAAAACGTATTTAAGCATTATAAAATTCTTAATATTATATATGTCAGATTATTTTAGTTCAAACAAATTGAATTTAATAAATACCTCACTGCAGCCAAAAAGTGGTCGAAACGATTTTACGATAAAAATATTTCGCTTTTTCATTCGAATGACATTCATTAAAATGAATAATATTCTTCGAAATTCGTGGAAAAATGCTAAAATAAGGTAAAAGATGGCTCCAGTGCTTTCTAAAACCTTCCATATAACAGCAGGAATAAAGAAAATCTGAAAAAACTCCCATTCTTATTCAGCGTGTGTAGAACAAAAGAAAAACGAAGGCAGAACGAGTTCGCCTTCGTTTTTGCGGTTGCGTACATGCAGGTATTAAATGTCGTTTTTTTGTACCGCCAGCGTATAAATCTGGAAATGGAAAGAGGTGCGTGGATCTCTCTGCCCTCACCCGCATATAGCAAAAAACCTCCGGGCGCTGGTATAGGTCACAACCATATTTAACCTTTTGACTTCTTCTTTAATAAGAGAGACAAATACCCCACCTCAAACAACCGCATAGGATGCAGACTGTAAAAGGGATTCGTGAGGCAATTATTATCGTTATCTTCACGAGTAAAATTCACCAGTATTGGGAGAAATAACTACAGAAAAATTGCCTCACTGTGATATATACTGCAGAAAAACAAATATTATTACTATATCATATTATCATAAAAACTATTGTTTTCAAAGAAGCAGAAAGCGTATCATTTAGCCCAGTTACGGATGGAACCCGTATTAGTTACGATATTTTTCTTCTATTAGTGACGTATAACTCTTTTTAGTGCTATTCGTCATTGCTGAAAAGCACTATTATCTTCGTGATTTCCTTTCCGTCCTTCCGTCCGTACGCATATATCGGGGAAGTGTTGACTAAACAGATTTCAACCAAATTTGGTACATATAATATTCACATAAATTAATGACCAAAGTGGCATATTTGGACAGGATCGACTCAGCAGGGGTGCCACAATTGTAAAGTTTAACTTTTCGGTAATTATGAATTTGGAAGGAATTGGATAAACTGATTTCAACGAAATTATGTATGAAGAGGTCGTGCAACATTAAATAACAAAATCAATATGATTTGTAAATAGATCAGGGCTGTCTCAATATAAATAAAAAACATTTCCTTTAACAAGTGTTTGTGTTGAACTGTCCAGATAAATTTTAACCAAATTTAATTTTAATAACATACACATAATTATAAAACCATATTAGCATATTTAAACCGAATTAGCCAAACAGAGGCCCCACAATTACTAATTAAACTTCCAGTAATTATGGATTTGGAAGGAATTGGCTGAACGGATTTCAATTAAATTTTGTATATACGATTTGTACAATGTACTATAATGAAATCAAGACGTTTAATGCGGAGCTAAAGAGCAGGGCTACCACAGTAAAAACTAAAATAATATTTCTTTTACACATATTTCAAGGGAATTGACCTAATGGGTTTTAAACAAATATAGTATATACATATATATATATATATATATATATATATATATATATATATATATATATATATATATATATAACAACTTACGGAAAAGGAAAGGTAAAATGAATATATGGATGTCAACAAGGTGTTGGGATGAGGAAACCCAGTGAGCACTCACCAATCAGACGACTTCAGGTTGGCGAGGCTCCGGGGATGTCGAAGCGACACACGTAAAATAACACAAAAACACAGAAACATCACAAACGTAAAGCTTTCGGAACTACTCCTTCTTCAGCTACAGAGAGAGAACTGATCATTCCTCATCCCAACACCTTGTTGACATCCATATATATATATATATATAACCTTCATATAAATAAATAACCAAAATAACATATTTAACAGGGCCGACAAAACAGGGTTACCACAATATCAATGTTACAATTCTTCTATAACTATGAATTTTGATGGTATTGGCTGAACCGATTTCAAAAAGTAATTTCGTTTGTAGGGAGAATATAGAATGACAAAACGAAATGAACATGCTTAGAACGGATCTAAAAAGCAAGGCTACCGCAATATATGGAAAATTATTTTCTGATTCCAAAGTATACGATTATACTACGGCGAATTTGACGAAATACAATTCTGTACCACGGGAAACCCGCGTTTGCCGTAAAATAATATAACGATTAAGATCAATGCTCTAACTGCGAACCAACAATAAAACATTAAACCATTTCACGCATTAGTGGAATCTAGCTAAGTGAGATTCTAGATTTCAGTTCACGAAGGAATAATTCTGTATAAGATTCCTAATAACGCATTATTTCTCAGAAAATAGATTCCGCGTCAGTTGAATTGAAAATTGTTTTTACACTGAATTAGAGTATGATGTAGGAAACATAACTAAAATATATAAAAAACGTTTACTCACCAAATAAAGTGGCAATGTTCGGAATTATATACAACAGTCCACTGAATCGGAAACCTGAAAAATAAAATGGAACTATGAATAAAACACAATCAAGGAACGATAGAATTAAATTCAATTTTATCAGGTATATGGTTACTAAGGTAGTCAAATAATTTGACTAAGTATTCATTGGAAAATTTTCATTTTTTTAAATAATTTGCATAGTAAGGAAGTTGATACGAAAGAACAAATAGAATGAAAATTATTCTGACAATGCTAATCATTTCATTATACAAAATTTTACGTAGTTTAATGCTCTCTCTTCGGTATTCAGAATAAAACAATACCCTCAAAGGTTGACGAAAGTTACTTCTTAATGTTATACGCAGGGATTTTTAAATATGTATTACTTTTTACAAATGACTTCCGTCTCTATATCAATTTAAATTACCGAATAATTCAAGTAAATAAATAAATTGACGTTTGTGTGTTTGTGTAAATACATACAGTGAAACCTCGATATAGCGAGAATGTATGCATATGCATTGATGCGGTTGCTAAATAATGTTCTCTAACTGATCAGAGACATAACTAGTTTCCTAATCTAGTCCTTAAGTGAAATGGCCCTGGCACCTTTAGTCGTGTAAGAAATTCTGAATTACAGTACTGCTTCAAATGCAGCTTTTCATGGATCGAATATGCCCTGTGTAAAAAAAATTCAACCCACATAAATTAATATATTCTCTCGCGTATAATGCCTAACATTAAGTGCACACCTCTAAAGAATTTATCCCGCTACTCAGCTAAAATACTCTGCCCAGACATACAAAAATAACCTTCAATTATTATCTAGCTTTCGTTCGACGATGTTTCTTTTAATTGTACCATGACAAGTTATGCACATATAATACAATACAGGACGCATTTATAACGCTTTTCTCGGACGAATATGACGCGCGAGTGTTTTTTGGAACCTCCATTTTACGACCGATTCTGTTCAACAAACTCTCACATTAGACCATAATTGATCTATTAAAAAAACGATGAAATATATCATAAATAATTACCATAGAATCTTCCGAGAAAAAGTATGAATATTTGAATCCTTTATATCCATCCGTGCAAAAAATAAGCATACTATAATCACCCGAGTAACGCTAAGCGTTACACTCATCAGCGCCACCATTAAGGAAAGTTTTGCAAGAGAAAAAAACGCTCTCCTACCACCAGCGGCATGACTGATATTCCATCCAGAAAAATCATCTTATTACATGAACTCTGCGAAGGGAGAAGACTTAGGATGCTTGAAAATAAATCCAAAAATGTTTTTAAAAAAGAAAAATCTTTAATATTATGACGCGAACCCGGTTTATGAATCTTCTGGGATTCGAGGAGAGGAGATGGAGTAAGACGGTTGGGGAGAGGGAGAGAGATGGGTGTGAGAACTGAATGGTTGGGCACCCTTGAGGAAGAGGGAAAGGGGACGTATAAAAATGGAATAAGGGGAAAGGAGCGCAAATTACCGAAGTTTGCGGTCTCAGAAAAGAGTAAGGGTGATTGCAATTTCGGGCGTGAGCGAAGAGGTGAAGCAGTAGTTGGGAGGTGGAGGTGAGATGCGGGAGGGTTTGAAGAGAAGAAATTAAGCGAGAAGGAGGGTTGGTGGAGGGGAGGGAAGAAAGGAAAGCTAGGAAGATGAATGAAGCGATGGGGAAGGGAGACAGCGGAGGGAATAGGAGGGATAAAGGGAAGGAAGGATCAGGAGGGGTATGCGAGTGAGAAAAACTGGGGAGAAACAATCAGATTGGAAAAGGGATAGAGAGTGAGGGGAATGCCCAAATGGGAGGTTTGTTGGTGAGGATGCGGATCGGGGTCATGAAATGGCGACGAATGATAGATGGAAAAGAGGGTGGGAATTTTAAAAACCAGGAACTGTTCTGGAACCGTTAAGGAACGGGAACGGAACAGTTTTCTTTTAATTACTCGGAACCGAACCAGGAACGAGTTATAAAATTCAAGGTCAGAACTGGAACGATCCGGACTGGAACGTGTATGACAAATCGTTAGATACTTATGGAAATGCTAAGAAACGTACATTAGTTGTAGATCTGAGCATTAGAGAGTGGACTATGCGGAAGATTGTGGGGCAAAATCTTTTGGTGTGTATAGAAAATCTAACAATTTATATCACTGCATTTAGAAGTGCTGAACTAAGCACAAAAACATATAATAAACCAAGTGAGCAGTGGTCTTTTGGAAAATGACGAGCTTCGTCGGAACTAAAATAAAGTCCAAGGTTCTAATACATAAAATATTTTTATTATATCGTAATCGTACTATTAAGTTTTATATGTTTTTTCAAATTTTTATTTCCAAAAATATACTTCTTTAGGATGGCAAAAACAAAACTAAACATTCATATATCTACCTTTTAAAAGAAAGAGTCAAGCCTGGAACAAAATATTTTCGTAGTTATAAATTGAACCCACCAGCAAGTTTATGCTCCGTTGCCCAGTTGAAATACCTCGATTTTTGCAACAATAGCAGCATTTAGCAAAAATGGGGATTTTTTCTAAGAATATGAAATTTGGATAAAACTTCCGATATAAATGAGTCTCAAAAAGACATCCCAATATAATACAAAACAAAAAATGTTAGTATGTTCAGACAAACGAGCGTATAAATAACATGCTCAGAGCAGGAAATCGGTTATGAAAAAAGCGAAACGAAAAGACCAGAGAGACCTCGAAAGAATGTAAATATTAAAAGTAAAAATTTAAAAATGGAACGATTAATCTGAGAAGATATAAAGGGAAGAGGAATAAAATATTATCTCTAAGAAATAAAAACACTTGAGTTTTCAAATGTTGGAAACTGTGGGCTACTTGCAGCATACATTTTAAATAATACGTGCTTCACTTAACTTGGACAAGAATTTCATTGAAGCAATTTTAGATATTGCATTTATAAGAAATCAAGCAACAAAACAAAATTAATTTTAGCACTTCAGTGTAGTCATACATAAAGAATTACAACAATATGTATTTATAAGATTACAAAAAGGAATCCTACTATCTTGATTTAATTAAGGATATAACAAAACTTTTCACGTTTTGTTTACGTATAACTTTCTATCTTCACTTCCGGGTTTGCTTAGATTGTTCAAAAGTAAGTTTCCAATGAGTTAGGAATGAATTACATTTTTATCTATATAACAGAATGTCTTTATGGAAATGCAAATAATGTAGATATATAGGGTGTATATAAAATAGTGTCACAAAATTTATTCGTGCACACACATACATACACAGATTTCAATCCAATATGATCGATTACCAGAGTTATTTAACCTTTAAACGGGCAATCTTAATTTGTACCGTAACCGGGCAAGTGGGGTCAGATTTGACCCCATAGATTTAAATAGTTAACAACTTAACTAAAGGAGTATGGATTATTTATTTTAATATAATAATAATGAAATGGTTAAGAAATACTAATGTTGCATACAAATTTAAACATATTTGTTTATTGTTGATTTTGGTAATTCATTTATTTCCTTACAATGAGGCGAATTTGAATATAATGGTATGAAAATAACTACAAAATAAAATTACAATTTTTATGTAACATTTTTTACACTTACAATAATATATATAATCTCCACAATTTTACATATATACTGTAGCTATTAAAAATTCTTGCACTCATTATATATAGTTAGTTTCTCACTGTGCTGCTCGCATATAAATTGATTGCATGCTGTATCGGCACTTTCCTATCTCTTTTCCTGTCACACATCTAGCATCTTCCCCTCTTGGTTGCTGTCACACTGTCAATCTCATTTGATGCTATTTTAATACCACACATTTCCATTGCTCTTCTTATGGCTAGATGAAGATTTGGTATTTCATGTGCTCGTTGTTTCAATTAAGGAATAAAAAGTTCTTTTCCAAGTATTTGTTAAAACATTTTACGCTTACCTTCCCACAGCGAAACAATGTCATTATGCTCAATATTGTGTTCAAGTAGGACCAAGCTGTTATAAGCAGCGATGTCAAGCTAGTTCATAAATAGTAGTAGAGAACAAATAGTAATTAGTAGGCTGTCAAAAAACTATGAGAATTAAAGATACGGGTAAAGTAAGGAATAACTGCACGACCGTCACTATGAGAAGTGAACTGTGAAAAGCGTGGTAAAAATGCAGAAGGACCTAACCATACATATTACTATGTGAAGATTTGCTACATTATTGAAAGTTCAAAGATCACATTGTCACGCCAGTAAATGAAGCCCATTTCTGCCCTTTTGAATTGGAAGTGTCTACAAAAGAAACTTTCAGAGGTGCTTGATACACAAATTTTATCTTTTTCGAGGATGATGTTTGAAGACATTGTTCAGGTAAGATTACAACAAGAAAAGAGACAACAGCATATAGAAAGTAAAATATTAATATTTCATTCATAAAATGTTGCAATTTATTGCAAGTAATAAGTAGTAATAAATTTCTTCGCTCTATAGAGAAAATAATTACTATTTATATCTCTTTCTGACCATGGAAAATCAAAGAATAACAAACTCTAGCATCAATTACAAAAATAACAGAAAAATGACAAGAGGCTTCCACAGATAAAATTTCGAATTCACAATTTTATTCACGGAATCGCTAAGGAAATAAAATGCCGCAATATTATTATTTATCCTATGAATATAAGTATCATTTACATGATCTTGCATGAAAAATATATAATAAATTACAAAGAACTCACATGGGTTTTGGTAACATTACCAGGCAAGGGGGGACAATAATGACCCCAATCTTACATTTATTACTTGTCTTTTTATATGAAACAAATTATAATAATTTTCATTCACATTGAAGGAACTTAGTAGTAAACAAACACATACAAAATCGAGAAGTTGCATAAAGTAAAACTTTTCACAATAATAAGCAAAACAACTGAGTGGGGTCAAATATGACACTGCTTGCCCGTTTAAAGGTTAAATCTGTATACTACACAATACATACGACGTATTACATGCTACCTATATAATAATTTAACTTAATTGACAAAATATAACGGCAAAATATAGTCGCCACTATGCAAGTATATTCATATATAATTATATATATATATATATATATATATATATATATATATATATATATATATATATATATATAGATAAGTACGTAAAGGCATTAAATAAAAAATGATATTAGAAAAACAACTCGACGAAGAATATCCATGATCAAAAACTAACTAAAGCTGTAGCAAGAAGGAAGTGGAAGCAGAGAGAAGGAAATTAAAGGGTGGATAGAGAGAGGTTAAAAATAGTGAGGAAGGAGAAACGCAAAGGGAGTGTGGGGAGGGAGGGAATGCAAGCAAGAGGAGGTCGGGAAAGGCGGGAAAAAATGAATGGCGTAAACGCGGCCACAATTCACTTTTACCGGGGGGCGTGGTCTCAACTCATCGTGAGATGAAGGGGTGGCGCCGGGGCCGTATTTTCGAATTCTGGGCGCGGGGGCCCCGGGCATAGCAAATTGACCGCGTGAGAGAGGGACGAACCGACCGACCGACCAAGCCAACCACTCCCCCTTCGTCACCCGCAAGCCGAATTTCGATTCTCATCAGCAACCGTGGGATGGGGAGGAGGGAGTATGGCATGGGATGCGGATTGTTGGGTCGCGAAGGGGAAGCGAAGAGAGGGGTGAAGAGGGGTGAGTTGGGCGTTAAAGAGAAGGATTGACAGAGGATGAAGAGAGGGAAACAAATAAATCACAATATAATAAAAAGAGCGAGTGAATAGAGCAGGCGTTAATGCGATAACACAAACTGTTTTTATTCGTTAAAAAATAAATTTTGAGCACGTAGTTATTAAAGGAAAACTAAGTTAGTTATCGTTGTCCTCTGCACTTTAATCTCCAGTTTAATGTGGTTGTGAGAAATTCCAAGATAGAATGAAAGAGAACTTAACATTAAACCTAATAATCCATTTCAGCAACATATTTCTATTAAAAGAATACGAGCATTTTTATGCACGGTAAATGAGACACCACGAAGCAGTATGAATTCAAAATATTATACTGTTTTCATTCCTATAATTTCGAATAGTTAGGACCTAAAGTGGATTCAGCATGCAAATTAAGCATAAAATAATAAAAAAATTTCGTACCACTGCTTGGCATTATTGCGACTGCAAGAGCTAGGTTAATGTTAAGGAGTGGTACATTCATAATATTTTCCCTAGGTAAAGTAACTAATATTTTAGATTTTTCATTTTTTATAGAAAAACCTTTTAGCTGTTCTCCATTACAACTACACCACGATAAAATATATTTCAGACCCCTTTTACAAAACTTTAGTATTTAAATGATTTTAATCTAATGAAATGGAGCAATAAAGATCTTAGATTTCATATACCTAGAAATCAAAGTAAGTTTAGGCAAACCAAAAACTCTTTGGTCAGATAATTTAATGGATTTTTAATTTATTTCAAGGAAAATTAAAAAAAGAAACAATCAGGAAAGGACTTTTTAGAAAATTCATCTCCAGACGCAGGAATGCCTGACGGTAGAATATTTCTATATGATGATCGCAGACTGATCAACGTGAAGCATCGATGTTTTCATTGCTCCTTTAACCCTCGAGCAATTAATCTTTACGCAAGGTAGTTTATTTTCACTGACATCGTAACATGCTCCACAGCGAGGGGTAGATTAAACTGAAGCTACAAGAAAACCGCATTATGGACGCTGAGGATAGGACGCCGTGCAAAACGCGTATACACAACGAAGATTTGGCATAGTCTTTTTTATTCATACAGGAACATATGCATGAAACGTTATGAAATGAGTACCACCACAAAAGAAATTTTGAATTATTAAATATAAAGACAGTCGAGCAATGGGATTCACCGACTAGGTACGTCATGGTTTGGCGTATTAATTACCTTTAAGATGAATATTATAAATTAAGAGATATTAATAGAGTATACTTAACTATCACATTTAATTATATTACCGTATCTATATTTATGTAAGTGTTTAAACGCTCTGTGAGCTTTCCACCTTGAAAAAAAGTCAATCGTTTTTCTCCAAAAGTAATGATTAATGACAGTATAACAGCGCATTCTGAATTCTGCGAAATAGGATAAACTGTGTTCCGTAGCTACAGTTTGATTCCCAATTGAAAAGAGAAACCTACATTCATTAGGAAGAATGTATGGAAATGACACAAAAGAAGATCTTTCCTAGAAGTTATAAATTATTGCCGTTCATATTTTTATTTATAGGAAACTTGTAACATTTTCACTAAAGAATATGATCAATAAAATCAGTCATGAATAAAAAGAAAACAAAACAATGAAAAATATAGGAAAATAACGTTTTAAATTATCGTGACTCGAATAAACGTTCTCTTGTCAGGTATGACAGGTTATTCTTCCTGAATAAGACTGAGCAGCGAACTCAAATAGATCTTCAATGCGTATATTAATTGGAATTCATTGAAATATTGTTTAATTGGAGCTCCAGCGCTTGATATTTTAATGCTGTGCTGAAATTTTATTTTTTATTGCCAAGGTGAATTTTTACGAAAAAGGCCCTAACAGATAAAGACCGTATACACCAGGCATATAAAATAGCGGCCTTTTCTGTGCCTTATTGTGGCCATAACTCGATTTTTTTCAAAACCAAATCATACGATATTTTATATAAATATTAAATTTTTGTGAAATAGAGACAAGATTTTTTCTTATTTATTGAAGTACAATAGAAGGAGGTTTCTAAATTATCGTTTTTTTTTGCAAAATAGACGTCCAATCATCTGAAAAAAGTCTATTTTTCCCACAATGTCCCTCACTAAAAACTATAACCCTTATGCGGCCCTTACATAATATCCATTGCATTAATGCGGCCCTGATGCCCTTTCGAGTTTGATATGTCTAGTATATAGTATTCGATATACTTAGTCTATGAGAATTGGTACAAATAAGGAAATTACATATCTATTTTACATTTTCGCCTAGCACTAATTTCTCGTGTTTTATAAAATAGTTATCTGAGTTGTGGAAACGAGTTATGTTTTTCTATCTAAACCTTAACCGGCCGAATTACAGCGGTAAATTTCTGTATCAGATGTCTCTTACCACCAAACAGTTTACGGTAATCATTGCATAGCCAAAAATAACTTTAAATACTTACACGAAACTATCTACATAATTCTGTCGGTTTCCATACATTCTTAACAATACGCTGAGACAAACCGTGTTATATATTTTTTAATAGAAATGTAACATGGTTTTCTTAGTTCTGTTTTGACAAAGATACAATACACAAAGCTGAGCATAAAATTGTTCACTAGTTAGAATCTACTTTCGGAAAATTACCGCTGAAGACAGCTGCATTGTAGCCAAAACGCGTATCTGGTATTTTGTAATCTGGTTGTAGCTTTTGGAGATACTTGAGATAAGTGCTATTATAGTTTTTTCATAATTAAATGCTTATTTTTGAATTCGCATAATTTTTGGCAATAAGCTCGTCGAGCTTCATCAATGTATTTTTTTACCAATCCTCGACAAATGTGGAAGACAATATTACAACGAGAGTAACTTCATAATTCCAAGGCTCCTTGTCGAGAAATCAATGTGAAACTTCTATAATTACTACCATCACCAACATCATAGGTAATCTGTCCGTAGAGAGGTCAGTGATAATTGCTGTTTAAACCACTTCTTGTCCCTACTTCCCGTATTTCTCTTGTTAGCTCAATTTCCTTTTTCAGTCGTCTATCAGCTGCAATCTTTTCCTTCTTGTTTATATTTTTCCTGCCAGTTTTCCTTGTAACACGTCTCTCTCTCTCTCTCCAAAATTTCTCCATATTTTTACTTATTCAAAACTCTCTGATGTTCTTATCAATATATTTATAAGAGAATGTACATGTATATGTATACATAAGATTACACTGATATATATTTCTCTCATGGCAACTTGGTAAACATATTTTGTGAATTAATATTGTAAATTTTAAACAAATATTTGTTAAATACATAAATCTCAAACTCTTGGTTATTTACTCTGTATTAATTTGTACTGTGTAAATCAAATTCTGTAAACAGTAATACTGATGTAAACAAATTTTAATGGTTAGGTGGAAGAGGGGGCTACATAACCTCAACCTCGTCAATAAAGATATTTTTCTTTCTTTCTCATGTGATATTCAATTCAGTTCGCCTTCCTCTTTCTTATAATCTGTAAAATTATTCTCCCCTCCTATTTTTCTTATTACTTCCTCATTTTTAATCCTATCTGTCCATTTTATCTTCGGCGTTTTCCCCATGCCTCCATTTTGATGTTTTTCAAGTCTGTATATTATATAATTTTTCCTGAGTGTCTATTTTTAGGCGCGCTTTACTCCCAGCACGAGCTTCGGTATTTCCATCCGTTTGTTCGTCAGTCCGCGTCATCGAACGAAACGCGCCCATTTGTGGCACCCTGTTCACTTTCCTGACTTATTTTAATTCGTACAGCGATACGTGCACCGCACAAGAGATATTATGCGCCATGTCTAGACTAAAATAGTTGGACGCCTGAAATTTAACCAAATTGGAGCAAATGAACTTTCGGAGATGGAAAAGAAAAGGATAAAGAGAGAGAAAATAAAAGGATAAAAGAGATCGATAAGGAGGCAAAAAGAGAGGAAGAGATTCCGTAGAACTGAGGGCTCAAAAATGCTGGAGGAGAAAGGAAAACAAGCGCGTTAGTGTTTTTTCTGAGAGTCGGCAAAAAAAAACGCTTCTCCGTGAGGATGGAATTGGAGCCAAGGAAGAAAAATAAAATGAGAGAAAATTATTTCTTCTTTTTCGGACGAAACCGGAGAGGAAAACTAATATAATATTACCTAGCATCAAATTAGAGTTCCTTGTTCGAACCAAAAAAATGTACTTTATTCGCGACAATCTTTAAGGATACTCGTAAGGGAATCTCTTCATTATATATCATTCCGCCCTTTTTTCTGCACTCCTTAAGTCAACTGTTCCCTTGGGATGGTCTTTTTTGCAAGGTATTCTCCGGGAATACGAGTTCACAAAAATATCCATTGTTTTGTAAAAAAAATTGTTATAAGAACAATTTTCGCATAAAATCCAGTTTCGATTGCTTTGTTTATAAAAAGCAAAGACTCTCAGTCAGAATATTTGAAATAAAAATTGGATAAAACTTCTGAATGTGAAAATAAGGCCTATTCGCTAACTCTACAACAAGTTAATATTATATCGAGGTTATGGAATAGAGTTATCATCCTTCAAGTTTAATGTTTTCTTTCCATTATCTTACACATTATGTACACTGATTCAATTCTTGGTTTTATGAGAATATTAAACCTACATTGTGCATTACATAGTCGATTTATAAAGCCGGATTTTCAATATGCAACGTCGCAAGATCTTTAGGTTCTTAAATCTCCAACTTACTCATATATTGGAGGATAAGAGTCAAGAACCTTCAATTAATACACTTTTAAAATCTCTTTTGCGCTCTTATAACATTTAACTGCAGTGCAAGGTATCGTATACAGTAGCTAATTGTAACATCTCTAACAATGTTTTAAATGCATCTCTTAATATCGTCATGTAACGGTTTTGATTCGGTTTTATTGGAAAAATTACGATGCTTCATTAGTACCGAAAAGAAATAGCCTATTGTAGGATGTTCATATTATAACGACAAGTAAAAAAATTATATAGTCATTCTAAAATCATCTCACAATAATAATTCTTATATTTTGTATCTTAAAATTTATTATAGAATGATATAGGAAAAACGTCGTTGAAATGATATGATAGGTTTGGAATATAACATGAATCTTACAGGCTAATATTCAAATTTGCTAACTAAATATAGGCACTTAAACATTAAGATTTTCCTAACAGTGTCTAGTAAAAACAATGTTCACAAAATACCCTAAACAACATAGGCTATTCACTGCTGCTTTAGGTTCACGCCCATCACGAATTCTACCGAGATACACTATATGGGCGGTAAAATTTCAAATAAACCACCTGCAGACGCATCATCCTGAATTCGGTGGAAGGGAAATATGATTTTCATCTCCGCAGGTAACTAAGAGAGCCTCGGGAAACGTTCTCGCCGTATTTTTCAATTTTTTCTTTCCAAACATCAGTTCATTGGCAGGGGAAAATGTCGGTTCCATGGCTAGGAAGGCTGGATAGAGGGCGGGGGAGGAGACTGAAGGCAGGCAGCCTCAAAGGGGGATCACCTTGGATATCTCCCAGGAAATCAAAACAAACACTGGGTATCCACTTACCATTGGCTGAAGGTTTTCGGGTTTTAGTCTGAGGAAGAAACGAGGGGAAGGTGATGTAAAGAACGGAAATGGTGGAGGATGGTTTGTGCTGGAAGCGGAGAGAGGGAAAGAGGTATAAGGGAGGCTGCGGGGAGGCTGGAGAGAGGATGGGGGAGACGAAAGGAGGGTTCCAGAGAACAAAGGGTAAAGTGTATCCTGTTCTACTTCTCCCTGAGGCAATAGCAAACACCAACAGCATCGATTTTTCTTCCCCGTCATTCCAGTTGCCCTTATTTCCGGCGAGATATTCGACTCATATATTCCGAAACGATAAATTCGTGTGGGTGTATGCATGTGCGTAAGCATATGTACTAATGTGTATATATGCAGTTACATACATTCACGCATACATATACGTTTCAATATACATTTAAGCATATACCTCGGTTAAACAAGTTTTCAGCATATTGCTGATAGTTCAGTAATGCAGCGTTTCCCATAAATGCGAATAAATTTCTTTTATTTACACAATGACAAATGTCGTAAATCGTATATATCATTGTTTCCCTACCTATGGTTCGCGAACCACTTTTGGTCCGCGAAGGTTTTGTTGGTGATCCGTGGATGTTTCTAAAATCGGTATATTTTTAGGCCACACCTCATATTCAGCTGGAATTGTTTTTGGGAAAAATTAAGAAAGTTGTACAGTATCGCAGGCATTGAATATTTTTATTAATGGCTGTTTTATCTAAACATTTTCTCACTCCTTCATAAAACTGTAAGCCATGATGTGGTCGCCAGGGCATGAATGGGTTGCTGAAGTGGTCAGTGAGGTTCAAAAGGTTAGGAAACACTGGTATATATAAATGTATCGAGAACAACATCTAAGGTGTTAGCATATCTCTCATTTATATATATTTTAAAATGGCCTTCCATCTCAAGCCAAATATCCTGTTTTAAGAAAATATGGCAGTTAAATGCTATAGTGTTATGAATTAAAACTAAACATTAAACTAGCATTTGAATAATAGGGTGAAATTCTGTCCTAAGAAAATAACGATTGAATTATAATATTTTGCAAAGTCACTTTTCTTCACTTTTTACTTCTGCGATCCACTCTGGCGTAGAGTCGGCCTATGAATAACCTAGTCATTTATCTCCTGAATTCATTTGCCGATTTATGCATTGCTATATTAGTTCAAATATGATAAACTAGTGTATTGCCCGTCATATGACGGGCGTCAGCTACTATATGGTTAAAAAACCCGTTGCAAGACTGGTAATCCTACTGAAACAATACTTACACATACAATACATAGACAAGTAATCGTAACTCATTATTATTGATAATCATAAAATAAGTTTATTTTTCTAGTGTAATTGCCGTTGAAATTCAACAGGAAACTTAGAAATGAATAATAACATCTGTAATTATTGAGTAAGAGCAGGTATAAAATTTTCCAAAATAGAGATTCTGGAGAATTTCTTTCTTATTCTTGTTTTTTCCAATGATGAAATCCTTTTCTAAAATGAAGTAATAATAATAAATAAATAATCATATTCCTTCTCGCTGCCCCTCTCTACCTCCCTCTGTATCCCTCATTTCCTCTCTCTTGATAATCTTCACTTTGGCAAAACAATACTTATTGTGCTTGATTTATGCTTTATTTTCTTTTATTCATTTATTTGTTTTTTTATTTTATTCATTTATTCCTTATTATATTTTATTCATTTTTTTCTCCTCTTTCTTATTTAGTCATAACAATGTTAATATATATTCATTGTGTCATTTTCATATGTTCATTCCATCAATAATCTATTCGTATTGCGCCAAATTTTCCCTGATGTATTGCTTTATGCTTTTCATGTATTTATCTTTTGCTCAAAATTTTGTTTATTGGTGTTTTTTGTTAATCTAAGTAAGTTTCGTAGGTTTTTCACAACCTCCTCCTGCAGTGGGTTATTATATGGATTTCATCATTCAGCAGTCCTGTTTATTTCCACAAAATTACATCTTCTCTTTTCCAATACTTTTATTACTTGTATTTACATAATGTTCTATGTATTATTGTATATGTTTCATGACGAGGGGTTAGGTGGAAGATGGGACTTCTTAGTCTCAATCTCGCCCCAAATAAAGACCAAATCAATCAATCTTCCCTTCCCTCTATCCCTCTCTCTGCCTCTTTTCTCCCACCTTCCCCCTCTCTCATTCCCTCCTGTCACAATAGCTCTCCCTCATTTTCTCTGTCTCCTTCTTTCCCTTTCTTTCCGTCCTTTTCTAATTCTTTACCTCCCTTACTCTCTATGTAACTTCCAATCTATATCCCTTCCTTCCTATCTCCCTTCCAACATCCTTCTTCGTCTTACTCTACATCTATATAGAGGTTTAGATACCGTTTAAAAGCCGATATGTTCTCGAAATATTTATTTTTATTTTATTTTTTATTTATTCAATAATTCCACATACAGCTTTAGTAGCCATTTTACAGTGGAATATGTTAACAATAACAATAGACGAACACATACATCCATGCCCTAGGTGGAGAAAAACCCACCTAGGCGGGATTCGAACCCGCGACCTTCGGATTGGCAGGCGAGGACGTTACCCCGCCACCACCGAGACCGTGATATAATTGTTTAAATGTTTAAATGAGAGATTTCGAACAGTAAGCGAAAAAATATGGGTATAAAAAGAAACTTCATTAATTTTCCTAAAAATATAGTTTAAATTCAAAGATCGTACGTGGAATTTTTCTAATTTTAATTTTCAAAAGAATAAAAACCTGCACTTAACAAAGTCTCTTTTTACGTGATATCTTACGGGAAATGGAAATCGCCCCCACAGGAGTCGAACCCCGGCCCTTTTTCGTAATTTATTTTCCTCATTTAATATTTAAATCTGAATCAAACATTCTTGCGAAATTTCACCTTCCACCTAATCAAGAATTTTGTTAAAAACGCGTTAAAATTTGCCATTGATAACGTCAGCTTTAGGCACAGAATAAGGCTTTTATAATAGAGATTTTGTAAAGTGTGCACAACCTTTGCTCATATACGTCCGTGTGTAGCTGATTATTTCTGTAAGACTCTACAATTCACCGTTAAAAAAATATATTTTTTAATCCGACGGACACAGCACCGCAAAGTTTTGTCTCTTTTTCCCTTCTCCGGCTCTTCAGTGCATAGCGTGGAGGAAATTGAGAATTAAAATTCGCCGATTCCTTTGTAAACGTAATTTTTATCTCGCGACGCAAATAATAATGTAGTCTTGTGATGTGAGCGGAACCTTTTGAAATTTCGAGACGACATTTCAAAAACACTTCCGTGGAAATTATTCAAATTTTTTTCGGGTATCAAAAACGCGGCGCGTACGAAACAGCATTCGAGCCCCTGGCGAAGAATAATTAAATAAATATTATCTTTCGGGAGATGAAACTCGGTGAAAACAGTCGCACAAAGCATGCGCCAAAGAAGCAAAGACAAAAATTAAACATCCTCAAATAGAACCGGATAAATATCTTTGTTCCCTGGAAATATCCTGTGAATAATTTGTTTCCGTTCCGTTTATATTTAAAAAAATCGCTGGCGGACTTACATTAACAAATATAAGGCGTCTAAAAAGAAGAATTGCCAAGAATCTTATTGGTAATTGAAAACATTATGTTATAATTACATTCATCAGCAATGTAATAATGCTTTATTATAATCATTAATGCGATAAGTGCTATGTTTAACAGGATGATTTTGAATTTACCTTGACGCAACTATTGATGCGTGAAGTGAATTTTGTGACGAAACTAGCCACCAAATTTCATTTTGGGAAATAACAGTTTACAGCTTACAGCCATCTGCATAGATCATATTATCCCAAATATTTCTAGCTTTGGCATTCTCGCCATTTGAGAGGGAGGGGTTTTCTTCAACGTTCTCTTGGAGGACGTCAGTTGGGGCTGGTTGTTACTAGTTTGGCTAGCCCGGACCCAACTAAGAAAAATACCCGCGTTCAGAAACAGGAAAAATTATCTGGTTGAATATCCTCCCAACAAGTAGAAGACCCGGGTTTGATTCCTAGTCAAAGCAGATTTTTTTTCTGTGTTCAAAATATTTTCCAAAAATTACAGCTTATGCCCATCTGCATAGATCATATTATCCCATCACTTTGTAATATATCACAATGATGCCGTAAAAAATGTAATCGACGCCAAAGTTAAAGTAATGAACGTATAAAAAAACTAAATTTAAACTCCTGATATTTATATGAAGCTTGTCGAATCATTATTTTTATTAATATGGAATTTCGAAAGCCATCGCTTGTATTTGTTCTCAGAATATGAATGTGAAAGAGATATTTTAACTCGCAGGTGTCGAGGATCTCAATACTACACCAATTCGTGTATCGGCAGATAAAAATATACAATGGACAGACGCAGCATTAAATTAACAAATTCAAGGAAAAAAATAAAGTAGGAAGATTCATACTAAGATCATATCGTACAAGGAATATAAGCTAAATAAAATAAATATTAAACACCATTTCCAGGAAAAGAATAGTTTCAATATATAATAAGATAACATTGGAGCACACTGAAAGTGGAGGAGGATAATAACAAAGAGCGCCTAAATTGAATGCAAAAGAGGAAGTAACGATAATGAATGGAAGGAGAACAATAAAAAGAGATTTTGACAGGAAGGGAGAAAGAGAGAGAGAGATAGCCGGATCAATTCCTTTATCATGATGAGATAGGAACATCACAGGCTGATCTCCCATACGAATTAAATGGATAGATATGGAGGAGAGCCGTGAAGGAAGGCAGAGAGAAAATCAATAAAATAGTGGAAAAAAGGGAAAGAGAATAAAGAGAAGGGAGTTTTGACGTCATGAAGTAAAACAGAAGAGTAAATAAAGATAATAGCATAAAGGCTAAGTGGAAAACAGATATAAATAGACACAAATAGAACAAATTACATATAGAACTTTATTTCTTGTTTTAAGTTTATGAGGTAACCATAAGATTCCGTCTTTGGTTGAGGTCGACGGCCTCGTAATTTGATATATAAATTCTCCTTAAAAGCATTATATCATCAACTAAGGGGTCCGCCTTTACGCGCTACGCGCGTCAACCCCGCACCTCGATCCGCTTGTGAAACCCTTATCTTCCTTCTTTCGGCGTAAATTTAAGGTAGAAAAGTATATCTAGCAGTATTTTTGGATTTCTCTCTCAACCTTCCTCCCACTCCCTCCTCTCTCCCTCTTTCACCCTCTCATCCTCTACTTCCTTCTATCCTTCCTTATACCTCTCCCATCAAACATTCCGCTTTCCCGAACTTCTGCTTACCCTTATTCTCTACCTCCCCTCTGCTCTTTCTTCTTCTTTTTCTCTTTCACTCTCTTTCCTTATACTCCCATCTTCCTCTGTTACCCCAATATGGCCCTATGTAGTTTTATGAGTACGCAACAATTCTGGTTGATCTTGGCAACGAAACGGCTCTGATATGGACCGACATTACACTAACGTATTATTATTAAAGACGCTATATAATAATGTTTTCTATTTAAAAGCAGTGAACTCGTTGTTATGAGAGTCATATATCCTATTGTTAAAAAATGGAAATTTTTCCATATTTTTTGGGTCAAAAACAGTTTTTCCTCTCATTCAACTAGGATTAGATTTCTGTTTACAAAAACTATAAGCCTCAGTCTTTCAGCTATAAAAACGTTCCTGTCCCGAGTACCTATATTAATTTAACTAATTTAAAAATGCAGCTTTATATCATGCTTTTTTATCGATGGTAGAATTAAAACAACGGGGTCGGAAAAAGACATTCATTACTCCTCAGCAGCTTATTATATATCAACTAAAGTTGTAACATGTGTAGAAAACATGTCGAACACCCTATCCTAAAACTAGGGCATCTCATATTTGCAGGATTTTAAAGATATTGTCCGAACAAACGTACAGACGGACAGACAAACTGAATAGCGATTTTTTTAAAGCGCTTAAAAGAGGAAAAGGAGAGGGATGGAAAGAGAATTTGGAAAATTAACCTATGAAAAAATCCTTCCAAAGGCGAATGGTACTGATGTTAGATATGCAAAATCTAAACAGGGCCATAGAAACATAACATAATCATACAGATAAAGAAGGTAAGGAACGAAAAGAAGGCAAATAGAGGGAAGCATATGACAATTATGGAATGACGTACAGTGAAAGCGGAAAAATTAATACATTTATTTCTAAAAAATTGACTCCTGAACATTACTTCCTCTTAAAACGAGAAAACTAACGAGTGAATTAACTGTAAATGCATACATTAGTGGCCATGATTGGATTCGAACCTACGATCCATAAATTTGGATTCAAGCATATCCATCTCACCTCTAACCAGCCTTTAAAAATTAAGAGGAAAATGTGAAAAGGAGAAAAGCGAGAATAGAGGCGAGCCAGTTATATGAATAGGAGGCAAACAATGGCGACAGGGATACAACCAACCCCTCCCCCTAAATCCCCGCCAACCCCATTGCTTCAAAGGAGCTCTTTTCCTCATTCCTACCTGGAAAAGGAAGAAAAGAGAGGCGGTAGAGGCAAAGAAGAATTCCAAGCAAACAGAGATAGGAGGTGCGAAGAGGAAAAGCTGCAGAGGGAGGGAGGAAGGGGCGCTGAAGTTGGAGGGAAGGATTCTGAAAGTTCAGGAGAGGAGGGGAAAGCTACAGAAATGGAAGGAAACGTTGGCGAAGAGATGGAAGAGAACGCAGGGAGAGAGAAAGAGAAGGGGGGATAAACGCGGATGGAAGGCACTTTAGGAGAATCATAAGAAGTTATTTAAAGCGTGGGAAGAATAAAGAAACATATTATGGACGAAACGCGGAAAGAAGTGGAGAAGAAAGAGATAAAAAAAATATAAAAAAACGGATATTATAAAAAGGAAAAATGAAAATATTACGGCAGCTCATTCATACATACATTACGATATATCATTGTTCGAAGCTAATTTTCTCAAAAGAAATTAGTTTGTACTTGGCTAAATAAATTACATTTATTTGCCAAATTTTTATTAAACGCGATCCTGAATTGGCGCACGCTGAATTTTTCGTGATTTGATATATCTCGTAGGCTATACGAACACGCGATTTTTACCGGCTTTTTTAAAAATCCGCTTAGACGTTTGGTTTGTCCGTCTGTAAAGATATTTTTATGCAACCATTTATTTTCTGCTTCGGCAGCTTTTTCTTTACTTGTTTTAATAAAGCATTACATTTTCGCAGTGGTATTGGACAACGCGGCCTTTTCCAAAAAAACGTTAACCTCAAGTTTTGCGAGGGTGGGACTTCTGTATAATAATTACATGGGTTTAGACTTGTGCAAATAACACCCAGTGCTTGTAAGGTCGAGAAATGTGAAGCAATTACTAAAGTGCACGATGTTGGTTTAGTTCTGCAAGAAAAAAAATTCAATGCGAGAAGAAAACCGCAAAGTTATAACTACGACACGAAGAAGGTTAAGGGAAAAGTTCAGCTGCGCAGGAGTGAAGAGAAAGCCATGAAACGCGAGGGCCAGATAAATGAAGTTTTTGCGAGGAAGATGAAAAGATAACAGTCTTTGGAAAGTCTGTGTGCAGAGCTGTTAACATTTCCTTTCCTGGCGAAGACAGAAGAAAGATAGGATCCATAAAAAGGTGAGAGATAGCAAGAAGAACGAATCTTTAAATCGGAGTAATTAGCGCAAATGAAAGTTATCGAAGATTTGTAAAAGTTAAAATAATCGGGGATTTTGCTTAAAATTTATACATGAGTCACGAAATATCATTGACATAAAGTTGAAAAATTAATCAAACTATAGTTAGTAAAGCGACCTATAACATATCATGTTAAGTAGTCTATCCGTAAACAGGTCCGTGCTTATTAATGGTAAAATCTGGTTCTCCATATATACCCCTATTTTCCGCTGTCCTTTTCATCTAATATATAAAAATGTACGTGTGTATATATATGTTTGTATATACCTTATACTTTTTTACACCGTTGAAGCTATCAAATTCAAAAGTTTTATGGGCTATACTATAGACAAAAGGGAGAGCTTGGTCTAAATTTGCAGACCATGAGGTCAACAAAATACTATTTCCGTAAGAATGCATGGGAAATTGTGCGGAGAAATCCCAAAATACCATGCAGCCCTTAACTTATGTAGATATAAATATACCTAAATATTAACTTTTGTTCACAAAAAAGGCTCATTTTACGCACAAATAAATGAGTAATTTAATTCTGTCCATAGTTAGTCGCATTACATGCTTAGTCGCTCGAAATTATTCTTTAAGCGCTAAATTTATTAACATTTTCCAGGCTGCAACAAAGCTAAATATCTTAATTGTTGTCTTCCTCAAAGGGAGAGAGCCAAGTAATTATTAATCAAAGGCCACGCTATAGCGCGCCGTAGGGGAATAATAGACAACTCCAAGATAAAGGGTACAAATGGATTAAATATAGTTTATGAATTCTTTTAAAGTCAGTCAAATGATTTTCAAGGAATATTATAAGATTGTTATCTTTTACCATTAACATTGAAAGATTTATAGCAACATAAATCGATACATCTACTTACATTTGTTCGGTAACTAAGATGTTTTTTATTGTTTACGTTTTGGATAATAATATTGACATAATCCACATAATTTTATTGCTGCTTTAAAGGCTTCGGCGCATCTATCCATATGGAAATTAAATAAGTAGTTAATGCGTAAATATATTAATGGTAAAACTTTACAATACAATAGATAAAATATTAAATGTTATTGTAAACACCGCTTGCGTAATTAAGGAATGGGCGAAAATTAAGGTCTTATGGTGCACTCGGAACAATTTCTATTTTAATAAAACTGCTCGTTTATGCCAAACATTCTTGGAGAAGCATTCTGCCTTGAGTATATGATGGATTCGCCATGGAGACACACCCAAAAGCCTGACTAAAACTTTTCAATGGTTTCTTTAGGTGGTAGTTAAAATTCAGTGTGAACCTGATCTCCGAATAACACATTTGAGAAATTTGGGGGCATCGACAGCGCGGGGCCCCGAGAAATAAAAATCATTTCCTACTAAAAGAAAATTCTTTCCCGAGCGAAGCCGGGTAAGTCCAGCCAGTATCTTGATAACTCTCTTTCCCTTTCAAATCGTCTATTAGCTGAAATCTTTTCCTACCTCTTTCCTTTTTCCCATCTAGTTTTTCTTCTAACACGTCTTTAATCATACTCTCTCCTCAGGTAATATCCAACCCAGTTTGCCTTCCTCTTTCTGATAGTCTGTATAATCATTCGCTTCTCTCCTACTCTTCGTAGTACTTCATCGTTTATCATCCTATATGTCCATTTTATCTTCAGCATTCTCCTCCAAGTCCACATTTTACAGCTTTCCAAGTATTTGATGTCATTTTTCCTTAGCGTCTATGATTCTGCCCCGTACAAAGCTATACTCCATACATAGAACGTTATGAACTTCATGCGGATATCTTCCCTTATATTCCCCGTAAGTAGGTGTTTCTTTCTTCTGAAAGCCGCTTTTGGTTTTCCTATTCTAGTCCTGATCTCATCCGTACATTTTGCTTCTCTTGTTATGATGCTTCCAAGGTATTTATAGCCTGAAACTTGTTCTAAAGGCCTTCCTCCAATACTTATGTTCACATTCTCTTCTTTGCCCGATATTCGAATTGACTTGGATTTTTCTGTATTTATTTCCATACCGTATTTTCTGCCTGTTATTACTAGTCGATTTATCATTTTCTGGAATTCTTCTTCCTACATATATGTAACATAAATAATAAATGTAAAAGCTTCATAAAAAAGAACAACTACGTAACTTACTCACAGCCTGGAACTTCGTGTGGAATTTACTCAGATATTCTATTCTTTTGAATCATACATATCTCTTACCACACACATATACGCTCATATGCCAACTTATCACACAGTTGAGCCGAAGTTCTTAGGTTATAATAAATAAAAATATTGAAAAGGAGAAAAGAAAATGTAATATTATTACTTATAAATAACAACATTCGGATGAAAGAACGGCAGTTAAAATCGATTAATGCGACCTTTAGACGAGGTCAAACAATTTTTTCTAAGAAGAAGAGTAAATGGATAGCTTTTGTGATATGAAAGCTATTGATAGGGTTCTATGAAGTTTGACCTACTAATAATGCCCTACTGCAATTCCACCTATTTTTTCGTCTGTTTTTTAATACCTATAAAATTTGACATTAAAACCAAATCAATTCCTAATTTTTTATTCTAGATTCAATTTTGTCTAAAAAATTAAATTAACCTAATGCTTTTTCCCTCTTTCCGATTAATATATGAAAGTAACGCTTAGATATAATTATAATATTATTATTATGTAATATAATATAATAGATTATAATGTAGAGTTGAGGATAATAAAGTTTTTTTTTTAATTTTAAATTGATTGATTAAATTTATATCCACATTTAGCCAATTATTCAGTAATTCTGACACTATTATTGTATCCATTGTACCAAGTGGCAATAGCTTGCAAACTTTTGTTCAATCTGCCTTTATTTTCTCGTATCTGGTGCCCTGCACCCACTCCAGCAATCATGTTTTCTAGGTTTTGCTGATATATAAGTAAATATGGAGACTACGGAGAAATTGATGTTAAATAGAATTAACTCCTTAACCGTACGGTTAAGGAGTTAATTCTATTTAACATCAATTTCACAGTTGCCTCCATCTTTATTTATTTATTAGCATGGCTTTCCGGCCAAAGGAGTTGAACAGATTCCTCAAACTCTCCACACAAATTCACACTATTGCAGCCGATATTAAATTCCTCAAAGAATGTCAATTCCCAAAATTCACTAACACTTTTCCGAACACCATAAATCCCACGGCATGTAAAGCTATACTTTCAGCTAAACAAAAATGGATAGACCATTACGGTTAAGGAGTTAATTCTATTTAACAATATGTTTTGCGGTGTGATTTTTTCCCTACCATTAATAGAAATCTATTGCGCCAAGTTTCAGGGAGATTATTTGCCCTGGGTTCATTAGCAACAAAAATAAAGTAAACATTCATGATGATACTTTGAATGTGCGATTCATGAACCAAATCCCACGGAAAGCCAATCCTTTTCATTTTTTGTACTTTGCAAATACTATTACCCTTTTATATAGTAATAACTGTTTCCATATCAACACTAACGGTTCTTCCAATAATCGAATGGAAAAATCCAATGGCATTTAAAGTGAAGTTAATAAATGGTATTAAGAAAATTGCAGTATTTATGTTGCATATTATGATAAAAAGGAAGTAGGTCAAATTTTATATGCATAATAAAGTAGACGGAAAAATAGTACGTGAAATTGCCGTAGGGCATCAGTAGTTGGTCAAACGTCCTGCCACCATTGATGAGACGTTGTAGAAGGAATAAATATTAAAAGTAATAGGAGAAACAAGAGAAGACGAAGATATAAATGCATTATGTGCATAAAGAGTTAAGATAGAGATATAAAAATCACATGTAAAATTAAGAGATAAGAGGGAGAAAGAAATGGTATTTTGAGCAAGGTTTTGGTGCGGAGGAGGCAGTGATAGGAAGATAGAAGAAGTGAAGGGACTTTATAAAAGCGGAGAAGAGTATGTAGGTGGAGCTGGATACAATGGGAAGGCTTGGAAAAGAGCAAAAATAAAGGTTAGAGGTAGAGAGAGGGGGATCTGGAGGAGGTGGAAGTTGATAAGGGTTAGCTCCTTTCTATTTGACGAGGCCAAAGATCTTGAGGGAGGAGGAGAGAGTAGGGTGGTGGTAAGCAGAACGAGTGAAAGCCACAAGGGTTAATCAAAGCCGCACATTTATCCGTTGAATTTCAAAAGGAAGACTTAGGAGGGGTGTGGCCGAATGAATGAGTGTATAACGAAACGGCGAGGTTACGAAGATAAAGCTTTATATGGAAAATATTGACGGGACGGGAGGTTTACTATTACATGAAAACTTGATCGGTAAATTACAAAGGCTCTATTGTTATTTTTAGAAATTCTAGCAAAACCATTGAACTGGTGTAATTTTTCATCAAATATTATCCTATGAACAGAATATTTTATATAAATTGAATGCATGTAAAGTTCCCTTTTTCGTTTCGATTCTATAGAATAGTGAATATCCATGAATTTAATTTACCATATAAACAATGAAAAAAACGTTTAAAATTTGATTTCGAGCATATTTTAAACGTTTTTAACTCACCTGAAATACTTCAATTGATTACTGAAGTTTTCAGAATAAACTATGAATTGCTCGGCAACTCACCGCTAACAGTACACTAAAAAAACGATAGTTTGTATATTTGCCGTTTGATTAGGAATAATAGCAGGTAAATGTCTTATTGAAAAAGTGTTTAAAAAAGTTCATAAAAATAAATGTGCTAAACTAATGAGAAATTTGAGAAGTGCTTCCTAGCTAACTGTCAAATAATTAGCAGACAAAAATAATAAACTGTAAAGGCGCCATAATAATAATTTATAATTTATATTTTTCTCTCAAATCAAATATAGTCACTTAGTACATGGCAAAATCATTGCACGAAGAGTTTAAATGTTCATATTACCGATTAAATATTAAGCAAACAAGATTTTTAAATGGCATCATTAATAAAACCGACCCTCAATATAATGCAAAAAACATTAACATTTTCTTTCGATATTGGAATAAGCCGAAAGCTAAAAGAAGTTTTTGGAAATTCAAGTTTATTTCCCTTTGCCAATAAACCAAAAGCAAATCAAAAAACAGAATACACTTGGGCTCCAGGTTTATTCGATCGGGCAAATATTTGCACCCAGATAAGATAGGCGGCGGATAATATTTGTAACTCTCTCAATATATGTATACGATAAAAATGTTACGGCGGTTATTCTTTCCTGTTTAAATCACCGAAAGAACTACTAAGAGAAAATCATATTTAGGAAAAGTTTGAGAGTTACCTTAACGGATTTGTCTAATATTACTTTTTGATTAAAATTTCTCACATTGTGCATTTTAAAAGAACCTTTGTTTTCGTTAAGAGATTTCAAATCAGGAAACATATTTTTTAACGGTTAAAAGCAGAAGATTTATTTCGTTTTCAAAACTAATTTTTAAAATCAATGGCATAATTTTCTGCCAAGAAATGTGGGAAATGAATTAGGTGAATAATATTCTATCGCCGTTTAAAATAATTTTAGCATAATATAGTATAAAAATTCAGAGCATATAAATCATTATTTATTTCAGCTATTTTCTTTAATGAGTACATCACCAATGCATTATGCATCTCTAAGAAAAAGAATACCGGCTTTTAGAGACATTACAGAATTGTTCTAACATAAAAATAATCAATTATCGATTCCAATTCCAAAAACCACTAATAAAGTGATAAAACATGGTGAAAGAGCGACGTGGCTTCTGACAGAGTAAGAGATGAATAGAATGTAATGCAAATCCACGTTGTGTAGACTTTAACTTATTTTATAAAATGGATGAAATGTGGCGTTGTTAAAATTAAAAAATAAATAAAACAACACAATGGAATATGTGGAATAAGTCCAAGTGTTATAAAAATTGTTTATAGCTTTATTTGTTTTTTATTTTAACAACGTCGCATTTCATCCATAATATGGAATTCCACGAAGTTTTTATATCGTCAATTAATTATATTTTATTAATATATTATCAAAATGGATATTATTATCAAGCTTCGTGCAAAAATGAAATGATATTGATGTTAAACTCAAGCCAAAACCTATGATATTTTCAATTGCTACCGAGGTGAATGCCATTCCTATAAAACGGGTCAGTAAAACCTGGTTCAATGACTTTTGACAGAGGACGCATATTTTCCAGACGAAATGCGGTTTGGTTCAGAAAACCTCATTGCAATTACAGGAATCACGTTTACCATCAAATCTATTCAAATGCGAGTTGGCTTCGATAAAACTTTGGCCCATACATTTTTGAGCTCGATCCATATCTTGAAAACTGTACCATCGACAATACTCAGGTGTACTTCAACGGCACGACCCGAGTGGTGCAAGAAAAGCATAAAATATACTACTACCCACCGAAGAGAATCAAAAAGACGCCGGAGCGTAAAAAAAAAACTTTTATTGCCTAGCTTATGGGTAAAACTCGCGATGTTTCCCCTCCTCCAACATTTCAACTGCTTCATTAAAGAGTCCACCAAACGTTATCCTTTCGTGAGAAGCAAACACTTTCGCTCTTTCCTTTGCCTTATCTCGCAGCCAAAAACTACCTCCGCCTATCTGCTACCTATCCTGCTCCTCCAGGAGTTCCTCAATCTCCAAAATTCTCCTATAGGGAGACGATGTTATCGTGGGATTCCAACCCCTTCTAGTCCCTCGCTACCCTCGCCCGGCCCACGCTAAAATCTCCAATCCACCACCTCCTCCTTCCACCACCATAGAAATCTCCGAGACAATTCCACACGCACATGCACACCCTCCCTACCTCTTGCTACCACCAACTTCCCCTTACGTCTCCCGAATCCAATTACGCTTGAAGGCCTACTTAAGTCCCACGCTCCTGTGTTGCATAGTGTGTGAGAGGGAGATGGAAGTTTAGGATCCACCTAGGAGACTGTGTGCCATGGGGACCTTCACCGTGAGGAAAGAAAAGAGAGAGGTTGAGGGAAGGTGTAGGTAGAGCAAGGGAGGGAGAAATTGGGAGTTTTAGAGTGGTGTTGGCCCACCGAAACGGATGTAACCTCCGCTGTTGAGGTGCTTGGTTACGTGTTTTACTTCTCACTGCTCTCTCCACCATCCTACCTGCTTTCTCGTCATTTCTGTAACTCTCCCTCCGCTTTCTCCCTCCCCCCTTTCCCTCCCCTCTTATCCCTCTCTCTCCCTATCCAAAGAACAGTGCCCCTATCAACCAATCCTCTTCTCCTGCCTCCCGCCACCCGTAACTTATACGAGTGCGACCTCTCGAACGAACGAAGTTAACTTTCCCTCGAAAGTGGTTGTTGGAGATTAATTCCGGTCTCTCTTCTCCCCCCAAGCCGGAATCTTCGGCCTGTTTATTTTATCCCTCTATTAATCTAATTGGCGGGAGAGGGGTGGTGTGAGGTGGAGTTCTCTGGAGGACGGGGGCTTGGGGGAGGACGCAGTAGTCCTGTCGCAGAGATGAGGGTGATTAAAATCTCCCTGTGGGAGATAACGGGGTAACAATCTCTAAAAGTTTTCAGAGGCGTTAAACCCTCGCATAAAAAAATAAAAGTAAGACGTATTTCACGCGAATTACAATAAAGGAAACGTAGCACCTCGCGCATAAAAAGTTCATTTACAAAATTCCGTATCCTACATCTTATGCAGCCCCGAACACATCCGCAGGAAATGTTTAATTTAATCTCGTCTTGCAGATTTCGTCACCAGATATGCGTAAACGGAAATATCTCTCTCTCAAACTAGTTAAACTCTCACGTTTATAATACGAGTTGAAGAGAGTTTGCATAGTTACAATAAAACAAACGTACCAGCTTACGCATTAAGTGTCTCATCACAGAATTAATTTGTCATCCTTCAAGAGAGGCAACCCCAACGCACACAAATATTTCTGACATTATCTCGCCTACTAGAATACTGAATTAGATATGGAAACGGATGCTTCACATTTACTGATATTCACATTATACAATGCCAAAGGTGTCCGATCTAATCTGAACTTTTTTACGTTTAATCGATCTGGATTATTTTGGCTGCAGGAATTTTCATTTTATCTAACGTGGAACGCACCCATTAAATTTTAGGGCTATTATTTCAGGTAATTTATCATGAAATGTTCGTTAATATAATAATAAACGCAATAATGGCATTCCCGATATCAAATATAATCATTTTGGTGAAATATCTCCCAAGTAGATGTGAGCGAATTTCTATGTATGGTGGGCCGCATAGCTGGTAGTGAATCCTTCGGCAGACCGCATTAGAAGTTGTCAATATATTGCCGCTCCGGATTAGAGTTTAATTCTGAAATTACCTAGAGATTATACTAAATCATATACATGAAATCAAGACTAACTAACGCTTTTAGGATTAAATTGTTAAAATAAAAATTTTGCGTATAATATCACCAAAAAATATGAATTTCTGTGTTAAGTTCCACCGATTACTTTTTCATCATAGATTTGTAGTTTCTCGGGAGCCACATACATCCCACGTGTTTTAGGTTGCCCACCATTGTTCTAAAGAGTTCGAGGACAGAAAGTCGGATATCTATGACTTTCTAATAGAATCCTCACTAACTGAAAGTGATAGTTGGCGATTTTTAATCCTCTTTTAAAGTTTTTGGAAATTTACCATTCATTTATGAATTTTGGAAACAATGTAAAACATGACCATTCTAATGGAAATTAAAAAAATAATCATAGACCTCGCCATACTGTGATTAAATAATAGATTAATTAGGTAGTTCTTATAGGTTTCATTTACCAAAAAATTATGTTAATATTGAAGATATAAAATTGGGTAATCACATAAGCAGATTTTTAATCGATCAACCCTAATCGGTTTCGTTGTGTTAGACAATAGTTTATAACTAAATAAAAAAATATCATTCTATTATTTATTTTCATGATAAAAATAATTTTATAAATTCCATGTTTTTCAATTAAATTAACTATACAATCCATTGACCAGCATTATCCTGGCACCATCTATTTCTAAAATTACTCAGAAATTCTATAAGGATGCATTAACCCAGAATTGACTTGGAAAACTTAATTACCAAATGTCACATCAAATTCAAAAAAACTTAAATCTCCGTATAAACTCCAACACGGCACCATCAGCACCAAACGAGACACCAGCCTTTTTTCCCCACATTTCAACTTATACAGGGGAAAAAATTATCCAATTATCACACTCTAAACAAGATATTGACTTATAACTCCTTTTTCTTACGAAAGAGGATGAGCAAATTGGTTCTGGAATCGCAAATCTGATTACAAAATATGGAGTTCCACTTCCAAATGCAACAAAACGTGATTATCTAACCAGTCCTTTGCTAATAAATATATGTAATTTATAGCGGATTTCATTTTAAGACCGCGCTTATGTTCGTCTCTGTCTCTGTGCAATCAGTTAAATTAAAATTACAAGTAAACAGCAAGGGTTGGAAGACTGAAATTTGCAGAATTTATGTGTTCTATGATGTCATTTGATATGGTGTCAAATATATTTTTGGAAAAATCGGTGGACGGCAGCGAAAGACTCCAACAATTTTATATTAAGATTCTTAGCAAATGGTTATAGATAGAAAGTTTTATCATTCATATTAGTTTGAACTATAATGTCATCTATAACACTGCAGTAGAAATGTTTCAGAAAAATTGGTGGACGGCAGGGGGTGCCTAAAAATTTTCAAATTAAGATTTTGAGCAAATGGTTATAGATCAGACATGGCCAAAGTGCGGCTCTTTTGTACCAATGGGCGACTCGTGGAGGAATGTTATCCATATTTTCCCTGAATCAATTTTATCTTAACCTCCCGAAGGCATGTTTAAATATGCACCGAATCAATGCAATTTATTTTTCGGAGTAGTTAAGCAATAAACAATTTTTGGCTAATTTCTTTCCTTAGTTTTTCTTGTGTTGTATTTTAAACCCATTATCACAGTTCCCACTGATTCTTGCTTGAGCGCGGCTATTAATATTTTTGAGGATGAAATGTGCTGCTCGCAGACTCAAAAGTCTGGCCATCCCTGTTATAGATAAGTTAAATCGTTAAATTTATTTATTGAATAAACTATTTCTGTCATATTATTATATTATTAAATTTATAGACAATTGAAAATTTACCGTTCTAAATATAACTCAATAAATAAAACGCGATACCTCATATTGAATCAACAAATAAAGCTCCAATTTTTTTTTACTCCCCGCTTCAAATACTTGCGAAAGTTCCATAACCCAAATTTAATCGAAAGCAAACCAATAATGCGACCAATTAATTCAGAAAAACGCGTCTCTTCCAAACTTATCACGCGATAACATGATGAATCTCGCGTTCCACGGAACGAAGAATAAGTGCATCTTAACGTTGAAAAGGGGTGGATGGGGAAGGGTAACGCACCGGAATGAATAAAGCCCACATTCCGGGAAATTGTATCGACAACAAAAGACCACCTTGCACATAACGAGAGCGCGAATATTTTTAGCATTCACCTAGAGCATAAAGGGCTTACGAATTCCTCAGAAATTTTGTTGGCGAAACTAGGTCTAGCACGTGCAACCCGGAAGATCATATTTTTATGATGAATTCGCCGAATCTAATGCAGAAATAATCACGTGCGAATAGGAGGTCATCAAACAAAGAAGCTGGCAGGGATGGATGAGAAATGCACCTTATAGACCGTGGAGGATATTAGCAAAGTTATTAACATTAGACTTTGTTGGAGAGGGAGAGTAATTCGAATTAATTTAGACAGAGAGAAGATGTTTAACAACAACTGAACAATATCAAATTACTCGACGAGGTTGAAATATTGAATAGCGCAACAAAGACGTTCAGCAACTCGAATTTGAATGAATGATAGGTTATGACAGGATATTTTCACGCCGGTATCGAAAATTTTGCAAGAGAGAGAAAAAGAGAAAGAGAAATTTAATCCTATCGCAAAAAGCAATCTTACGCGAATAAAATTCGAATTCCTATCATAACACAATAAGCGAAATTATTTCTTAAATCTTATAAAAATTTGAATGGGGATGATTCACTAATTATGTAAACAAAATGAAGGAAGAAAGAAGAAAAATATATGATTTGCCATTGTTTATATGGTTTTAAAATTTTAGCTACAGAGTGTGGCCACTATACAAGCAGAAAAGTCATGTAATAAGTTTATAATCCGACAAAATTCAATGAAATGCTGCAAGAAAGCAAATCAGAGTAGTTTACATGAACATAATATTGAAGGCATTACTTATTTCAACTTTCAAATCATATAGTTTAGCTCTACAATTCAAATCTACTGCTTTTTACATACTAAACTAAAAATAAAATTGTTTCTTCGCCTATTTCTTAAGAAATAATTCAAAAATATTCGATTTCATTAATAGAGATTTCTCATGACGAAAAATTAGTTTTCTCAAAATATGCGTAGAGGGAAAACGATTTTATTTTGAGACAATAATTAATTTGCTTTACAAGACTCATGTAACGTAAAACCATTCCTTCCTCATTAAGATACGCATATTAATATACGTATGCACTTCATATATACTTTTAGCCAGAGGATTGTCGAGAACTATGTTTGCATCCGATTCCACGATCCCGAGTTCGCTTCCAGGAGCTTTATATTTTCCCGTTATAATATCATGGGAGTAAGTGAATCTTATTTTTTTAATCCTTTTTAAAATTACTTATAATCATCGCATAAACTCATAACTTAAACCAGATAACGCCTATAAGAATAAATTTGTATTTTCATACCGTCCATTTTCATAGCGGCTTAAAATGGACACGCTAATTTGTTTTTAACGCGAAAATGAGAAGTTTCTTTATAGCTTAAAATACTTGCCTCTCAAGGCGGCCACCGAATACGCCGAAAGCTGTTGTAGTTTTGTTATTCCTTTCAATCTGAAGGCTAACAAGGCATTTCGTTTTCTCCGCAGTACCAAGGTTCAAGTGCAGCTGCAATTTTCCCTTCGTTTAAGACCCACGAAAAATAAAATGTGATTTTTGATTGTTCTCAAATGAACATCTTCATGTAGGAAAAATACCTAATGGTATAATTGGCACTTACACGGATTTATATCTCCAAAAATATGTTGTAATTATGTGTTTTTGCGGACGTTTTCTGCGGTAAATGTTCTTTCCTGGAACACATTTTCTAATCGGTGCTTCATAGATCTAGTAAGAGCTAGAGAATTTGCCACAAATTAACCATTTATCCGATAACCGTTGGCTGCTTCTGCTGGTTATTATTTTATAACTCCAACCAATGTGCAGACTCCTTGAGCGGAAAAAGAGCGCCTACAAAGATAAACGATATTCGAAAAAATCATCCGCTGTCACCCTCCGCCAAAGTCCATCGGTCATCTGAAGGAGTAAAGAAATGTCGACCTTTAGAATAAAAAACATCAAACGGACTTCTTCACTCGCCTCTTTTCAGCCCGAGTGGAAACTTTTTTGAGCGGAAAGGAATTTCTGACCCATGAAAGGCTCTTCGCTTCCATAGGTTGGTAATTCCTTTTTCGCCCCCGAGAAAAATCGATAACCGTCTACGGACCAGAGCTATGATTGAGGGATGGTCCCTGGAGTCATTGCAAATTCCGGCCCAAATATGCATTATTCATAAAAAATAAAAGAAAGAAACGGAGGAGGAGGAAAGAAGCGGCGCTGGAGTTGGAGGGGGAGGGGGAGGTAAGTGAGGGTAAGGAGAGGAAGAAGGAGGAGGGGATGGGTGCGATACGAAAAAGAAAGTAAGGAGAACCTCCTCCTCCCTCAAGCCTTTTCATAGCGCGCGATATTTCTCAATCTACGACAAATGAATGTCACCAGGCGCGTTTACTCGGCATCACGTCAGAGCCGTAAATTTATTTATCGAGGCGGTCGGTTCGATAGCCAGCAGGGCCAACCGTTAAAACAATAATAGATTAATTTCCAAGAGACTAGGTTTTGTTTCACTGCCCTCTTAGGGAATACAGACGACGTCGAATTCCGAAGTTTCGCGATTTGTCTGAGCGATACCTATTAATTGCTTGATATATTTACTTGGTAATACAATCCACTTTAGATGAAAAAGATAAACCGTGTACTAAGCCTTACTGAAGATATACTTGCCAATCGGATCCAACGGTCAAATAGATTATTATATTAGTTTAGCACATTTTTACCGTACTACAGCCATAAAACCTATAGTAGGAATGCTATTTGAAAATTATATAGAGTAATATTGTGCTCTGTAGCTTTAGTCAAACAGTAGGATGATATGAGAAGGATATAATATAATAAACAATGCCAAAATACAATGCTCAATATTAACTCTGTTATCATCCTCAATCACTAACGAATATATAGATGAATTTTTTTATACGTTTTGGTTAATATCTTTCTCCTCGTAGTCCCGTATTGCATAACAAAGCCAGTCAAATATTTTGTAATTGTTCTCCATATTCTTGTGTTGCAGTAGATACTTTATCTCTTTTCGCGTGCATTTCTTGTAAAAATACAAAATGAATCTTCATTCCTGGTTCAGTTATTATGGTTATTCATATTGTAATCTGTTTTCTTAATAAATTGAAGGACATAACTAGATATACGCATATGGCACAAAATCGATAAATGTATTCTATACGATAATTATTTCAACGACATGAAATTTTGCTAGCGTAGGTTACTAAATATACACCCAACGCATCAATAATATATCTGATGTATGTATCGTTGATTTTCTTCACTGAAAACTGAAAATATTCTCCAATAAGTAGCAGTCCTTTACTCTCAAAAGCAATCTTTATGCTGCGTCATAAAACTAAAGAAAGAATGGAATTTATAGAAACCTAGTGCAACTAAAGTGTTGTCGACCTCATTAAGCTACTATTACTCATCAAGATTGCTATAGCAAACAAATTATGAAATTGTTCAGCATATTACAAATTGTAGCCTTTCGTGCAATGGATTATTTGAAACTAAAGGATGTTGTTTGAACGAACGCACACCTAAAGACAAAGAATTACCACGACCCGTTTGTTTCTCTGTCTAATAAAAATCTCCTCCCTCTCCTAGTTTGGTGCTACGATAAACGAATTGACGTAATTTCAGCATATCTAATTTATATCGCTTGATACAAAGGTTATGTTCCTGTACAACAATTAAAAAAACCAAGCATCAAATTATCTAGGCTCAAAAGTGAGTTAGGGTGGTGTAGTGGTTAGGACGCTGGTTACTACTCGCCTGCTACTTGAAAGGGCAGCGGGTACGAATTCTACGAAAGTAGGATTTTTTCCGAGGTCTCCCGGCTCTCTGTTTGTATGGTTTGTGGAGGCCGCGCAAAGTTAGCGTTCTGTCCTTCGGAAGGGACGTTAAGCCGTTGGCCTCCTTGGTGCTCTTCGTTAAGAGTAGGCTCTTGCCGGCACCGGGTTTCCCTCCTCCCTTGTGATTGTGATCGGTGTTAAAGGAGTTATGGCTATAATAATCCAAGAGGTTGATTAGAAAAAATACACACACACACTCAAGAGTGAGTTACGGCTGCTGTTTGATATTTTTGTAAACTGCTACTCTTTCGATAAAAATGAATTTTGCGAATAATATTCTATTAAATTAGTTTAATTTGATGCCTATTTTTATATGACTAACATTTTCCGAGGTATGACGAAAATTCATTTCTCGTTCTTTTTAAATTGGGTTATATGAACCATTTATAAAATTTTATTATTTCCTTTGCCCATAATTCCTTAAAACCAAATTTTATGAGAATGTGTTATGCAGAAACCAAGATCATGCTTGCGTACGGACGGATGGACACTGTTCATTGGACAGACCGAAGTTAATAGGCGCTCAAGCTGGAAGCAAAAAGCCTAAACAGAGAAAATGGCAGTAATTTTGAAGGCTAGAAAATTCAGGATCAACTGTAATCCATAGAAACTAAAGAATTTTATAAAAATGACCGAAATAGACCAATACATAAATAACAGATTTTCATCAAATATCGAACTTAAGCCTGTGAAAAATTTGGATTAACTGAGTGCTAGTTAAAATGTAAAACATTATAAAAACGAAAGAATTGGGCTTGAATCAAATGTATTGATTTTAGAGAACACATTACGACGAGAATTTGGTTACGTCTATAACTATTTAAGGCAATGTCAAGAAATTTAATCATTCATCTATCTGCAAATTGACAAGTTTATGAATAAATTTAGTTTAAAGATTAAGTAGTCTATTAAAATCTTCACAAAATCTCTGAGGCATTAATGTGTTCATTACTCTATTTTCTTTTCTGAGAGAAGACATTTTGTTGAATACTTTTCAGGGCACGTTTAGTAGATTTGAGTCGCAAGGCAATGGCAGCAATTGCAATTTCACTATATTAATAAAAATAACTCTATTTGTTCATGAGCCATAGTTACATAATAATCATCAATATTTGAGTGGTGATAGAAGTGGAGACAATCACAAAATGTACTTTTAAACAAATTCAGTCAATATTTGTATATGTGGTATAGGTCCCAAATCGCTTGTCTATGTTACATAGCAGATTTCTTCAATTGCTATATAAACATCAAATTTTCTTCGTTTCAACTGAATACGCGCAGATGAATTATTGGTCTCCGTGGACGTCAGAATTTTTTACCGTCCAAACTGGCAACCCTAGAGAGAAAGGATAAACAGAACTAAAAGCGAACGCATATCTAAAAATTAAATATTCCTCAGGGATTAAATAAAATAAGAGCCAAGAGAGGCATCGCCATAAGACAAATATTGAGGAAGGTGAAGGGAAAAAGATACGCATGGACGTCCTTTCTCTTTTCCGAACCGCGGCTACGAACTGGATTCGTAGGAGACGTTGGATAAATATCCCACGGTATTCCTTATACCCGCAATGTTATTGTATATCTAAAATTTATTAAACGCAGATTAATCTCGGTTTAAATTGCAAACCGGGTGCGCGCGCAATCTCCTTTTCCTCTCTCTCTCTGTTTTTCTCTTCCTCGATATTCCATTTGCGGACCAACCTTCAGGCCGTTTCAGAAATAAAGGAAACGGAAGGGGCATTTTTTAATAAGTAGTGTTAGACTCTGCCAGACTGCGACTCCATAAAAAAAATAAATTCGAAAAGCCTTCCTCGATATCCCCTTCCTGGTATGGAACACTTCCATTTTTATCCGTTTACGACTCTCCGGGTCTTTTTTTGCTCCTGCCCCTCGCTTTATCTCCATTTCTTACTCTAATTCTCTTTCTCTCACACACACGCGCAGTTGTCGTTTCTTCCTTTACCTCCTTTTCCCGAAAAGATTTTCGCGTTAAGGTCCATGGAGATACTTGTGCATGTGTACAGGTTTTAAGTTTTATTTTTGCTAGAATTTATGCTTCCAAATTCTTAAATCTTTCCTAGAAACCGCCATTAATTTTCAAAAGTTCATATCTGTCTTTGAACACGTTTTTTCTTAGTTCGCAAACGTTTCTCCATATAGGTATACACACACATTTAGTGTTGCTGAAACAAAGAAACTATAGCTATCATTATCAGGATTTACTGGTAAAATTTAATAAGTTTTAATTAGCATGAGTTATTTATTTTATTTTTACAATTTCAACAATGGATCTCTACGAAATGACTCAGTCGCTTATATCTCTTGGACGTTTAGTTATAAAACTTTCTTCTCTCCCATGTAGCATGCCATTTTTCAGGTTAATCCTTATAAACCAATCGTTTTAACGGCCTTCCATAGGGTTGAGAACAAATTTCTATCGCCATAATTGTAAATGAAGAAGTATTTTTTGGATTTTTTAATGAAAGCTACGACGGGCAAACGGAATAAATGAAATGGATAACTTCAAAAATTTCTCTTGCCGCTGGAATCGTTGTCCCCTTCCTACCTACTTCTCTCCCTTTCCTTTTATTCCGCTCCCCCTTATTCCATTACATCCGCCTACTCTCCCCCAAAAACCTCACACTTTGCCCTTCGAAGCATCATTCTTGAAGTTCGGAAGAGAATATATGAGAGAGAGAGAGAGATAGAAGGGTGGAGAGAGGGGAGGAGTGGCAGACGGTGACGGAGAGAGGAGGACATAATATACCCTTCTACCTTTTCCGCACGCGTTCATTCCGCACTGGTGACCAGCTCAAAAAGCCCACCCTCTTCAACCATCCCCCTTCCCCACTTACACACATGGTCCTCCGTTCTATTCCCTCCACCCACGTACCTTATCCAAGGTCTTTTGGGATCGGTAGGAGACAGAGGGGAAGGGAGTTGGAGAAAGGAGAGAGGGAATATGGGAAAGAGAGCGAAGAGAAAAGTGGAATGGGAGTGGATGATAACTGGAAAAGGGAGGAGAGTGGGGATCTAATGACCACAGGAAAGGAAAAAGAGAGAAAGGAAAGTTGATAAGACGAAGGAGGAATGGAAAATATTTTGAAAGGGAATGGAAAATGAAGAGGAAACGGGCTTGGAAGTGGAACTTTCGAATAGAATGTGTAACATTAGTACAGGGATAGGTATGGAAATAGATACTGGATTGTATACGAGGATGTATATGGGAATGCACATTGAGATGACTGCAGGTAATGGTACTAGAACGGATGCGGGAATGGAAACGGGATCGGAAATAGGTAAGTAAACGGGAACGGGTACGGAAATGAGTACGGGAACGAATTTGGGACCGAGTGTGGGAAATTCCACGGGAACGGGAACTAGTAAAGGTGCGGGAATTCGTACGGGAGCTGGTACAAGAACGAGTAGGGGTACTGGAACGGGTACGGAAACGGGTACGGGAACGGATGCGTGAACGGATTGCGGGAACGGATGCGTGAACGGATTGCGGGAACGGATTGCGTGAACGGATTGCGGAAACGGATGCGCGAACGGATGATGGAACAGAAACGAATACGGGAATGAATATGAGAATGTATACGAGAAGGGAAACAGGATTGAGAACGGCAATAGAACACTGACACGAAATGGAATTGGAACGAAAGCGGGAAGGAGGACGCAGGACGAGAACTGAAGAAAATAGAAAATGGAGGAGGAAAAAGGTGTAAGGTGAACCGACTATAGATTCTCGAAATGGAAAACTCGATGCCCGCGGAATATATGTTGCCTCCACCTCTTCTGCCATCCCCTCGTCGTTTCCACCAACACACTCCCTTCCTCTTCACCTCTTTCAGAGCACGAACACATTCTAGAAAAGACGACTGCAGCACGTGACGGCCTCCTTAAAATCGGGTCGACTTCTTTTTTCCCTTCTATCGTGTAGAAATGTAAGAGAAAAACAACAATCCGAGAAAAGTGGAGAGTCGAGTGATTTCGATGACACAGAGGATGGAAAATGGATTCGGATACGAGAGCATGAAATGGGCAAGTATATTTATATATGTGTTCTCAAAAGGGTCGACGATAGTATTTTCAAGCCAAAATAGATTTATTATTCTATTACGATTAAGTTTTATTACATTCTTATAAAAACTTTGGTTGTTTAGTTATTATTTTAGTACGATATGATATAAAATGTAGCTATACATATATAGCTACATAACTAATTGAAGGTATTCCCTTCCACTATATATCAAAACTTATTAGCAGCTATTCATATATAAGTTAATTAAACGTGCAAAGATGAATAACGATTATTAATAACAAATTATTCACTGACGATATGGTTTAAAATTATGTTTTATAATTCGTTAGTTTCTTTTAAATAAAATTTTAGTGGTCTTAAATTTAATTTTTTATTGCTGATATTCTATTAGACTTTTAGATGGATAGAATAAGAACTTTGTTAATTTTTCAATAAAACAGTTTAAATCTGATGATTGAAAGTTAGTTTTTCTAATAATAATTTCCAAAAAAATAAAATTCTGCAAGTCAAAAATTTCATTTTTACGTGTTACCTTATGAGAAATAGAAATAGTCCCCTGGAGTTGAACCCGAGTCGTTTTCCAAATATTTTTTCGTCAATTCCTTTAATATATATGTAAATCAGATATTCCTAAAAAATTTCGAACCATTATCTCCCAGCGTTTTTGAGATACAATCGATTAAAAAGCGTCACATACAGCAGCATTTCCCAACCGGTGGTTCGCGTACCCTTAAGGGTTCGCGAGAAAAATTTGGTTATGGCGTATTTTTCACTTTTTTGGTTCTACAATTTTTACCAATATTTTAATTTCACTCAAATTGGCTGCATGGTCACATTTTCAATTTTTTCTTATGCTTCAAGAATAATATTTGAATTTTGCAGGGTAATAACTAGAAAACGATGACAATATCTGAGATTCTGACTTTATTTTGAGCATTTACATACTAAGGGCTATATAAACTTTAAAATTTTTATGAGTTAAACGCGGTCAAAAGACTTGTTTACTCTTCATTATATGGGGTTTTGCCGACAAAACTGTTTCAACTCAGGTGGTTCTCGAAGAGAAAAGTTTAATCTAAGGGGTTTGCGTCGAGAAATAGGTTAGCTCAAGGGGATCGCAAAGTGAAAAAAGGTTAGGAACCGCTGAAATACAGAAAGGCAAAAACCCAAACAACGGATACTATCTTAGAGGCGATTCCTATCGTTAAAATAAAATTCTGCAGACTGTTTAAAGACCGGAAATGATTCAGAGAGTACATAAAATAGTTACACGAATCTACGATCTGACAATATAGTGTGAATGCAGATTTCAACAAAGAGATTGCAATCGTCTCATAAGGAACACGTGTATTTTTACGTAAGAATACAAAGCAATGTAGGAGGAAATAAAATTATCGCAATGATATCAAACTGCAATCCAGCGGATAGCACTTAACGATATCCCGCCACGCGCACATCTACTCCAGAGAATGCAGTAAGTACTAAATGAACGTAAATTGAGCGCAGACCCAATATGGCAAAGCTCCAATAACCTTCGACACATCTTCTAAAGGGAGGACAACCGGGTTTATTACGTGCTTCAGCCGAAATGAGAATCGCATTTTCGTCCTACCTTGGATTCTAAAAAATCCTGGCACTCCAAGTGTCTCTGAGAGAACATCTTTAACGACGGATTCTCCCTCAAAAGGAAAAACAAAAGCCGCTCTACAAAAAAAGAAGCAAATCGCAAAAAGAAAGAACTCAGGGGGAGAGTGCACCATATCGTCCATCTAACGAAAGCGTGAGAGAATGAATCCCTTTCTCCCAAACTCGGATATAAACGATATGAAAGACTGTTTTCACCTCTCTCCGGAAATCTAGAACTCAAAGAGATAAATGTACAGAAAATAACTAAATAAAAATAATAGATACTAAAGAGGTAAACGCCGGATGGTCGCGACAACACATTCCGCGGGCAAAATAAAAGGAGGAAGAACAAAAAAAAATGGAATGGGCGGGAAAATCTGCACCAAAACGAAACCTGGAGAGGATAAAATAACAAAACAGCCTCGTAAATAGGTTACCCTCCTGAGAGGCGAGACTAAAAGAAAACGAAATAAAAGAGATCAAACAAATATGACGGCGTTGAAAACAGTCACCAAACGACTTTCGACGCTTCGAGTAAGGGATGAAGAGGCAGTAGAAGCTGAAGAAAGAAAAAAAGAATGAAAAATCGAAAAGGACGATTTAAAGGTGTCGGATGAACGTGAGAGAGTAAAAAGAAACAAACGCGACACACAATACGTAAGGAGAACGGCCCACTTCTAAGTCGCGCTTCCTCCACCAGAGGGGATTTCGGCGCTGCGAGCGCGCGAAACATTTTTTTTCTCACTCCTCCCTAAGACGCGAAGTAGGAGGAGTAAATAGCCGACCTTAAGTCTCCGTTCTAGACGACGCTGAAGGAAAGAAATGAAGGACGATAAAGGAAGTCTTTGAGATATCCGAAGGCGAGGGCGAGTTTTTTTTCCCCTTGAAGGATATAAAAGGCGGGGTTGCTACCCAGGAAGGCCAAAGTTTTTATGGATCTAGCTGGCTGCTACGCCTTTACCGCCATCTTTGCCGCCGTTTCCAACACACCACTCCTCTCTCTCTCTCTCTCTCCCCCTTCGATCTCCTTTCTCCGTATCGCGCAGTCTAGCGAAGACAGGAGGCGGGAAAGGTGCCGCGATAAGATGGAAGAAATAAGGAGAAGTTGGGTAGGGGAGTTGGGTTGGGTTGATGGGGGTTGGAGGGGGTGGAGGAGAATTCAGTAGCGGGAAGGTGAGATAAATCGATTTCCTGGGCGTTTGAAAGGTTTTGCGCAGGTTTCTCACCACGAGGTAGTATTGTGAGGCGATCGCAGGGTCCCCTAGGTAAGGTTTCCGATAAAAAGCGTCTTTCTGTAACGGATATTCGGGAAGAACGTATTCCAAATAATTACTGGATTTGCAAAAGCGATCTAGTACCGAGATCGAATATCGGCGGGCGAAAAGAATGATAAGTTGTTTGTTAAGATTATCAGCGATCAGTTGGAAAAATTGTTACTCGTATAGTAAAATTAAGGATGATTCTTTCGCAGTTAAATGCTCTTTCACACCAAAACAAATTAAGTCCAAACATGAACGACTGAGAAAAAGGTTTTAATCGAAAATTCTGTTTTTTGAAGTATGACTGACAATATTATGATTTGACAGCGTATGAATTCATTTTTAATTAAATTAAACTTACCAACCAAGGATAACAAAAGCCTACTGTTTTATCAACAACTCAATAAATATCTGATTTCTTAGGCATAATATTCCTTGTAGTCGAAATGTAATATAAAAGATATCGATATCTAAGCCCACAAAAATATCGAATTTTCAACAACAGAGGAATTGTAGAAATGTTTCATCAACAGAAAATTCGGATGGAAAAATATTTTATATACTCGATATATATATCAAATTCTAGTGCGATATTCGACATAACGTGGTTCGAGCGCATTAACATATTCCAAGATAAAAATTCGAGAAATAATTTTGAACACATCACTCATGCAGAAAATGAGAAGTTGTAGAAACACTAATGGATTAAAAATAAAACTTCATCGCACATTTTTTTTAAAGATACTAAATCATAAATTTCATGGAAATCAAACGAAAAATAATCAGTCATTTATATAAACGTTTTATGAATTTATCCAGTCAAAATTTATTTAATTTATTTTTGTCAAAAGTGTAAGTTTCCAAAACAAAAATTTGAGATTGAGAACATGAAGTTTGCTGATAACAAAAATCACCTGAGTAACCGCCACAAACCATTTTTTCTCATTTAAATACGCGAATCGGATATTCTGAAACAATGTCCTCAGCCATTAAAAAAACAGAAAGTAACCTTATGAATTATTATTTATCTACACACACACACACATATATATATATGGAGAGAGAGTTAGTGAGAGATATAAGAATGTCAGAGTAGCTTAATGTGTATCCGATAAGAAATTAACATATAATACCATTTTCCAGAAAATATATGGCAAAAATAAATAACATAACTTCAACAGCTATAAAATCACTTATATTAACAGTTTGGCGTAAACCATTAAATAAGCAATTGGATTCATTTTTTTTAACGCGAAAAAACTCTTCAGAAATAATGGAAAGGTATTTTAAATTCTCTCGTCTGTAAAAATAACCTTGAAAGGATTAGCAGAGAGATTAAACCCGACGCTCAAATAGTCATAATAATGCGAAATTTAATAATCCCAGGAGCAACTGCCGAAGAATATAATTTGAAATAAATCTCGAATCACATCGGCTGAACCGCGCTCACCCAAAACTGAAAAGAAATAAAAAAGCGTTTAACGACAAATGAATTTGTGCTTAGGCGGTTAAGAGTTGCATCTATTTCATTTAAAGGGATTCAAAGGATATATTTTTATGGATTTTTAAGCTGGACGGTCAATATTTACTGGGAATGCTTCAACCATGAGAAATAGGAGGCGGATTTAATTCTGATAAATCGTGTAAGTATATAACCATCTGCTCCCGCTTGCGCCAAAAAATCCATCCCATTGAGAGAGCATTGTTTTGATACTCAATTACATAATATGTCGGCTGTAAATTATTAATCCGCTTTTAAAGTTAGGCAAATGGAATAAAGAGTGAACCCACAATTATATATTTCCCAACAAAATGCAAGGAATGATAAAAATATGAGATAATAAAATTAAATGTAACGACGATAAATGCAGATGAGAAAACGTATATAAATAATTTTTTTATAAAAATGAGTTTATAAAGATATTTGCTCATACAAAATATCTTGCATACGACGAAAGTTTTTAAATAATTATTTCTTTCAATCCAATAACATCCTAAACTCCAATTAAAAATATCAAATACCCATTGCTTGGTTAGGGCGAGGATATTCAACCCATTTCAATTTTGATGCATAACATCGGCTGTATAAAACTTTTCTAGGAATCGCAGCGAAAGTAATTGAATTAGCAAAAAATTTATGTGAGCATAATTATTAATATGTACGTATGGATATATGTATGCAATGTATGAAGTATAAAGTTACGTAAATTTCGAAAACCGTGAAAACTGCTGTGCTATTCCGCTCGCCTAATGTACCTATATTATGCCATAGTTTCTCAATGTTTTTAATGACATGACCTATAGACCAATAAAATGAGACTTTTTTGACGGTTAGGAGAAATAATTCATAAAGTTCTGAAACTTGTACATTTGTCCGTTAAAGGAACCTAACTAACATATCAAAAGTTGGCATAGCTGACGTGTACGCGTTGGCCGTTTCGGTGCCAAAACGGCCGCCAGAGCGCGAGCCTTGACTGGCCTTTCGCGAATAACTCAGAAACGGTCAAACCTATGACAAAACTGTACATAAAAAAATTGTAGAAAATAACATATCCTACAAGAAAGGTCTTTGCATTTTTTTCTACTGCGATGGTATAGCAGAAAACGAGCGTTGTTTGCAGAACCACCGGTCAAATTAGACACTTTTTTGACAGGAGAAATAATTCATTAAGTTTTTAAACTTAGCACATTTGTTTGATAGAGAAATCTAACTAACATATCAAAAGATGGCATGCCTGATATGTACACGTCGGCCGCTATGGCGCCAACATTGCCGCCGGAGCACGACCCGTGACTGGCCTTTCGCGGATAACTCGGAATCGGTCAAATCTACTGCGAAATTTGTACGTAAACAAATTTGTAGAAAATGCAAATTCCTACAAGAAAGGTTCTTTTCAGTATTTTTGCAACTGCGATGATATAGCAGAAAATGAGCGTTGTTTGCGGAGCACAGGCCTCGCGCTGCTTTAAAATTGTGTTGTGAGCTCGTTTCCACACCTATAGCTTGTAGTACAGCTACAGTCGCGTTTTTACATTGGTATCCCCCTTAGGCATTAATCCACTGTTTATTCTAATTACTTAACATAAATAATAACGAGCTCACAAAACTTGATTTTAAGAGCGCGCGGCCTGCGTTCCGCAAAAAACGCTCATTTTCTGCTATACTATTGCAGTAGCAAAAAACTGCGAAGAATCTTTCTTGTAGAAAAGTGTATTCTATACAAGTTTGTTTACGTACAATTTCTCCGTAGATTTGGCCGTTTCCTAGTTATTCGCGAAAGACCAGTCGCGAATCGTTTTCCGGCGGCAATTTGGCGCCATAGCGGCCGACGCGTATACGTCAGGCATGACAACTATTGATATGTTAGTTAGATTGCCGTAACAAGAAAATCGGATAAGTTTCAAAACTTTATGAATTATTTCCTCAAAATATCTAATTTGACTGGTCGTCCACAGAGGGCACACACTATACTATCATGAACTCTATAACTATTTTATCGCGTAGTTAATGAAAAACTAAATTTGTCAAAATAAACTACTTAGAAATCTTTCCCGGGCCTACGTCAAGTTACTTAGCCGCCCACTATTATGCAACACCATGGAATCTTTAGTTAACTTGCGCAGTATAACTCCGCGAGCGAGATTGCTCCGACATATACTACACCCTCACTCCCTTATAAATTAATAAACAATTATCTACAATTTAAAAAGCTTTCGTTAAAAATCCGACCGCTCTAAGTATTTCCCATGCCACCAAATGAATGAATAATTGAATTATATTTGTCCAAGAGTCATATGTAGTAACATCTAGTATTAGCCTATTCATTTGTTTGATTAGATACAAGCATAACATGATAGTTTCTCTGCTGATTCAAACGTTCAAACTCTCTGGTATTTCATCTACCATTTATAATGAATTTAACAGGAAAATATTACCGTAATTTAAGTATAATTATTAATCTGCTTCCCTTTAAAATATTAAAATAACTTATCCACTAGCTTAGTATTTTTGCATTCGTAAAAGAATTCCTTAATGCATTTCTCAACAACAGTGTCTCGCCCTTTGATGGGTTAACGCTTCTATAATAAGACACTCAGTAATTATAGAATCAACTTTCGGTAAATCACCACTTAAGACTGCTGTATGGTAGTTGAATTGGACCTCTGATTTTTCATAACCCTCTTAAAGTAATTGGAGGTACCCAAGATGAGTATATAAGTTTTTAATTGGGCTTATTTTTGAACGGAGGATTGATTTATACAATTACTACGCTATTCTGAAGGGTGCCGATATTTTTTATCAAACTTAATAGAAACTAGTCCAAAAACTAAAATTCAGATTAAATGGATATCAAATGACCGGAATTAGAATCAACCGGAATCATAACATTTTTAACCCCTTGGCGGTTTCATTATTTTTATGCTTCATCTACCGAGAACCTAATATTCCGTTATAAAACGATAATAGGCTAAAGATTTTCTACTGCCTAACGTGCGTATGAATACGCGTTATTTACTGGTCCTATACCTAATAACCGTTTTATTTCACGGTAAAACATTAATTCAACTGCGAACTTTTTATATGTAATAACGGTAAAGTATACCTTTCATTCAGTACTTTTACTGTCTTAATATTCACTTATTATTTTCAATTGTGTGTGATATATATTGGCATATCGATCAATCGGAATATCTGATTTACCGGAGTATGCTCAGTCCCGAGGGATCTGGCAAATCGGAAGTTTACTGTAGCCGGAATTTCCGAGAAATAGAGTAATTCTTTTTAAAAATATTAATTTCTGCCTTTCAAAGCCTCCTTTTCTCTCCCAAGAGTAATGAGTAAAGCTAGTCTGACAAGTCACATCAAACCTACCCCACTCAACCTCCGTAATTTGTATCCACTGAGAAGGGAATAAAGGTAGGAAATCATAACCGAAAAAAAGAAACGGCCCCAGGAAAAAACACCGAGTTAAAAAAAAAAACAAAAAAATTACTTTCCATCCAGTCAAGCAGATATTAACAAGATACTGCGCAAAAAATAACTCCCACTCTTCTCCCACCCCAAAAAACTCTTGAGGGACTCCATATATTTTTCCTTTCCCTTCCGAAACTCCATCCACAGTTTCTCTCTCTCTCAACCCACTCCCCCTTGCCGTAGAAAACCGTCCTTCAGAATAACTTTTGACACCCCTCTTCCAAACATCTCCGACCCCACACCATGCCGACCTCTTTGAAACATTCCTTCCCCCACCCCTTCTCTCACGTCTGCTTCCCTCCCTACTCCTCGACTTCCCCTCTCTCTCCTTCCCTCACCCTTTCTGAGTCTCCCTTTCCGCCTCCAGTCTCCTCCGCTAATTGACAGGGGGGTGGGCATCTCCACACACACTCGAGGCGTTTCACAAACGCCACATGTCTCTGCCTATGACAGTTTACCCTCCCTCTCCTCTTCTTTTTCACTCTCTTTCCTCTCCCTTCTCTCCTACTACCCCCATGTCTCTCTTTTCCTCTTCCTCTACTTGCTCCTATCGTTATTTCCTTTCCACTTCCCCTTTTTAATTTCCAGTGCCTTCTTTGTGTCTTATATTCTCTGCACCAACGTTCTTGCTTCGCTCTCATTTCTCTCCATTTAGAGGTATTCCTCTATTTGTTCCTTACTTAACGCCCTGTTCCGTTTCTATTTAACAATTCTCCCTTCAAGATCATTTTGGAACAAGTCATCATCGATATCATTCTTTAAAATTATGAACATTATATTTCTATAATTTTTCAGCTTATCTCCTTGTCACACTATCAATCCTGCCCTACTACCATCTTCTTTCCGATTACATTTCCTCCTCCTATTTTTCCACCTTTTCCTTCCAATTTTTCCTCTTTTCTCTCCCGACCGCTTCTTCTCTTCTCCATCTCTTCATCCCTGTACCTCCTCTACTTTCGCTCACTACATTCTATCTCGCCATCCATCACATTCCTTTTCGACATCTCCTAAATCTCCCTTTGCCCCTCTCCATTGCTTACGTTTCTTTCCTCTCATCTACTGCCTTCTTCATTCGTTCATTTTACACCATCTTTCTCCTTTTACCCGCACGTTGAACCTTGTTCATGATCACCATTCTGTCTCTAATGGCTTATGACATTTCCAAGCGCTACCTTTGAATGGTTTCCTAATAAATGTAACCCGAACATATTAGGAAATCGTACAAACTAAAAATACGTTCGCAAAACTTTTGAACCAGAAAGCAAAAGAGGTAGCAATATAAAGAGAAAGTTGATTTTATATCAATAAATATATCTAGTGTGCTTCTGTGTAATTAATACAAAAGAAAGGAATCATTAAACACGATAGAACATCGGAATATTTGGTGGAAGAACTGATATTTTTAAACTTTCAAATCTGTCATTTTACTTATACATACATAAAAACTGCACCGACAGGTTCCACGCAGATTGTTAAAACCTGTCACAAATTTTTATGAATCATTAGTTTATTATAATGTCCCAAAATTGATATTTCTAAAATTGTAGAACTTAAATAATTGCTTTTACATGAAAAAACTATACTCTGTGAGCAATCAGTTGGTTTAACAAATAACATGCAAGAAAAATATGTATAATATATAAAATTAAAAGCAATTTACCCAATACAAATTAAAACGCGCTTTAGTTTTGTTAAAATTTCCAACTCGTGTTTAAATTAATAAACTCGTTTATGCTTCCTCTCTTTTTGTGCGTCTGTACAAACAATTAAATTAAAATAGCATTCAAAAGGTAAGAGATATAAGACTGAAATTTGTAGGATGTATGTGATCTATTATGTCATTTGTTACGCTGGATTAGAATTTCTTTTGAAAAATAGGTGGACGGCAGGGGGTAACTTTAGATATTTCTAATTAAGATTATGAGCAAACGGCTACAAATTGAAAGTTAACATTTTTAATTAACTATTAAATAAAGTACTTTATGTCATAAAACTATATTATTAGTTTATAGTCTTTTAAGTTTATAATTCTAAAGCCCTCCATAAAAAGGGCTTTTTCATATAAATATTAATGAAGCTCTCATTTTAAAATATTTTGTTAATCGGAGTAAATCTAATAGGAAAATTTTTAAATTTTATCAAAGCAATAATTTTTCAAAGAGACTACACGCTAAATCTTAAGTATTCATTTACTTAGCGACTATGGAATGGTAATATTCTGATAATTCCTTTCTGTAACGGATGATTTAACCTTAAAAGAGGTTAAATACACACGCTTTCCTTAGTTTTATTTAGTTTTTTATTTAGAAATGATTTCACATACAGCTTTAAAATGCCATTTTACCGTGAAATATAAAAACACAAATATAACATCAATAAATAACATCCAATAATAATATTAGCATATAGTGTCACTTAAAAATTGAGAGGACAATTTCATGAAAGAGGGAAGTGAGAGGCGAAAAAACATCAAATTCAGATGGGAGGAAACTTAATAAGGATGGAATACGGAAGAAAAGAGAACGCTGGATCAATGAAATCCTAGGGATATTAGTGTGAAGAAAGTGGGATAATCGGGTTGATCTAGAGGGCTCATGAAAGTTGAAAAAAGATAATAACTCAGGGCAATTAATATGAAAATTTAGAATTTTGTGGAGTAAAGAGATATGTTTTTTATGATAATTGGTAGAGAGATTGTCAATAGCTATTGTGGAGAGGACTTTATGTTTTGTTGCATAACGAAGAGAAGGTACACATATTTTAATATTTTTTTTAAATTCATAATTTCCACAAGGAAGCGTAAATTAGTTATGCAGGACGATGACTAAATTGGTGAGCAATAGAAAATTACGGGATGTACAATAGAGCAGAAATACGTCCTCAAAGCCACAGTATCCCTCAGCTTCGTGTATCTGTAAAGAATGCAAAGAAGAGAGTCTTTCTCTTCATCGTAAAAATGTGTTCTTAAGATACATCACAAATCATGGTTGTAAGTAAGACTTACGACAATAATAGCAGCATAATCTGGAAAAAACATTAATCCTGATGGGATGTAAGGATGAGTTAGGATCACATCCTAATATTACGAAATTTTCGCCGAAATCGATCGATGGAAAGCTTTTTTCCAGATTTACAATAATTTCATCACATTTGTTTTCTTTTTAGCGCAAACTTCATTCAAATTCTTCTCTAGAAGCAAAAACAAAAATCGGATAAAAATTTCCCTGTGATTAACGGAACGAACGAAAACTTCACGTCGGTCCTCCATCGCTTCAGCGCCTGACACATGCTAGCACTCTGGAGAAGATTAAGTAACGCAATGCTCTAAACGCATTAGGCGAAAAAGAAGGATTACGGACACCATTTTATAAACGTCGCATCCACGGGAGAGAATAAAAGGTAAAAAAAGGATAAAAAAACGACGCGAAAAATAAATAAAAAATTTCGACTACGCCTCACGCTTCGCGGGGGGGGGGGGATGGAATTAGCAAAAAAAGAACAACCCCCAACCACTAAATCAAAGTCCCTCCATTCTATTCCACTTCAGAAAACTCGCCTCCCGCAAAACGCATGTAAAATCCGGTTCGATCGGTCAACGGTTCTCTCTCTCTCTCTGCAACCCCGTTCCCTCTTCTTTTCCTCCCCCACTCCTTTTCCTCCAATCACTACTACTCCCTCCAAACGTCTCTTCCATTGTACACACCCCCAAAACCTCCTACCCCCTTCTATAACCCCATCGCAACTCCTTCTCCCTCCCCTTGAACAAGCGGCATTAATTAAGGCCTATAAAGACACTCCCTCCAATCCTCTCTCCTATTCCTCCCTCCCTCCATCCTCTGTCTCTCTCTCTCTCTCGACTTCGCCGACGCCTCCAGTAATCGTCCCTCTCCTTCCCTTCACCCCCAACCCCCGCTCCATCTATCCGTTTTATTCGGAACCACAGGGGACTCCACCCTTATTGAGTTTCGGCCCTGAAGCACGCCCATTCCACAGAGAGCAGATGTCGCTCCAGGAGGAACCGAGGGAGGAGGTAAAAAGGGGGTGGGGTTGACGGAACGCGCACACACACATACACATACCGAATGCCAGTTGCTGGATCGTTACCTCCCTCCACTCAGCTTAGATATTGCGGTTCAATCCAGTACGTATGCTCTCTGTACTGATGGATTGGAGAGAAGGGTTGAGGTGGAGTGGCGTAAGGGGGAGGAAATAGGTAGGGTGATGTTCGACTGTCTCTCTCCCTCCCTCTCTCTTTTTTGGTTATACATTTTTTCCGAAATAAAAGAAAAAATGACGGCGCGGATCGTCCTTTGTTTTTTTCTTCCCCTTTCTATCTCTTTTCGCAGAGGGTGGTGACCTCTATTGATGGACGTCGCAAAGTGGCGGGAGAGAATTGAAACGGAAAAGGGCGAATGGCTTTAAACGTTTTTCAATTTTTTTCATCCTGCCGTGAAATGTTTTTTTTTTAATTTTCGACGTAATGATTAAAATGAGGGAAGTTTTGGCCATTAGCTTTATAGCCGCTTTAAAATTTTTCAAAGGGTCAATCTTGTCCCTTTAAGCATAAATAACTTCGCGATTGAAATCGATAGATAAAAATTTATCGAAGTGAATGAGGAAGTTTCAAACTACGCTTCCTATAAATGACTTTCGAAGTAGTCATACCTCAATTCCATTTAATTTTAACCATTGCCTTTTATGTTAAGTAATAAACTTACCTCATCAAATGAAATATTCCGGAAAACATATTCCGATCTTTTATTTTCGAACGTCTTAAGAGCATTCCTATCGATCGTCGAAGAAACATTTAGACTATTCTTCTTTACCCTAGTTAAGCTTTATGCGGAGAATTCTGAAAAGGCGTTTTATTTTTTAAACGCGTTAGATTTCCATCTTTAATAACGTCATCTTGAAGGTAATAAACATTCGAATACTTCACTGCAATCACGATTTATCCAAACTTTCTTATCCTTGCTCAAGACATGAATAATTATTAATAGACTTTATATTGTCTATTTATCACTTATGGCTATACCAATAAATACAAATATTTACAAAACTTAAAAAAAATTATAAAACATTCTAGGAAACTTTCCATCAAGGTTTTTCAACTCAAACGTTTATAATTATATATTTTTCCGTAATATAAAGTGTGTCCCTTCATAAATCTATACCAGGTATCCGAAACGCGTGTCCCGCGTGTCTCATGCGGACCCCCGTTCCTGAAATGGCGGCAATATCATTTCTATTATTCCACTTTAAGTAAGCGGAATAGGAATCGAGAACGAGAGCATCAGGGAGTAAAAAAAATATCTAACATTTGGGAATTTATGCCACTTTATATATGAATGATAAAAATTATGTACTACCTAAGTAGTGTGCTAATGTTAAAAAAATATCTACGTTCGTTATTGTGAGATGCGGCCCACAATACTTATTTCAATTGTCAAAAGCGGCTCGCAATTTAGTCTAAAATAACTATTTTGCCCTGCCGCAATTTCAGTTTGAGATCCTTGAGATAGACTAAATCTTTCGAAGTAATCAGCCCACAACTAGATATTAAGCGATACGTCATAGCAACAATTTGGAAATCTATTAGTCCGTGAGTCTTTGAACATGAAAGAGGCTTGAAACAAATAATTTTTCATTATAACCACTTTAATGTGAGTATTTTCTCATTAATAAGCATTCAAGTGAAATATCACTTATTTGTTTTTCTTGGCGAAATATTCCTTAATATTTGCACCATAATATGAAGAAAGAAACTGTTTTTTTTTAATGGAAATTTTTTGATCAAACATTCTCCTTAATTATTCAATTATCATGAAACAAATTCAAAAGCGGATATGAAAGCACTCAACGGCATTAAAATACCAAAGTGTATATAATTAGATCGTTATGACATTTTTACGGAGGCGAGAAGTTAAAGCGCCACACACTTGAAAAGAATACGACTCTACAATGCTCCCGGAATTGTGACAGCTCCTCTGCGGGAGGAGACGGAGAGAGATTCAGTAAAGAAGAAGGAGACAGAGAGAGAAAGGGAGCGGGCAGGTGAGAGACGAGGAGAGGGGAGAGGAGAGAGAGAAGGGAAGGGAGGAGATGAGAGAGGAGGGAAAGAAGCTTGTGGGAGACGAATAGAAGAGGAAAGGAAGAGAGAAGAGGAGGGAGGAAGAAGAAGAGGGAGGAAGAAGAAGAGGGAGGAAGAAGAAGAGGGAGGGAGAAGAGGAGGGAGGGACAAAAGGAGGGATGGAGAAGAGGAGGGAGGAAGAAGAAGAGGGAGGGACAAAAGGAGGGAGAGACAAAAGGAGGGAGGGAGAAAAGGAGTAAGAGGAGGGAGTAGAGGAAGTAGGTGAGGGAGTAGGTAAGAGAGGAGGAGAGAGAGGATTTGAAAGAGTGAAAGGGAAGTAGTGAGAGAGAAGGGGATGGAGGAGGTGAGAGAGGAATAGATGGAGGAGGCATGGAGAAGAGGGGTGGAAGGAGAAGGTAGAAGATGAAACGTCAAAGTCCAAGTACAGTATTCTTTTTCAGAGCAGGGGCAAAAAAAACTTATCCATATAATTCCTCGAGTCTTTTGAACTCGGAAGAAAAACTGGTTTTCGTTTTATGTGAGCTCGTAAAGTCCGAAGGGTTAACGGCTCCGTCGAAATGAAAATCGACAGAGAGAAGACGGTTTTGAAATTCGAAAGAAGGAGAAAGAGCCTGAAAAATACCCTTGTAATCGTATGCGAAAAAGAAGTCTATCCTAAAAGGCGAATGAGCGATTAAAACGGATAAAATATCGAATAAAATGCGAGAAACTATTTTTTTAATAAACGAAATGTATAAAGATGAAGAGTTCTTATACTGCGAGCAGTCCATCAAAACCCATTACGTGAGAGGAGTTCATAATACGTGCCCCTTTTAATAAATTACCTTAAAAACAAATAAAAAAAGGAAACCGCGCATTTTTATAGCCGTGTGAAGTTACGTGCGGAGACGAATGAAGACGTTTCTCGCGGCGATATGATTATTAAAAGATCGTTCCTTTCCAGCGATGATGTTTTGTTTTCTCCCTGTGCAAGGAGCCTTAAAAGCTGACGGACGTCCACTGGAAGTTTAAGTCTCGAACTTTTCCTATTATTCTGCGATTCGAATGTTATCTCTGATCGGAATTTTCTGTAATACATACTTTAATTTACTAGAATCTTATGCAGCTTGAATTTATTTGGCTCCATTATTTTTTCTTGTTTGCCTTGGAATTTCGGGTGAAAGAGTTTTGGCACGTGTCTTCAACAAGTTTACTGCTATGACAACACGTGGAGAATATTATTAATCTATGTCGATCAAGTAGGAGTAGAGAAATGAAGGAAAGCTGTTATATATCAAGATAAGTTTTGAGCAGAGGAGTATTGCTACGCTAGAAGTTTATTTTGAAATAGAATAAAGGGGAAAAAGTCATAAAGATATTAAAAAACAAAGTCATTTGTTCCTAAAAGAAGATTTAAGTGTACCTTTTGAGACTTTTTGATAATAATTTTCAATTTAAATTTTAGAGTAAAATTTATGAGATAAGCGCAAAAGTCACAAACTGAATAAATTTAAGAAGAAGTCTTAAAAAAATATATTATTGAAGGATTTTCAATGTTCCAATAAGAATATAAACATCTAAATATTATGAGAAAATCTGGCCTTGAAAGATACATTTTCAATTTTACTCATACTCTCTTTTTTTATTTTCACGGTTAAAATAGTTGTGAAAGTGTTGTGTAAAGCGAGAGAAATTATCAATTAGCCTTCAATATCTTGTCAATTTTTTTTTATATATTTCAGTTTTTCTAACATGAGACCAGACATAAAGAACTCGACTTCGTAGGCAATTATCACTCGTGTTATTCTCCCTCCTATTTTCCCTTTTCTTGCTCACTCTTACTCTACTCCCTTTGGCTTCTCCCATATACCCGCACTCCCTCTCTTTCTTACCTTCTGTAGTGCATTTAACAAAGCTAAAGGTACAAACGTAAATTGAAATTACAAGTTCACGCCGATGTCCGATAGCATTCAAAAATCAATCGACATCAAAGAGAATATATGTACACGTTTATATTATTTCTAGGTTTGAAATATTAAAAAATCAAATTCCAATTGTTTGATCTCACTAATGAATTCAGGTTCCTTTTGTAAAATTTGCTCATGATTCAGCTGAATTTCAATTATACATCTTCCACGGAAATTTATTAAAAAACCGGTTTCGTTACGATACCGTAACACGATGTAGTTTCGTGTTTGATCTATCTTCACCTAAATTTACTTTATTTTTTGAAAATGAATGTAACATGTCTCCACAGTAGGATGCAAACATATAATGCCAAGTTCAAAATTTTTGCTGTTACCTAAATAAAAATTGTTTACAGCTGAAGGTGAAGCTTCAACCTCTCGTAAACGAGCGACGCGGTACGACCGCAGCTGCGCAACATGGCGTACTACACCAACATCCGCGCCTCGCTTCTGGAGAAAGGGGGGCACATATCCACATTGAGGATGGAATGGAGAAGCTCGTTAGCTTTGTCTTTCGAGGGTAAGACGTGAACATCGAAGCTACCGATGCGGAACCTATATATGAAGATATCTTTTTTCGCGGAACAATTGCAATAAAATAAATTTATATCAATTTTATTTTTTATTTGCGTGTTTTCTTCTGAATTGTAGACATTCACCCCTCAAGATATTTATGTTTGACTTCCAATACAAAAAATTGCAATGGTAAGTATTACATATTTTAAAATAAAATAGAGGGATACATTAAAAAAAAATGATGAAACAAAATTTTTAACATTCATTAATTCGCAAATACAAAGGTTTTTGGGTAATTAAAAAAATTAAGTACTATTCTCAAAAAACCTATTTTAATAAGCACTGAAACAAACTAATATTTATTACCAATTACAATAACGAATTACTATTAATTATTTTTATATCGAAATTTTTTAATGATTTTCCTACAGATTATTTGAATGGAATAAAATTTAACCCATCCAAAATGTATTTAAAGTTTATTATAAATTCAACCAAATATATTTACTTAAAATTAAACGTAAAATCTACCTTATCAGTTTTCAATTTTTAAGTAAACAATCTCAATGGAATATATAAGTAAATTTTCATACATTTAGCCTGTTGTACTTCACAGGAAAAAATAATCTCGGAAATCTTTAAAAATATTAATTACTTTAATATTTTTAAGAATATTTTTTTTATTTTACCAGCGTATTATTCAGTGACGCGGATGGGGCTGCTTTTTCTTGGACAGTAGTTGAATATTCGGATGAATTGAGGTTCACCGTAAACGCAAATCATCCTCCGCATCCAACCGATTCCTTCATTTTGATTTAGCTGTGTCATATATATGGTCTCTCACAGAGATATATAGTTGCGAAAGGCATGAGAAATTTCAATGCGCGAATGGAAATTTCAGGATTTTCTCTAGCAAGACTAGCCCATAAACGTACAATTCCCATTTCTTTTAACTTAGTTTTTATCGTAAAATCAGCAGAGATAACAATTAGCTGTTCCTTTTATTTCAATGTTAATTCTAGCGTAGATGCAGATGATATAACAAAAAGGCTGTGAGACCAATCGATTACCCTACAACATCGTTGGATTCATCAATTTGAAGTGAAAAACCTACTGCACTCAATTTCAACCGGATTATTAGTTCATTTTCACAATAAGCTGACATGTCATTGATTCCTCTTCAGGCGGTGTTGTTCGAAAGGGGAACAATCAATTTCGTTGCTGTATTTTTCACCACTCATACACTACCAATTCTTTTGAACATGGTTATTACTTTTTCTGCGATAGTATGAGCTTCGCCAGCATTTGCTATGCGATAACTGACACGATACGAAGCCTCGTACGCAATTTCATTATCTTCACAAAATATTTTATGAAAACCCTTTTTTTTTCTTCTGAACTTCGCTCAATTTTCTTGTAAAATAGTCAACACTTGTATCTTCCAAGTATGGGTCCTTTGTCAAAAGATGTCTTTATATATTTTTCACGATTCAAACTGCTGTTACTCAATAATTCTTTACATTCGACACACAATGCGTTTGGCACTTCTTTATTATCTGTCCATGTGAAACCAAACTTCATAAAACTTTCATCGGGCTTCCTTTTTTTCCCGTCCTTACTCCCAGGTTTTCACGAACTGTCATCAAGTCGTCGTATTGGTATTTCTGCATAGGAAGTAGATAGGACAGCGGTAGCAATAAAATTGTTTTTATTTTTTTGGTTCCACCTTTTTCACCAGTGCTCAATTTAAATGTACCGGTTTTAAGCCAACGATCCATATTTTGGGGTAGTAGCAGTTAATTATTAGCGTAATGAAAAAAGAAAATTAGCCAACTCTGTAGCAGCAGACTTAGATTTGACTCTTTCTTTATAGTTTACTTTCATTCTTTACTCAAAAAATAATTAACAAACATTATAAGGAAAAGTTATATTAGTCGTTTTTGAGTCGTTCAGTACAAGGACGGACAGGCAGACGGACGATAAACCGAATATATAAATGTTGTTTTAGAAAAAAACGCTAAAATAGATTTTATGAAGGCTAAACTTTTTCTAGAAAGGAGTGAACAACTACACGACTTCATGTACATGTTATTTTAAAAATGCAGATGTAAACAGTTGACAAAAATATATTAACCTGCAGAAAGGGGGGAAAATGAAATTACCCGGAAAAAACGAAAGAGCAGAAAGATCGCCTTTTCTTCACTATAAGGCGAGATTGATGGTGATTAAATTTCTTCAAAAAAATAGCAAATGTGATGTAATTTTTCTTTCTGGGTCTAACAAGCACATCAAGAAAATCCCATTCCAGTAGTGAGAATAAGACGAATATATATTTCCAAGAGAAAGATAAACCTTCTGCAGTAATCACCATAGATTAATATGATCCCGCATGTAAAAATATTCCCACGCAATGTTAATTAGAAATAAACAGCCTTCCATATTTATAGAGTAGGAATGCTGAAAAATTATATGGGTTTCACTTACGGGCAGTTTGACGGTTAATTTAAAAGGCTAACCTTTAAACGGGCAAGAGGGGTCATATTTTACCCCACTCAGTTGTTTTGCTTATTATTGTGAAATGTTTTACTTAATGCAACTTCTTGATTTTTGTTTTCTTACTACTAAGTTTCTTCTATGTAAATGAAAGTCATTATATTTTGTTTGATATAACAAGTTAAATAATAAATGTAGAATTGTGGTCATTATTGCCTGGTAATGTTAGAAAATCCCACATGAGTTCTTTGTAATTTATTATGTATTTTTCATGAAAGAGCATGTAAATAATATTTATATTCATAGGATAAATAATAATATTGAGGTATTTTAATTTTTTAGCGATTCCGTGAATAAAATTGTGTATTCGAAATTTTATCTTTGGAAGCCTCTTGTCATTTTTCTGGTATGTTTGTAATTGATGCTAGAGTTTGTTATTCTTTGATTTTCCATGGTAAGAAAAAGATATAAATAATAATTATTTTCTCTATAGAGCGAAGATATTTATTACAACTTATAACTTGCAATAAATTGTTACTTTTATATATGAAATACTAAGTATTTTACTTTCTTTATGTTGTTATCTCTTATCTTGTTATTATCTTACCTGAACAATGTCTTCAAACATTATGCCGGAAAAAGATAAAATTTGTATATCAAGCAGAGTGCAGGTAAGCGTAGAAAGTTTTTACAAATACTTGGAAAAGAACTTTTTATTCCTTACATGAAACAACGAGCATATGTAATACCGAGTCTTCATCTATCCATTAGAAGAGCAATGGAAATGTGTGGTATTAAAATAGCATCAAATGAGATAGACAGTGTGACAGCAACCAAGAGGGGAAGATGTTAGATGTGTGACAGGAAAAGAGATAGGAAAGTGCCGATACAGCATGCAATCAATTTATATGCGAACAGCACAGTGAGAAACTAACTATATATAATGAGTGTAATAATTTTAAATATCTACTGTAAACATGTAAAATTGTGGAGATTATATATATTATTTTAAGTGTAAAAAATGTTACATAGAAATTGTAATTGTATTTTGTAGTTATTTTCAAATTTGCCTCATTGTACGGAAATAAATGAAATATCAAAATCAACAATAAATAAATATAATGTTTAAAATTTTTTGCAACAGTAATATTTCTTAACTATTTCATTAAATTAAAATAAGTAATCCATACTCCTTGAGTTAAGTTGCCAACTATTTAAATATATTGGGTCAAATCTGACCCCACTTGCCCGGTTACGGAACAAATTAAGCTTGCCCGTTTAAAGGTTAATGAATCTTTAGAATGCATGAAAGCATTGGAGTATCTATGTGGAAGTTGAAGGGGAGCAGTTTCCCCTGACGCAGGACTGAGTGTCGCAAACTCATAGGCCGAAAATTACATTTTTATTATAAATAATAAACGCATTATGATATATGCCAAATTAAACGGCCAGTGATTCAGTTTCCATTTTATTTCCCATATTACATTTTCCTGGAAAATTGCATAGAGACCAGGGTAAGAGGTCATGGGGAGAGTTTCTGTCGCCTCAGGGCGCAGAATATCCTATATTTGTAGCTTCGCCATTACATGTAATAGAGAGATGTTTCACATGACGAAATCACCACGACAACTTTGTAGCCAGTGCAATGTTTTGATCAAAATAATAATAATTTATTTAGAACTAACATTAATGCCCCAGTAATGTAGGTTATCCTTGGCTAAATGAATGAGTCACGTGCTTGGTTTCTCGCTTAAACCAGTTTGGGAAACCCTGGTCTAGACAATACTCGTATTTTCAAATAAAACTCCTCCTATGTGCAAGAATACAGACGATTTTGTTAACACACGTACATATTTTCGCAAAAAGGAATAAAAGTTATATGTATATATATTGTATATCATATGATGAATTTATGTCAGATAACAATGGTTTACGTTTTGTGCTACTATCTATATATGGTAACAAGCGTTTTAGTCCGTATTCCTTAGCATTTAATTGAGTTTTTTCTGACACAAGTGTTGTGGACCATTGGAATTTTCGATGAAAAAATAACATTTCCATTCAATCTTGATATCTCGCAGTACCCAAGAAAGCTTCAGCGGAATCCAGTTTGGGATACCCTGCCTTAGAAAGATTCATATAAACTAAAGACCATCTTAAATTCGAACCGATGCTAAATTACTCTATGGATGAGTGAATGCTACCGTAACATTTTTATCTTACTGTACTGTGCACACGTAGCGGTGATCAGTTAGCCTGAATGAATAGTGAGTCAAACACAAATTTAGGTTTTTGTTCATTTATTCCACCCTAACTACAGTTAAAGGTTGAATTGGCGGCTTTTTATTAATGGCATGTGACATGTTTTTTTACGTAAATAATTTTCACGGCAATTGATAGACAAATTTTGACTTTAAAAATAAGGATAAGCCATATTTTTCAATTATCTGTGGAACCAAGTCCTATATAACACGGATAATAGGAGTATTACAGTATTTTACTTTTGAAACAGAAAGATTTCATGCATGGAACTTACCATTGAGTGCATCAAACATTGTACGCCCAAACCAATTCGAAAATTCCGATAGTTTAGTTTCGTAAGCCAAACAAATCCCACAATATCGGGGTGTTCGCCCAAAAATGCGTGCATTCCTGTCACGCATAATAAACTGAATTCCGATCGTCTTCATTTCACATTTTTTGTAAAACGCTCTCTTCTTCTTCGAACATTCCGCCCTCTATTCCTTTTGGAGTTCCCTCTTTTTTCGTCCTTATGAAAAGGCGACGGTAAAATAAATAACGAGACCTTAATGTGATTCCTTCATCGAGTACCTTCTCACCTTTCTCTTCCGCTTTTATGCGAAAAACCTTCTCCCATCTCCCTCGCCACCACCTCTCTACTTAAGGGATCAACCGAATGGACATATGCGGCCGGGTAGAAATTAGGTCAAATGCTTCACCGACAACCTTACCCCTTCCTTCTCTCTGTTCAACCTCCCTCTCTATTTTGCCCACTCCCTCTTTCACAGCTTGTGTGCAAAGGTGGAGGCTTCGTCTCACCACCGCTAAAGAGCGCCACTGCGCAAAGCACCGGACATCGGCAAACGGATTCGTAGTGCGTCTAATCCCTATAGGGCATCACTGGCTGACCTCAAGAGGGCACCGACCGTTCTCTGTACTAACGATTCACTTCACGCGGATCCGCTTAGGTCGTACACATACGGGAGAAATATAAATCACTTCTCCAATCTTTATTATAGAATTGTTAGGACGAAGTATTAGGCAATGTTCCATCGAGTTGGCAAGGAGACATATTGTTGCCTGAAACAATAAGAGTAGTTCTATGTGGCTCAGAATTTGGAATATTCTAACATTAATAAATTAAACACACGAGTTAATAAAGCGAAAAAATGAAAAGATTATATAGATAGAATTGCATCTGAATATACATAAAATAAAAGCGCAATGCGCATTGAATCACATCGCTGCAGTATTGTAGTTTTGCAACGCGACGCTTAATATTCTAAAGCAGCGGTCACGAAACTGCGTTTCCCAGGTGATTTTGTGCACCCCTCAGTCCTTCAGGAAAATTTTTACCATTGAGTGATTATCATAATGAAAAAATATGGCATCTTACATCAGTAGCATTTAATTTTTTTGTAAATAATCCTATCTTCCTCAGAACAAGGAAGCTGAACTTATCGAACTTTTTTATAAATTCCATTTATTCGACAGTGGACAGGCAACATACCATCTTCGTATATGTGACTCATGCTAAATAGTTTCACAATTTTCGCATTTTTAATTTTGATTCCTCTCCTTAACAATGTCAAGGGTAAAATCCATTCGGCAATGGCTCTTTAGAACGATTCTGTAGTATAATTTGATTCAGTCTTCAAATATAAAGAAATTGCATATTAAGATTCACGAAATTTACTGTCGTATCTCTCTTCAATGTCATTGCCTTTATTTGTTCTCATTGATTTAATATTTTCATGTGCATCAATATTTCCTTTTTTTACATCGAATAAGGGCATCAAAGCGGAATCTTACTAAAAACCGAAACCGATAAAAAAACGATATTTTAGCTGGAGTGAAACCGAAAAAAATTATTTTTCTGAACCCGAACCGAAACCGAAAACCGTTATTTATGTCGTTCCATTTTTTTCGGTTTGCATAAACAGTAGGAGCGAAAGAAGGGGTTTTCCTTTTGCTTTAATATGACTATTTTTTAAATCCTCAATTTTCAAGACCGAATAAGGCAAAGGCTAATGTTTTTCTTTAGAATATATGCTCCTAAGCGTTTGGAGAGATGCGTCTTTGTGATAATATCTATCGGTCCAACTGTGGGATTTTCCATGGGCATCTAATTACATAGAGAGAGGGTCAAGAATACGTCCTGCTGAGGTTTCACAGAACCCTGTTAAACAAGGTTAGTAGAAAGTAACCTACGTTAGTGGTACTTTGAAGACAGCTGTTAATCGTCTTTGTACCCTAAATCTGAACCTACCTCTCGGGGTGTTCCGGGTAAAAATGTTATTCTTAACTTGGATTTTGCTTTAAGTTGGAGGTTATCGTCCTCATTAACTTCCATCCCTTTCCATATGCATTTAGCCCTTATATTCTCTTAGTATTGCTCTAAAACTTATTTAGGAAGGATCACTCCGCTGTCGTGGTTTGAGGTATTCTTATTTCTGTTAAATGTTACTGTGTGTACATATTTGTCGTCTTAAGAAAATTTGTGTAATTATATATCGCATGGTATTGCAATATTAACATCTAAATTATTGTATTTAAAAATAGTTAAGTAATTCTTCTTTGAGCAACTCTCCACGAATTACATTTTACATTCAAATGTGAATTTTTTGGTTTGTGTGAACCGGAACGAAAACCGGAGCGAAAAATATTTCGGTTCGATGCGGAGCATCAAACCTCCCTGATAGTGAAATGAGGGAAACTTATAATTAATTCATCTCATTTTAATATTTTCCTGGTTTTAAATGTACGGCCCTCGCCACACACTTGAAGATTCAATCTGGCCCACCTACTCTTAAAGGTTGGGGACTACTGTTCTACAGCATTCACAAGCAGGCATGCGCGCACTCGCACACACACAACATATAACATGTTTCCTTGTAAGAGACTATTTCATTCAAATTAACCTACGACCAAAACAATTTATTTCGATGTTTTCTTTAATCCACTAAAATCTTTATGGAAAGTAGCATCAATTTACCCAAAAATATTACTACTATTAAGTAACCCTAAAGAGTTTTTAAATAGAGGTAAAACCATACATCACAACCATGTGTGTCTAACATTTAAATCTCCGTCAAAAACTTCAACGTAGTATTTTTCACCGTCGAAAAGCCAATATTATATTAAAAATGTTAGGAAACGAAATGAAGGAATAATCGAAGTAACTCCGTTGTGAAATTTAATCACTCAAGGAAACCGACCTTTGCATTACAACTGGCGGAGATTAATAGAGTTTTGGTGCTTTAAATTAGTGGCCGTTCAAGCCTCTTGTTCTACCAAACGTTTCCGAGGAATGATGTAGAAGCTAATTAAGCGAGAGGAACAATAAGTTCGAAGAGAAATCGTAGGTGAATGAACCTCCGAATGAAAGAAGCTGAATACATCGCAGCGTGCCAACGGCCTATTTATTACAAGTCACGTAATTAAATGAACATAGTCGAACAAGGACAACTCTGGAAGCGGATAACTTCGCTCGTTATACCCGTTCCTCGTTGCCTGAGGCAATATTTTAGGCAAGAATAAGAGCTTACTCTGAATTCAAACAGTATATTTTAAGAAATATTTAGAATTTCTTAAAACATTTACTGTTGACTTTAAACATAAATTAACATGTTTTATTGCTTCTAGGATGTTGTTTTAAATGTATTGTTTTTCATTTAATCAGATTATCAGATTTTAACAAATCGTCACCTCCGAAATTCAATTTTAATTTTTTTAAATTCTGATCTCATAGAGCAGTGTTTCTCTAACGGTGGATCGCTTGGGGATTTTATGGGGTCGCATATACTGTTCGCAAAAGCAAGTGATTTTATTCTGGTTTTAAGTGTCCTGCAGATTTTAAGTTATCGACAGGATTTTCCCAAAAATAAAAAAAAATTATGTAGCTTTTACCAACATACATCATCATCGTCATTCCCCCTCCCCTGCATGGAGAAAACGTGTTTTTTTTGCTTCTCGAATATTCTCGGGGGGTTTCGGCGATCAAACATCCGGACGGAGGGGTCGCCGGACGAATCTGAGAGCCACTGCTCTAGTCTTTTGGCACCAAGGGAGACGAGAGCTCGTGTTTGTTGTATGCAGAGTGTTTGGTAGCCACGATGAATTCTGTGGGAAGTGTCCACCTTTTCGCGCATGAAGAGAAATTTTGTTTGACATCTTAAATCGTAGAATTTGAACTCTTTGAAAACAACTGTGAATAACAGTTTCAGAAAAATGGATGACAAAAAGTGAAATGAGATAACAAAGATAATTACATGGTTTAGTTTGAACTGACTGGTTGGAGCGGCGATGACCGAGGAAAACAAACTGATTTACAAGGGAAATTAATTGATGCCACCATGGCAGTTAGTTTCCAAATGCATTTAAAAAAATATATAAGACGCAATCCCAACAAAACTACTTAACCAGCACTTAACCCGACGGAATAGGCGCGGGGTCTGTGAGGCCAACTTCATTTTCTTTCTTTGATGAAAACTAGATGCTAATGTCTGCATCGCTATCACATTGGGTACGTTCCCCCTTACCATTCTACTTCAGTTTTGTCTAGCAGCCTAAGCTCAATCGTTGTGTGCATAGAATTGCTAGGAATGTTTTATCGCTTTTGGTGCAACATACCCTGCGTCACCATTCACATCGTAGCTTTAGACTATCAAGAATGGTATTATTCTACGTAATATAAAATCGGTGCTATCAAAATACTATACTTTATATTTATTTTGAATATATATATATATATGGTAATTTTAGCAATTTTTTGGCTGCCTTTAATTTGTAAATTACCATAAGTACTATTTTTTCAGATATGTTTTTTCAACGAAGAAGATCAGAAAAGAGTTAGAATTTTATTGACGTAATAAAAATGTTCCTAAACCTGTGTGAAAATTGTTCATTAATATTATCGTACCTCATAAATAAATTTAATTATAAAAGCAACTGTGTCCCTCTGACTCGGTACCAGAAATGGTATTCATATGAAACGCCAACTCCGCCGGATGAAAACATTCATTTTTTCGTCACAACTGTGAAAAATGCAGCTTAAAACTAATCTTTAAACCAATAAAGATTACCTTCATAGTTAACACCAAGTATGACGCTTCCGTAAGTTTCTTAAAATGTTTGTATTATGTAGAGTGACCGAAAAATAGAACACCTTATTTTATATACTTCGTCGCTGAAATTGTATTTCATTTTGATTACTAAATAAAAATCTTGTAATTTTCCAATATTTTATTAGTACACGACCTAGGTTTCGACGCTTAGCGTCATCATGATGATGAGTAATCAATATTCAATTATTCCACCACATCTCGCTTTCAACGGTTGAATGTATTTCATTTCTTAAAACTCTTATGAAATTCGACTCTTTTCCTAGAGCACTCTGATTATGACGACGATGAATTTGAGCGAAGTAATAATGCAGGGTTCAACTTATGCCTTATCTATTTTTATAAATTCCTTTTAAAAATCTATCGCCCAATTGTGAGCTACATTCGTCAATTAGAGCTTTCACTTTATATAAGCATTTAAATAAACTTCTGCTCGTATCTCGTTAAATAGCATCCACCATGCCACATTTAAATATACATAAATATATAACCATATTTTTCTTTCCATAACTCTTATATTATCTGTAAGGTATAGATTAAAAATTTATTCGGATAGACAACACTTCTCACAAAAAAGTCCGTGAGACCACACAATTACGACTTATAGTGTCGGACATAACAATTCGAGAACATCTCAAGTATAAAATCACATACTATTTTGTTTACATAAATCGCTAAGAGGGTTATACACGTTAACAATAGTTAAAGAAAATATTTTTCTCTCCCATGTTCTTATATGATCTGTGAGGTATAGATAAAAACTGTACTCGAATAGAGGACAACATTTGAAACAAAAAAACTGCGGGACCATTTAATTACGATCTATAGTTTCAGAGATACAAATTCAAGAACTACCCAATAATTCGATACCGTTTTATATATATATTTCCCATAAAGAACGTCTTTTAAATCCCTTTGTAATCCATCTATGAAGCATACTTGTTCATCTTGCGTGTTTTTACTAGATAAAGATGGAAAGTTTGCGTCTTGTGACTTTGGTCATTTGTTAAATTAATTACAGAATTTGCAAATGGTGCGTGGAAAATGAACTTCCGCCTATACCTTCAGCAAAGCAAAGCTCAACCTCATAAATCTGGTGTCCACAGAATTTTCCAAAAAGCCTCGATAGCTCGCGCTTTCCTTCAAACATTTTTTCGCATGCGGGTCCTGCATGCCCTCGCCTGAGCGTAGAAGAGCACATAACGCTAAGATAATCCAAGTCCTTTCAAAACATCTATTGAACCCTGATACACGCCGCTACTTCACACCCGATCCAACACCTTGGAGAGGCAGTAGAGCCAACCTTATTTTGCCTCCGCGGTAATTTCCTTCCTCTTTAGAGTTCTCCCCACGCCACACACACACACACACCTTAGCCTCTCTCTCCCTACTATTCCTCTCCTCATCCCACTCTCCAACTCCTCCTTTCCCCTCCTGTCTCCCTCGTGAGGGTTCTCTTTTGAACTTCTCGCAATCTCGTAGACTTGGGAACCATCCCGGCGCAATTATTGCCCAAGAAGTAATTAACCTAATTGAACCTTCCACACCTCTTCTCTCTCTCTCTCTCTCTCTATCTTTCCCTCTCTTCCCTCCCTCCGACTTGGCTTCGCAGAGGGGTCAAAAGAGTCGGGAGCTTCCATCCTTTTCAAGTGTTTCGCGGCTGAGAGATGTTTAAGAAAAAAAATACGTCCCCCTTTGCGTCATTCACGGAACTCGTTTCGTCTTATTCAGAGAGAGATAGAGAGAGAAAGAAAGACAAAGAGAGAGAGAGAAATTTTCGATTAAAAATGTTTACCCGCGTAATCTGTTACTCTTAAAAAAAATCCTTCCCTTCATTTGACGATGCCGTCCTTACTATAAGAATATTTTAAATTGTGAATGAGAGATTTTCGTCACGTCGACATCTTTTTGAGGCGATTCGCTCCATTAAATCTACACAAATTGGCATTTGAAGAAATTAAATCCTTCAGGCTTGTCATGCAGCAAGAGATAAATGCGACTATAAAAAGTTGATCCTTTAGGAGATTGCCTTGCTAGAATATTGTACATATCCGCAGAGGTGTTTTCATTAACTAATTTTTATGGCGATATTTTCAAAGAATTTAAAAAATGAAAACCCTTAATATGAACATTTTTCATGTATTTTACCTTTGTGAACTTAAATAGAAATGAGTAAAAAAATTGAATACACGTGAACTTGACAACACATCGCCGGAAATTTCTCTAACGAACTCGATATTATTTCAACATGATCATCCAACTATTCATGTAAGTCTCTGCACAACAATATTATCGTGCTATATATATGCACTCATGACACATCTAGACTCAAGGAAAAGTCCAAGAAAATGGAATCAATATCTGTTACAACATCAATGATGTAAACAAAGGAACTTATCTTTAGCAGATATAATGAATTAAACCAATCAGACATAGTTCACAAATATGCCTTTACGGACTTCCTTCTTTTGCATTGATCAACATCGTATAAATAATAATAATTATTTCCCTATGAATATAGAGTTCTAGGCAAAAAGTAATATTTGAATCATGCAGGTTTCTTCAAATCATAAGGTTGGGTAAAACACATAACAAAATAAGCCACGTCGGCAAGACTCAACGTCCATAAGCACGACGTAAAGTTTTAACGAAACGTTATGTACATATTCACAATATGGCAGCACATACTGTTAAATTTAGGATAAAGATTAAAATTTTAATGATTCGATTCGCTCAAAAACAAAGAAAAAATCGCCGGAAATCTTTGACATATCAAATTTCCAGCAAAATTTTCTCGAATACACAAAGAAAATTTTAGAAGAATTCCATCAAATACATATTCCGTTAAAAATATCATCTTAAATAAGGAGAACGATTTAATGTTCTGCGTTTTATACAGGACTAATCCATTATTCGAACTGCGACAGCAAAAGTCCTTGACTGAACTAGTGCTATAAATACTTGAACTAAATATCTTCAGCGTTTATAAAAATATACATTTACATAGGTAGTTCCACAGCATCCGTTTCGTATCTAAATCAAATACGTAGATTGAGACTGCGATGAAGAATGTTGTGAAGCAAGTTCGTTTACGAGAGAAACGTGAAATATAAATGGAACTGTTGATTTTCCCCTCCGAAATTTATTCTTGTACTTTCAACTAAAACGGAATCGTGAACAAATTAACTTTTCATCTCCTGAGCGAAACGTTGCTTTTATAACATTAACACAGTAAAGCAAACGCGCTAAGTCAAAGACTGAAACTTCCTCTTAGTAAAACGCACTTCATGGAGGATTTACAAAAGGAGCGGAGTTTCGTTGCCTAGCAATATAAACCTTGCACGAAGAAAACCAAACCCACCGAACCAACTCTCGCTATACTGTTTCCTTCTTAAATTGAAATTCACGTTGCTTCATCCTACGTTTTTCTCAGAATTCGTTCTTCAATTATCAAAAGTCGCTAAAAAATATTGGTACGAATCAAGAATATGCAACAACAAACAGCTAAGTATTGCTTTACGAAAATAGCTCTTAATAACGCCCTAAATAAACTCAATTAACAAATATCAATAACATGAAACAGTATTCCATCTGTAACATTTTTCCGAGTTTCATTTGGTCGATTCCATGGCTTCTCATGGAATGTTATTTAGGGGAAAAAATTTATTTTCGACATTTTATCAACACGGCCATGACGACGAAAACAATTCGATAAGAAACTTTATTTTTAAAGTAACTCGACTACGGAAAAAATTCTTGTATAATAAGACGTTTCTAATTTTAGACGGCAGAGAGAGGTGGAGAAAAAAGGTAATTTTTTCGATTTTTGCTGAAAAAAAATGTTCACTCCGCGAAATTTTTGCGAATCGGTTCAAGCGGGGGGAAAAAAATTCCCGTCGTTTACGTAAAACCTCCATCTACATTTTTTCCCATAGACTCCTGCTCCGCTGAAGGTTTTCTGTTACTTCACGGGCGGGAGCGCGAGACGAGAATAAAAATAAAAAAATCCATTTGAGAAAGAGAGAGAGAGCAAAAGGCTCCTTATACCAACCAAACAAAAAAAACAAAAGAAGCGCTATTTTAGAGGAGGGAAATTCTAGAGAAACTCGCAGAGCAAAAAAGAGCAATTCGTATTCAGAGCCATCCATGTGCGCGGGTAAAAGTGCGACGAATTCCGTTGCCTTTTGCTAATTAACGATTGCCTCCTTACGATGCGCCCGTTTTCCCTTTGTCCCGAGCATCCTCTCGCAGGCCTCGGCCATCTTTCCGCTCTCTGTAATACAGCACTTGGACTTCAACTTATTCTACATTTTGCCTTTTCAAAATTTCTTTTCTCCTTCCCCACCAACTGTTCGATTTATTTTTACATTGCTCTCGACGTGACTCCTTTTGTCTATTCCATTCTACCAAAAATTCCCCATTCATACTTCGTGCACGTTTTACGCGAACTGCTTCCTTTCATGTTCTACTCGAACCTTCTATCCTTTATTTTTTAAAGCACGCTATTTGGTAACGCATTTTAATGTCTGCGATACGAAAATCAGTTTCGCAACTTAATTTGGGAAAGGCCCATCCTCTTTCGCTAATGGTAACTCATGCTATGTTATTTTCAATACTGACTATAAATTTTGCGATTAAAAACTGCCAAGTTTTAACAAGAATAAGCGAGGCAGCAAACAAAAACATCCTACAGCTAACAGGAAAACCGACTCTAGAAATTACGTTCGTGATCAAGCAATAAGTAAATTCGCTAGCCCGTAGAAAAAGGGTGGGCCTTATGCGACCCCCCCCCCCCCTAAGAGGACTCCATGCGGCCCCGCGAAATTATGATGAAAAAGAGATCCGTAAAATTTAAATCATAAATGCATATTATTTTGGTAAAATTACGATAGTAAAATCTTAAAATTTGAATTTTCCACATTGTTTAGGCTTGGTTTTCGCTTGAATAATATCTCAGAATCTATAAATATCTTCCAGATAAAATTATAGTCTGACCCGCCGAAGCACTGGCAATCACCAATGTCGCCCGCTATGAAATTTTATTATTCTGTGCCCATAAACTGCCTTGAGCTAGACCAGTGATACTCAAGTGCGGCTACCAGAAAATTTTAAAGCGGCCACCAGAAAAATTATTTTTTAAACACGGGAATAATTAATATGCAGAATGCGATGGATACTGTCATGTAAAATTTTTGTAATGAATATTTGTTATTGCTATTTTATCTCGTTAAATTTCTTGGGTACCCTACGTATAAAGCCAAATATCGCTTAGACCCTAAATTTAACAATGCGGCCACCACAACATGCGCGGCCACGAAGAGATACCCGCATTCTGGTACTCGCGAGCACCGCGGTGCTCTTTAGCAGTCCTACCGTGCACTTCTTCGATGCTAAAAATCGTCTTTCCTAATCTCATTAATTAGATTTGTTCGCCTGTTTTCTTTCTAGACGTTCCAAAGGTCATTTATAATCCCTTAGATGTTGACTTGATGACCATTTCTACTTTTACAAAAGTATAATAGAATGTAACTTGGTGCTCGCCATCTTGAAAAGGTTGCAGACTCCTGATTTAGACTATGATGTGTCCAGCAAACGCTCTCCTCAGGAAATGAGGTGCTTGGTTATATCGAAACAATTTTTCGTTGGAACCGCTGTTTTTTTAGTCTATCGAATAATCCTCGATTTGTTCATTTCGTCGTGCCTAGTATAGTCTCATTCTCTTCCTCTCTCTTTTCCTTGTTTTGCGTGCCTTATTTCATGCTCCTCTCTGCTGCATTTTTTTCTCTCTCTCCATCGCCACAACAAACTACTTGGCCATTTTCCTCCCGCTCCTCATTAACCGCCTACCGGCACTTACCTATTTCATTATTGATTCCACCATCAATAGAAGCATCGCACTTTGCGCTAACAACCTATAAGAAACGTCCCCGTGTTGGCGTTCTACTAGGTACCGGAAGCAATCCTAGAACCCGTTTCCTTCATCCGACACCTCCCCCTTCCATCGCCCTAGAGCGCTTCCCATCTCCCACTCCCCCATTCCTCCCATTAAAGAAAAACGTGGGAGTTAATGAATGAATTCTACCGGGAGCAAAAACGCCTGAAAACTGCGTCTCGATTCTCGCTCTTGCCTATCTTCGAACCATTTTGGGGCAATTCTTGGCCCAATCAATCAGAGCGGCAATTAACGAACTTTTAACGCTCCACGTATTTGTAACTCGCGGTCTTTTCGCGTTTATTTTTTGGGACAGATCTACCATTCACTCCGTCAGGTTATGCGGATAGAGTACTGCAAGCCCGGATGTAAATGGTTCTAGAATCAGATGCGTGTTTGATGAATTCGTGAACTCGGAGATGATTGGATCGTTTGCGGTCCGGGATTAATATCGGAAAATTAATCGCTGTCACTTCCAAAGTTAATTCGCTTATTAAAAACCGCGCTTTATACAACGTTTAATTGACAACTGACCTGAATAACAAATTTTCAACCGTTTCAAGAAGTACTATATGATTCGTGCCGAAGAGAGAATGTTAATCACTCAATTTGTTTTTTTTTTCAAATATATCATTTACGGGACCAAATGAAAATTCGTTTATGTCAGTAAACCCCGGGAAGTAATACTTTCCGTATTTATGCTGAAGATTTCAGCATCCGATAGAAAGTGTAGTTGAATTTGCTAGTTTATCCTGGCTATATTATAACACAGCATTATTAATGTGAGAAGTTTATGATATTCTTAAGAGATTAGTGTAACTCTGGTGTGCGAGAAACAGATTTACTGCTACCTTCCACAATTTATTTGGGTAATTTAAACTCGTTACAGCAAGTAAAATGCATTTATTGAACGGCACATAAGATTTTTATCACATTAGGTTATTCCTCATAATAATATGAGCCTGAATTACTTTTACCCATTCTTTTTATTTTAAGGCAGCAATAATTCGTATTCTATCTCCATTATAGGGTGATATATTATCTATTCGGAAACGAGATTTTTTCTTTCTGCCGCAAAATTCCGTTCCAACTCGGACGCTGGACGAATTCCTTGCTTCGTCGGGAAAGGGATTCGGTAAGACAATAAGAATTCCTTCTTACATACAACCCTTCGTCATATGGTAAATTTTAAATATTTGTATAAGTCCAAACAATTACCAAGCTTGTCTCATGGCTAAAAACGAACTGATGAATCAAAATTCTCCAAAATCCATGAAATTTTAAGTAAAGAGTACCAGGTTTTGGAGTAAAAATCTGAGTTTTCAAGCTTGCTTGACGCAGAAAAATCCCACTATGGAAAACACCCACGAAGAGAATAGGAGTGAACAAAAATCCGAAAGGAGAGAAAAATTGAGAGAGAAAGGAAAAAGATAGACGGGGATGGAAGAGAGAAACAGGGAGAAAAGGATAGGGAACCATAAGTGGAGGAGGGAGAGAAGGGTATGGAAAGGGATAGAGGGAAAGAGATGGAAAGAGAAAGAGGGGCTGAGAGGGCGTGATGCGGGTCGCGATTTTCCATTTTTCTTTGGCAGGACATGACTTTCGGTCTACCGACCACTGAAATAGGTGGAAAATTCCGAGAGGAGAGCTGAGGCAGAATAGAGGTTTGGAGTGCTATCAAAACGGAGTGGGGATAGTAGGGCCTAAGGGAAATAGTCAGACGTGGAAGATGCAGGGAATGGGGACTAGGACGAATATGATAGCGGGAAGGAAGAAGGGAACAGGAAACGAAAGACAGCTGGAGGAGAAAGTAGTGTGAAACCGAGGTCATAAGATGAACTTAGGATTACAGAAATAGAAATGGAGTGGGAGTGGATATAACAACGGTACGGGAAAATGAAGAGTGGAGAGGTAAATAAGGATGGAAACGACGATAAAAACGGTTAAGTGGAAGAAGATGCTTCATAGCCTCAACCTCGCAGGTATAGGAATAAAGAATCAAAACTGGAAAAGAAACGACTATTTAAATAATGTAAGGGATTAAGTAGAACATGACGGAGAAGGTGAGTTAAAGAAGAAAATGGTTGGGTAGCGAAAACGAAACGAAAAGAAAGTGGAATTACGATCGGCGAAAGGAAGTGGATAAGACAGAAAAGGAAGCGGACGGTGTGAAGGGAAAGATGATTAATATAGGAATGAAGAGAGGAACGGGAAGAGGACCAGTAAGAGGAACGTGAAGGGGAAACGGAGATAGGAACTGAAAAAGTGACGGAAAGATTAAAAGGAAGATGAACGGACCGGGGAACGGAAAGAGGAGTGGAGACTAGCTATAAGAAGAGAATCACGCAGGAGGGAAGGAAAATATCTAAGGGAAAAGCAACGGGATGAGGGTAAAACTCGAAAAGAATAGAGTAAATTTAAGTAATGTATAGCAAAAAAACACAGTAGTATTGAGAAAGAGTGAGCGTAAAACGGCAAATGGAAGATAGAAGAGAGAAATGGCCGCTTGGCTTGATCATGAGTAGAATGTTGGCGCGGAAACGGGATGCGGGGTGGAGAGGAGCGAGCTTGAAGGGCTCAGGTGGACGTCCCACTTAAGTCACAAAGTCAAACTTTCAGTTACGAACTTGAGATAGTATTAGTTTAGCGAGAGATTTCAACGATCGATCGACGACAAAGGCTATTAATTTTAGGTTACCAAATATTTAATCCAAATTTCTCCAAAATTTCTCTAAAATTTTAATAAGCATCTTGTCGGTTTCCGAGTAAGCGAAACTTTAATAATCTAGGCGTTTTGTAAAGTTACATAAAAACAAGATTTAATGTTGAACTATATGCTTGTTTCCGATCAAAGAAAATAAATTCAAAGTTAAAATTTTCTCACAGAATATCATGCCTCGAATATCTAGCCCAAATATTTACAATGTGGAGGTAATTTTATGAGCTAACAAAAATAATAATTTAGCCAGTATGGATAAGAAAGTCCCCTTGATAGCAGCAGTTGAATATATTGACTCCAAATCACTTTCTGTCTTGAGTTGCATTGCCATTGTCTTGTGTCTCAAAGAAAGCAAATCATTTTTTATTATTCTATCTGTAGTTTTCAGTAATTTTGGGCTCATTGAGTGTAAAGAAATAGAAAATCAGGAAGCAAAAGGGAAACATATTTTTCGATTTGGAAGTAACAATGGAGTGTTGATGTTTAGACGGGAAGACAATAATGCTGTAAATTTGGCCACCAACATAAGTTCGGTAACTCCACATTGCAATTTCCATAGATATAAATTCTACTCTCCGAATATTAAAGTGAGTCACTGTATATGGTTTTCTATACCCAAAGTCATCCAAGTATAATACATGCATGGATAGAGTTGACCATTTTGATAAACAAGCATCATTGTATCAAATAAGAATTAAATCATTCAAGTGGTGGTGGTCGCAATTTACCCACATGTTAGGCATTGCTTTAATAAACAAGAAGTCCAAACCAGGACTAATGCAAGGCTGGTTTCCCAAAGTTGACGTCCGAATTTAATACTTATATTAACAGAAAATGTTTCAGTATGTGTTAGTCATTCCAAGGACTTCTCATACCATAAATACCACTTGTAGTTCGTAATTTTTCAATGATAGAGACAAATTGGAAAAGAACTTAATAGAGCATTATTAGGTTTAAAATACTAAAAGCAATGTCAAAATCTTTTTCTGATATTATATTTTGCATGTATTTTTTAAATAAACGATTTCAATGAATGTTACTGTTTATACAGTAATATGTATACAAGAATCAACTGTCCATTGCTGAAGGGTAGTCGAGTGGAAAAGAAAATAACCCATTTGTCCACTCGTCTATGCTCAAAATAGTTTGGTAATAATAATTTCCATCCACATTGGGATCTGTCGAAGATTTCATGTAACTTGTAAAATAATAGAATCCAACTACACTAAATAGGTACCCATTGTTTTTTGCACAGGGAAGCCTTTCTTAGAAAGACATTAAGGAGTAGACTTAAAGTCCTTATTAGACCAAGTTGTTGGAATGGTTAATTTTGTAAAATCAATACCTCTAAAGATCCGCCTCTTTAAAAAGCTTTGTAATGCTATGGATTCGCAGTAAAAATATTTAGTTTTACACACAGAAATAAGATGGCTGTCAAGGGGAAGAGTGATTGCTTCTGTATATGAACTTAAAGAAAATATGTTACTATTTTTTGAAACAGGGAACAATGATTTTTGTGAATATCTTAGCCGTGAACTTTGGTACACCAATTTACATAGCATATTTGGCAGAAATATTTAGGCATCTGAATACTGTGAACACCATCATGCAAGGGCGGAATGAAAACATGCTGACTTCTACGGATAAGCTACTGGCATTGCAGAGAAAAATAATCATCTGGAAAAAAGAGAGTTAGAGAAGGTAATCTTGAAAAGTTTCTTCTGATTCCAAAAACCCATACTAAAGAAATTGTTGCTCTCGTGGTGAAGGAGCGAGATACTTTCCATCCTTGACTACAGAGAAATACGACCCATTCAGACCAGTGACAACTGACATATGTGTTTTTACTCTCTCCGAAGAAGAAGAGTTAGCTTTTCTTTCTACTGATCGCACTCTGAAAATCAAGTACGCCGAATTGTCTCTGGATATATTCTGGATTTATGTTAGAGAAGAATATTCAGAAATCGCGAAAAAGCTTTGGCAGTTTTCATGCAGTTTTCTACATACTATTTGTGTGAATTGTGGTTCTCGACACTTACAAACATTAAGTACAGAAAAGGGGAACGGCCAAACTGTGTTGAAGCTGAAATGAGAATCTGCTTATCACGGATACGTCTTAATATCAGTGTAATCATTAGAACACGCCAAGTTCAAGTGCCACATTACGTAAGATTTTAAAATAGATTTTTTAACAAAGCTTCACCATATGTTCTGATTTATGATATCATAACTTAATTTGGTCTATTACATATACGACATAATATCAAAAATATATAAATTTTTATGTTTAATTTTAGTTGTTTATTCAAATGTAATTCCAGTGTGCCGCAAACAAAAGTGAATATGCAAAGTGTGCCGAGAGCACCAAAAGGTTGAGAACCACTAGCCTAGACTATGGATATCCAAATATGAAAGCTCATGTAGCCTTATAGTGCCCAGAGAAAACCTTGAGTGGCCGCACGGTCTGCTGAATTTGTATTCTAATACGATTATTAATTTTTCTGTCATTTTTTGTTGCAAACTTCTTTAAAAGTTTTTATTTCAAAGTATTTTTAAGTCATTTAATTCAAATTACAAATTTTTATTTTCTTTTTTACAATGAATATTTCCTTAATAAAGTTTAATTTTTTACAAAGTATTTTAAATTTATTTAATTAAAAAGATCATTAGTTTGTAAATCCTTTAATTTTGTGGATGATAATATGAGCTCATGGGTCAGATTTTCATCGGTCAAATTATGCCAGTACCGATTTTTTGTGAATTTCATTTGGGTGAAAAGAAATTTTGGAAGAGTAAGGAAGAAAAAGGGAGTGGGGAAGAAGGAGAGGGGAATGGAAGAGACTGGCTGATGACTGATAGGTCAGGTGACTGCTGAAACATAATGAATACAAAAAGGAGGAGGGGGTAAAAGTGAGTGAAAGATGGCATAACAGTAAGACTAAAATCCCCTTATTAAGTGTTTTGACGTTTTACCGTTTGCATTTTAAGACACCCCGCAACAACGCCCTAAATCCGTGTGAGAAAATTCTCTTTCAGTGAGGTTTGAAGTGTTTCGAGGCAGTATCAAGTGAGCGCTGGCAGGACGATTGGTGCATGACGCATCATCATCCTGAGAACTATAAATAGCAAGCGAAGAAAGACCTGCCAAACAAGTCACAGAAAGAAGGCTCTTTTTTCCAACAACACATTCACCCTTATCAAAGGAAATCGTGAATTAAGACACTTTAATTGGCCATGTTGCTAAAACCATATGAATATATATTTAAACAACATATTACGACAAATGAAAATATTTTGGATTTTTGTCTCTCGAAAATGGCCGCAAGTACATTAAAAATTAAAATCATTCAGCGGGCCGCACGAAATCGTGAAATTGGCCGCAGTTTGGACACCCATGGTCTAGATCAGGGGTCACCAAACATTTCTCTAGAAGGGCCACGTGGAGTCTCATGAACCACAGTGCGGGCTACATACGACCTTTCAAATGACTGATCGGGCCGCGTGAAAATTTTAAAGAGCGAGCTTTAGGAATTTTTTCGATTCTGTAATATGGCATTCGCCTAAATTAAAAGTTGGTAGATTACATCCAAATAGTCGGAAATATCGTTTAGATATCATAAATGAGATCTAATGAAAACTCCTGCTGGTAAATACACAAAATTAAGAAAATATATAAGGGAAGGAGGGCCATATGAAATCACTGCGAGGGTCAGATTCGGCCCGCAAGTCGTAGTTTGGGGATCCCTGGTCTAGACTAATGATTAAAATATAATCAAGTTTTGCTTCTGGTTAAAAAACCAACATTAAATGCACTAAAATGCCCGTTTGGGCAATACCTATTTTTGTAACATCGCCGTTTTATCTACAAAATATTTAATTTGTAAGAACTAATGGATAAAGCACATACAACAGCATACAAGATTATCATTTCTTCCATCAAGTTTGTCAAAATTAAAGTTCTAAATTAATATTAGGTTAAAGACCGTATCTGTTTATAGCAGCAAAGAAAACAATAGGCGAAGGCAAAATTCCAGAATCCGCCATGTTGTTAATTGAGCTTATCAACCGCTATTCGCGCATCTCAGCACATAACGCGAATTTTCAATCTCAGCGAAACGTTAACTATGCTAATCTACCCGGTTTTGAGCACTCCAAAAAGGCTCAGAGAGTAGCGTGGTCGGCTTCCAATCAATGCCGGCCGAATCCACTGCTATGCCATCGGAAAGGCCGCACAACTAAAGGCCGCAAAAACATCCGAAGTTTATGAACCACCCACGGCGTAAAACTCCAACAACAAAACAAGGTTTAGTGCGAGGTCAAGCGTTATTAAAGCGGGGTACAATAGCGTCTGTTGCACATAAATTTTAAACTTCCGACTCAACGAACAGCGCCCCTCCAGGAATGCTAGTTTCTCGCACTGCTCTATTCCGCGTCCAAAATGGAATTTATGGTGGGGCATAAAATGTTTACACTGGCTACAAAACGGCCTTTTCTGGAGTTCTTTCGTTCGATCTTATTCCCCACGTATACTAAGCGGTAAATTAAGCGCGTTTCGACATTCATTGAGCAACTCAGACCGGTGCATTCATGTCAATTTGGAGCCCTCTGCGAATCTCTTATCTCAATTCCGAATTATCGTTTTATTAAATTAATCTCTTTAGTGAAGTAGGCTCGTCGGAATTACCGTAACGTTTCTTTCTTGTCACACAAGCCCTTTAAATTCTTTTTTATTCTGTTGCTATTTTAATAGTTATCAGCTTTTTGAGAAATACCATATACATATGTTAGCAATCAACCTCCCAAAAATAACATTTCATATTAATCTCAAAATTATTCTTATACATCTATAAACAATCGACCTTAACTAAAAAAGAGATAAAGTTCATTTTTATTTATTGTTATAACATTTTTTAATTTATATATTATCATGAATAATTTAACAGTATTACAATATAGTAGCCAAAATGTTTTTCAATCATATTTTTAAGTACCTGCCTTAATCAAATTTTGATACTTTTTTATCATTCCATAAAAATCTGCTCCATAGCAAAATGCAATTGATTGTTTTTAGATCCAGACGATTTCGTTCATCAGACCACTGAACATTTACTTGTGAAAATATTCTTACCACAGTTCCATTATGTGCCAGAATGGCGAACAAAAAGCTACATAATATTTCATTTTCCGAGGTTTGCTTTTGAAATTCAAATTTCGAATAAAACGATGACAACCGATAGTTACATCAATTAATCCCGTGATCATCCCTTTCTTTCAGCTCTTTTAAAATTGAATTTTAAGCAAAGAAAACTGATTTAATAGTAAGTTTTATCACTTTTAAATTCCATGTCAATAACATTTTTACACATAATTTATGCATCCCAATCTGGTGTAAATTAATAGCATCTATTCCATATACCTATTTAAATTCATTTTAGGGTACAGCCTATTTGTATTAATAGCACAAGTTGTTTTATACATATCATATATTTCATCTTGAAATGATTTTATTCATTCCCCCTGAATATTTTGGTTAGTTAAAACTTTTTAGGCACTTGAGGAAACAAATTTTTCTTTAATGCGTAATGCCAGCATATCGATCCTCTCTTGCACGTAACTCATTACCTCTGTTATGCAATTTTGCGAATATACAATTTTTAGTATTTCTTCAGAAAAACCAGGCACACTGTGCATAACATGGAAGTAAGTTTCATTTAATGGAGATTAAAAAAATACAATAAATTTCGGGGGCTTTTTTTACAAAACACAAACAACAAACCACACACGTGTACTTCTTCAGCCAATCGCTGTTGAACGACTACGTAGGAGAGGCGGAGAGAGAATGTTGGAAAGTCGGTGCCGTTATATATCCCAATTTGAATTTTGTCCTAAGAAATGATGAGCTAGGATACGGAATGGCGTTCTGGGAAAAAGGGACACCTCGGGACCTATGTTCCCGATACAACAAATAGCAAAGTCGGGCGAACTATAAATGGAAAAAGCATCGCATTCTTGAGCTACATCAAAATAAATTGCAAAGCAGATTGCGACCACTGTCTTGTAGAAAGTAAAACGAAAATTTTACCTAGGTTCCAATAACATTTTACGAATATTTTCGGTGCGTGCGATTTCACCTTTTAATCCATAGAAATGTGCTCTGCAGGATGCTGCAGTGGGTGCACTCAAAATCTGCCAAGGCCACGTATAGGTAGCAGAGAAGGAAGGGAAAAGTATGTCCAACTGTCATGCTCATTTTCTTAGAATCGGCTCCTGGTGAACTTCCGTTTATCATTGGTTTATTCAGCACTTGAAATGTGAATTCCATAGATGAAGTCGTATTTGGTAGATCCACTTTGAGGTTAAAAGTGATTTCGTACAAACGGAGATGGAAAAAATGGCTGGGTAAACCATTACACTAACAATTTCAATAAACCGGGATATTTAAGCTTCTCGAAATAAAATTTCGGGACACCAGGAGAAAGCTCAGAAAACCGGGACAAGTCCAGGAAAACCGGAACGTCTGGTCACCCTAGGTTCGTGTTAACTTTCACCAATAAATGTCCTTCATGAGGAATGCTCAAAAAACAATTAAATCCCACAGGAATGTGTTGACGTTAAATTCTATGCATGCATAGATTTTTAAAATTTTAATATAATTTAATCATTTATCATGCATAAGACTGATAACGCAGTAGCATTTGCATAATGTCAACCCACTTCTATAGCAAAAAAATTCAATTTGCAATACCGTCAAAAATTGCTTAACCTTCGTTCTGCACCATAGAATTCATGTTACTTAGAAGATTATTTTTTACTACTGAGCAAAAAAAAAAACATTTAAGCATTAAGAAAAAATTTCTCCGCGGAAATTTACAGGAAAAAATACGAATTCATAATGGATTTTCTCGAAAAGTTCCACGCAATCGCCCGAAAGAAGAACGGAACCCAGGACATAATGCGAATCCGAATTGCGGAAAAGGAATTTCGCGCCTTTTTTATTTTTTCCGTTTCTCTTCACCAGAAAAAAGGTGGAGCTTTCTCTCTTTCTCTTGTTTATGGTTTTCCCACAGCCCGGGCGGAGTTCCGAGGCGTCGAGCAGGTGGTTAATGAGGAAGAAAGGCAAGGGGAAGCCTCCGTATCCATGGAGATAGAGAAAGAACGAGAGAGGTACGGGAATGCGGGGTATATGAAAAGGAAGGTTAAAAGGAGAGAAAGAGAGAATGCAATGAATGGGTCAGCGGGAAGTGGCAAAAAGAATTCGCAGGCAAAGAGGGAAAAAGATAAATAAAGTAACCAGAAAAGTTTGATAGAGATAAACGAATAACGACAAGGAATAGAAAGATTTAAAAGGAATTGAGAAAAAGAGAGAGCGGATGAAAAGAAAAATAGAGTGAAATGAGAAGAACGAATAGAGGAAGAAGACAGAATAGAGCTAGAAAACTTGGAAGAATATGAGAGAAAAAATGGAAAGAGAGAAAGAAGAAAATGTTAAAAATGAAAGAAACAACCAAACAGAAGAAATACCGAGAGAGAAGGAAAAGAAAGATAAAGGAAAAAGAGATGAAAGAAACTAATGGGAGAGAGGTTGGAGAAAGGGACTTTGTGTCATTCCAGGTGTGAATGCCTTTCAGGGTTATCCGAAGAAGTGAGGCTAATGGGGCGTAAAGAAACTAGAGATGGAGGAAGAGAGAAAAAAGCGAGAAAAAGTGTGTGAGAGAGAGAGAGTAGAAAGCGACTAGGAAAGGAAAGAGAGAAATGGGAAAGTTTCGCCAAGAGGAAATTCTACCAGGACCAACTTAACGTCGAAAAAAGGAAATTTTTCTTTTTTTAAATATCACTGTGGCTGATTTTATTACCTTGGTTGAAGCTATTTTTATACGACGAAGAATTTGCCAAACATGTATTTCAGAAAAAACTATCGCGTCTGAGAAAAAATGCGCGGTATGAGTAATCGTAGAATCAAGTATCAAAATTTGCTTCTTTAATTGCTATGAAACGCTAGGTTTTAGTTGCAGCTTGTATAGATATGGCTCAATTCTCCAGATGCTATGAAGCTTCACTGCTCTATGATGCAACCGTACAGTTTAACTTTACTTGCTAATCATTACGGGGAGTGTAAGAAATACTTGAAAGTGCTAAAATATAAAATTTGTCTACAATCCAAACAAATTCGAATAATAAAAAAATCTCTTTACATCTTGTTCTTGTTTGTATCCATAAAATTCATAGTATTAAATTGATAAATTCGGATTAGTATCATTCAGAGGCATTTCAAGTGTTTTAAATCCATTATGGTTAAATAATAAAATAATAAGTGTATACCACCTTAACACCATAAACACCGCTGTTGAGGTCGTAACCATATTATTTGATTATTAAACTTACAGCATAGGTGCACGTAACCTGCTTTTTATTCCACTATGGATGAAAAAATTAATTTTAGAGCAAACTATAAATCGTATTGCGTAATTTTATCCTACAATCACATTGAAATAGATCACGCATTACAAAACATAACTCTTCAATAATCATCATAATAAATAATCTTCAATAAAATATATTTGAATCCGATCCACATTTCAGCAGCTCGTGCACCGTTGTTGTTATTAAAATAAAACCACCTCTTCTAAGTGTATATCATAAAGAGTCAAATGCCAAATGATGTACACTGCGCAAAAATCGAATCGCAACACTCGTGATGCGAGTAACCGACGGTAAGAGAATAACAACAGCCAATAACCATAAGATTGACAAATGATGACCCCGACCGTTAGATATATCGGCCGAACGATTCCATTATTAAACTTGTATCGCATTCAGCAGGCGGCATGGCATCGGCGAATTCTGGAGAAAGGTTTATCGAATGGAAGCAATATATTGAGGGAGAAGATTGCATTATTGAAAGAAAGAGTGGAATCGGAGAGATGTAGAAAGAAAGCAAGAAGATAGTAAGAAAAATAACGAGAGATAGGATGAAACGATGGCACGATATAGAAAAATGAGAGGTAAAATATTAGATGAGACCTTGAGTGCTAGAGAGAGAAATTGAGAATGAAGAAGCGGAACACTGACGTTTGAAAAGAAGAGAGACGAAACTCTGGAAACGAAAATATGATATAATGTGAAAAGCATCAGATTTTTATCTGCTAATTTGGACATTTGAATTCTGTATTCGTTAATGTATCGAAGAGTAACAGCCATTGGAAAGTAATGTTATGATGTCGTGAATTATGCAAAACTACAATCAATGTTGCAAGGCAATATGTGGTGGAACTTTATTGCAGTGTTCCGCAACCGGTATGCCGCGACACACCAGTCCACCGTGACGGAATGCGTGATGTGCCGTCGCAGTTTCAGAATTATACAGAAGTATATCAGATTACTTTTTAATTGCTCTCAGTTATGAGCTCAGGAAAACGACATTTTTTACAACTCACTTAGTATCTGAAATCGTTAGACCGTTTCAGTAACTCTAAACCGAAACAAAGTTTCCTTTCACTTGGAGAATCGGAAATTATTTAATCCTTAAATCATTTCGTAATACAACTCAAATATTTTTGTTATTCAAAAATAAAGTTTCTAACCACAATGTGCTTCGCCTAAGTAGAGATGATTATTTTTTCCTCCATGTGTCGTCAACATAGTGACAAAATTTTTCCACTCAATCTCGTTGAATTTGGTTTGGTGTGTCGCGAGGATAGAGCGAACCAAAAAGTGTCGTGAAATAAAAATTGTTGCAAAGCGCTACTTTGTTGTATTTTTTTGTATAAAAAGAAAATTTTTTTTACAAATAAACTCATAGAAGCGAAATTAATTTCCTTTTTATATATATTTCGTGAAAGCTGACGCAAAATCCTTCGCCGTATTTTTAATGGTCTATAACGCTTATTTACCATTAAAAAATGTCGCAAATACAATGAACTATCATTACGTTGCAAATCAATTTCGCCAATCAGAGCTTAGCGTATAACGAAAAACCTAAGGGTTTACTCAGAGAGCGATAGAATCTTTAGATAAAGCGAGGGCACGTGGAGAAAGATAAAGAGTTCAGTAGTATATAAAAAGTAACGGTGATTGGCAGAAATGAATGAAGATTTTGATGAAGTGAGCGAAATAGAGAGAAATTACAACGCGGGTAGAGGGAGACCTTTGAAAACGCGAGTTGAAAGAGAATGAGTGAGAAAAAGAGCGGCGGATAATGAATGGGAAAAACAGAATTCCAAAGGCGAGAGCGAGAGAGAGGGGAAGGAGGGAAGGATGAGAAAGAAATGGGGAGAGAAGGTGGGAGGCGGGATAGAGACTGAATCCCGAAAAAGAAAGCGACGCTGAAAAGTGAGAAAATGGAGCTTTAAATGAAGAGAAACGTTTTTTGGGGACAGAAGGACGGAGTAATGGCGGAGAGAAGGGAGGAGAAGGGAGAGGAGAGATAAGGGGTGTGGTAGAGGAGGAGGGGAGATGGGAGTGGCGGAAGAGGGGGTTAAGGGCTGGCGAGAGGGGATAAAAGGAGTTTCAAAGAAGGAACCTTTGATGAACGAGGTGATTGGTTTTCCTGATATGAGCACTAAGGGGATTTCGGCTGGAAATCTGGATAAAAAAGAAGGGGTGAACGAGAGACGAGGAAAATATTGCAAGGGGGAGAGAGAAAGAAGGAGAGAATGAAGGAGTACAATAAAGGGAGTTCCTTTAAAATGGGAAAACTTGACGCTTAAAATATTGGAAGCGATTGAAACGAGGCGAAACAAAAACGTATATTAAGTGGGAACGGAAGAGCGATCGCGCGAAAAAAGAAGAGAAAATTTAGGAAAGGATTTTTTGGAGGTTCTTGGCGGAACCCTAAAAATGCGTCGATAAGTCTCATTTCCAATTACAAATTCTCCCCAAAATTTGGCCGAAAACCCAACAGGAGTCGTTTTTGCTCGTCGTCGGAAAAACCAAAATGAAAAGGTTTTATTTTCTCCTTTTTAAGTTCTTCAGGAAAATAAATGTCGAACTTCGTCAACGCGATTGCAGACGCGGGAATAAAAATTTCGAATTCTTTCGAAACTTTTTCGATGCTCATTTTCGTTCTAGTTTACGAAAAGCTTTTGTTGATAATGTCACGAAACTAATTTCGGATTTCATTAGGAGATTTTGTTTACATTTGTATTACTCCTTGGCCATATAAATCGCTATTTACTCTTGAATAAAAATAAAACGAATTTAAATTAAGCTGTCACTGTGAAGGTTTAAATAAAATACCATATACGTTAACTAGCTCTAATAAAACAGAAAATAGGTAATTAATTAACTAGAGTTTCAACGAAAAAAATATATCAACAGAGAAATTATTGAATCAATTCCTATTTTTTTAGATTACACATGGTTGTTGTAAACAAAATGTTCATTCGGGAATTCTACCTACTGGTGTTGAAGTAAAATATATTATATTAGCTTATTCAAAAATTAAACAAATATTTAAATTTACAGCCGTCATTTTTACTGATGATACATTGAAGTCTTTCAAGAAATTTCAAAAATAAACTGGATGTTCCTTGCCCTTTCAATAATAAGTTAAGATTTCATTACTAGTAGCCTAGGTGAGAGAAAAATGATTTAAAATTACTTGCACAATGTATATCAACGAAAAATAAAAGGTAAATTCCAGGCGCGTACTATTGGCAATAGAACCGACTACACAATATACGTATTCTACCATGCATGGCATAAAAATACTCTAACGTGCCTATAAATAGCGTAATGAGAAAACCACTATAGCCTTCGTAAGCCCTGAAGAAATATAGACGCGTAAACATGATCGGTTATTAATTGAAGAAACGGAGAACATCCATTGCTACCAGAATTTTCCAATCGTTACATACTTAAAGTATACCGATACAAATGAAACGAATTTGGTCTCTTTTAAGACATTAATTTTTACGTAACATATATTATGCACCGATAATAAACGGTAACTGAAGTGTCAGATAAAGCACAGTCGAAAAAAGGATGTATCCAGTTCAATATTTTGGACAATTAAACTGAATGAGCCAGACATATAGAGTAAGATATACGTTTTAAAAGGACATCGATGAACTGAAAAATGGAGTTCGACTGTTAAAACCCGGTGAGAAAAATCCAAGATTATGAATTGATAGCGGAGGAGAAGAGGGTAGATATATTCAGTAGAAAGATTAGAGGCATAAAGAGATAAATAGGTATGGGAAAAAGCGGCGGACAAAAAGACTTAAATGGAACAAAAGAGGAACTAAATGCGAGTATCAGATGGCACCAATTGAGAAGTAACTTAAACGAAGACAAGAATGAAGGCTGGGAAATTAGAGTGACCTGATGAAAGGAAGGAAATTAAGAGAAATGATAGACAATTAAATAAAAAGAGAGTAAAAAATAATTGAAGGAGAAGGATAAATGAAAAACGGAAAGGGAAGAAAATTTAAAGAAAGAGAAAATGGGTGGATACGAGAATACAAAATCTGTGCTAGATAAATTGCACAAACGTACTCGTTCTGGTATATATAATAATGCCACTTGTTAAACGATTTTTTTGAGCAACATGGCGGAAGCTGGGCTAAAGTCTTGATACATTATGACGTCACAAGGCATTATATAAATGTATTTTGAGAAACACGACTCACAAATAACAACAAGCTCTATAATTGCTTTTAAACAATATACTTTTTGAATAAATCGATATTTTGTAAAACGTTGCGAGTATAAACTGCACAGTATTGCTGCGTGATTATTTTAATTTCAAAATATTCCTAATCCTGGTGACCCTATATTTAAATATGAAATTTTTACCAGATTAAAAAAGACGTTTTGCCCCTAGTGCTGCCCACAGACGACCAATTACATAACAGACGCAAACTGCAACATCCATTTTTACGGGTCAATTAATGTGCATACTTACCATTACACCCATTACCCCAATTGCACGGTTTGTCTTTACACGTTTTCGGGATAGCACGATTTTGTTTTCAGAGAACTACGTCGAGTGTGAAGGACATCAATTTCACTTTAGCACGGTTTCTGAACGGTCTCCCAACCAATAAAAATAATAAAATGCTCCAGTTCGACTCAAGAGGTTATAGATAAGAAGGAACAAAAGGAAGCTTTGCTGAATACACTATGTCTATATAGTTGCATGTTGAACACGCGACAGTGTTCAAGTGTAACCCTACGTGTTACTTTTCGCGATTTCACTTGACAGTCTTGTCCGAGAACTAATGTATAGTGCTAAGCGAGGGATCGGTGTATCTTGAAATAGAATTTCTCGTAAACAGAGCACTTTTCCGTATAATCCGTAGGCGAGAGAGTAAAAATAAAAGAAACAAGAGATAAGAAAAGAAACAGCAACAAAATACAAAAATGAGAGAAAGCTAAATAAACGACAAAGTTAAGAATAAAGAAAAAGAAAAAGGTGGAAAGGACAAAAAAGCTTGATAAATGTGAGAAAATAGGTAAAGAAATAAAGAACAAGGACTGAGATAGAGATAATCGAGGGAGAGATGGAAGGAGAGCAGGAAAGGAGTGAGGGATGGAAGCCCAGAGGAAGCGTTGGGGTGTGAGAAAGCCATTAGAGTACAAACGGAGATTAGGCAGAGATAAGGACTGAGAGACAGGAAGGTCCAGGGAATGGAAGTGAGGGAAAGAGATGCCGCGAGAGGGAGTGAGGAAGAAAAGAGGGAGTGAGGAAGAAGAGAGGGAGGGAGGTGGAGAGAAGAGTAGAGAGATGGAAAGAGACTGGAAAGAGAGGGGTGAGGGGAAGGTCGCTACGTAAGAGAACATCGGGAGAAGGGTAGGGGGAAAATTATGGAGGAGGAAAGAGAAGAGGGAGAGAGAGAGAGGTGAGGAGAGGGGGTGGGAGCCTCTTTGGGAGGGAGAGGGAAAAAAAGAGAGGAAAGGGCTCGGATGATGAGGAGCGGAAGAGTGTTAGGAAAAAGGTTCTTCCACGAGATAAAAGATAGGGGGCAGTAGAGGCTACAGTAGGTTAGAGGGGTGGAGAGGGGTGAGGCAAAGTTGAATGGAGAGAAGGGTTAAGGAAAAAGAGAGAGAGAGAAGGAAGGGGTGGTTTTGGTTGAGAGGAAGGAGAAAAAGGGCAGAGAGGGAACTACGTAGCATCGCATTAACACCCTCAGCTGAAAAAGAAAACTTTGTCTAATCTCTCAGCGCAACTTCAGCATCCTACCAAAACTCTCCTCCATCTAGTTTCCCACCCTCTTCACCCTCAAAGCCTACACCGTGGTAACCAAGCAACCCCCCTACCCTCTCCCCTTCGACCTCCCTCTCCCTTCTTCCATGCCACTCTATCCTTCCCTCCGTTTCCTTCTCTCTCTCTCTATCCCTCCCTCAAGCTCTCTACTACCCCTTATATTCCTTCTCTCTCTTTCCCCCTCTACTTCCCTCTACCTCCTGCCTTTCCCTCTCTCTTTCATCCTCTCTCCCTATTTCTTTCTCTCTCCCTTACTCCCGATTCCTACTACAACTCGTTCCTCAACCTCGCTCCCTCCCTCCTCTCTCCCTCACTCTTTCCTTTCGTCCTCTCTCCCTCTTTCTTCACCTCTCCTGCCTCCCTCTCATTCTCCTTCCCCATCCCTCCATCTCCCACTCTCTCTCCCCTCCGACTTCCTCTTACATCCCCTCCTCCCTCCCTCTTCCCCCTCTCTCTCTTCCTCTCTTCCATTTCCTCTATCCATCCTTCCATCTCCCTCTCGCAGTCTTTCCCCTCTCGGCCAATCCCTCTCCTTATCTTCTCATCTATCTTCCTTCCTTCCCCCCTTCATCGTCTATCCCTCTCCATCCATCTCTCTCTCTCTTCCTCTTCTTCTTCTTCCCTCTCTGTAATTTTTATGTAATTTAATTTCTTTTAATATGTAAATATTATAACTACTTATATGACGAAAGGGTTAAATGTAATAAGGGACTATATAGTCTCAATTTCACCCTAAATAAAGTCGTTTGTCTGTCTTTGTCTGTCTGTCTCCCATTCTATCTCCTCATCCCAACATCTCCCTCCTACATTCTTCCTCTTCTCCCGACTTCCCCTCTCTCTTCCTTCCGTATCCTACCCCCCTCTCCCCCTCTATATATCACTCCTTTTCTCCCTCCTTCCTCCATTCTCACTCCATCTTTTTCAGAATCCTTGTCTACCCACCATTAGTATACAAACCCATCCCTCACTCATTTTAACCACCTTCCCCACCTCCTTTTCACCCCATCCCATCCTCTCCCACCTCACCCCTTACTCCTCCTGCACCCTCCTCTTCTCCTTCATTCCTCCTGAACCTTTCCTCTTCTAGTCTGCATCCTCATTAAAACTGCAAAAGAAAATATCAATAATAAGTTTCCGAGAGTTTTGGGACGGGCGTGGGGGGAAAAGAGTAGGGGAGGCAGCGACGGGGGGAGGGGAGGGAAAAGGGTGGAAGAGTATGAGTGGATGAGGGTGGATGAAGGAAATAGCTGAGAGGGAAAGAGAGACGGGAGAAGACCTCGTTTTGAATCTGCCACGCTCGCCGCTTTCTGTTGGAAAGGGATAACGCGGGGTCTGTTAAGGAAGGAGAGTTTGAATAATGACATAACTACAACCTTTAAGGCCCTTCAACCTCTTCTTCATAATCACAATATATGTACACGCGCATTAACATTTACGCACAAAATCATCTCGTATCACCGTTTCCTCTTATTTTATAACTATGATACTTTTTCAATGGAGTTTGTGACTTCCCATTGAAAATAATAATGTACCCCTAATGACCCATTAACGGGCGTACGCATTTGGCTGTCTGCTGGAATCCACGCCAAAGGATAATTACGTGGCGAGTGAAACAATGCCAACCAGAAAACAACCTTACTCTCATTATGGCTACTTTTCTCAAGGTTCTCCTTCGTGTCATTTGAAATATCAGTTTAATTTTAATATGATCTATTTTCCTTCGAATACAATTCTCAATAATTTCCGTAACTTACCTTTGGTATGTCGTCGCATCATAAAACTTTAAGCATCAGATTATATTCAACATAATGAAAAAATTTAGTTAGATAATTTTCCAATGTTATTAGTTAAATATTTTAATCTTGTTAATAAAAAAGCCTTAAGTATTTAAATTTAAAGTTATAGTTTCATTTTTGGTGATTTTCCTTCTAAAAAATGCCGCTTATACATGCGGTTCGTCTGTCCGTCCGTCCACCTGTTTGTGAAATATTCCTTGAATGCTGCAACTTGGAGAAGCCTGATCTTTTGAATATGGTGGTTCATATGAGAGCTAGACAAAGTTAAAATTCGGTCGGTATAAATCCAGCTACTTGGGATTTATTGATGTTTTTTCTGACCCTATTTTCATTTCTATCCACATTATAAAAGCATGATATTGATGCAGGGCATTATAAATTTACATTTTTAAATTAGATAAAATTATGATATGAGCTCAGGACATAAACAGTTCTGTAGCTGAAAGACTGGACTTTAAATATTTCGAATACAGAATACAAATGTGTCGAATGAGAGCAAAAATTGCTTTTAATCGAAAAAAGCAGCAAACTTTTTAAAGTACTTAGTATACTTTCCAGAAAGTAAATAAGCTTATAGTTTCTTCTTAGTGTCTGTCTGTCGGTCTGTCTATCCTTCCCTATTAACTTTTGAGCCAATAAATCGATTTTCATGTAACGTGGTGAAAATCTCTTGCTAATAGAGCCAAGCACCCGAGGATAATTTTTGTTGCGATGATTGAAAGTCCCGGGTTCGATTCCAGGAACTATCCTTCCCATTTGATTTACATGGAGAATCTAAAACCCATCATGCAGGATAATTTTCTATTTCACATTAAAAAATCTTAGAAGTGCAATATCGGCGCGGGATTTGTACTATTCTCTGAAGAAAGGAAATGAAATTTTAAGTTGTATCGTAGAATGTTGCTTATCGATCATATTTTTTCGAACTTTGCGTAAATACTGACGTTTTTGTAGTTTATATCTCTCATTACGGGAGTGTTGCCATTGCAACGACTATTGTTGGACTCAGATATGATATAGTCTATACTCTAGTACATACACGCGTTATTTTTCCCACCTAAATACGTGTGATCAATTTAGTTTTCCGTTCGAATGTATTTTTAATGCTTTATAACGCTAAATAATGAAATTAGGGAACACAAAAAGCAAATCACATGCGGTGATTTAAAAGCTATTAAAGCCAATATAAATATTAAATAAATAATTATGTGAAAAGTAGAGATCATAAGTTCCGTTTTGATAATCTTGTTTATAAAGTGAAATATCATCTGCCATGAAAACAAATCCATTATTTTTAAATGTAAAACATTACATAGCATTGACATAATGCTTTTAAAGGGAATTTATAGGTTATATTACGAGAGAGTCTCAGAAACAAAGGATGTAGCACAGGTATGGGAAGAATACATTAAGGAATTATACAGCAAACAGACAGGAGCGGCAAAAATAGAACTGGAAAATGAGGAAAACATTGAAGAAGACAACTTAGGACCAAGTATTATGGAGAGCGAAGTAGAAAAAGCGATAGTGGAACTTAAGAAGGGGAAAGCCACGGGCAGCGATGGAATACCGGCTGAGATACTTAAAGTCATAGGATCAGAAGGACTAAAAGCGATCACGAAATTAATTAAAAAGATTTACGACACGGGAGAGTGGCCTCAGGATTTCCTAGAAGTAACAATGATCCCTCTAAAGAAGAAGGCAAAGGCAATGCAGTGTAAAGATTACAGAACTATAAGCCTTCTGTCACACACATCGAAGATCATCACGAGGATTCTTAATAAAAGGCTGGAGAAAAAGGCAGAAGAAATAATAGGGGAAGATCAATTCGGTTTCAGAAAAGGACGAGGAACTAGAGATGCTATAGGAGTAGTTAGAATCATATCAGAAAGGGCAATAGAATACAGTCAAGATATCTGCGCATGTTTCGTAGACTGGCAGAAGGCCTTTGATAGAGTAAATTGGGTAAAGTTGATGAAGATATTAAAGGATATAGGTGTAGACTGGAAAGACAGGAGACTGATTAGGAATCTATATGAGAATCAAGTTGTAAAGATCAGGTTTGAGAATGTGGACACCTGCGGAATAAATATCGGTAGAGGAGTAAGACAAGGCTGCTGCCTATCGCCAACCCTATTCAATATATATGGAGAAAGTCTAATGCAAGAAGCTTTAGAAGGCACAGGGGATTTCAAAATTGGAGGAAGGATTATAAGAACAGTAAAATACGCAGATGATCAAGTACTTCTAGCAAGAAAGGAAGAGGAGCTACAAAAAATGATAAATAGACTAGTGATAACAGGTAGAAAATACGGTATGGAAATAAATACAGAAAAATCCAAGGTCATTCGAATATCGGGTAAAGAAGAGAATCTGAACATAACTATTGGGGGAAAGCCATTAGAACAAGTTTCAGAATATAAATACCTTGGAAGTATCATAACCTGAGAGGCAAAATGTACGGATGAGATCAAAACTAGAATAGGAAAAGCAAAAGCGGCTTTCAGGAGAAAGAAACAACTACTTACAGGGAATATAAAGGAAGATATCCGCAAGAAGTTGATAAAATGCTACGTATGGAGTATAGCATTGTATGGGGCAGAAACATGGAAGCTAAGGAATAATGACATCAAATACTTGGAAAGCTTTGAAATGTGGACTTGGAGGAGAATGCTGAAGATAAAATGGACAGATAGGATGAAAAACGATGAAGTGCTACGAAGAATAGGAGAGAAGCGAATGATTATACAGACTATCAGAAAGAGGAAGGCTAACTGGGTTGGACATTACCTGAGGAGAGAGAGTATGATTAAAGACGTGTTAGAAGGAAAACTAGATGGGAAAAGGGAAAGAGGTAGGCAAAGGTTTCAGCTATAGACGATTTGAAAGGGAAAGAGAGTTATCAAGATATAAAGAGGACAGCGGAAAATAGGAGTATATGGAGAACCAGGTTTAACCAAGAAAAAATGGTTAGACTTAGAAATCAAAAACTTTTATAGAAAACGATCCTCTCTTGAGTTAGAAGCATATGATTTGCACCTAAAAATAACCAAAAATTTATCCGGTTTCGAAGTTCCCATATGGGACGATCATCTGAACAAAATTCAATCCGTGATACAACAAAAAGTCCAAAATAAAACTGAGAGACTTCGCAAAATGTACTACTTTCTCTCAAAAAATAACCAGAAAAACACTTCCTGCAATTCCAAACAAAACCAAGACAATGTAATAAACCTTACAGATACGATCTTCACCAACGAAGAACTCTCCCTACTCGGAATAGGACTTAAATACGCACTTACATATAAAAACCCACCTATGGATGATATTGTGGCAGACATTGAATCTTCTATTAAAACCCTATCAAATAACTGCAAGAATATCATCAGATCCACCGCATTATCACAGATAACAGAAAACATTGCCAAAAAAACGAATAAAAAACATGAACATTCCGAACACAACACCATCAAGTCTCTTAATAATAAAAATTGTTTTTATCTAAAGGCAGACAAGGGGAACACTGTAGTCATTATGCAAAAAGACCAATACTTCGACAAAGTTGAGCAAATGCTAAATGAAGGGCCGTACACAAACATACTAAAAAATCCAATCAATAAAATGATATCAGAAACCACCAAAATTGTTAAAACATGCACCACACTCATCACGAAACAACTCAGCCTCCAACTTCACACCTCAAACCCCAGGGTTCCTAGGATGTATTGCTTACCCAAAATCCACAAAGACGGCATTCCCCTCAGACCCATTGTTTCGTCTATCAACAGCCCGACATATAAAATTTCACTTTGGCTTAATGACCAATTTAAACAATTTCCTATCAAACATGATTCAAATATAAAAAACAGTCCTCATTTTATTAACGAAGTTAAAGACATAATACTACAGGACAGTGAAATTTTAGTTTCTTTTGATGTTTCTTCTCTCTTTCCTAGCGTTCCCATCAATGAAACATTACAATTCCTCGAAGAATGGCTCACCGATCAAAACTTACCATTAAAAACAGTAGATGAATTAGTACGACTAACACGCTTATGCATGAACCAAAATTTCTTTCAAGTTAACAAGAAGTTCTACCAACAAAATTACGGTACAACAATGGGAAACTCCCTTTCACCTTTCTTAGCCAACCTATTCATGGTTAACTTCGAGAAACAATGCAAAAACACTTTCAAATACTTCCCACGCTTATGGCTAAGATACGTTGACGATATTTTCGCGATTTTCGATACCTCCAATAATAACATAACTGATTTTCTACATCAACTAAACGATCAATATCCTTCCATTAAATTTACACATGAAGTTGAAAAACAAAATACATTGCCATTTCTTGACCTTCTCGTAAAAAGAGAAAACAACCAAATCAAGTTCGGGATTTACCGCAAACCCACACACACACAGACACGTACATTCACTCTGATTCCAACCACCATATTTCACATAAATTAGCACCATTCCACTCAATGGTACATAGACTCTTACAGGTTCCTCTTTCTAAAGTTGATTTCCTCACAGAATTAAAATATATCAAAAAATGGGCTAAAATCAATGGTTACGACCCTCAGATGATAGAGAATATTTTACACAAACACAAGCGCAGTCTTTCTTTGAAAAAAAAGATTACTCTCACAAGCAGGCCCCCAAAAAACCAAAATACGTAAAAATCCCCTTCGTCCCGGGCATCACAAACGGCTTATCAAACATCTTCTCAAAACAGAACCTTAAAGCAGTACCTGTGAATGAAAACAAACTCTCCAACTTACTACACAATCCAAAAGACACGATCCCGACTCTACAAAGATCCGGCATATACAAAATCGCTTGCACAGACTGCGAGAAAGTCTACATAGGGCAAACTAAACGGAAGCTAGAAACCAGGTTCAAAGAACACCTTGCACACTTCAAACACAATAGATTTAACAGGTCTAGCGTCGCAATACACATACAGGAAAACAATCACCCGATTAAAATCGAAAACATGTCTCTCTTAAAATCAACACAAACCGACTGGAAACTAGACGCTTACGAGAGTATTTTCATAAACAAATTCAAAGAGACGGTTATGAATAACGACCGCGGACCTATCCCTTACTCACCCCTCTACTCGCTAACCGTTAAGAATTCCCCCACCCCTCTGCCCTCCTTTCACTTTTACCCGGAACACATAAATACGCAAGACCAAACACAAACAATTCATACGACTTCAGCTACTGAAGATGGGAGCATAGCTCCCGAAATACGTATCTAGAGATTTCCAGAGTGCTTGTGCGTGTGTGTTTTCTTTTTCTTCTTTTTAGGCTAGTTTTTGACAACAGGTCCCTGTAGGCCATCATCGTCCTGCAAACTTGTAAGTATAATTTTAATTTTCCTTATTTCTTATTGACGTGTGAGTGCTCTCTGGGTAAATTTACGGTTTAGGAGTTTTAAATTTTAATTCCAATCTGTACACCGTAGTCTCCATTTCCTTTTTTAAGGTTTAACCAAGTATAATCACGGACCTGTCTACGGACAGACTACCTATGTAGATGATGATGATTACGAGGCCGTCGATCTCAGCCAAAGATATTATTTCATGATGACGTCATAATCTTAACATAGGAAAGAAAGGCCTCATGTAATTTGCTCTGTAATTCTTCCCTCACTTGATAAAGATATACTGGAGTTTAGTAGAATGTAGTGTGCGATCGAGACTAAATGTATGTAATATTTCGCACTCATGAAAAAAGTCTCCAAAATTGATAACAACATGTAATTCTCTTTCTAACCTAACGTAAATTCTTATAAAATTAATTTATTTTGAATTATAATAAATGATTTACATTACAGCTTAATCTTGGTCTCCTCTTACAAAATAGGACTAGAAGGCTATGGGTAAAAAATCCGTGAAATCGAACATCCAATTCTTCAAGAATTATGAGGTTACTTTCAAATATCGAAATAATGTTTTGACGTACCGTCTAAAAGAGAATTTTATTAAGTTTCCCTTTAAATTAACATCTTAATATTTATTTTTAAAAAGTTTAGAGCCATTTACCACAAAATGTTTGCTGAAATTCAAAATAAAAATATTTTAATATTTCGATTTCACTTCCCTTCTTTTCGATTATTCAGCAAGCGTGATGCGGGCGTAATAATTTCCCTCCACCTCATGAACCTTATTATTAAACTGATCTGATTAAAAGGTTTCAACCAGATTTTAAGCCAAAGAAAAAACGTTCCGAGCATTTTTATCTCTCCTACTCGTTATGGTCAATCTTTAGTGTTTAATTTTCACCGTTAAATTTAAATTTGTTTAGCAATTTTTCGGCCTATTTTAGAATAAAAACATAATAAAACTAGAGGGCTCTGTCCCCTACTCGCTACCACTCGCTTCGGCGTTCAATGAGGTCAACTGCGCTATTTACAATTCGTCGGTGGCCGAGTAAAGAATCTTATCATACCTTATCATTTGTTTTCAAAGGCAAACCAAAAATAAACGTGCCAATTTCAACCGTTGGATTGGTTATCTATGCAACTTTCGGACGATGAACAAATTAGTACATATTATACCATGCGATCGTTTTGGATCGCTTTTAGCGCTAGAAATACATCATTTAATATATTTTAAATTATTTTTCTCGATTATTGTTGTTTGCATCAACACACTATTTATTTAACTAAGACATGAAACATTTACCTGCAGGAGTATTTAAAGGAGTGCTTTTTTAGAGTTTCAAAACATGTATATTCCTAAGTAAAATAAAAAATTCCCCGCCATTTATTTAACCACGTTTTACTGATCTATGCAATGGAAACTACCAAACAAATCAATTTATATTACATTTCACAGAAAACAGGCTTCAAGAATATAACTACGATAAAACGAATTATAAAACTTGTTTCGTGGTACTGCTTCTAAAGTAAAAATATTTAGAATCAAAAGCATGAGGCAAACAAAAGAAATCACCTCATGCAAAAACCTTTAGAACAAGTAACTGAAACAGATGATAATTTTTTTCATGAAATTAATGCAATTTTCCCAATAAATGGAATGATAAGTTATTCTATCATACGGGGAGAAAGTTCTAAAAATATTTACAAGCCGTATTGCAAAAATACCCTATGCAAACAAAAAAATTGATATCTCACTAAAATAAAAGACGTGCATATTTAAATGTAGACCTTAAAAATTCAATCAAATTTATGCAATTAACTTTAAATTCAATAATAGCCCAAAAACTAAATTATAAAAATGATGCTTATAAAATTCAGTGACACGAAAAAAAAACAAAATAATAAATATATTTTAGTATGCCTTCAATCCATACAGTTATCCTTTAAAAAAATGCAACTATTTCTATTCATTTGTGTGCAGCAATTACGAACAAATTGTATCAAACTGCTAAAATTAATTCCTCCGATTAATTATTGCATATGTTGAATTGGCGTTAACTGTTGAAAAAAAACTAAAAAATAAAGATGAAATTTGAGTTTTAAATTAAATTTACCAAATCAATTATTAATTAGTATTACGTAAAAATTACCGAGAAAAATTCTCTAAAAATAAAATGCCAATGAACTTACTCGTTCCATGTATCAATAATATATTAAATTGTGAGCCAATATCAAAATCACAATTCATACGACAGTGGAGTTCAAAACACTCAAAATTGTACAATAAATTGGTTTCGTACATTTAAAAATAAACGTTATAGAAAGAAAAAATTAATTCTCAAATATTAGTAAGTGCTTCATTTTAATAACAGCAGCTAAATCATTCTCCGGTTATTAAAAGTCATAATGATATGACGCAATTATTCAGAAGTAAACTGAACGATGCGTATAACTAGAGCTAAAGCTTTTCCCACAAAAAATTTTGCATATACAAAAACGTATGCATATATTCGAATTCACATAAATGGAATAAATAATAGCAACTCCTCAATTTCTCTATTATAAGATAATCGTTTCCCCAAATTCTAGAAGATTCCCATATCACGTGTCTACGTCAGAGTTATACCGAAAATTTTCACATTTTTTTCTCCTATCTATTTTACGGCCTTTTCCCGTGCTCATGACGTTCTTTAGAATCCGGCGTTACTTTCCTATTGTCATGGTAATTCCCGCACTCGCTTGATATCGTCGCAGACTCCTACTTCCTAACGTAACCTATCGTTCCTTTTACGGTCTTTTCAGGTAATTACAGGCATTCATCTCTCTGAGTCACTCGGTGCTGCTTGCAGGAAATGGACCATTTTATCGCTATGATACGTTTCGAAATCGTAAATTAAAACGGATGGAGATCACCGGTTATAAAATTTCATTGTGGATAAAATTTTTAAGTTTAACGTAAAATCATTTTTATAATTCATTTTATCACATTTTCGACTTTTTAATGCGCTCTAAAAAAATAATTCCGCAGAGATTATTTTAACAAACTCATCGTAGAATCATGTCACTTTTGAGGAAGAATACAAGAGTTCAGCTATGTTTTGGTTCCTTATTTACAGAGCAGTATTACTGATTAATAAGTTATGGTTATTGAATTTTGTGTTTCAACTCTAAAAGTAGAAATATCAAGTGCATATAAAATGTAGATTCGAAGCATCAAAAAAAATTTCAGAATGACATTCAGATATTAATTTCTAGTATTACTGAAACTATGGTTTCAGTGTCAGTGGCTACAGAGAATCGGCAGAAATTAATCATAAATCATAAATAGGATCGCAATTTTTTAAAAAGCCATTAATCAAATTATTCTCTGAAACTGGAAGGCATCAATCTCAAAATGAAACCGAAAATTGAAGAGGCGCAATCTTATGGAAATATAGTTTTGGAGAGTTAATGTATCTATGAGTTGGCATTTTACAATTTTAAATCACATAAATCAAATCCCACTTATGAATTCAAAATTTGTTTCACCTTCACATTAAGAAGAAAATAAAATTTTTTGCATGTACCTAAGAAGGATTAAAATGAAAAAAAGGTAAATCTCAGTAATTCGAATTAATATACGTTAAAATTGAATTCGATAACTTGATAACTCGATTATTTTCTGTCATTCCTTGATGTCAGAGTTATGTAGGTTCAGTCGTAATATCCATAACTGAACTACTGAGAACGTACCCCTAAATTTATTACAAAAATTGCATCAGAACCGTAATTTATGACTCAATTTATACTTTTTATTAATTCTTATTATCCTAGTGGAAAGCTTGGTATAATTTTTAACGTCACGTGTAAAAAATACAACCATTAAAAAGAATGAGAGGGAAGAAGTTTTTTGTAAATATCTTAAAGAAAACAAACTTATGATTTACAAATATAATTAACGTGGGTAAGTCTTGAAAGTTTCAATTAGAGGAATGACTTTCAAATTGAACAAATATCTTGTTCTAATGATGAGTTGTGTCTTTTATTCGCAATTCAAACGTGTTTCTTAGGTCATCAGAGGTGATTATCAGTGTCCACCAATATAATTGACCGACAGCATAGTTGACGAAGAAATGAAAACGGTTGAGCTAAGAAAAAAAATGTCAAAAGTTAATACGGAAATAGAAAACTAAATGAGAATTATAATGAGCATCAGCTTAAAATCTGGAAAGATCTTTATAGTCGTAAATATATAACTAGGTACCATTACAAATATATTTGGCTCAGACCAAAATACCTCAATCGTTTCAACAAGGAAAATATTGAAACAACACGTTATGATTCACCAATAATTATTAGAATCTACTATCAGTGAACTGCCTATGATGACGGTTGCTTTGTAGCCGAAATGTGCATTTGATATTTCAAACATTATTATGATTCTAGGAATAAGCTTAGCCCATTTTTCACTTTAGGAAAGCTCGAGAATTCTCAACCAATATATCATTACTAACACACGCCCAATGTGTCGGATGGAGTTTCAACCATTAAATCACAATAGATAACAATATCCTAGGCAAAACGTACCTACACATCTAATCTGCTGACCTTCTACAAAACCACCTACGTTGGAAATTAATTTTTTTAGCGAGAAACTCGAGTAGAGCACACGGGAAATATTGATTAATTGAAACCCGTAAAGTAGCGTAGAGGAAGATAACAGAAAAATGAATTTTCACTTCGTGTCTATTAACCCGCCCTAGTCATAATGCGACAGGTCTTCATACTCATCATAACCGCCCTCCCATCCCCACCCGTCCAAATGCAAAAAGCAAAGAGAGAGAGAGAGAGAGATGGGAGGAAGGGAGGGAGGAAAGGAGGGAGAGAGACGGGAAAGATGGAAAGGGGGAGAAGCGAAGCTCCCCAAGAAAATTAAGTTATGACAATTACTCTCCACCACTTAGATCCAGACTCGCTCATTCTCTGGGCCATGAATATTCAACAAAACGAGGACGGACTTCTCTTTTCCGAGGGATACGAGCAGGTTTTGGTGGAGAGGGGGGAGTGTATGGAGGGGGAGGGAGGACATGGGCGGGCGGAGGTGGAAACGAGTGGAGAGGTCTTCAAAACATTCCGAGTAAGAGCATAGGAGTGGACCAATGAAGTTTTCCCGAGAAAAAGGGAAGGTTTTCGAGTAGAAGTGTGAGAAGGTTAGAGAGAGAGAGAGAGAGACAGAAAGTGAGGTAGACAGGCAGACAAGAGAAGGGGAGATGGAAATAGAGGGTGCGAAGTTGAGAGGGAAAGAATTAATTTATGAATTAACGGCTTTATTGTGGAGAAGTTCCGCGACCCCTTTAACAGGCCAATCCTTGCCCTTCCTTTTTTAGTCCCCCTCGAGGATGGTATTTTTATTTTTCAATTTTTCGGAACGCGAATTAAAAAATTTTGCGTGTCGTCTACGTTGTTAAAAATACGGCGTTTCCCAGTCCTTTTTAAATTCTATTTGGGACAATTTCGAGAGTAAAAAGAAAGAGAAGTACGTAATTTTTATATGAAAATGCATTCAGAATCTCTGATATCTGGCGTTGTTTTTGCTAGTTCTCAAGTACACATTATGTATTTATTGCATTGTTTAAGAAAAATAGCAATTCTCTTGCCAATATATCATAGAAGATGAACGCGATTAATGCTCCCATTTTTCGGTTTAGTTAAAATGATTTCTAAAAATAAACTCGGGTGAGTTTCTCCATAAGTTTGGAAAACGAGTGTAAGGACGCACACATCATGTGTACATGCATGCAAGGGAGGGCGTTCTAAATGAGTTATGCAATCATGTCAAAAAAGATAAATAATAATGGCTTAGTATAACGTCTACGAACTGAAATGCCAGTATTGATGCCAAGCAAATAACGAATTTTTGATTTACCAATTAATTTTCCAACAATTGTACTTAATAAAACAATCCACAATTATTGAAAACTTACCTCACTCGATTAGTGGTAATATAATCTCTATGTTCACATTCATACCTTCGTTGTAAATTGCGCATTTATTTTCACTTACAAACGCTGTGTATACGTAAATAAAATACCGTCATTTCCCAAATTTTACGTGTGCATGAAAGAAAATTAAACTAATTGCGTATTTACAGCAGATATTATTAACATGAGTTATCACAAAGATTTTTTTCGTTATCAACAATTATGAATTTAAAGTTTAATTTCCTTGAAATCGGCTACTCCTTCGATAAAAATGTAGACACTGAACAAAACACATGCTATTTGATTAGTTCCACAAAGTCGATTAAAGACATTTTTGTTATAAGTGATATTGTACGAGATATAAAGAAAAGTTAATTATTTATCTCCAGCAAAGTGGCACTCCTGATTAGGCCACGTAAACTTTTTAAATAATTTTCTTAGTTTCTTTATCACTGTATTCTAATTACAAAATTTCATCAACATCCGCCCAGCAGTTTCTGACATGAAACATGCGGACGGACACGATCTAACCATAAGGTGTTCTTTTTTTACTTGTAAAAACGCCTAAAAAACCAAAATTTCATCAGCTGTATCGCACTTAAGCTTGGTCACCATATATTATTATTTTTACAATTTAGTTACGTTGACTTTTGAAAATAACCCCAAGTAGTTTTATCTAAAATACCAACGACAGTCCATCGGTAAGTTACTAAATCTATTTACACTTTTATTTCTAGCTAAAATCATCTCATCTCAATATTGCAATATACCGCATTTTAAACTTCGTTCCTCCCGATATTTTTGTCTAGGCATTTTTTCATCTCTCGCGTTGATGATATTCCGAGGTATTCACCTTTTCCCAAAAATGGCTCATTCTAAGAGCCACTCTCTTTTATGGATGTTGTTTCATCATCATCAAAAAGCGTATAATACTGTGAAATTCCACTTTCAGAAATGGAAAGTGACCGGGTTCGTTCCGTAGAAACGAATATACTGGAGAAAACGGAAATTGTCAGCTAATCGTAAGAATTCTCAGAAAATACTTCATAAAACTTAATAGCGTTATCCTTTTTAAGTCAAATTGAGAAACTCTGCGTCAAAAATTAAGAGAGAATATTTATTTGGCTTAATTATTAAAAATTAATTATTAGAGGTGTTTGATGTTCAGTACAATGTCCAAGAACAGGCAGCTTTGGAGACTATCAGTTTATGGAATTTTCCCGTTTCCGTACTAATATATATTTACCCTCATAGGTTGTCTGTCCATAGAAAGATCCGCGATTAATCTTAGTTAAACCTAATATTTAATACTCGTATTTTCTGAAGTCTTTCTCATGCAATGATATTTCTCTTTCCCTTTTATGTCGTCTATTAGCTGAAACCGTTTCCTTTCTCTTTCACGTTTTCCTTCTAACACGTTTTTAATCAATTTCTATCTCTTATGTTAAAGACCAATCCAGTTAGCCTATCTGTTTATTACCATGTGTATAACAATTTGCTTCTCTCCTATTCTTCTTAGTACTATCTCGTTTTTCATCATATCTCTCCATTTTATCTTCCGCATTCTTCTCCAGACCAAAACTTAGAAGCTTTCTAAATGTTTTATATTATTTTTTCTTAGCGTCGATGTTTCTGTCTCATACAAAGCTAAACTTGATACATAGCATTAATAAACTTCTTGGAGATACACTCATTTATATTCTCCGCTAGTAGGAGTTTCTGTCTTCTAAAAGCGGTTTTTTCTTTTGCTATTCAAGTACTTTTATCATTGATACAATTTGCTTCTTTCGTTATGAAGATTCGTAGATGCATATTTACATTCTGGAACTTGTTCTAATGGTATTCCACCAATTGTTATGTTCAAGCTTTCTTATTTACGCGATATTTGTATGAACATCGATTTTCTGTATTTATTTACATTCTGTATTTTATGCCTATTAATACCAGTCTATGTATCATTTACTGAAGTTCCATTTCCATTCCTGCTAGAAGTACAAGACCATCCGCGTCGTTTACTATTCTTATATTCCTTCCTCCAATCTTAATATGTCCTGTGCCTTCTACCGCATCTTGCATCTTCTCCATAAATATTGAATATGACCGGCGACAGGCAACAGCCCTGTCTTAGTACGAAGGCTTTCACGGCGTGCAGTTGACATGGTGGTGATTTCCGGGATTCTGCCGTGTTGATCCATTTCCTGGACAATATTTCGCCGACGTTCCAGTCGGCTTCTTCAGGTCCGAAGAACCTGAACCTGAAAAGGCCCTGTCTTACCTCACTACCGATATTTACTCCACTGGTGGCCTTCACAACTTGGTTAAAGTAAAAAAGAATCCTGATCAATGTCCTGCCTTTCCAATCTACATATATATCCTTTAATATTATCATCGCCATTAATCAATTTACTCTATCGAAGACCTTCTGACAGTCGACGAAACATACGCAGCAGTATTGGCTGTACTCTATTACTCATCCTGATATGATGTTCACTATATATATATATATATATATATATATATATATATATATATATATATATATATATATATATATCATCATCATCATAGGTAGTCTGTCCGTAGACAGGTCCGTGATTATTCATGGTTAAACCTGGTTCTCCATATACTCCTATTTTCCGCTGTCCTCTTCATATCTTGATAACTCTCTTTCCCTTTCAAATCGTCTATTAGCTGATACCTTTTCCTACCTCTTTCCCTTTTCCATCTAGTTTTCCTTCTAACACATCTTTAATCATACTCTCTCTCCTCATGTAATGTCCAACCCAGTTAGCCTTCCTCTTTCTGATAGTCTGTATAATCATTCGCTTCACTCCTATTCTTTGTAGCACTTCATCGTTTTTCATCCTATCTGTCCATTTTATCTTCAACATTCTCCTCCAAGTCCACATTTCAAAGCTTTCCAAGTATTTGATGTCATTTTTCCTTAGCGTCCATGTTTCTGCCCCATACAATGCTATACTCCATACGTAGCATTTTATCAACTTCTTGCGGATATCTTCCCTTATATTCCCTGTAAGTAGTTGTTTCTTTCTCCTGAAAGCCGCTTTTGCTTTTCCTATTCTAGTTTTGATCTCATCCGTACATTTTGCCTCTCGTGTTATGATACTTCCAAGGTATTTATATTCTGAAACTTGTTCTAATGGCTTTCCCCCAATAGTTATGTTCAGATTCTCTTCTTTACCCGATATTCGAATGACCTTGGATTTTTCTGTATTTATTTCCATACCGTATTTTCTACCTGTTATCACTAGTCTATTTATCATTTTTTGTAGTTCCTCTTCCTTTCTTGCTAGAAGTACTTGATCATCTGCGTATTTTACTGTTCTTATAATCCTTCCTCCAATTTTGAAATCCCCTGTGCCATCTAAAGCTTCTTGCATTAGACTTTCTCCATATACATTGAATAGGGTTGGCGATAGGCAGCAGCCTTGTCTTACTCCTCTACCGATATTTATTCCGCAGGTGTCCACATTCTCAAACCTGACCTTTACAACTTGATTCTCATATAGATTTCTAATCAGTCTCCTATCTTTCCAGTCTACACCTATATCCTTTAATATCTTCATCAACTTTACCCAATTTACTCTATCAAAGGCCTTCTGCCAGTCTACGAAACATGCGCAGATATCTTGACTATTCTATTGCCCTTTCTGATATGATTCTAACTACTCCTATAGCATCTCTAGTTCCTCGTCCTTTTCTGAAACCGAATTGATCTTCCCCTATTATTTCTTCTGCCTTTTTCTCCAGCCTTTTATTAAGAATCCTCGTGATGATCTTCGATGTGTGTGACAGAAGGCTTATAGTTCTGTAATCTTTACACTGCATTGCCTTTGGCTTCTTCTTTAGAGGGATCATTGTTACTTCTAGGAAATCCTGAGGCCACTCTCCTGTGTCGTAAATCTTATTAATTAATTTCGTGATCGCTTTTAGCCCTTCTGATCCTATGACTTTAAGTATCTCAGCCGGTTTTCTATCGCTGCCCGTGGCTTTCCCCTTCCTTAGTTCCACTATTGCTTTTTCTACTTCGCTCTCCATAATACTTGGTCCTAAGTTGTCTTCTTCAATGTTTTCCTCATTTTCCAGTTCTATTTTTGCCGCTCCTGCCTGTTTGCCGTATAATTCCTTAATGTATTCTTCCCATACCTGTGCTACATCCTTTGTTTCTGAGACTATCTTCCCATCCGTATTCATAATTCCTTTACCACAAATTCCATTAGACTTCTTATCTTCTAATTCCAGTGCCCTAGCGTACATCATATCGTACCGTCCTAACTTCTCCATTTGTTCTATTTCATCACATTTTCCTTTTATCCAATTTTCTCTAGCTTTATCTGTTACCCTTCTCAACTCATTGTTTATACGCCTATAGTTGGCTCTACCTTCTTCACTGTTAACGTTTTTCCATTTTCGTCTCTCATCCATTATCTCCAGCATTTCCTTCGTGATCCATGGTTTTCTGATTTTCTTCTCTTGTTTTCCAATCTCTTTATCCAAGGTATCCTTAATACTGGTTTTAATATCATCCCATTCTATATCAACGGTCTTCGGTTTGTTTTCCAACTTTCTTAGGTTATCTTCCAACTTCATGCTGACTACATTCTGCCTTTCTTTCAGTTTTTCTAGGTCCCAGGTCTGTCTTTCTCTTCTCGTTTTTCTTATATGTTTGAGCTTTGTACTCACGTCAAGTATTAGAAGGCTGTGATCTGAATCAATGTCTGCTCCTTGCAATACCTTGGCGTTCTTTATGCTGTTCCTGAATCTTTGTTTTACAAGGATGTAATCTATTTGGCATCTCATTCTATCTCCTGGGCTTTTCCATGTGTATAACCTTCGTTTATGGTTTTTGAACCATGTATTAGTCACTACAAGGTCATTATTGATGCAGAATTCTACGAGTTTCTCCCCTCCTCGATTTCTCTTCCCAAGTCCGTATTGCCCGACAACATTTTCTTCCTGTCCTTCTCCGACTATGCTGTTCCAATCTCCCATTATTATGCAGTTTACCTTTCCTCTTCCGTCTTCTTCGTAAATTTCATTAATTTGCTCATAGATCTCATCTATTTCTTCATCGTCATGAGCTGACGTTGGCATATATACCTGGATTATCAGCATGTCCACTGGGACTGCTTTTAGCTTTATTGCCATCAGTCTATCGTTCGTTGCTATTATCTTTGTCACGCTTTTCATCATATCTTTCCTAAGTACCAGAGTACCTTTCGCCACTATTTCCTCCAGAATAAACTACCGTGAATTCTTCCGAGTCGAACTGTCCTTCTCCCTCCCATCTAGTTTCGCTTAGCCCTATAATGTCAACTCTATTTCTTCTCATTTCTTCTTTCAAGTTCTCTAGCTTTCCTGCCTTTCTCATAGTTCTTACGTTCCAAGTCCCTATTCGTAATTTACTTTCGACAAATGTTTTCCTCAAGGCAGTCCCCGCCCGGAGATCCGATTGGGGGACTATTTTACCTCCGGATTGTTTTACCTCGAGAGAACTCATATTGTCCAACCATATAATCTTTACTAGGGATTGTAATGTGGTAGTTTCCCTCTTGCTTTCCACATCGCACTACTGTAGCCGTTCAAATTATCCTGATCACGCCTACAGCTGTATTGGATATAGACCCAACCAACATCATTTGTTTTCGGCTCTATACCATACTGACAGTACTGCTGCCTACTGTCAGGCACTGATGATAGTTTTTTTTTTTAATAAAACCTCCATTCGAGGGGTTTGAACCCCCGAACTTTGCAATAGAAAGCCGACACGCTAACCACTACACCACCAGTGCTATATATATATATATATATATATATATATATATATATATATATATATATATATATATATATATAGTATATACATACATATATATGGATGACATCAAGGTGATAAAGGAATAATTTCGAAAGCTCCTACGTTTGCGATGTTTCTGTGTTTTAGTGTTCTTTTACGTGTGTCGCTTCGACATCCCCGGGGCCTCGCCAACCTGAAGTCGTCTGATTGGTGAGTGTTCACTGGGTTTCCTCATCCCAACACCTTGTTGACATCCATATATCCATTTTTACTTTCCTTTTCCGTAAGCTGTTATATATATATATATATATATATATATATATATATATATATATATATATATATATACTTAAGTAAATGAAAAGGTAGTGATGAGGGTGCCAGCAAGGTGTTGAAGGAAGCCCAGCGGACACTTACCAAGTCGTAGGCCAAGTTGGCTGGCTGCTGGGGGCGTCGAAGAGACACGTTGAAAACACGAACACAAAAACAAAAAACACGCAAGCTTATTGGGCCTATACTCTTCTTCAGCAGTAGAGTAAATGAGAGTGACACACTGAGCGAGGAATGACAGGGTGATGTAGGGAGGTTGATGATCGGAAGAGGCGGGGAGTAGGAAGGGTGGATAGCCAATAAGGAGAGAGTGTGATGAGGTAGAGTGCGAATAGTTACAAAGTAACAAGGAGACATTGTAAGGGGGCTAATAAAGTTAGCGAAGATTGAGGCCAGGAGGAGAGAAAGAGTCAAGAAGATGTATGTGTGCAAGTTCCCAGTGTCGGAGAAGGGGGGCAGGAGTGTCATTAGGTAAGGCGCGAATAACCCTTACAATGTAGCAAATATTGAAGGGGACATTGTGGGCATTGGTGTGTAATGTAACTGGGAGAGGGCGTCTGAGAGAGACGCTATTCCGGTGACCGTTCATGCGGATATTTAACGGATTGCTGGTGAGGCCTACATAAAACGCGGGACAAAGAGTGCAGGTAAGGAGGTAAATGACGTTTCGAGTGGTGTTGCTTCTAGAGGTGATGGGGTAGGTGATATTGGAGGAGGGACTCGAGAAAGAAGATGAGGATAGGTGGATAGGGCAAGTGAGGCAGCGAGGTTTGCCGCAGGGGTGAGACCATATTGCAAGAGGCGTGGTAGAAGCGGGAAGTTCCTTCATCCACAAGATATTTCCCAAATTGGGGGGCCGGCGGAAGGAGAGGAGCGGGGATTGGCAAAAAGGTTGGTAAAGAGGGACTGGTGGGAGGAAGAGGTAAGAATTGGGTGGGCAGCATGGAGGATTGTTTTGAGGGCTTCGTGGATACCAGGAAGGAAATGTGTAGTAAGAGTGAGTGGAGGGATTGATACAGGGATAGTAGGTGTATGTGGAAGGGATGCATGGTGGGTGGGCGTCATCGCCCTATGGATCTGTTCGCGGACCAAGACTGGAGGGTAGCCATGTTTTAGGAGAGCGTCCTCGAGGACAGAGTAGTATTGTAGGAGGGAAGCTCTATCAGAACAAAGCCTCCATCCTCGTCAAGCAAGGGCATAGGGATAGAGGTTTTGGTATGAAGGGGATGGCAGCTATCAAAGTGGAGGTATTGGAGGCTGTTACTGGGTTTGATATGAACACAGGTGCGAATTTTGCTGTCTTGAAGGTAAAGATCGACATATATATATATATATATATATATATATATATATATATATATATATATATATATATATATATATATATATATATATATATAACAACTTACGGAAAAGGAAAGGTAAAATGAATATATGGATGTCAACAAGGTGTTGGGATGAGGAAACCCAGTGAGCACTCACCAATCAGACGACTTCAGGTTGGCGAGGCCCCGGGGATGTCGAAGCGACACACGTAAAATAACACAAAAACACAGAAACATCACAAACGTAAAGCTTTCGGAACTACTCCTTCTTCAGCTACAGAGAGAGAACTTCCTCATCCCAACACCTTGTTGACATCCATATATATATATATATATATATATATATATATATATATATATATATATATATATATATATGCGGATAAACAAAAGGACTTAATTTTTACTTCCAAAATCATGCCAGTTAGAGTCTAATACTGTTCATAACATGTTACTACATGATTCATACACTATTAGCTAAGCAGGCTTTTTAAATACGAGTTGTGTAGCCGTTCAAAAGATCACCATACGCCAAAATATAAATTCGTAAATAAACCAACGCGAAAGCATTAGAAAGATACAGAGCCCATTTATATAAGATAATAGTTATCATTTTCTGCGAAATTAAGGAATCCATCCGGAATTTCTAAATTATCTGTCAATCGGTTTCGCGTCCAAGTTTTCCAATTTCAAGTTTCATGACTCAGATCGCCCTTTTTAAGAAATAATCATATGCTTATGTTATATATTAAACTAACATGTATGTAACATTTATGATATTTTGTATGTTAGAATTATGGTTTTATCATCTGTGCCTTTTAGTACGTACCTGGATAAAAAACATTTAAAATTATCACTTCATCATATATATACGTCGTTGGCCGAAATCAAATGGATAATATTGCAGTATAAGCATTAAATCAATACTCTTAAATTATGGCAAATCAATTTGCATTGAAAGGCATTGGAGACGTTGCTATGGTAGTTAATATTTTTCATTTTTGAAGACCGAAATAATTTCATAATTTTATGATGAAAATCAAATTTATACGCAAATCCAGCATGGATTTGAATTCTGTCTTTAAGAAAAATAAACATTATTCCTTATTGATAGATTAGTGCATGTCCCGACCTTGTATCTTGATTTTAAATAATTAAAAAAAGAATTTTATATGGTCATGCACAGTTTTCAATCTTTTCTTATGGGTGTTTAAAATACGAATATTTCTACCAAATGACCTATATTTCTACCAAATTTTAGCTCTGTAGCACTTCTAAAAGTATCTTAGGTTTCATGTGACACACACACGCACATACACACACACACACACACACACACACACACATATATATATATATATATATATATATATATATATATATATATATATATATATATATTAACTAAAGGAAAAGAAAAGGTAGTGATGAGGGTGGCAACAATTTATACCGCCAAACTTACACTAGTTTGCACCATCCCACCAAGCATATACCGCCTGCCCCCGAAAACGTATGCCACCTTTACTACTATGATGCCCTGCCACATATGCATCCCAACTAACACGTTAAAGTAAGACTTTTCGCAATGAAATGTTTTTTCACAACGTACTTGCTTGGTACGAGTTGTGGTTTCATCACCACAATCCTAAGCGGAAGTCCCAAAGTTGCCAGGGAGTCCTCATCCATCCGTCACAATTATATTTAATTACGAATTTCAATGAAAGAATAGAGAAATTCGCTCAGAATAACCTTGAAATTATGTGAGATCAAATGATAACAGTATTCAGGAAATTAAATATGATTTTGCTAGAATTTACTGGACTGCTAATGTAACATGGTTAATGTTACCACGTCGTATAATATAATACTAATCTTCAGAGATGCTTAGAGAAAACTAAAATAGGAATCCCAGCATACTCATTGTCAGACATCACGGAATTATTTTTACGTGAAAATGATCCAGTAATGTTAGAAATATTCAGTTAACGGATTCCAATTATCATTAAAGCATTAAAAATTCGCCGCTTTCTCCAAATAAAATAAGTATTCAGACAAGTTCAAAATCTATATAAAATATGATAAATATAATATATCATCGCAAATTTCGAATATATCTCACCATGAAACGTGAAAGAAATTTGCTATAGATCAAAGAATTTTCACCGTCTTTGAAGACCGGCAAGGAGAAAATGACGATAAGGAACTACTGGTCCTTGAGTCAGAGAAGGAGAGACGCTTCGGGAACACTTCATTTCGCACCCAAAAAATAGATAATAAAGGAAAAGAAAAAGAAAAAAGAGAACATTTCGGACGATAAGTCGCGAAACTTTTGAAGGAATTTCCTTTCCAGTACTCCGCAGAGATTTGGAAGCACTTCGTTTGACGTAACTTTGTCATCTCGCAGTTAGCTTCGCTCACCTACCCCCTCCTCTCTCTCTCTCTCTCTATGGATCTAAGGCATTTGCCGCATATTAGCGAACTGGAAACTCGACTACGAGAAAGTTACGAGATTTTCTCCTCGGGCAAGCGAGAAGTGCATTGAAAACACACACATTCACACACACACAGAGACACGCGAAGCAGAGTTGACTCGAGACTTCCGGAATAGAGTGGGACGAACTGCTTAGAAAGTTTCCAAAGAGAAACATGTATTTTGTCGCGTCTCATAACACGAGTGCTGGAAAAACAGTCAAGAACATCTAGTTCGAAGGCTCTCCACGATTTCTAGAGGAGGCCATTTTCTTCTGAATTTTCGTCCAATCGCTACGTCAGCGAGGAATAGTATGAAGGGCTCAATATGGAACACGGTAAATCATATTTTTTTAGGAGGGAGGCGCGATTGAACCCGGCAAATAATTCACTTGCAAAATGATTCTACTGAAATAATGAAAATACCTTATAGTATTTTGTCCCCAAAGGAAATTTAGGGATTGGATTTGGTGTTACATATATTCTAAAGCAGTGTTTCTCAAACTTTTTCAGTCTGTGGACCACTTGAGTGAGTTAACTACTGCCGCAGCACACCTTTCTTATTACTCTCCGGCTTGTCATAAAAGCCAGGTAAGAAATTACATACTATAAATGGAACACGCAAATATTTCAAGTGTGTAAGTTAATATTTTCATTATTTGTGCATAATGGTATATTTTTTCCTCTACAACCTTTTTATTTATATTGTACCCTCACGGACATTTTTTAGTAGGTAAGACTTTTTCTATTTGAATATATTTTTATAGAATAACTTACAGGTTATATTATAACTTGGAAGAGGAAATTTGGAGTTCAATTGATGCTTACTTCATTTCATTTAATGATGTACGAATGTAAGCTAACTAAAGTCTAAAAAAAATCTGAGGATCTAATTAACTCATGCTACTCAACTTCACAATTAGGTGATACATTTAGGTGAGGAATAATGGAGTAAATTACATTACATTTCTAATACAATTATTTACGTGAGTCGGTCGAGTAGTGTGACGTTACGCGCGATTAAGCTTCTGGTTAGCTCTCACATATGGCTTTGGCTTTAGTGATCGGTATTTGCAAGTTTCATTTTCCGGCAGCCCGCGGACCGCCTGAAAAACCCTCGAGGCCCACCAGTGGTCCGCCGACCACACTTTGAGAACCACTGTTCTAAAATATCAAAGAAAAGTTGTTTTTCAGATGGAAAGTAAGTTATGTTAAGGACTTACATGATATAAAAGAGAACAAACTTACAACATCCTCTTATTGTTTAACTTTACCTAAAAGGAATAGCTTAATCACTGCAACAGAAATAGGACATTGCAGAGAGTTTTGTATTAATATTGCTTCGTCTAAATAAACTACCTAGTGGTATAGTTTAAGATTTCGGGTGTATGGAGCAATAAGGAATAAAACACAATCAGATAGAACACACGGAAACGATGAGCAAGATATTTTCAGTTTATAAAGAAAGCAAAAATATCGACTAAGAGACGTATAAAGGGAATCGAAGTTTTTGAAACAACTTTTAAATGCATTTTGGGAACAATTTTATGTTTATAGTTAGTAGATTCAATAAATTTGATTTCTTTACATATTCACAGTAAAGGAACTTGTTCAATAATTTGAAAAATATAACTAACTGTTCGTATAGTAATCTATCTTTTGCAGATTCTATAGAAATAATTGGTCAGAAAGGCTATTTTACTTCGGTTTTTATCTAAGAATAATCTAAAATGCCAATAACAATGTACATGTCATAGTTTGCTGTTTATGTGGCAGATTATATCAATGACAATTTTTATTACCTATGTAATGCGTAAATTATATGCAAAATATAGATATAATATACCAATCACATTTTAAGGTTGTCTGGCCGCGAAAGCTATAATTAACATAATAACACAAAAGTATACCTTAGTTTTACACTCAACAACTTGCTGCAAATGTTATGTAAATGAAGTTTTTGTTCTAATTTGAATAAAGAGAAATTCACAAAAAATTTAAAAATTCACTCAAATTTTATTCTAGTTATGCAAGGACTTAACTAATTTACATTCAATTTGAATATATATTTTGCATGAACAATTAAATGTAGTTTATTTATGTCTATATAAACCTACCAGGGTAATCTATGATTTAATTGCTGCTGTTTATTTTACTCTCTTATAGATAATAAAATACAGATTAATCTCACTGGTGATATTTAAAAAAACTTGCATGCACATTTACAGGAAATATTAATTATTTTAACCGTAATTCCCAACACTAAATTAATCTGAATATTGGATGGTTTTTAATCTAACTTTTTCTAGAGCCCTTTCCAATTCAGACGTCCTCTGAGGAGGTGCAATGGAAAATTATTCAATGATATTGTGCTTCTATCATTTCACTTATAGTCATATAAATTGCTTAACTTAATAATTGCCGTATCATTCGTGCACTTTATTTTTTAAGTACTAAACAAACGTGCTAGGACTTCCCCTGATATTTTAAAAAATTTCTCGGGTCTCAACCTTTCAGAATTAGAAGTTCTGTACTATACTGATGAATGTACTGACTGACGAATGAAGACCTCCCCCAGCCTATTCAAGTTTTCCCTATCACCTGCCTTCCTCAACCAAATTTGCCCTAAGGACTTCCCAACCTCTCTGACCCATCATCTTTTCGTCTTCTTTTCGGTCTCTTTTTGTTTCTAGGATTCCGTTTTAAGACGCTAGATGTCCAACTCCGATTATTTCTTCTTGAAATATAACTAAACCATTGTCACTTTAGTTTCTTTGCTCTCCAAATTACATTAGATACTCCTGTTGTATTTCTGATAAAATAGTTCATTTTATGTTCTGTTCTGGTGATCCACTGCATATATACACACAAAAACATATATCTATCTATAATAATATAGCTACTTCTGCCTCACTCTCTCCCTCACTGACGCCAAACCCTTAGGAGCTTGTGGAAGGGCTAGAAATCTGAAATTTGGAATTTTTGTAGGGCGAGTGATATAACCGACGAAAAAATCGAAAATCACAAAAAAGTTAGTATTTAAGAGGTCTTTTTAACCCCAATGTTCCATTTCAATACCCCATAAGAAAACCATGAGATTCAGTGCCAGGCTTTCTAAAAATGCATTTTTAAATTTATAAAAATTTGGGTAAGAGTTCGTGAAAAGAACAGTTGTTATCTGAAAAAACGGAGTTCTTAATTTTTGAAAGCAGAATTTAATTACAAACTGAATTAGCGTAAATATCTGCTTTCAATAGGAAAAAGTGTGAATTTTTTCCTCCTTTCAACAATATTTAAATACCATGGCAAAGACCTCAATGCTTTTAAAGGGATCTGATATTACACGTAACGATTGCAGTGTTGTTATGCTTTTAACGGAAATGAATGCCGTCACAACGATTTAGAGTTGGACTTTCATAACAAGAATCTCAAGGAAAAGTAATAATTATTCGAGTAATAGAAACTTTCAAGCTATGGAAGTCTATTTCTAAATATTTGTACATATACAGTAGAACTTCTATAACTCTAAGCCCAAGGGAAAGCAAAATTTATTCGAGTTATAGAAAATTTGAGTTACGAAAATATATTATTTCATTTTTGTTTTATCGAATTAATATCAAGTTTATTCCAATAAGCATATCAGATAACTTATTCTAATTTTCAATATCATGCATATTATGAAAACCTCATTATCAGTATTTTCTTCCGATAATATGTAGGATTTTACGGTATCCAAAACACTAATTGCATCACGCACTTTGGTTGAGGGTATCATAGACAATTGTAATTCTCACGTACTACTGACAGCACAAACACGACGGTTAAATTTGGGATATCGACTATAGAAAGGAACGGATAGGTTTGTTTTTGTCTAGGATTATAAAAGATCACAATCGGAGAAGCAAACCTGATACTAGTGACGGTAAAACGTGAAATAAATTTAAATGTTGTGTTTCGTTGTTTTTCGAAAAATTTTAACATATTTCAATTGTTTAACATAATGGCGGCATACCTATTTCTCGATGTTTTTATCCAAATATGCGCTAAAGGCATGAATGATGATGCTATAACACAAAATAACCTAATTTTTTAATAAATTTGATTCGTAGAGTGAGGTCTTAATGACGATTATTCTCATTGCTCATGCATGGCGATCTGAGTCACGAAACATGAAATACAAAAACTTGGACACAAATCTATTGCCAGAGAGTTTGGAAATTACGGATAGTTGCCTTAACTTCACAGAAAATTATAAATATTTTATACTGCTATTACTCATGGAATTTATTATTTAATACAGATAGGCTCCACGTGATTGAAGTGCTGTGGCCCTGGAGATCGCGTTGGTTTGTTTACGAGTTTAGATCATGGTATATGGTGAGTTTTTGAAGCTCTTGCAGATTCAAGACCCGACTACTCTTGTGTATATATATATATATATATATATATATATATATATATATATATATATATATATATATATATATATTAACTAAAGGAAAAGAAAAGGTAGTGATGAGGGTGGCAACAATGTGTTGAGGGAAGCCCAGCGGACACTCACCAAGTTGAGGACCAAGCTGGCAGGCTGCTGGGGGCGTCGAAGAGACACGTAAAACACACGAACACAAAAACACACGCAAGCTTATCGGGCCTAAGCCCTTCTTCAGCGAAAGAGTAACGTAAAGTGACACACTGGGCGGGGAATGACAGGGTGATGTGGGAAGGTTGATGATTGGAGGAGGTGGGGAGTAGGAGGGGTGGATAGCAATAAAGAGGGAGTGTGATGAGGTAGAGTCCGAATAGTTACAAAGTAACAAAGAAACATTGTAAGGGGGCTAATAGGGTTAGCGGAGGTTGAGGCCAGGCGGAGAGAAAGAGTCGAGAAGATGGATATGTGCTAGTTCCCAGTGTCGGAGAAGGGGGGCAGGAGTGTCATAGGGTAAAGCGCGAATAATCCTAACATTGTAGCAACTATTAAAGGGGACATTGTGGGTATTAGCATGTAATGCAACTGGGAGGGGGCGTCTGAGAGAAACGCTATTCCGGTGACCGTTCATTCGGATGTTTAACGGATTGCTGGTGAGGCCTACGTAAAACGCGGGACAAAGGGTGCAGGTAAGGAGGTAAATGACGTTACGGGTGGTGCAGTTGCTTCTGGAGGTGATGGGGTAGGTGATGTTGGTGGAGGGACTCGAGAAAGAAGATGATGGTAGGTGGATAGGGCAAGTGAGGCAGCGAGGTTTTCCGCAGGGGTGGGAACCTATTGCAAGAAGCGTGGTAGAAGTGGGAAGTTCCTTCCTCCACAAGATATTTCCCAAATTTGGGGGCCGGCGGAAGGAGAGGAGCGGAGGATTGGCAAAAAGGTTGATAAAGAGGGACTGATGGGAGGAAGAGGTAAGAATTGGGTGGGCAGCATGAAGGATTGTTTTGAGAGCTTCGTGGATACCAGGATGGAAAAGTGTCGTAAGAGTGAGTGGAGGGGTAGATGCAGGAATAGTGGGTGTGTGAGGATGAGATCCAATGTGGGTAGGCGTCATCGCCCTATGGATCTGTTCGCGGACCAAGACTGGAGGGTAACCACGTTTGAGAAGAGCATCCTCGAGGACAGAGTAAAACTCTAGAAGGGATGCGCTATCGGAACAAAGCCTCCATCCTCGACGAGCAAGGGCATAGGGGATAGAGGTTTTGGTATGAAGTATGTTATATCATCATCATAGGTAGTCTGTCCGTAGACAGGTCCGTGATTATTCATGGTTAAACCTGGTTCTCCATATACTCCTATTTTCCGCTGTCCTCTTTATATCTTGATAACTCTCTTTCCCTTTCAAATCGTCTATCAGCTGAAACCTTTTCCTACCTCTTTCCCTTTTCCCATCTAGTTTTCCTTCTAACACGTCTTTAATCATACTCTCTCTCCTCAGGTAATGTCCAACCCAGTTAGCCTTCCTCTTTCTGATAGTCTGTATAATCATTCGCTTCTCTCCTATTCTTCGTAGCACTTCATCGTTTTTCATCCTATCTGTCCATTTTATCTTCAGCATTCTCCTCCAAGTCCACATTTCAAAGCTTTCCAAGTATTTGATGTCATTATTCCTTAGCTTCCATGTTTCTGCCCCATACAATGCTATACTCCATACGTAGCATTTTATCAACTTCTTGCGGATATCTTCCTTTATATTCCCTGTAAGTAGTTGTTTCTTTCTCCTGAAAGCCGCTTTTGCTTTTCCTATTCTAGTTTTGATCTCATCCGTACATTTTGCCTCTCAGGTTATGATACTTCCAAGGTATTTATATTCTGAAACTTGTTCTAATGGCTTTCCCCCAATAGTTATGTTCAGATTCTCTTCTTTACCCGATATTCGAATGACCTTGGATTTTTCTGTATTTATTTCCATACCGTATTTTCTACCTGTTATCACTAGTCTATTTATCATTTTTTGTAGTTCCTCTTCCTTTCTTGCTAGAAGTACTTGATCATCTGCGTATTTTACTGTTCTTATAATCCTTCCTCCAATTTTGAAATCCCCTGTGCCATCTAAAGCTTCTTGCATTAGACTTTCTCCATATACATTGAATAGGGTTGGCGATAGGCAGCAGCCTTGTCTTACTCCTCTACCGATATTTATTCCGCAGGTGTCCACATTCTCAAACCTGATCTTTACAACTTGATTCTCATATAGATTCCTAATCAGTCTCCTGTCTTTCCATTCTACACCTATATCCTTTAATATCTTCATCAACTTTACCCAATTTACTCTATCAAAGGCCTTCTGCCAGTCTACGAAACATGCGCAGATATCTTGACTGTATTCTATTGCCCTTTCTGATATGATTCTAACTACTCCTATAGCATCTCTAGTTCCTCGTCCTTTTCTGAAACCGAATTGATCTTCCCCTATTATTTCTTCTGCCTTTTTCTCCAGCCTTTTATTAAGAATCCTCGTGATGATCTTCGATGTGTGTGACAGAAGGCTTATAGTTCTGTAATCTTTACACTGCATTGCCTTTGGCTTCTTCTTTAGAGGGATCATTGTTACTTCTAGGAAATCCTGAGGCCACTCTCCCGTGTCGTAAATCTTTTTAATTAATTTCGTGATCGCTTTTAGTCCTTCTGATCCTATGACTTTAAGTATCTCAGCCGGTATTCCATCGCTGCCCGTGGCTTTCCCCTTCTTAAGTTCCACTATCGCTTTTTCTACTTCGCTCTCCATAATACTTGGTCCTAAGTTGTCTTCTTCAATGTTTTCCTCATTTTCCAGTTCTATTTTTGCCGCTCCTGTCTGTTTGCTGTATAATTCCTTAATGTATTCTTCCCATACCTGTGCTACATCCTTTGTTTCTGAGACTATCTTCCCATCCGTATTCATAATTCCTTTACCACAAATTCCATTAGACTTCTTATCTTCTAATTCCAGTGCCCTAGCGTACATCATATCGTACCGTCCTAATTTCTCCATTTGTTCTATTTCATCACATTTTCCTTTTAGCCAATTTTCTCTAGCTTTATCTGTTACCCTTCTCAACTCATTGTTTATACGCCTATAGTTGGCTCTACCTTCTTCACTGTTAACGTTTTTCCATTTTCGTCTCTCATCCATTTTCTCCAGCATTTCCTTCGTGATCCATGGTTTTCTGATTTTCTTCTCTTGTTTTCCAATCTCTTTATCCAAGGTATCCTTGATACTGGTTTTAATTTCATCCCATTCTATATCGACGGTCTTCGGTTTGTTTTCCAACTTTCTTAGGTTATCTTCCAACTTCATGCTGACTACATCCTGCCTTTCTTTCAGTTTTTCTAGGTCCCAGGTCTGTCTTTCTCTTCTCGTTTTTCTTATTTGTTTGGATTATCAGCATGTCCACTGGGACTGCTTTTAGCTTTATTGCCATCAGTCTATCGTTCGTTGCTATTATCTTTGTCACGCTTTTCATCATATCTTTCCTAAGTACCAGAGTACCTTTCGCCACTATTTCCTCCAGAATAAACTACCGTGAATTCTTCCGAGTCGAACTGTCCTTCTCCCTCCCATCTAGTTTCGCTTAGCCCTATAATGTCAACTCTATTTCTTCTCATTTCTTCTTTCAAGTTCTCTAGCTTTCCTGCCTTTCTCATAGTTCTTACGTTCCAAGTCCCTATTCGTAATTTACTTTCGACAAATGTTTTCCTCAAGGCAGTCCCCGCCCGGAGATCCGATTGGGGGACTATTTTACCTCCGGATTGTTTTACCTCGAGAGAACTCATATTGTCCAACCATATAATCTTTACTAGGGATTGTAATGTGGTAGTTTCCCTCTTGCTTTCCACATCGCACTACTGTAGCCGTTCAAATTATCCTGATCACGCCTACAGCTGTATTGGATATAGACCCAACCAACATCATTTGTTTTCGGCTCTATACCATACTGACAGTACTGCTGCCTACTGTCAGGCACTGATGATAGTTTTTTTTTTTTAATAAAACCTCCATTCGAGGGGTTTGAACCCCCGAACTTTGCAATAGAAAGCCGACACGCTAACCACTACACCACCAGTGCATATTATGGTATATATATATATATATATATATATATATATATATATATATATATATATATATATATATATATATATACATGCATACACAGGGCCATAGTGACCACTATTGGCGCCCTGAGCAGAGGAGATTTTAGCGCCCCAAAATGATCTAATAAAATTATAAGTTCATATTTTTAGAAGGGTATTTAACTAAAAATAAACAATAATTTCTTTTAAGTTTTATTTTGGAGCTTTTTTCAGAAAAAATATTGATTGGTCGTTGAAATATATATTTTTAGCAGTGTCATATTTAGTAGATTAGATGGCCAGACCAGAAAGTATCTCTTGTTTCATTGATGCCCGTAGGTAATTTTTGATCAATTGTAGTTTACTAAAAGAACGCTTCCGCGTTGAAATTGATGTGTCGAATGTCAGAAAAATTCTCAGTCAAATTTCTACATTGGGAAATGAACGCTGAACTATGTATTCGTGAAGAAATCTTCAAATTTCTTTCTGCGTGATTTTTAAACTTTATATCGACGGCAGGTGGTGTTTCAAACTGCAAACTTCTTCGATTAACTCGCATTCATCCACATCGTTTTCATACTTACTAGCAGAATTTTTATAGAAATTTATAATTTTATCTTCATTCATGTCATATACAGCACAAATTAAAAAATTTAAAGCATTATCAATTTCATATAAAACTGTAAATCGTACCGACAACTACGTAAGAAGAAAATTTATTACCTTATGTACTGCATCGCAGAGAATATTTTTCTTTGCTTCAGGTATCAAGGTCGATTCAATTTCCATTTGTCATGAAATTTCCTTTTTTCCTCTTATTTTCATGCAACTCACATTTTATATAGTGTTTATTATGACTTCCATTCGGCGCCCCATTAGGAAGCTGCGCCCTGGGCACGTGCTCCGGTTGCCCTGACCTCACTACGGCTATATATATATATATATATATACTAGTAGAAGGTGCTTGCATACTGCAAGCATTTTAACTCACCTTGAAAAACTTTTATTTTTCAGGGTGATATTTCATCATGGGAAATATTTTTTAATTCTAAAGATTTCACCTCCGCAGCGATTTTCCTTATGGAACAATTATAGAGTAAAACAATCACTAATTTTTACAATTTTAGAAATATCATGATTTTTCCGCATTGGGTTAATAATGCCACACATTTCTGCCAAATTTTACATTTGTTGCACATTTAGAAGTGAAATAACATTTATCTAATTGTTTAAATTTCAATAATTTTTAACGGCCGCAATAAAAATTTTATGGATACATTAAAACGTTTATTCGATTATATAGAATTAGCTCTAATTAACATAAAAATTTAAGCTCCCTAACTTGCTCTGTAGTATCTAAACATTTACCTAATGGCTTAAATTTTAAGAATTTTTAACTGCAAGCAAATTAATATATCAAAATTCGCATAATTCCTATTTTGTTTTTTTACAAATTATACCTATAAAAAATTGAAGTTTAGTAACACATTCGGAAATACATAAACCTTGAATAATTGTTTAAAGAATTCCGAATAATTAGCGGCGGTATTGTTAAACTTTTTCAATATTTTCGTTTTTTTAGTCGATTTTGCGCATAGTTCTACCAAGTGGCTTCAAGATACTTTATTAATTGGATGAAAGTAAACCTAGCAATTAGAGGTTCCGTAATCATTCGCAAAAAAAAACCTCAACGCCATCAAAGTACGTCACTGAAACAATTATAGAAATAATCAATCTGTAGCATAAAACTCATCTCGACAAACCTTTTTATATGTATTTGCAGAGAAGCTTATCGTTGAAATATCTTAATCAGGTGCGATTAACCTGCAAAATTTTCCTTCCTCTCCGTCTTTCCCGGAGTAAAATTAAAACAAAAACAATTTTAAATGCGAACACATAAAACGGCGCGGATCGTTTTGTCAATCTATCTCGATACGAATGAGGTCTGGGGGCTGTCAATTGACCCGGCAAAAATATTTCACGAAGTTACGCTTGATATGCAAATGAAAATGGAGAAGGAAATGACGGATTGATGGGCGGTCAAATGATCAAGCCGGCAATTGCGCGCCATGCGTCATACCGCATGCGACGATCGCAACTGCTATCAAAAGCGTTCTTTTCGCTGTTGCAAAATCACTGGGCAGGCAACCCACGAACTTTGCAGCTTACCGAGCGTTTTAGAGGACCCCGCACGTTACTATATAACGCGATCGCATGGAAAGAGATATCTATTTAAAAACCATCTGTAGAAAGGTGAAACCTAAACACAGGTATCCTTCGAATTATACCTATTGTAAGCATAATGTGAAAAAGGTTCAAGTATATGAATGAAAAATAGTTACGTTACTGTAAGCGAATTTCACGCATAAACAATTTCTCTTTTAGTATAACATGTCATTCTGGAACAAGAGATATAATTGTTTAATATATCCATTTAGAGAAAGATTATACAGAAAAATAGTTTCGTATTCCCGCTCGCTGCATTGAAAAGTATTTTTTACCGAGCAACGCTCGAAGGCATCAAAGCATATAGCAATAGCGGAAAGCGTGACGATTGGTAAACAAATCAATGAGCTAGCGTCTACGCGCGTTTCCAATTCATTAAAAGGATGTCGAAAAGTATTGCTTCCAACGAATTGCTCAATTACGAATAAATTCCGCGCATCTACTCCCACAGAATCACATTTGAATAGCTGCGTTTTCTGCGGCGGAAAAACACGTCAAGCTCACAAATTAATAGCTTCTACTAAAATGCGAGTCAATTGCCGAGTGGTGATTCTGACGCATGCGTTCCATACGGAAGAACGGCATCACATTTCAAAAATAAAAATTTGAATCGCAATCGTGACGAGAATAATGCCTGCGCAAACGTTTAGCTTATCCCACGAAACACATCTTTCCCGCGACACAACCTATTTTTAAAAAAACACAATTTTCCGAAACATATGTTTCAATTGAACTCTGAAACGAGCATCAGAATTTCCGTCCTCATAGTAATCCGGACCGGTTTCATTGTCATTCGGTAGCGATGCGCGTGGCGGACATGTTTTTGCCGGCCATCACTCTCTCCCAGTGACGTAACTCCATCCCTAGGATTAAAATTTTCCCCTATCCGATCTTTGTAATGACCCCGCATGACGCATAGCACTTTGAACGGGCATAACGCATCCACAATCGTTGCCACTGAGCGATATCGCGCTCCGCAATGTTTCCCGACGCGAACACCGCGGCACACACGCACACGAAACCCAAACAACACACGCGCGAGGTTAAAATAAAAAGGTCGTGCCCCTACCCCTTCCTGTTCCCGCGACAAAGAGATAAACCAGTGCGCATGCGCGAGCAAGAGGGTATCGTACATTTTCCCGCCATATCTATGGGTCGTATTTAAATGACTAATTGAGACGCAGCGATAAAGAACATCACGTCATCCTTTCTCTTTCTCTTTTCCCTGCTCCCCTCTCCCCCCTCTCTCTCAGTCACCGAATATAAATAGCCGGATATAAACGCAAGAATTATTGGACTGGAGTGAGTGGAGGTCGGGACGGAGCGGTCAGGAAAACAGAAACGAGAGTACATAAAAACGATTATAAGTGTTTGCGAAGGAGAAGAGGATGAAAGCGGAAAGGAAAACCGGCATTACGAGAGAGGAGGATGATTAGGCATTGTGAGGGCACAGTAAAAAAAAAGTGGTCTAACAGCGCAGATTTCGCGGTTTTTGCGTTTTTCTTCACGAGACGGCGGAAAACATGTAAATGGGAGAAACGGAGAGCGCGAAAGGATAACCATTCGGCTCTGTCTCTTTTGTTGGAGTTCCACATGCATCTCACAAAAAAGATAAAATAGTATTCTGCGAGGAGAAAGAAAAAATATCCTTACGTAAATTAAAAAAAATGTGATACCATTAAAGAAGTGATAAAACTGGGCAATGAATATCATTCGTAATTGTTTTGAAATATTGCGAAATAATTTGCGGTTTATACGTTTTTTATGTTTTTCCCCTCGCAATCGAAGAAGGCACCAGTAGAAATAAATTAGTTTACCAATCGAGTAACCTATTCTATGGTACAGCGATTTCGTGGAAATTCCATGCAAATGAATCGTTTGTTCTGTAAATTGCTGGTTCTATGCTTGTGGTTCAGTTGAGAGCGACCATTAGTTTTCCTCACTGCCGATACAGTGAACTGATATTTTCAAAAATAAATTAATTTTTCAGTTAAAATTAGACCACAAACAAATAATGTGGAACTCGTACATATGAGAAAAACTCATACCTCTGTATTGAAAATACGGAAGAAGAATTTTTAAATACAATAGACCGAAAATGGTTGAAAAAGAGAGATAAAAATAAGCAGAAATCACATAAATTAGGGCGGATTAAATGTTTTATATTTTATTTTTCTAATATTATTTTCGTATTTACATCGATCGTTACATTAATTTTGCTACTAACATCTCCCACCTTTATACATAACAACAACAAAATATTTTGGAGTGTAGTTGTTGGTTTAAATACTTGCATAAACGTAGTTGCAATATTACCATAACACTTCTGCCAAGTTATTAAAAGCCATCAAAGTTATTACGAAGTAATTACAATCTTTTTACCAAATCAGGGAAAAACAATTGATATCCTCGTTAAAAACATGCTTGATTAGCATGTTATTAGAGCGCTTTAACCTTCATGATACCAAGGAAGGTTACATTAAACTCACCAGATCAAAGCAAACTTAATCGATCGTTTTTAACTATTTATTTAAAAATAATCGAAAATATTGATTTTAGAAATTTATGGAATAATAAGATCCAAAGATCCTATGCAGACAGGCATAAGCTTTAAAGGTGGGAATAATTTTGAAACGAGAAAAAAGTCCCGGTCATGAGACCTTTTTTCTCGTTTCAAAATTATTCCCACCTTAACAGCTTATGCCTGTCTGCATAGGATCTTCGGATCATATTATTCCATCAATTTCTTGCTTGGCAATCTCACCATTTGAGAGGGAGAAGTTTTCTTCGATGTATCTCTTAGAGGACATCCATTGGGGCGGCTTGATACTAGCTTGGCTTGTTCCGTCCCAACCAAGGAAACTCCGCGTTCAGAAACGAGAAAAATTGTTCTGCTACGATAGTTCAGAGGTAGAATATCCGCCCGGCAAGTGGAAGACCCGGTTTTGATTCCCGGTCGTAGCAGACTTTTTTCTCGTTTCAAAATTATTCCCACATTGATTTTAGAAGTTAAAATACAAAAAATCTGATATGACCACCCAGAAGCGTAACTGGGAGTTATGGCGCCTATGGCAAAATATATAGGAAACGCCTTTTATTATATGGAATATAGTTTCTTCTGCGTTTTGATAATGAACAATAGTGTCTTTATTAACAATAATTTCGGCATTTTGGTATTAAATTGATACATAACTATGGAGAAATAAAATTTTAGCCTTTTTTTGGGAACATTTAGTGCCTTTTGTTAGCGGCGCCTATGGCAAATGCCAACTTTACCATACCCTAGTTATGGCACTGTGGCCACCAGATTACTTTTTTCACACCTGTAATATTTTTAAAATAGGTCAAAAGATAATAAATATTTTAAGGAACTACGAGAAAATTTTAGACTACAAAGAAGAGAAATAAACTCAAACAGTAGCCTTCTGATATTGGATATAGCCACAAAGCTCTAACAATTAAGAAAATAAGGAGAGTAAAGTGTTTAAAATAGTCACCGGTAAGTATTGTGGCTGTGGCAGCTAAATAATTTAGTTTTGAAAATATCTCTTCAAAAATGCATTATATGGGAAAATGTTTCGAACAAACGTTGTATAAAATTAAAGGAATATTTGTATCAGCGTTACTAACACCAAGACGTAACTAAGCGTAAAGTGTTTTCAATTGTCTCTGGTAGGTGGTGCGGTTGTGGCAGCTAAAAATATATTTTTTAAATATCTCTTAAACATTGCATTATATGGGAAAACATTTCAAACAGAAGTTGTTGAAAATTAAATTGCCTACAACATATATCCCAATATTTTTTACATTAATCAAATATTAAAATAAATATTAATAAAAAGGATGTGACAAGAGTAAACACCCACTTCCGTATGACCGATCTTTACCAATAACTAATCAGTTCTTGTGACTGTCAGAAGAAGGATCCGGCGGTGTGGTTCGAGTGTTGGCCTCACCTTACGATTTCGGCCCTCTATTTGTGCATTCATATTAGGTGACGAGGATGAGAAAAATAAGGCAACGAGAAATATTGAGAAGATCGCACAAACTGACACTCCGTCCTTCGAAAGAGACGTTAAGCAGTTGCCCTCTGGTGTATTTTGCAAGAGTAGGCTAATGCCGGCACCGGGTTTCTCTCCTCCCTTTTCTTATGAAATGCAGATGACTTAGGACCGAGCGCGGCTTCACAGCCTGCCATGGTGCCTATAACTTGCCGATGGGCAAAACGCAAATAATGAATATGAATAATGGCTTAATAGCCATGCTGGAAAGCTGATTGAGGAAAGCCGGTGATGACTGGCTTCCACCAAACTCTGCATGACTGTCAGAAAAATGTTAAATTTTTGCGTAGACCTGATTAATAATTTTTGAGTTAAAGCACCCATAAATAAACTGTGAACTACACACACACGAAAATCATAGATAAATGGTCAAAACGTGTTCAGGGGACCTCAAAACGTGCATTGCCGTTGAAATCTCGAAATCGATTATTTCATGAAAACTATACTTTTCCCTATGGAGCAATTAAAAATATCATTTTCTGTTATTTGTCCGATGCTCATCAAGTTGCTTTATTGTTAGGTCGGTATTCTGCCCTTCGTCAGTCCCGCAATTAGTTGTTATTTGTTTTATTGTTTCGGCTGACAACAAGCGCAAATATTGGTCTTCTTGTTTACCTTACATTTTTTAACCGGGAGATGACAACGAACCCTGACAGAGGAGAGGTACTCTTTGTCCACCATCAAATTTTGTAGTTACTGCGTATGTAAGACAATATGTCAAAACAGGATTATATAATAGCATTTGTTAGTGACAATAAAAAGCTTTTGCGGAATTCTAAACGAACTCAAACAAAGCGAAATGTCTATAATTAACAAACGGTAGGAACAAATTACCACCCTCGATATCCCGAGGTTTAACGGATGCAACGGCCTTATCCTAAATCACCCCTCTTTCTCAATCCTCAATTCGTTATTATCTTTTCCGAAAACGAAAAATTGGAGATTGTATAAACCCTCCTAAATGTTTGACTCTGACCGAAAATAAATACGCGCGCACATGTTTGTGGGTAACCTAGCGATAAAATAGAAAGTGGAAGGGGCGATGGGAGATTTTTCTATTTATTTTGTGGGTCCCCGTACAATCTTTTGAACGCTTCTCGTTCAAGTGTGCATGACTTTATCGCCTTGTTTATTCTCCTCTTTTGATCTCCCCAACCGATGGGAATCCACTCACTCCTAAACATATTTGTCCTTACCCTCCCTTACATTTTCCCCCATGCTCTCTCCACTTATTCGTATGCCACACCCCACCATTCACGTGCCAGTCCTAAAGGAACACACGCACGCTTCGAATAAATAGTTGTGAATCTGTTTGCGAAAGGCTTTACGGCGAACGTTCCCGCGTTCGTCCATAATACTGAACGGCTAGGTCTTAACTACAGAAATAATTTTCGTTTTGATTTTTCTCCTACACTATGACTCTCTATCCACGCGACCCGCGTTAAGTCTCTTATTACAGTTTTATTTAGAAATTGAATCAAAAACGTACAGCCCCCAGATTAAAAGTAAGCTGACAAATAACTGCCCTCATTTTTTAGCAAAGTATGAGAATTAATACCATCGATCACTCTGACATTTATTCCAAAAAGGACACGGGTTTTAACTGGTTAGTTAATGGTCGTCAATTATAATCTGCCTTGCCAAGTTTTAAATATTTAAAAACTCGTAAAGATCATACAGACTACCTCGGTTTGATAAAACATTATACCAGGAATGATAGCAGTTATTTCAATTACACCATTGATATTTGCGAGTAATTCATTATGAAAAAGATAGAAGGCATCTTTAAATACAAAAAGAAAGTAGAACGAAAATAAAGATGGTTAAAAACACTATGCAGTAATAGGAGATTAGAGCTGACTAGAAAATTTTCATCGTTAACCCGCCTCTGAGTTAAGAGTTCTAGGAAACGAATCACTCATTTCCACTAGAGCAACCGTCATCAACGGTGATCTACCGATCTTTCTTTATTCCCAAGCACTGTTAATTTATGCTTAGCGGAACCTCGATGTTACTATGATCCAATATACATTACCTAATTATCTTAAGATAATATACCCCCGCGCTGCTGAAAATTCATTTGAAACAAACCCACATTTTTAATGTTTAAGTAATTATATATATATATATATATATATATATATATATATATATATATATATAACCTCAGATAAAGGTGATGTTTACTTTAATAATTATATTTAGTTCATAACATGATAACAATACTAAAACTCGAAATCCGCATTATGTTTGAGACAGGTAATGGCAATTAGACGATTACATGCTTCCATGGCATTAGTTTTTTCAATTAATGAAACAAAACCCGATTTTCGGTAGAAGATAGATTAGAATATTACCCTTACAATGTTTGCATCCAAACTTCAGGGAAGTTTAAAAGTTTTCCTACGCATGCACCGGAGCAGAAAATATAATCGAGGAGTAGAAAGACAAAAAAAGGACCTCGAAAAGACAGAAGGTGATCTAGGGCAACTTAGAGCAAGTGAAATGATTTTTATTTTACGAGAAAGTTTTTTTGTTTTTTCAAAAAATAAAGAATACGACTCGAAAGAAAGATCTTGAAAACATCGCCTTCGGTTAGCAAACCCAATTCTCATTCTCGTAAATCCTTTTGTAAAAAATCAATTTGTGAATCTTCATTTGGATTCCTGTTAAATGAAATTAAAACTACAACCTCTTAACCAATTGGTCCGATGCAGCATTCAATATTAAGACTGACATGGGCCGATTTAGCCGATCCAATTTAGGCTTCTTTTTTGCTTGTATGTAACTTCTTATGTGATGACAGATAGCTCAATCATTCATTCTGAACTATTTTAAATGCTTTTACTCACTAGCTTTAAAAAACAGGGTAAATACTGATTCATTAAGAATAGTTTACATTTGCTGAAAAATCATCATAGCATTTCGAACAGGGTATAAAGCTCTCTGCTTGGAAGTAAATGGGTTAATGAGCGTAACAACTGCTTTTAAAAATATATTATAACAGTTTTCCTTTCAAATAATGGTAAAGTATTTAAAAAACCTGGTTCATAATAATTAAATAGTGAGTTAAAAACTTCTATTGATTGACGAATCAGTTTTTTTTAATCAATTCTCGTTATAATTCCCGAGAATCCCGGACTTTTGTAAAAATAGATATCCGTTTCCACTCAACAAGCATCCCCACAAAATGCCAAACTTTCGTGAATTAGTTCCGACATTATCCGCACCCGTCGCGTAAAAGGTGCGCTACTTTTACCCCCCTCCCACATGATACGAAGCTAAAGAGGGTTAGAAGGGTGAAGGGTTTGCCCCAAAACTCTCCCCCTCTCTCTTCTCCCTCTCACCCTCTTCATCTGACGGCCTTTCTCCATAAATTATGCAACCCTTTTTAGGGCCATCCTTGTTTTCCAACCCTCGCCCCCTCCCTTAACCTACACCCCCCCCCCCAACAAAACGATATCTTCCCATCCCTCCTCCTATCCCCCGACCATTCCTTTCAGCCTCTTCAGGAACACGCATTCGTCAATTTATCTCCCGCCGTACGACTCAGCATCTCAGCTTTGTTCCCACACCCTAAACTGCCTTTTCGTCTATTATTTATACCGCTCCCGGGAATGGGAAGGGGGGGTGAAGAAAGCTGGAGAGGTTTTTTTTTATCTAGGACGGTTTTGAAAGGGGAAGAGGTCATAAGCATTTCAATTCGTCACGCGGATATGATGAAAACGTACCTGTTTTCGTATCGCTTCTGTTTTTTCCCTGCCGGAGTTTTTTCCGGCCAGAATTCAAAGCTCTAACACTTCACCTATTGTCTGTCACTTTGCGGACGATAAAACTCCGCGTAAAAGTGACGCCATTGTAACTTGCTGTAAAAATTGTACTAAAAGTATAAAATAAGTATATATATATATATATATATATATATATATATATATATATATATATATATATATATATATATATGTCAGTTTAAAACAAATGATGAATAATAGATTGACAAATTATGCCACTGTAGACACAGGAGTAATAAGAGGAAAGACACAGCGAAATAGTATCGTATTTTTTCGGAAACTAACACCTATCTAGATGAAGTAATTTTATGTTGTAAATTAATTCGTCATTTAAAAAATGGAGATAAATTTCATTCGAATTAATTATTCGCGAGCACGGGAGCAAAATGTTTTGAAAAAAGTTGCGTATAAGGTATCTCTAAAACTTTTGCAGGTTAAAAATCTCGATTGAAGTTACAGATGTACGCCAGATCAGATTAGAGGATTAAATTGACAGGTATAATGTTTACTCGTATGCAAAAAAACAAGTAGTTCTGGAAAGAACTAATCCGCCTACTTTCCTTTCAATACAATTTTAATATATAACAAGCATGGGTATACACAGGTTTCCCGTGGTACATAAATGCCTTTCGTCAAATTCGCAGTAGTCTAATGGTATTAAATAATAATTAAACAATACTGGTATTTATTTGCTTTAAAATCAGAAAATTATTTTTCCTTATATAGTGGTAGCCCTACCTTCTCCGTTCTAAATATATTCATCTCAATTTCCCATAATATATTCGTACAGTAAACGAAATTTATTTAAAATCCGTTAAGCCAAAATAATCGAAATTCATAGTTACAGAAGAATTCAGTCGACCCGGTTGAAATATAATATTTTGATTATTTATTTATTTGAAGATTATATATTCCTACTATATTTTTTTTAATCCATTAGGTCAGTTCTCTAGAAATAGTTGTAAAGGAAATATCATTTAACTTTTTAATATGGTAAATCTGCTCTTTAGCTCCGCTATAAACATCTTGATTTCATCATGATATGTTGTACAAATCTTATATACAAAATTAATTTGAAATCCGTTCATCCAATTCCTCCCAAATCCTTAATTACTGAAATAGTTTAATTTGTAATTGTGGCATCCCTGTTTAATTGATTCGGTCTAAATATGCTTTTATGGTTTTGTATATATGTGTATATTATAAGTATTAAATTTTGTTAAAATTGATGTCGACATTTCAACACAAATACGTGTAAAAAGAATTATTTGTCCTTGTATTTTGGCAGCCCTGCTTTCTTTATCTATACTAAACCTCTTGATTTTGTTATTTTATGTTGCACGCCTTCTTCATACAAAACTTCGTTGAAATCGGTTTTGCCAATTCATAATTACCGAGAACTTGGGAATTGTGGCACCCCTGCTGAGTCGGTCCTGTCTAAATATGTCATTTTATCATTAATATATGTGCATATTCTATGTACCAAGTTTAGTTGAAATCGGTTCATTCATAAAGAAAATGATAATGGGACACACACACACACGCGCGCAGACCGCGAGGCGATGTAATAATACTACTTTCCATTTTTTGGAAAGTAGACTAAAAAGCAAACTAACCGAATCAAAATACGATTATTTCATTGAAAAGTCAGTAAATGAATTTTCATGCCACACCCAATGATTACCATTTTTTAGGCGTTAATTACAAAAAAGTAAAACTTAGAACGCCACATGTTACCGTCGTGTCTGCCCGCCCGCATGTTTCATCCGCAAAACTATTGGGCGGCTGTTCATATAATTTGGTATTTAAGACATAAGGGCAATGAAAATAAGAAAATGATAAAAATGGTTTATATTTACATCGGGAGTGCCACATTACTGGTGACAAAAAATGAAATTTTCTTTATATCTCGTACAATATCACACATAACAAAAAAGTCTTCAAACAATATTGTAGAACTAGTGAAATAACATATTTTATTCAATCGAAGGAGTAACCGATTTGAAGAAAATCAAACGAGAAAGTCGAAATTCACTTTGAACAGAAAATTTTTCCCGTGTTTTTTAATTGTTGTCAACAAAAATTATTATCATGGCAACTGAAGGAAACAATATCTTTTGTTACTACATATTTACATTTAATTTTCATTCGTACGCACGCAACATTTGGTTAATGAAGGGAAATCGATTATTTGCGACGAAGAAATGAACGTAAATACGTCTATTTTCTTTGCGTATACACAGCTTTTTTAAGTAAAAATAAACGGGCAATTTACAAAGGAATGGACGTTAACATAAAGATTATATTACTAATATTCGAGTGAGATAAATCTTAAACAATTATCGATTGTTTTATTAAGTACAACCAATTAGGAAATACATTGGTGAATCAAAAATTCTGTTTCTTTGGCATACAAGTTCTTAGACATTATACTAAGCCATTAATATTTATCTTTTTTGACATGATTGCAAAAATCGTAAAGAACGCCTTTACATCGCATGTATGTACGCATGATGTGCGCATCTTCCTATCTTGTTAAATGTAAGATATGGTCACATTATCTAGAATTCTGATAAAAATAACATAACCCTAAATATTTTGAATTTATGTAGATAAGTAAAGAGATACAATACATATTTTGGGTTGACTGCTACAGACATCAGCTGAATCGGGTATAAGAAGTTCAGTGGAATTTCATCTATTCATATGAAGAGTAGCTATAAGAAATATATTAACCCGATCGCCATTAAGGAGATGCGAGTGGAAAATAAATAATAACTGATGTAAATATAACCAATATTCACTTCACCAATAAGGATTGAAAAGAAAATTATCAAAAACTTAACGTTGACTCAAAGTCGATCGACCAAACATCGTTCGTTAATGCAGATTCAAATACAATAGAAATACAGTTAAATGGAAATGACGATCATTTGATAGCTACATGGCTTTATCCAGACCATCGACTATAGGGCATAAGACACGCTCAGAAATTAATTGATTGAATTTAACTTTTTTGACAGAATTTAATTCGAATTCTTGTTCCACCGTTAATCCCTTAATGCGCCTTTTGCATATCAAATGTAATATCCACGCGAGTATACTAATCTCTTCATAGTGTACTATTCCCTTACAAAGAATATAGTGAAAAGAACCAAACATGATCGAATGATGCAGTAGAAGTTCACCTTTACGTTCGTTTTGCTATTTAATACACTTTTGCAATATATCTGCATTAATACCGATGTGAGCTTAAAATTCAGAATATAAAAATAATATTCAACTCCGCAAATTTGCATTGGGTTCCAACTGATATGCAAAATATTATTCGTATAAAAATAAACACCTTAAAAAGCTTACGTACATTATATAAACTTTTTGAGCGCGTTACATTCCGCTATATCAAAGTAAAATTAAATACAAAAGGTAGGCATCTTTCCAAAAAAAACTCTCAAACGAATATAATGGTCGAGATTCAGTCTATTTTATTTCAAAACTAATAATTCGCCATTATTTTGTGCGTGTACGAATTTTAAAATATCCCTCCGCGTTATAATTTTTTGGGTTGAGCGCAGCAACCGCGGTTCAACGGACGCTGCTTTTTAATTAACTGCGGGCGTAGCAAACTAAATAAATACGCGGGAATAAATAACAACGGAGAAGCCATTTAAATACAAACGTTATAAAAATAATGCTTTTCCTCTGTCTTCCCCGTTTAAAATAAAAAAGGCGTTTCCAGGAAAAACAATCCCATCGAGGACAGAAATGTGTAGGTTCAATTTTTTTCGTTGCTCTGCAAAGGTAAACGTTACATATTCCATTTAAAAAAACCTTCGCTCAAGTAGCCTTCCGGTGTCAATTTCCTGGAACTGGACATGTATGCGAGTATTATCCAACTTTTTCGAGCACCCGGCGTTTCGATGTTTAACCTTTTTTCCGGGAAAATTCGCAGGACGCGGAAATTTTTCAACAGACGTAAAAACACTCCTTTGAAACAAGAGCGAGAATAAAATAAAATTTTCCGCGTTGGAGGGAGGTATATTGACTCACGAATACAGATGGCGGAACTGACCCTAAAGCGAAAGCGCAGAGAATTTTCGGTGAGAAAACCATTACGAGTAACAAATTTAGTGTATTTTTATTGGACGCATTCATTTAAGGCCGTCAATAAAATCGCAAATCAAAATTCTGGCTAAAAAGTAATTTTGCGACACGTATACCATTCCACAATTGAAATATGAAACGAATGTATTTCTTTATTTTACATCTTTACGCGTAATTTGCCGTTTATTAGCGCAAAACATGCCATCTGAGCTAATTTTTTATTTTAAAATATACCGAACACGTAGCATATAAAACTGAGAAGATTATTTCCGAATATTTTTACATCGGACAGACTGAGGCAATAAATAGCAAGTCCTAATTCTTTTCGTATACTCCCATCGTAAGAGATAAGACGCAGAAAATAGAAAATTATCGTAAAAAAGGAACCGAAATTATATCAAAAACTTCCAGTGAAAAAATAGAGAGTGAGAGAGAGAGAGAAATTAATTTCTTCTTCAACCCAGCTCACTACGCAATCTAGGCATTCCAAAATGTATCGACTTGATTCCAATCATCCGAACATTTCTCAGAAAACCCTCGCGGCGCGGCACCATCTCGAAAAACCACCTCCCGACCCACTTCGCCACCTCTTTCCCCCTGCACGCCCCATTCCCGACATCCTCCCCGCCAAATCCCCCCCCCACGCTCTTACCAATCCTTCCCAGACATTCCTAACGAAACATTCTCCAGAATCGGAAGGAGCATATGAAATACCGAAGAGCTGATTATGCGGCCCTTTCCGAAAACTCCTCAGAGCGTATAACCTCAAGCGGAATTCAATAGAGGCGGGGTTCTTGGGAGGGAAGGGAAGTCTGGAGAGGAGGAGAGGTGGTGGACGAGGGATGTAGGAGAGAGGTAGTGAGGAGAGAGAGAGGGAGAATATAGAATGAGGGACTGCTTATGCGAGATTGAGGTTCAGAATTATACAAACCGAAGGAGCTTTCGAGAGAGAGAGAAGCAGAAAGGCGATACAAAGACATGGATATATGGGAGAGGGACTAATCCACACCTAAGTTTTTAGAATTTTAATATCCATATGGCATAAAATACCAATAAATATCAGAGAGTTGCGACACGAAAGTACACGACACAATCACTGGCGGGATTCATTCGAGAATTGTTTTAGTAGTTTCCATTTTTATAAGTCCCTGTCAGCTATAATTTCGAAATTAATGCAAATAAAATAATTATATTTTTAAATTACTCTTTTTATTCGTCATAATATCGTGGGTACTAAGTATAAGAAAAGAGCCAAACGTCGCGCGTCTAAATTACACACAAATGCATCCATTACGACTAGACATTCAGATTTGCAGAGATATAAAAAAAGCGTGCGTATGTGTATTTTTGGCTGATCAACCTCTTAGATTATTAAAGCCATTGCTCCTTCCACACCGAATACAATCACAAGGGAGGAGGGAAACCCGATGCCGACATTAGCCTACGCTTAACGAAGAGCACCATGAGGACAATTGGCATAACGTCCCTTCCAAAGGACGGAACGCTGAATTTGCGCGAGTCTCCTCAGGCTACACAAACAGGGTGGCGGACGACCTTAAAAAATCCTACTTTCGCAGGATTCGTGCCCACTGCCCTTTGGAGCAGCTAGCAAGTAGCAGCCAGCGTCGCAGCCAGCGTCATAACCACTACACCACTGGCCTCCCCTTTAGGAAAATGTCATTCTACGCCACATATTAGTCATTTACGTAATCACATAATCTTTTTCCTTATCTGAATACACTTCGGTATACATAATTTTGTGAAGATACAATATGGTTGCAATTATTAACAAATAAATAGAATGACAAACAAAGGCTATTAAATCAATAGATATTTATCGATAATCGATTTTCAATTGCTGAACTCAATTTCTTGTATTTTTGTTTGAACAGAATCAGATGCCTTATTTCATTTAAACCTTATTTCTGTGCTGCATTATGTTGTTTAAAGTTTTCTCACGATAAGAGCTTTTCTTTCGAAGGATACGAGGTAAGAAAATAGACAAACCACAAAGAAACCCAAAATAGGGAGCACATTGAGAGAAAAGGAGAGAGCATGTATAAGGTGGTAAACGATGGAAGAGAGAGATATCTATTTAATGGAGAAAAGAAGGAATTTGCGACAGTGAAAGAATGGAAATGAGAGATTGGTGAGTGCCTTGACTATCAATCTTTACCATCATCGAGATTTCGATTTTGCAGTGAGAATTGCCATTGTGATTTTTGTCATCATGAGAGTCCGTAATAATACAGCTACAACTCAAAAGTATAATCAAACAATGAAGCCCAGACGAGAAATCGTAGAGGGTAATTTATTGTTTACAGTCTGCTTTTTGTGCACGGGTCAAGCAACTATGCATTGTTTACATATTATTAATTTTTAATTATCTCGTAAACAGCAGTATTGTGTCTTTTATAATAAAATCAACAAAGAAAACGAAGCCGAACACATACGATCGTGACCTTGGAAAGCACGTACGTTTTAGATATTGTTTCCACTTAGTTTATAGCAGCCAATTATATATTCACTAAATTTGTATAATAATTATCAATTGTATAGACCAGGGGTCACCAAACGTTTTTCTGAAAGGGCCACATGAACCTTCATGATCCACTGTGCGGGCCACATACGACATTTTAAAGGACTGATCGGGTCATGTGAATATTTCAAAGAGCTAGTTTTGAAAATATTTTTCGATTCTGTAATATGTAATTCGCTTATATTAAAAGTACATTTCATCCGAGTACTCGGAAAATGTCGTTTAGATGTCATAAATTATATCTACTGAATGCTGTTTCTGATCTGGCATTCGGACCGTAGTTTGGGGACCCCTGGTATAGACCAACATATCTTGAACATTTGGTATCCCCAGATTGTATGATTACGGAGATATTGCCCGTACAGTTAGATAGACAAACAGACAAATCAAATACATAAGATATTTCTTTTTAGAGAAAGTACTAAAAATTTTTTAAATAAAATAGGAAAAAGCTAGTAGTAGTTAAAGGGAAAATCCTTCATGAAGAATAAGATTAATCCAATCCAAATCATACTCGCATAAATTTCACGGAGCTAGGTAATTAAGCCGCAACTTCAAGACAAACAAGCGAGAGGTGATTCGGAGATATCGACGAATGGCGGAAAAGAAAGATGCGTGATGTACTATTTCTTGGAGGCTAAGTAGAGAATGAAAGGGCTCGAAACGCAGTAAAGTGAAAGAGAAGGAACTAAGGGACGGGCACATTGGGAGCAGGTAAAGGCCAACGTAAAAGAGAAATACCCTCTTACTTACTGACTCACTCTCTTTTTGAACCTTTATCCCTTTATCTTTTAGGCTTAAGACGTTCTCCTAGGGAGGTTGAAGGGGCCAAGTTTTGTGGTTCTCATCCCTATGTTCTTACCCCTAAGGGAGAGGAGGATGAGATGGTGGGTTGGTTCGCAAATTGGACGAACGAGGAGTGAAAGAGAGAGAGATAGGAGAGGGGGAGAGAGAGGGAGTGGGAGAGATAGGAGAGGGGGAGATATAGGAGAGGGGGAGAGATAGGATAGGGGGAGAGATAGGAGAAGGGGAGTGATATGAAAGGGGAAGAGAAGGGGAGAAAGAGGGAGTAGGCATATGGAGCAGAGGGAATTGAGAGAGGCCGAGGGAGAGAGGCAGACAGACAGACGGGGAAAGACATATATAAAGGGAAATTTCGGCGTAAAGGGTAGTTAAAACAGCGCCTCTGTCTGCAGGTATTGAAACCTCTCTCTCTCTCTCTCTCGCTCTCTTTCTCTCTCTCTCTCTCTCTCTCTCACGGGACGCTGAAGGAAGACATGGAAATTAATGGCGCGAGAGGGAAGCCGATGAAAATTCAATCGTGCGGAAAGAACAACTGGAGACGAATGAGACATAAATTGATTATTTTTTCCCTCGCCCTTCGCTCGCGTTCGCGCTTTTGTGCGCTTATTAAAAAATACAAACAAAACCAATATTATCTCGAGTGTTTGGACTTCTTTTTTTCCTGCTGGTTACGACTGTAACGGTATATGTCTCCGAACATTCCATTTTTTTCCGAATGAGCGTAAAAAACCTAAACGATCGAGCTCGTTTCTCGCGTTATTTCCTAAAAGGCTGCAATTTTATTCCCAAAAAAACCAGTGGAAATTTGCTTGCAAGCAAATATTTACGCCAGCATGAAACCTATTTCGTAGCTTGGGGCATGCGTCGCTTTGATCCCTCTCAATCGATGATTCGTGCTTTGCATGAGTGGCTTCTGGTTTTCTCATTCGGAGTCTTTTGACGATTAGTCGGATTTTCTTTGAAAAATTTTCGCGCTTTTCATCGCTTTGCGGGAGTCTTCCTATTTGCTCGCGATCGACAAACATGATTAGAAATACTTTTTGAGTCCTGTTTATGCTCAAATGACGCAGAGACTCCGGGAGAAGAGGAGCAAAAGACTGAATTGCTTTCCACGTGCCGAATTTGACCTCTAGGGTAACTGAGGGAACTGCTTCCTCGTCTAAGTAAATGGACCCACTGATGAAACGTAGGTAAATGATGATTCTGTACTTTAAAGTCGGATGAAAGGTTTGATTTCGGATAATATTACGGAAAATTTATCTTCATTCGAGAATTTTGTAAATAAAATTGTAAATTTGAATTCCTCAAAATAATCATAAAAATGGGGAAAAGTTTTATAGGCATTACCACTTCTATATAATATTAAAATAAATTACAACTAGCTTCATATGCAATCGAAGTTTCATAAAATGGTAGGTAGAATATTTGTGAAAATCTTAGAGGTAGTGAGAGGAGGTTGACTTTAGTGCAATGGAAAATGTGGAAAAGCAATCACAAGCAAATATATGGAGAATCAGTTCATGAAATGCAACACAAAACTGAATATAGATTGGTGTTTCCCAGAGATAAATTATCATACTCGCGGAAGGAGCGCGGAAATTTCTTCTTCTCCTTCCGAAAAACTTCACTCGAGGTATTTCATTTCTTTCCGATCGTATATTAGCAATCTAGAAATTTCTGAATGCAAGCAGTAGACAGAGAAATATATCACATTCATTTTCGTAAAGTTTTGCATTCAGGTCGGCATTAAATCGAGCTTCAGTATTGAAAAACAAAAAGTAGGCGAAAGATTTCCAAAATAGTTGTTTTTTATGCGGAAGAATAAGTTTATGGTTGAAATGATGGAAAACTACCATGACTGATAGAAATAATACCTCATATATCATAATCAGATAATCATTACAAATGTACAAAAAATCAGCAAGGAAAATATAATGCGTCACTTCAAAGAAACTTCGAACAACATAGGATTGTAGAGTTTGTTCAGCTAATGAAAATTTAATGAATGGCTACTGACAATATTTGTAGCCAGGGCCGTCCCTAAGGTACGGAAAATCAGGGCGGTCGCTCCGAGCCCCGCGTTAAAAGGGACCCCACGCTTACCACCAAGATAAAGTTTGCTGCTAAGCGTGCACGACACTCATGGTGTTCGGCTGAAAGAGACACTTAAAACTAGTTACTTCTTTGTCATCTTAGAGTAGGGTCTCGTGTCACTGGCAACGCGTTTAGAACAAATGGAAGAGTAAGCAGGCAATTTCAGCTTCAAATATTATTTTAAAAACTTGGCGAATTGACAAAAGACTAAATGGAAAAATATGATGTTTCCACCACACGACTTTCTCCATACCTATAATATTTCTAAAGATTCCAAATAGATTACATAATCTATATATCGTATATAAAAGGCTTAGTGATAGATGAGTTAGAAAGTTTGCAACACAAGATCTCCGAATCTACTAAGCCGGTTTTCACGAAACTTTCACGGACAGATTAAGCGGAATCTCGAAGAGGTTTTAGGCTTAATTAGATTCTTCTAACTTAAGCTGTTTCAAAGATATGTTGATTTTTTCGCGAACAACCATTTTCCTACGCTACTTTATGACGTTCGGGGGAGAGGGGAGTGAAAGAGGGGCGGGTGGTGGGAGGTGTGAGTGAAAGAGGGGCGGGTGGCTAGAGAGGTGAGTGAAAGAGGGGCGGGTGCAATCTCGAATCGAACCCGGACAACGCCGGGTCACACAGCTAGTAATAAATATTTTAAGAAACTGAGAGAAAATTTTAGACATTATAAAGATCATAAATAAACTCAAACCATAGCCTTTTGATATTGGATATAGCCACAAAGCTTCAACAATTAATAAAATAAAAAGGAGCGTTACTAAGACGTAACTAATTGTCAATTGCTAACAATAGTCGTCGGTAGGTGGCGTGGTGGTGGCAGCTAAAAATATAAGATATCTCTTAAACAATTCATTGTAAGCAAAAAGTTTAAAAAAAAGGGTGAAGAAAATTAAATTGCCTACTACATGTATTCCATTATGTTTTTATATTAATCAAATATTAGAGTAAATATTTCAAGATAACGGATAACTGACAAGAGTAAAAACCCACTTCCGTTTGACCAATCTTTACCGAAAACTAATAAATTCTTGAGACTCAAATAAATGTTAAATATAAAATTTTTCGTAGACCTGATTAATAATTTTTGAGTTATAGCACCCACAAAAAACTGTCATTTACTCACACACACACAGACATCATCGAGAAAATGGTCAAAACGTGTATTTTCGTTGAAATTTATGAAAACAATACTTTCCCCTATACGTATGGAGAAAGTAAAAAACTATCTTAGGACAGCAATGAACCAAGAGAGGTTGAGTGGATTGGCTATGCTGTCTATCGAAAGAGAAATAGCCTCGATTTGGATTGCAATGATCTTATGGCAGAGTTTACTGCAGGAAAGCAGAGGATGTTGAATTTCAGAGCAATAAACAGTGAGTTTTTATTCTACATACTTTAGTATTAACTTGACCTCACGCATTGTACGTTGCCATTCAGTTGACCGTTCAGTATGTTTATATTCATATTCTAATTGCTAGTATACATCCAGTTTTTAAGAGCCATTTGCGACAAAATAATGAGCAAAAATCATTATGAATCAAGCGTAAAGGATCAAATTATTGCTGGTTTTCTTAATGAAGGACTTTTTTTGTTCTTGAACTACAAAAGCGATTCCTTATTTAACAAAACACAATAGGAAATATATGTATCTTTACATTATATAATAAAATATACATTTTTAAAAATATAAAGTATTTTTCAAATATTTTTTAGTGCGCGAATTATACCTTGAAGATTTTATATTGTTAAGGGGCCCCGCACTCAGCTAGGGATGACCCTGTCTATATCGTCAAAAATATTACAGAGAAAATTTAAAAATTCGACGGACGGGTATGAAAGTAAACCTATGATCATATATTATCGCTCCTAACCAGGGACGTTTTATCCATTAGGCACAATAGGCACAGTGCCTAGGGCCTACGAGATTTTCAAGGACCTACGAAAACGTTTGAGACCTGAGAAAAACTTGATTGGCTCGAAAATAGGAAAAGGAAACTGCAAAATCCAAATTAATAACTTTTTAAGTAAATGTCTTTACAAAACCTTTCATGTGTCAAATCTTAATAAACTTCAAAATCAAAAATAATAACGCTTTAGTGAAATGTTTATACTAAACAAAACTAACAAATTTTTTAAAAACTCAAATTGTGTCAACTTTGCGAATCTTTTTGTTAGCAAAATCACATATAACGTCTTTAAATGTCATTTCCCGCATTATATAACTTTCAATTGAAAGTAGTGCAAGGGAAGATTGTCTTTTCTCAAGTCTCATGCTTTATCTTATATTCGTCATTTTTTCAGCTAAAGATCAAAGGTATCTGCAAATTAAATTGAATTTAAAATAAATGAATCAAACAAACACTGTCGAGTTATTGACGTTATATTTTATTTCGACATCAGTAAATTTAAGAATCGGTTTTTGTTAAGATATATTTATGTATGTTACGTTCAGTTATAAATATGGTTAATATATAGATATGCGGGATTAAATAAATTAAAAATAAGGTTGGTTTAAGTTTTTTCATTAAGGTAACGGCTAGCAATCTTTTAAGAATAGATCTGTACTGCACATGCATCACATAAACGAGTAAATCACAAAATGCACTAGTTCACGTTACAGCGACAGGATTGCGCGTGCGCGTCCGGTATGGCGTGCAGTGAATCATCACGCTACGGCTCGTAAGAAATAATATAACATTATTAAAACTGCAATTTGAGAAAAAATTTTCTCTTGACGCTTGAATAAGCGTTGAAGTGTTGTTGAAATACTTTCAATAGAAAAATTATAAAAATGCCTTCGAATTTATTTAACAGCAAAAAATTAGATTTAACGTGAATGCATTTTAATACGTTTGATATGATGTGGGGTGGGGCCTCCGAATGCAAGGGTGTCTACGAAGATCTTAAAACGGCCCTGCTCCCAACCGATCAGTTCCAGATCATTTGAAGTAGGTATGCTATAAAATTTCGAGAGTGGAATAATATCCCCAAACATCCTAAGAGTGGGAGGCTAACGCAAATGAAAACATTTCGGCCGGTGATTCATCGGATAGAATCAAGAGCTGAGTGATTAAATCATGGTAGAAAGAAAAATTTACCAAATGAATAAGGTAATATGGCCTCCTCCAATGGATAAAATAGAGTTATAGATATGGTACCCTCCATTTCATCTTCATACCTCGTTCAATTTCTCATACATTAACAAACGCTGGCGGACTAGATACTCCATAACGCCATATGCATATTTGCAAATAACTGCAATCATAAAAATATTAATCCTCTTTCTGAAAACTGCATCTTTCTGTAACGTTAAATTCAGTTGTAACGTGTTTGCTACATTGCCAATGTGTGCGAGATATTAAACAGTTGGTAGATATATATAATGAAAATTTTACAATTACAATCAATAGCTACAAATTTTCTTTGCACATTAGATAACGCATAATGTAACATTAATTTCGTTAAACCAAAATTATCATATAATGGATGGAAACTTTCAACGTGCATCATTCATAATTTATAATCAATTCATTTCAGCGGTAAAATTGAATCATATGGAAAATAGTAGGCGAGGAAATTGAAATGATTGCTCCTTGCCTCTTAATACATGCTTGAAGCATACCCCTGCCCTTAATTTGACGTTGAGAAGTTAATAGATTTTTTATGTTCCCATCTATATATTTTTCTCAATTCCCCTCATCTATGAAATTGTGTGAATTTCCATTAATGATTCGTTGCCGGCAGATCTCCTTAGCTCAAATCCAAAAGCGAACGTCAAAAAAATCAATTACCGAACGACTACCGCTTCATTCTTCTTTCCAATACGGTATGAATACGGTGTTGAATAGTCGCGAATCAAATTCTCGCTCAAAGATTCACTGCGAGTTCGATTCGAAAAGAAGGCATTGAAATGTCGACGGAACCATCTCATCCCGAACAAGACTCCGTGGCGCAACGGTAGCGCGTCTGACTCCAGATCAGAAGGTTGCGTGTTCAAATCACGTCGGGGTCAAAATTATTTTCTAATCTGCACAAGAAAATTTTTCCTTCCACTATATTAACGGTGTTTGTCTTGGGCGGAAGGTGGCGTTCGTGTAATTTTCTAACATTTTCCAGCTACTTCACCACTACCTTTGCTAAAGTTGCGGAATATTGAGCGCGCGCTCTGTCATTATCGCCGAACTAGTGTAATAGGCCATCAAAAATGACGGGAATGCATGTATAATGTATTAAATTAAAACATTTTAAATTCTCCTTACCATCCCCTTAAAAATGTAGCCATCTCTATCAGCGATAGGGGTGGAACCGGGGTCGGCAAACCTTTTTGCATACCGATTCAAAATTGCGGATGGGAATACTTCGGAGAGCTGTATTGGAAGTCTAGAAAGTCTCGGCGGACCGGATGAGTCAATTAATTACAAGCTATCTAGATTTTCTGTGATCTTATATAAGCGAAAATTAGGACTAGATAATTTACTCTCGTTAAAACTTCACCAGGAAAGGTTTTGAGATAATCGTTTTAATGAAAAAATATGAAAATGTCCACGTGAAATTATCCCGATCACTTTTTCATTACAGCTCCGCGGGCCGCATAAAATATTCCCTGGGGCCGCATGTGGCGCGCGTGCCTTAGGTTGTCGACCGCTTTATATTTTCTGTTTTTAAATTGTGTATGTGTGTAATTGTATGTAATTATATTTATAATTATGTATTTAAATTATGCACATTAATAGTAATAAAATATATCATGTATAGTATATTTTAATTTATTAATTGCTCGCCCTAAATCCATATAGGTATTAGAGAACTTTTTATGGAGGGGGCGCATATTTGGTAGTTTGCCCCGGGTGCTAAAATAGCTAGTTAAAGCGCTGTGCCCCTGTATCCAATGCCGCCGGTGGTGAATAGGGCTGAGCGTGATAACTCGAGACGGAATTACAAACATAGCTCATTATTTCTATAGATAGATATACCATTGAGGTGAAAGTTAAAAGAAGCAAAGATTCTGGTTTTCTGCTGCATGTGAATTTCCAAGGAAATTCAAAAATTAAAATATCAATTTCGCGAGTTAAGTATTTCAAGTGTGAATTAGAAAATGATGGGAGGGAGCCCCTGTCGTCGGTTGAGCAAGATGTCCAAATTTCACTGTAAGAATAAAGCGACTGTGTATAGTAAAAACGCTCTAACGTGACAATGTGAAATAGGCACATTACGGAAGGATTAGTCCATCCTCGAGGCAGGACCGCCTATAGGGGAGCTGGTATTTAGGTGTGGGCATTTTATGCGCGAACTTGGACTCGTGCGAACCAAAATTGTATTACTGCGCATAGGCTCTGACGTCGGCGGCCCCTTAAAGTTTCTCCTTCCCATTCCTTCCCTTCCCCTCTCACGCGCCTCCGCCTGCCACCTTAGAGCACGCGAGCAATACTTGGTGACAACCTCAGATCCCACGATAAAAGTGTGTGTGCCGGATAGGAGAGGGAAGGAGGAGGAGGGAGGCGGTGCGCCGCCTGTCTTTTTTGTGTTGTGTACGGCGGAATGAAAAACGTTGGGAACACCGTTGTGGAAACGCGCCCTCGACCTTTCATAGGCTGTAAAAACAAAGAGAATAGAAAGTATTTTTCGACTTTACGACGCACAATGAAATCGGATTTTTGCGAATTCCCGGCCTGCAGCAGTCTTGACACGTTTCCCTTCTTGGAAGTATTTTCTTCGATTATGGTCAGCAAAGCTTTTCCGAAATAAAAAAGTGGGAAGCTAGAATCAAGCCAGGATTAATAATTTCTACTGTATAGAATTATAAAATTAGGGTATAAGAATTATGCCAGTGCAAGGATATACGACAGTAATTACGGTAGTCATTAATCAAGATTCTTTAAATATCTCATTTAAAAAATTCGTTTGTTTATACACAAATTATTCGCTAAGTACCTATTACGTTCGATTACGTATATTTCTACGATAGAATTAGTCTTATTTACTGCGTATGACGCTGATTAGTGATTTGGAATTACTCTAGACGTGAAAGTTAATTCATTATTATTCTCAAAACATGACTACAATTCAAACTCATACCTTTAAACTGCACGCCTCAGTCTGTAGCAATAAAAATCTTATTAGTATTTATTTAAATTTAAATACAATATAATGCCCAAAATCAACTGAAAAATGCTATGCGGAAGATTCAGTTCGCATTTTACTTATATATCTTATATATTTCACTTGGATTTTTCTCATTGACACTGTCGCCTTTGAAATTTTCAACGAAATTTATAGCACGCCGGAGTATAATAAATTGCTTTATTTTTATCCATTTACATTCAACTCCCAGCGCAAAAACGTAACCTTGCAAAATAACGCATCCAATCCAATCATTCTCTCCTTAATCAAGAGCCCAAAGAAATTTTTCCATAAAGAAATTCCTCTCTGTTATAAAACACGGCGAGACCAAAAATTTGCTTAAGTCGGCGTTTTTCGTCCGCGCTAATCAAGTTAATGCATAATTTTCACATGAAGAACTGAAATCCTCTTCTTTATTTTTTGTTTCATTTTGGTTACTCTAAATTAATAATGGTCTTTTGTATTGTTTTTAGCCGCCTTTCACATCACTCAAATTCTCTTCACCTTCCAGCATCCCAAGCTCTGAACTATGTGCTTGTGCTACAATTTTCGATCCTTAAAAGCTAATTAAGTATATATATATATATATATATATATATATATATATATATATATATATTTTTAGGCGTGCGTTTTTTCAGTTCGTTTCGTGTTTCCAGTGATGATCTTTTATTTTTTTTGCTCCAAATTCTATGTAAGCGTTACGGCCAACTATTATCAACTGTTCTAGCAAATGCTTTAACATCCTATAAAAGTGATGCTTTATTAATTTTGTTCCACTAATAATGAAAAGGGTTTCTTCATTCTCATATTAACATTAAAGATTAATTTAGGGATTGCAGAGTCTTTTTCCATAATATAACTACAAATCTCTTTTCATAAAGGAGAAGAATATTTCATTTAAAAGTCGCATAAGTCTGTTTATTCGAAAAGCTTCTTAGGGTGATCCAAAAGTCCTTGAAGAAATTTAATGTAAAAAACTAATATTCATGCCAAAGACACGTGCTTTGATTAATTTATTAATTTTAAAAAGTTATAATTGTTGTTTGTTATACTTGTTAAAATATTTTTAAAAGTTTAATGCATTGTAATCTCCGTTAGACGGCGATTGAGAGGCTGTTGCTGCTAAAATTTCTGCGCGATGTAACAACAATGGACACATTTTCGCGTCAGCAGCTCTTCTTCTTGGGATAAGATATTCAGGACATTATGTTCAAGTCGAAGACGAAGGACATTGCTGAGTTTAAGAGGTGTTTCACGGAAGCCTTCGCATCAATTGACAAAGACATGTTGGCGCGGACATGGCAGGAACTTAAGTATCCGTTAGATGTTCTTCGAGGAACAAAAGGATCGCAAAATGAACGATATTAATACACTAAACCCTCCACATTCGCGATTTCGGCATTCGCGAAATTATCAAATTCGTGATGTACCCAATGCATACGTACTCAACATTCGTGACCTCTTGGCTTCGCAAATTCGCGAGTTTACCTCAAGACGACAGCTTGGTACACTGGTTCACAGCCACTCTGCACCTCTGTATTTCAGTCTCGGATCCAGTGTTTAAGACCCAATGTTGCCAGATATAGTGCGAACACGCTCAGAGTAGCGTATTGAATTTCATATAAAGTACATATCATATTTTGTTTTTCCTCCCATTTAGTTCTTCTTCGGATTCGACTGCCTCAGAAGTCGGAGGATCGCATTTCCCGCAAACATGCTTAATGCGCCCTGGTGAAGTCTTCACTCCTGGCTTGGATTATTCTGCTCTGTGTCCGAAGAGGGGCACACTAAAACCCCGTCAGTCGGGGGCATTTCCCCTGGGGCAGGGATTCGATGGTATCCAAGCTGGCGATGGGGCGTTTGTAACAATCCCAACACCGAACCTGGATGTCTCCTATCCGGCGTACCTCCTCGTGAGGAGAGACGGCCACCATAGTGAAGTAGGCCTTCGCAGTCGAGAGAAGTAGGACGTCGAGAGGCTCCACATCAGCTAGGCGGTGTATCCGAGAGTTGCCATACTGCCTGGAGCAGTTGAGCTCCCACCGGAGCGCCGTATTCTGGACCACCTGGAGACGGTTGATATTTTTCCAGGAAGCCAATGACCAGACCGGAGAGGCGTATGTCAGCACTGGGAGGACACACGCCAGGTACAGCCTCCTTTTTGTCTCCATGGAGAGGATCCTCGAACCCAGGAGTGGACGAATCCTTCCGAGTGCGGCAAAGCCCCTCTGCCTCTGCCGCTCGACTAGCGATTTCCAGAGCAGCTTCCGATCAAGCTGGACTCGAGATAGGTCACTTCTGTCTCCCATGGGATTATGTCCCCCATCACCCTCCCATTTAGTGCGTTTTTTTGTATTCATTATTCCAATTTTAAACATTTCCTACTATTATGTTTCCAAACGGCTTGAAATGAGACCACCAGGCACACATTTATTGTTATTTCGCAAGTTTACCACCAGTTATAGCATGCGTGTACTAAATGAATCAATATAGACATGAAAAGCACTGCACCGACACGGAGTAGACATATCACTGAAGTGATCATGCAACTGAGTGTTGGCCGCGTAGCGCGATCTGGTGACCGGGGAAGCGCTTAATCGTCACCTCATTCTGACAACACTGCTCAGATGTAAGTGACACAGTATGCCTCGCAGTGTAAAGGTCTTAAGGCATATTTATTTTCAATCTTTCATATGATTTATTTGCCCTTAATAATGAATAAGCTAAAGCAAGTCGCTACAAGTGCTTCTACTTCAAAAATGCTGAAGAAAGTGATGCACTTAAATGAGAAATTGAGTGTTAGATAGATTGACTACAGGTGAGAGTGTGTCCGCAGTTGTCCGACATTTTGGAATAAATTAGTCTATAGCAAGGTTAATGCAAAAATATGAAAAGGCGATCAGGAATAGTGTTTCAGGTAGTGCTGCGATAAGTGCAAAAATGGTTTCACAAGTGCGAGATAAAACAAACAAATGGAAAAATCACTTAATCTCTGGATTGAAGACCAAACCCAGAAGAATATTCCTCTGAGTGGCTCTATCGTTCGTACTAAGGCAAATAGGCTATCTGCTCATTTTGAGGCTGAGAAGTGAGGACTCAGGACCATCCAGTGATTTTTAAGCCAGTAAGGGATGGTTTGACAAATTTAAGAACAGGCACAGCTTGCACAACGTGAAGCTAGATGGTGAGTTAGCATCAGCAGACGACAAGGAAGAGCAGAGGTATTCTGAGGAGCTACGTAGTAATCATATTGATAGGAAGGGGTATGTGCCACAACAGGTCTTTAATGCTGATGATACCGAGTTATTTTGGAAAAAATGCCCTAAAAAACATTTCTTTCAAAAATGTAACGGACCGCTCCTGGATTTAAGGCAGCAAAGAACCGTTTATCACTTCTCATCTGTGTTAATGCTTTAAAGGACTACTTGGTGAAGCCTATGCAGCTGTATCGCTCCATGAACCCCATGCCCTAAAGAACAAGAATAATAATCGAATGCCCGTGCCTTGGCGTGCAAATAAGAAGGCATGAGTAACGAAAGCATTATTCTTTGAGTTCCAATACTGTTTCATCTATGAGGTAGAAAAACACTTGGCATCGAAGAACCTTTCTACTCCTTTTAGCTCTAGGATATCCACTTTACATTATGTTTTCACATCCTAACGTGTAGTTGGTTTTTATTCCTTCTAATACAAACTCTCTCATTCAACTATTAGATCAAGGTGTTATTGTTGCATTCAAAGCCAACTACATAAGACACAACTTCAAGCGCATTTTGGATGCAATCGAGGAAGACCAAACATTAGATGTTACAACCTGTTGGAAGATGTTCAACACCGCGGACTGTATCACTGATATCCACGAGTCGCTAATCTAGATAAAGCCATTTATCATCAATGCATGCTGGAAGAAACTGTGGCCAGAGGTTGCCAATAAATTCCTTGGATTCCTTTCCATTGGCTTTGATCTTAAAGACATCGCTCAGCTATCGCATCAAGTCGGAGGAAAAGACTTTGAAGGTATGCAGTCACAAGAGATAGAGGGGCTGATCGAGTCCCACAACGAGGTGTTGAGTGAAGAGGACCTAGATAAGCTCACCAATGAGGATAACAGGGAGGAAGAGGAGAAGAAGGATGATACAAGGCCTATTCTCAACCTCAAAGCTCTTGCTGAAATAATGAAACTGCAGCGGGCGTTGATAGACAAAGTGGTGGAATGCGATCCAATGATGGAGAGAAGCCTCAAATTTAAGAGGAAGACTGAGGCTACATCCAGCCCCTACCTCTAAATTCGAAAGAAGCTGCAGAAAACAGCAAAACAAATGACCATCACCAGGTTTTTCAGCCCAAACTCTCTACCTCGACCAGCCACAATCCACCTCAACCGCCCTCCTTGGAGGATTCGGATTGACTACATCACCATGTTATTATTATTCATTCATTCGTGTTCTGTCTTGCGACAGGTCCTACCAATTAATTAATTAATTGGTTTTGACTAGGGAATATACATACACGGTGTGGTGGTTTCCCGTTGCCTTCCACACCGGACTCACACACAGAAGGGAGGAGGGAAACCCGGTGCCGGCATTTGCCTGCTCTTACGAAGAACACCAGGGGGGCCAACGGCTTAACGTCCCTTCCGAAGGACGGAACAGCTGAATTTGCGCGGTCTCCTCAAACCACGCAAACAGGGGGCCGGGTGACCTTGAGAAAAAATCCTACTCGCGCAGGATTCGTACCCGATGACTTTTTCAAGCATCGGGCGAGTAGCAGCCAACGTCCTAACCACTACACCACCGGCACCCCCTTATTATTATTATTATATCATTATTATTACTATATAATTAATGGTATACTATTATTTAGTGATTGTTGTATATTTTCTTACATATTTACCTTTTCATTCGCCATTTTTTGTTGTGCCATGAACCTACTCCATTTTCTCCATTGAATTATGGTCTCAACTCTGTAATAAACTTTTTGAGCTGGCATATCTAATAAAACAAAATATCTTTGCTCGTAATAATTATTGTTCTTTATTTTACGTGTAATTTGTTCAAAGACTCTTGGACCGCCACCACTTTAGAAGATTATCAAAAATATCTTTATGATTGGATAAATAATAATTCCTTGATAACCTTTATGCTACAGATTCATTGGTTTGGTATATATGTGTATTGTGTGTATACAAACGGATCAAATGGCGGAATCAAATATCGTTATTACCTATTACTTTTGTATAGAAGATCTCACTGATACGTACATAATTCAGGTTTTAGTTCGACATATACAATACCTAATGATGGACACACAAAGAAACAAATATATAAGCGTTTTTTTTTCAAAAACAGCGTAGTTAAGACATTTTTATTAAAAGGCGAATCCATTTTACCAACAGTTTAAGAGTCCCTTTATACTTTACGTAGAATAGCGTAACGTTGCATATTTCGATCTTACAGGGATGTGTTTACAATTTCTTTCTTTCTTGCGTATTTGATGCAAAGGCGAAATTCGAATTTGATGCTTGAATGCGTTTCAATTAATCTTTTACACAAAATCGATAAAAAGTTCAACGAGACCGGGAATTTATTATGAAATTTCGTTTAAAAAAGTGACGTACAGAGAAATTAAAGTAAAAATGAACGCGAATGTCGAGGTTACGTTTGACATTGGGTTTACGAATTCATGTAGCCGGTTATGTCCATAAGTAATAATATACCTCAAATAAAAAATAAATAAATAAAATTGAATCATTAAGTACGTCCTATTAACTGAAACCAAGCATTAATATCAGCAACAGATGAATTCTTGCCGAGGGCAAATACTACGCAGCTGATATGCGCATGCGGTTTAATCAACCAATATATGTTTATGAAAGTTACGGATCTCATCCATTGATGTAATGTGAATAAGTTTAAATCTCCAAATTCATTGTCTCTTATTCCAGAGAACTACTAATATAAGGTAATTTATGATCTTTCAATAATAGGGGAAAATTAGTTGTTCCACAGATATCTACTATGTAAAAGAAATGTTGATCGTAATGCATCAATATAGCATTTAAAATATCTTAGAACTAACATAAGGTAGAAATGTATAGATATATTTTCCCAGAAATATTGAGAATTCAAAAATTATCGAAATAATCCCCAAAATTGATTTTGAATGTCTGAGCTTTACATGCAAATAAATGCTTAAAAATGCAGATACATGGCAAAACAAAGCAGTACAACTCAATACGCGGGCACATGCACTCATTCGTACACACACATACATAAATATGAGCATACAGACAAAATAAGAACATATATGTATGTCACAAGCAGAAAAATACGAATACACAAAAAAATATTATTGATAAATTAGGTCTCTCCGATAGCTATTAAAAAGGTTGTAAAACAATATTAATATTTCGCCTGCCAAGTGGCCTTCATCAGTGGTTATGTTCCGACAAAACATGTTAAAAAATAATTCTGCCTTTTAGATTTAATGGTTGTTAATGATACATGATCTATTGGGTCTCCAGACATGATGTGAATTTGATGACTCTCTGAAGAAATCTTAATACCTGAATGCACTTAAACACACGTGTAAGCATTTAAAGCAGGTTCACCTACGGACACCTCTTCATTCTAAAAGGTGAGCAAAAGTGAGAGAACCATAGAAACAAACGAGATGGAGAATCGATTCAAAAAGGAAAAAAAGACAGAGAGAGAGAATGGTGGTAGGGAGACTATTGTAAAGGTGGCGATGAGATTGCGCAAAAATGAGAAAGCCCTTTTGTCTCCATGGCAACACCGCAACCCTTTTTTCGGTCCTTATCGCCGCAAAACCACGTCTTTGTGGCGCATGCCATTCCGATTCTCTCATATCTACCGTTTTTTTTACCATTTCCCAATTGTCCTTCCTTTTATCGAAGCTGTTGTACGACTGACTCCCTGTCCCTCTTTCGTCTCTCTCTCTCTATCTCTTTCCTCTCTATCCCTCCACGCATCGTTCTCCCATATCGTTTTATTTTATTCCCTCTCTGCCTCTTCCAAATTACAACTCTTGTTCCCTTCTACTCGTTAACAATTTTTGAACCTTCCTTTTCCATACCTTCATCGAGGTGCCATTCTTTTGCCTTTTTCCTTTCGTTTTCACTATTACCGATATCATCTCTTCTTCCCCTTCATTTCACTTATATTACGTAAAATGTTGCTTAAGCCTTCATTGCACCATTTTATTTAAGTATTTTTACGTAACGGCCTCTAATATAAGATTGTACTGTGTATTTTCGGTTATACAATGTTATTTTGGAAATGGAAAATGTTTAGAAAACAGCGTTTCGTCTTTTGATCTGTAATCGTTGTCCCTTTCATACATCTAAGCTCATTATTCTTGTGGTAAATTCCTTCAAAATATTCTATTTTGCAGCCATAGTTAGCATTCCAAATATATTATTCATTTCTTCACCTACTCCTTCGCTTATGAACTTCTACATTTACTAATTATTCTTCCGGACTTTTCCTTTTGTTTTTCTCATCTTTCCCGTTTTCCTTCCATACTTCTATCATATATTTTTATATTTATTTCTATTCCTCTCGTTCTCCCTTTCTCCCACTCTTTGTGTTTTCTTTATTCTACCATTTATTTCCTCCACGTCTTTCTCAGTCTTTATAAACTTTACCCTCTCTTCTATTTTTGTTCCTCCCATAACCCTTCCTCCTACCTTTATAGGCGCCATTCTTAAAATAATTTGGTTTTTACGCAGTTTTCTCCATCTGTTTGCTTATATCAGACTATATACTACTGGAATAATTCAATAGAATATAGTGCTAAGGATTTTTTTAATGCTCTCAATCCAAATGGGGTACTTTGTTACCACCTATTGATTTTTTACTTTGTTACAATGCGAATAGGGTGCTGAATATTTTTATTGTAACTCGAATATTCTATTACATGACTATGCCTTCTTCTGTTATAGGCATATTATTTTAAATTCACAGTAGCTACAAGACTTGATGGTGGGTACAGAGAACCATCACATTGCAGGGTTCGTTGTCGCTTGTGCGCACCCATCACCCGGCGACAAAAAAGCAAACAGGTAAGAAAGGAGGTAATCATTTACGCCTGCTGTCAGATAAAAGTAAAAAAAGCAGCTGCGCGGGTAACAAAGGGCAGATAAGTGATTATAAAGAAAATCTAAAAGTCACCTCAGGTTGATGAACAGCGAATAAATACTTTTAAAAGTATTTATTAAATCAGTTTTTAATTGGTTCGCTCAGAACACACCCATGACCTTTTTTCCAGTCCAAATCTCAATGAAAGATTTTGTTGGCCTCATTTTACGGAATCCACTCTTTGTGACTATCATCCTCGGTCAAGGGCAAGTTGTTTTGAGCCATTTAGTCCTAGGCCTGTTAAGTTTTTTATTTCTTTCGACCATAATGTTGGTGCTCGTTCTCGTGGGCGGTTGCCGTCCATTTACTCTTCAACCACTAACCTTTCCACTCCCTCCATCCTTCTGGCTATATGCCCAAAAAACCTTAGAAACCGTTGATAAATTCTCGTGTCTCGTGTGTACATCAAATTCATTTGGTATCGAGTCATTTGTGCGATGTGTAGTCTGCGGTATGCGTAACATTCGTCTATAGCACCACATATCAAAAACTTTGATTCTGCGGCGGTGCGCTTGATTAATGGTCCATGTTTTGGCTTCGTATGTGGCTATCAGGAAAATCAAGGAATGTACTAGTTTTAGTTTTGTAGCTTTTATTCTAGTTCGATTTTTCCATATCCTATTGAGTTTTACCATTGCCGCCCTAGCTATCACAATGCGTTTCCTGATTTTAGGTTCGCATTTCCCCTTATTGGTCACGATGTATCTCAGTTATTCGAATGTCTACCACTTCGTAACCAGCCATGTTTTGAAAATACGGATGGTTGTTGTTTGCACGGTCTACGATCATTACTTTGGTTTTTGATTGATTTAATTATAATCTGTGTAATATAATTTGCTTTCTTCACGTAGTCGGTTCATTATGGTTCCCAGTTCATCTTGAGTGACTGCAATTATTAGTGTCATCCGCGTACCTAAGGTTGCTGATTCTTTTACCGCTAACTGCAATTCCGACTTTCCAGTAATTCAAAGTTTCTCGCATTAAATACTCAGTGTATATCTTAAACAGAATCGGCGAAAGTATTCATCCTTGTCCAGCCAAGGTGCCGAAATTTTAGGATTGAACTTCACTATTCGAACCGTAGCTGTGATATTTTCGAACAATTGCCGAATCAGGGGTATTAAGTGTGGAGCCGTACCCATTTCTTCTAATATGGACAATAGCTTTCCCCATTTATCTTTGTCAAAGGCTGTTTTATAATCAACAAAGCACATATACATTGGGACGTTATATTCCCTAGTTTCTTTTATTATCTGCCAAACCGAACCTTTGGTATAAGCTATTATTAAAATTACTATAGTATTACAGGAGTTAGAGCAGAAAACAGCAAAGTAGAACCATAAATTTAAAGCGAGGTAGCCAATGTGTTTGAAATAAAAAATGGACTAATTGGTTTAAACAGTAATATAATAACGACAAAATCAAAAAGGTAGAAATAAATTTTCTATTGGTATAAACGGTATATTTATTATATAATTGTTAATATGAATCATCAGCAAGCTTTGGATCACTGGATTAATTACCAACTGTTAAATATACTTCTTGCAGAAATTAGTTATGCTCAATTAGTATATATCTTATCCTTTACAGCGTTATGGATCCGCTTCATTTGCTCTCTGCTTTCCTTCGTTTACCTCGCTCTCTCTCTCCAAATCCTCTTCCTTTCCTCCATCTCTCATTCCATACCACCCCATCTCCAGCAACACCACCTCTTTTCACGTTTTTTTTATCCGAATCCAAAGCGGAGGGGACTCGCGAATTCTCAGAGGGAAAGTCCACCAAAATAGGAAATGGTGACCTTTTTCCCCAGCCCTCCCGAGAGAATTAAGTCTTTCTCTCGCAGAGAGAGAGAGAGATAGGACGAGTGATACAGAGAGAGAAAGAGCGAGGATGAATAAAGGAAAAAGAGAGATAGATGTATTTTGATGGGAGAGAATGGAGGGAGAGAGGGAAACAGAGGGAATGAGAGCAGGTAGATAGTAGCTTCCCTTACCTCTGCGATTCCATTGAGACCATGTATAAAGGTATGTGAATATATATATATATATATATATATATATATATATGTGTGTGTGTGTATATATATGTATGTATGTATGTATATGTATATGTATATATATATATATATATATATATATATATATATATATATATATATATATATACTCCTGTTATTTAGAATTTCTGGAAAGTACGTCCATAATTTTGTTGTTCAAAAATTGCGTTTTAATTATCAAATGTTGAATATTATTTAAAAAGACCAATTAATTACTTCCACTAATATTTGTAATACACACATATCAAGACTGAGTCGTAAAATTTAAAGTAGATTGACCAGACGTTCTATATCCGTCGCTTTGATTAATCTCCCATTTTTGTCCGGCTGATTTATATCCAAATTTTGATTTAAACTACCCAAACTGCTCTCACCAAGCTATTTGATACCTGCTACATTTATCTATCTATAGCTGATCCGTCAATAAATGCAGGTAGATAAATAGGTGCCTCCTTATAGTCGGAACATGTGTGAATTTGTCCCTTCTTGGATTCGAGAAAAGTTGGTGACCTTAATTTAAAGTGGTAGCTGTGGGACGTGCCCACAATAACTAGCTCTCTCGCTCTTTTTTTATATTTGTCTCGACTGAGCGGCGTGCAGTTGTTTCGAACGGGCTCCTTTGTTTGAAATTGTGGAGCCATGGCTCTTTCCATTATGACGAAGCGCACATTTGGAACGATGCAACACGGTCACGTAGGTTACCTACACTGAAACAGACCTGTCAAATGTCAGGGACCGCACATAGCTACTACACTGTTTAAACTTTAAAGCGAGTGAACGATAAAGTTAGAGTAAATGTTTACGTTAAAATCTGTTATGGATCTTGAGATCACAATAAAAGGAGGAAAATGGTTATTTAAAAAAAATGCGAAGCCACAAAGACATTTCTGTTTGTATCATATGGGTTATAAGTATCCGTAACGAAGAGATATTTCTATATTTGATCATCCGTTCATTAAATATTCAGATAATCACACATTTATCATGATGAGCATGATTTACGAATATAATCACAAGAAGTAATCGAATTTTTTAATTACTTTTCCCAACAAAATTGATGACATTTTGATAAATTTCATAAAGAGAAAATAAACCAAATTGTGCCTCAAATACAAATTGGACGGCTTTAATAATAAAAGGAACCAACCACAAATGAATGATAACTGTGACAAAGTCTATCATAGATATCTTTATACCAAGTACAATTTATTCACATTTTGATGATCCCATTTGCATATTAACTAATAGTAACAGGTAAATGTAATTTAAAAACTCCAGATACAAATAAACCTTAACCTTAACAACATACGTGATACACAAAACACTCTTAAAAACAGCTTTTGAAATACTTATTTTTGTGTACATTGTGAAATCTAGCGATCCTTACTGTTCAAATTTACATCAGTCATTCATCTTCTTCTGGGAAGTCCACATCATTTCCAAAACCTTCTATGTCATCTTCGACTTCGTTTTTGGAATATAATTTTTGTAAAAGGGCAAAACATCCTTTGGGATCAGATGATGAAGAGATTCAATATCTTTAAGCTTTTCCTCGCTTACAGGTTTCCCTTCAGGCTATAGGGAAATCAATTTATCCGAATGGAAGCTATCTGATGGCCTTCCCTTTTGTTTGCTTTTAATGTACACCTCCACATATTTATTTTGTGAATGGCTTGTTTTCATCTGAAATATCATATGTTTGCTTCTCTCCAGCTTTATTTCCCGAACTTTGAGCCACTTGATTTTGTTCCCTTCAGTGTTCGACTTCCTGTTGGTGAATACCTGTTTATCCCATTAAAATCGTTTCTGCCCATTTGTGAAACAACAAATATTCTTTTTTTGCGGCATCCATCCATTACCTGAATGTAATTTTACAGTGTGTACAGGTGTACAGGCGTTGCTGGTTTTTCAGAGCTGACTCAACATCACGAAAGTCAGAATCTTTGGGCAAATAACTGTGCCCTAAATGAGCCTCACAGAATTCAGCATCTCTAAGTTATCCAATAATATATTCAACATAAGCACAATTTTTATGTTCCGATTTTGTCTCCTACAAGAATTGGACCATAAAATGAGTTCCGTTATATTCCTTCCAATATGAACAGGGATGTGTTTCCTCATGCAGGAACCCACATCTTGGGCAGCTCTATCTGCAGTGCCTTACGCCCAAACATAAAAAAGCTTGTTTTTTTCAGAGTGGATACCAGTATTGTGTATCCAAATTTGCCTCTTAGAGAAAATTGTGTTTGTGGGGATTTTTGGCAATGGCAATGTTTTCTCCATATCATATGACAAGGTTTCAACGTTTTCACTTTCTTTTGCAGTTAGCAAACCACTTTTCATTATTTTCTTGCTTCCTCTGCTTCTGACTGATGTGCCTTTATTTCATTCTCCAAGCTTTCCTTTTTGGCATTGCTGTTGCAGTTCTGCAGTTCTGAATACTGTCACATTTGCTGCAGTATCTTTATAAGCTTCTTTCCTTTGATATTAAACTCCGTATGGAGTATATTCCTGTAGCAACTAAAGCTTGCAGTTTAATTTTCATCCTTGTACAAATCATATATTTTGGATTCAGTTAATTCAGTGGACAAATACTCTGAATCTTTGCGGCAGTAGTGATATTTGTAACGAGAGAATTTATTGATGTGATCTTTTACTTTCTGAATGACATCTGGAGAAACTCGGAGCATTCCTTTCCTATGAGTTCCTTGCTTGTCTGTTGCCGTATTGGACCGAATTTTGTTTAGTGCTGTGTTAACTAGTTAACCTGATGACAGTGTGAGCAGGCTAAAATTAACTTAATATGGGAACGATTTATTTGTATTCAAAGAGCAAGAGTTAATCAGATGGATGAAACACAAACACATAAAAATCTCTAAAACACTGACCTCACTATCTTCAGGTGAGTTTAAAAAACATGTTGTGTCATTTTTTTCAATAACTGGAATTGTTTTTTATGTTATCCACTGATATTGTTATTTGGAGTACTGCTCATGTCAGTGATAGCAGTAACTTCAATTAATGTTGCATCATGTGTCCCCTTAAAAGGGAAATAAAACATGGTAAAACTGTGCTAACAGCATTTAAAAAAAAATAAAAGATCTAAAATTATATTAATGTAAGAACTATGCATTTATATTGAAAGAGCAATGGTACAAATCATTTGGGAAAAACAAAAACTAACCTCTAAAACATCTTCACAGTTTTCCTTGAATCCCGAAACATTTAAAGACCATCACATTACTTTCTTTCCTTCTGGATCATCTTTATTTGATTTGCAAGCAAGATCTACCGGATATTTACTCTTGACACGTTCACTTCATGTTCATACAACACGTTCCTCAAATTTACTGCAGCAGAACAACTCCACAATAGCACTTGGTTCATTTATATAAAACACCAAAGACAGTAGAACTCCACAATAGCAATTGGTTCTGTTTATATAAATTAATAAAAGACAGTGGAAATATACTGATTCGTTCAGACTCGCAATGAGGGCAGCACAGCCTAGATATACTTGGTTCAATTTAAATTAAATATTTACAGAGTTTCGAGAGTTAATAGAAGTGTATAACTAAAAAATTACAAAAATGGCGCTGGTTCCTTTTGTATTTAAACCGTCCAATTTTAATAAGAGCATCAAAGAATATATATATTGTCAGAAGCATACCTAGGTGATATGGTGCAAATGGCAAAATTTTAAGAAATATCTTAGTAAGTTGCGTAGAATATTATTTTTCCGGCGTTTTAAAAGAAAATAATAGCATTTAATTAGCAATTACTCTAAAATAGGAGCGTTAAATTAATGATTATTTAACGGAAAACATAATTTCGGCATTTTTGAGGGAACTTTTGGTGACTTTTCCAGGCGGCGCCTATGGCAAATACCACCTTCGCTATACCATAGTTACGGCTCTGTATATTGTATCATTCACCTTACTTTATCGGTGTGAATGGAAACTAATATCCTAACAAAGAGTTATTATGATGAATACGTTCAGTCGTAATATCTAGAATAAAACTTATAACGGCAACAGCATTCCATTTTAAACAAAACTCAGAAGTATAAAATCAATAAAATATAAAATATATAAAATCAATCCAATAGTCTTCAGGTCCGTAGTTCTCCATACACTCCTATTTTCCGCTGTCCTCTTCACATCTTGATAACACTCTTTTCCTTTCAAATCGTATATCAGCTGATACCTTTTCTTACCTCTTTCCCTTTTCCCATCTAGTTTTCCTTCTAACACATCTTTAATCATACACTCTCTCCTCATCTAATGTCCAACCCAGTTAGCCTTCCTCTTTCTGATAGTCTTTATAATCATTCGCTTCTCTCCTATTCTTCGTAGCACTTCATCGTTTTTCATCCTATCTGTCCATTTTATCTTCAGCATTCTCCTCCAAGTCCACATTTCAAAGCTTTCCAAGTATTTGATGTCAATTTTCCTTAGCGTCCATGTTTCTGCCCCATACAATGCTATACTCCATACGTAGCATTTTATCAACTTCTTGCGGATATCTTCCCTTATATTCCCTGTAAGTAGTTGTTTCTTTCTCCTGAAAGCCGCTTTTGCTTTTCCTATTCTAGTTTTGATCTCATCCGTACATTTTGCCTCTCGTGTTACGATACTTCCAAGGTATTTATGTTCTGAAACTTGTTCTAATGGCTTTCCCCCAATAGTTATGTTCAGATTCTCTTCTTTAACCGATATTCGAATGACCTTGGATTTTTCTGTATTTATTTCCATACCGTATTTTCTACCTGTTATCACTAGTCTATTTATCATTTTTTGTAGTTCCTCTTCCTTTCTTGCTAGAAGTACTTGATAATCTGCATATTTTACTGTTCTTATAATCCTTCCTCCAATTTTGAAATCCCCTGTGGCTTCTAAAGCTTCTTGCATTAGACTTTCTCCATATATATTGAATAGGGTTAGCAATAGGCAGCAGCCTTGTCTTACTCCTCTACCGATATTTATTCCGCAGGTGTCCACATTCTCAAACCTGACCTTTACAACTTGATTCTCATATAGATTCCTAATCAGTCTCCTGTCTTTCCAGTCTACACCAATATCCTTTAATATCTTCATCAACTTTACCCAATTTACTCTATCAAAGGCCTTCTGCCAGTCTACGAAACATGCGCAGATATCTTGACTGTATTCTATTGCCCTTTCTGATATGATTCTAACTACTCCTATAGCATCTCTAGTTCCTCGTCCTTTTCTGAAACCGAATTTATCTTCCCCAATTATTTCTTCTGCCTTTTTCTCCAGCATTTTATTAAGAATCCTCGTGATGATCTTCGATGTGTGTGACAGAAGGCTTATAGTTCTGTAATCTTTACACTGCATTGCCTTTGGCTTCTTCTTTAGAGGGATCTTTGTTACTTCTAGGAAATCCCGAGGTCACTCTCCCGTGTCGTAAATCTTATTAATTAATTTCGTGATCGCTTTTAGTCCTTCGGATCCCATGGTCTGAAACTATTCTCATATAAAGACTTCCACTCATCCCATCAGACACAAACATGCCTTTTAAATTTAATGGAAAACAATTCCCAGTAGGATTAGCTTTTTTGATATCAATCAACAAGTCGCAGGGACAGACTTTTGATAAAATATTCCTTCACCTTCAAAAACTAGTATTTAGCCATGGAACATTGTATGTGGGTCTCTCGAGAGTAAGATCATTCGAATCTGTAACGATTGTGTCAGAAAGTCATGACATACAAAATTGTATTTTTAAAGAAATGTTTTAAACTAATTTTTGTACGGTGCGCTCATAGCGCCTCGAATGTGCGGATCGCTTATTTTAGCGCATCGCATATTCAAATTATTAATGTAAATATAAATATAGCTCTTTTAATTTAAAAAGATATCATTTATTTCATATATTACAGTTTCGCTAGAGCGCAGACGTTCTGCGCTGGTTAGCTAGTATATATATATGCTTACGGGAAGGGGGTAAATGGATGGCAATAAGTGGTTGGGATAAGGAAGCCCAGTGAGCATTTACCAACAAGATGACTTCAGGTTGGCGAGCTGCTGGAGGTGTTGAAGTGACACGTAAAAAAACACAATGACACGAAGCTTTCGGGGGTGATCCCTTCGTCAGCACACGAGAGAGACAGCTGATGGCATTGACATTGGGTGGAGACATGGGGGTGGAAGGGCAGTGCGGAAATGTCTGGGATTGGAATATACGGAGGGGTTTGGGGAATGGCAGAGGAGTGTAATGCTAGCGGAAGTTGAGACCAGCGGGCGTGAAGGAGTTTAGAAGATATATATGTGCAAGCTCCCACCAACGTAGTTGGCGAGCCGATGCATTATTGGGGAGGGCGCGAAAGACCCTCTCCCTGAAGCACTATAGGTATATGCATGTGTGTGTGTATATATATATATATATATATATATATATATATATATATATATAATATATATATATACACACACACACGGGTTACCGGTGCATGTATCCTGCAAGCGCTAAAAAATCTCCTTATACCAATATCTAAACACGTAAATAAACCAACGCGATCTCCAGGGCAACAGCACTTCAGCCACGTGGGGTATATAAGTATTGTATAATAAATTCCATGATTAATAGCAGTATATTTATAATTTTCCGTTAAATTAAGGCGACTATCCTTAATTTCCAAACTCTCTGGCAATAGATTTGTGTCCAAGTTTTTGTATTTCATGTTTCGTGACTCAGATCGCCATCCATGAGCAATGAGAATAATCGTCATTAAGACATCACTCTACGAATCAAATTTATTGAAAAATTAGTTTATTTTGTGTTATAGCATCATCATTCATGCCTTTAGCGCATATTTGGATAAAAATATCGAGAAATAGGTATGCCGCCATTATGTTAAACAATTAAAATATGTTAAAATTTATCGAAAAACAACGAAACACAACATTTAAATTTATTTCACGTTTTACCGTCACTAGTGTCAGGGTTGCTTCTCCGATTGTGATCTTTTATAATCCTAGACAAAAACAAACCTATCCGTTCCTTTCTATAGTCGATATCCCAAATTTAACCGTCGTGTTTGTGCTGTCAGTAGTACGTGAGAATTACAATTGTCTATGAAACCCTCAACCAAAGTGCGTGATGCAATTAGTGTTTTGGATACAGTAAAATCCTACATATTATCGGAAGAAAATACTGATAATGAGGTTTTCATAATATGCATGATATTGAAAATTAGAATAAGTTAACTGATATGCTTATTGGAATAAACTTGATATTAATTCGATAAAAGAAAATGAAAAATTAATTTCCATATATCGAATTTTCAATAACTCGAGAAATTTTTCATTTACCTTGAGATTTCAGCTATAGAAGTTCCACTATATATATATATATATATATATAGATATATATATATATATATATTATATTATATTACACTGTTGGTGTAGTGGTTAGCGTGTCGGCTTTCTATTGCAAAGTTCGGGGGTTCAAACCCCTCGAATGGATGTTTTATTTAAAAAAAAAACTATCATCAGTGCCTGGCAGTAGGCAGCAGTACTGTCAGTATGGTATAGAGCCGAAAACAAATGATGTTGGTTGGGTTTATATCCAATACAGCTGTAGGCGTGATCAGGACGATTTGAACGGCTACAGTACTGCGATGTGGAAAGCAAGAGGGAAACTACCACATTACAATCACTAGTAAAGATTATATGGTTGGACAATATGAGTTCTCTCGAGGTAAAACAAACCGGAGGTAAAATAGTCCCCCAATCGGATCTCCGGGCGGGGACTGCCTTGAGGAAAACATTTGTCGAAAGTAAATTACGAATAGGGACTTGGAACGTAAGAACTATGAGAAAGGCAGGAATGCTAGAGAACTTGAAAGAAGAAATGAGAAGAAATAGAGTTGACATTATAGAGCTAAGCGAAACTAGATGGGAGGGAGAAGGACAGTTCGACTCGGAAGAATTCACGGTAGTTTATTCTGGAGAAAATAGTGGGGAAAGGGGAGTAGCTCTGGTACTTAGGAAAGATATGAAGAAAAGCGTGACAAAGATAATAGCAACGAACGATAGACTGATGGCAATAAAGCTAAAAGCAGTCCCAGTGGACATGCTGATAATCCAGGTATATATGCCAACGTCAGCTCATGACGATGAAGAAATAGATAAGATCTATGAGCAAATTAATGAAATTTACGAAGAAGACGGAAGAGGAAAGATAAACTGCCTAATAATGGGATATTGGAACAGCATAGTCGGAGAAGGACAGGAAGGAAATATTGTCGGGCAATACGGACTTGGGAAGAGAAATCGAGGAGGGGAGAAACTCGTAGAATTCTGCATCAATAATGACCTTGTAGTGACTAATACATGGTTCAAAAACCATAAACGAAGGTTATACACATGGAAAAGCCCAGGAGATAGAATGAGATGCCAAATAGATTACATCCTTGTAAAACAAAGATTCAGGAACAGCATAAAGAACGCCAAGGCATTGCAAGGAGCAGACATTGATTCAGATCACAGCCTTCTAATAGTTGACGTGAGTACAAAGCTCAAACAAATAAGAAAAACGAGAAAGAAAGACAGACCTGGTACCTAGAAAAACTGAAAGAAAGGCAGGATGTAGTCAGCATGAAGCTAGAAGATAACCTAAGAAAGTTGGAAAACAAACCGAAGACCGTTGATATAGAATGGGATGAAATTAAAACCAGTATCAAGGATACCTTGGATAAAGAGATTGGAAAACAAGAGAAGAAAATCAGAAAACCATGGATCACGAAGGAAATGCTGGAGAAAATGGATGAGAGACGAAAATGGAAAAACGTTAACAGTGAAGAAGATAGAGCCAACTATAGGCGTATAAACAATGAGTTGAGAAGGGTAACAGATAAAGCTAGAGAAAACTGGATAAAAGGAAAATGTGATGAAATAGAAAAATGGAGAAGTTAGGACGGTACGATATGATGTACGGTAGGGCACTGGAATTAGAAGATAAGAAGTCTAATGGAATTTGTGGTAAAGGAATTATGAATACGGATGGGAAGATAGTCTCAGAAACAAAGGATGTAGCACAGGTATGGGAAGATTACATTAAGGAATTATACGGCAAACAGGCAGGAGCGGCAAAAATAGAACTGGAAAATGAGGAAAACATTGAAGAAGACAACTTAGGACCAAGTATTATGGTGAGCGAAGTATAAAAGGCGATAGTAGAACTAAAGAAGGGGAAAGCCACGGGCAGCGATGGAATACCGGCTGAGATACTTAAAGTCATAGGATCAGAAGGACTAAAAGCGATCACGAAATTAATTAATAAGATTTACGACACGGGAGAGTGACCTCAGGATTTCTAAGAAGTAACAATGATCCCTCTAAAGAAGAAGCCAAAGGCAATGCAGTGTAAAGATTACAGAACTATAAGCCTTCTGTCACACACATCGAAGATCATCACGAGGATTCTTAATAAAAGGCTGGAGAAAAAGGCAGAAGAAATAATTGGGGAAGATAAATTCGGTTTCAGAAAAGGACGAGGAACTAGAGATGCTATAGGAGTAGTTAGAATCATATCAGAAAGGGCAATAGAATACAGTCAAGATATCTGCGCATGTTTCGTAGACTGGCAGAAGGCCTTTGATAGAGTAAATTGGGTAAAGTTGATGAAGATATTAAAGGATATAGGTGTAGACTGGAAAGACAGGAGACTGATTAGGAATCTATATGAGAATCAAGTTGTAAAGGTCAGGTTTGAGAATGTGAACACCTGCGGAATAAATATCGGTAGAGGAGTAAGACAAGGCTGCTGCCTATCGCTAACCCTATTCAATATATATGGAGAAAGTCTAATGCAAGAAGCTTTAGAAGGCACAGGGGATTTCAAAATTGGAGGAAGGATAATAAGAACTGTAAAATACGCAGATGATCAAGTACTTCTAGCAAGAAAGAAAGAGGAGCTACAAAAAATGATAAATAGACTAGTGATAACAGGTAGAAAATACGGTATGGAAATAAATACAGAAAAATCCAAGGTCATTCGAATATCGGGTAAAGAAGAGAATCTGAACATAACTATTGGGGGAAAGCCATTAGAACAAGTTTCAGAATTTAATACCTTGGAAGTATCATAACACGAGAGGCAAAATGTACGGATGAGATCAAAACTAGAATAGGAAAAGCAAAAGCAGCTTTCAGGAGAAAGAAACAACTACTTACAGGGAATATAAGGGAAGATATCCGCAAGAAGTTGATAAAATGCTACGTATGGAGTATAGCATTGTATGGGGCAGAAACATGGACGCTAAGGAAAAATGACATCAAATACTTGGAAAGCTTTGAAATGTGGACTTGGAGGAGAATGCTGAAGATAAAATGGACAGATAGGATGAAAAACGATGAAGTGCTACGAAGAATAGGAGAGAAGCGAATGATTATACAGACTATCAGAAAGAGGAAGGCTAACTGGGTTGGACATTACATGAGGAGAGAGAGTATGATTAAAGATGTGTTAGAAGGAAAACTAGATGGGAAAAGGGAAAGAGGTAAGAAAAGGTATCAGCTGATAGACGATTTGAAAAGGAAAGAGAGTATTCAAGATATGAAGAGGACAGCGGAAAATAGGAGTATATGGAGAACCAGGTTTAACCATGAATAATCACGGACTTGTCTACGGACAGACTACATATGATGATATATATATATATATATATATATATATATATATATATATATGTATGTATGTATATATTTATATATATATTATATACAAATATTTAAAAATATATTTCCATAATTTCACTATTGTACAACTCGAATAATTTTTACTTCCCGTTGAGGTTAGAGACATGGAAGTTCGTTGACATTAATTTCCATTGAAAACATTAAATCAATGCAATCGTAACGTATAATACCAGATCCTTTAAAACCATTGAGGTGGTTGCCATAGTATTTAAAGATTTCCAGTGTTGAAAAGAGGAAAATTTATTATATTTAAAGATTTCCATTGTTGAAAAGAGGAAAAATGTACACCATTTTTTGGATTAAAAGGAGACATTTACGCTAATTCGGTAAGTATTTGAACTCTGCTTTCAAAAATCAAAAACTCCGTTCTATCAGTTAGACAACTGTTCTTTTCTCGAATTCGTACTGCGATTTTAAGTAATTTAAAAATGCATTTTTAGAAATCCCTGCACTGAATCCCATACTTATCTTATGGGGTATTGAAATGGAACATTGTGGTTGAAAAGACAACTTAAATACTGGGGTATCCGTTCTATAGCCTTTATACAGTATTGCCTTTTGCTTCTTCTTTAGAGGGATCATTGTTACTTCTAGGAAATCTTGCGGCCACTCTCCCGCGTCGTAAATGATATTAATTAATTTCGTGATTGCTTTTAGTCCTTCTGATCCCATGAGCTGATGTTGGCATATATACCTGGATTATCAGCATGTCCACTGGGACTGCTTTTGGCTTTATTGCCATCAGTCTATCGTTCGTTACTATCATCTTTGTCACGCTTTTCATCATACCTTTTTTAAGTACCAGAGCTCCTCTCCTTTGTCCATTATTTCCCCCAGAGTAAACTACCGTGAACTCTTCAAAGTCGAACTTTCCTTCTCCTTCCCATCTATTTTGCTCTGGCCTATAATGTAAACTCTATTTCTTCTCGCCCGGAGATCCTATTGGGGGACTATTTTACCTTCGGATTGTTTTACCTCGACCATATAATATATACCATATAATCATTACTAGGGATTGTAATGTCGTGGTTTCCATCTTAACTTCCACATCGAATTACTGTAGCCGTTCAAATCGTCCCGATCACGCCTACAGCTGTATTGGATATAGACACAGCCAACATCATTTGTTTTATGCTCAATACCATACTGACAATATTGATGCCTACTGCCAGGCACCGATGATATTATGATATTATTTTAAATAAAACCACCATTCGTGTGGTTTGACACCGGGAACTATATTATGGGAAGCCGTCACGCTAATTACTACACCACTAGTGCATATACCAGATCTATCTATATATATATATATATATATATATATATATATATATATATATATATATATATATATATATATATATATATATATGCAGGCCGTCGTTTTACTAGTATTTACTCTTGTATTTTAATTGTGCATTGGTAACTTATTCATCTTCCTAATATTAAAGGATACGCCTCCGACACACTAACACATTTTTTCAAAAATATCCGAGAACGTAAAATGGCAGCAAATACAGTGATCGGATCCCATTAATCAGTCGGAAAAGAAGATTTTTAAGGAAGCGTGCATTTTTTCCCTTGACGTTCCTACCCCATCCTCCATAAAAAAACCCTTCGAATGAATGGAACGATTTTCGGAAATATGGTTGAAATATGTCCCCCTGTTTTTTCCGCCGAGCGATATGTCGATAAGAAATAGTCTCGAAACTTGCAGCAGCCCCATTCTAGGACGGCACAGAATGTGCCTCATAGGAGTTTCATTTCTTTCCCAATACTTCCTCTTAAACTCCCCTTTTGATTTACGGCCACGACAAAAATAAAGTGCATTCCGCTCGTCTTTTGTTTGGACGGCGTCACTGATCCCCGCTTCTTTCGTTCTTCTTCCTTTTTTCAGACGACGTAACTCCGGAGAGGGCTCCTCATGAAAATACGTCGAACATGATATAATGCGGCGTAGTTCATTTTTTTCATTCGGGCGTGCGCGCGCGAATCTCGCGTGTGAAACGATAAAGAGTACTAAATCTTCCCTCGATGCGCATTTCCATACGCTGTGGAGCGAGACAGAGAAGGATAAAACTGGGTCAAGATGCGGACGTCGAATTACGAGGGAAAAATGGCGGCGCGACAGTATTTATAATTTTGAGCTCTTCCGTTGAACGTCGAATAGGAAAAAAATGCGATGAGTTAAAGAAATAGGTCGCATTTATTTGTTGCACTTCCCTCGAATTTTTGCCTCGATCGCGATTTGGATGCCATTTTTCGTAACATTTGATTCTGAAAACCTTTCTAACAAATGAATAACTATGTAATCAAAAGCCGCAGAAATTTATGTTTTGCTTGTGGATTATCTATATAAAAACTTATTTATTCGGTTGTCTAAAAATAAAGTTAAATTAGATAACTGTTGGACCACTGACCGCATTTATCCAAAATTAACAATTTGCTCTTTACATATCAATATGAAACCTAAACATTTAATATGCTTGGAAATCTTTTAAACACGACAAATTATGAATTTTGTACCCCATTTTTTGAGATGTACCTTCAACATACGCATTTTAATAGTAAAATAATTATCAAGGGATTTTTTCATATAATTTAAGCTTTGGTTGATTTATTTTAGATTAACACAAAGAACAATTACTAGTATTAGTACTTAAATATAAAAAATATCAAAATCGTATTAGATATCTCCAAATACCATAACAAGGTTATAAAAAATAAGATGCTCAGGTCGACTAAATAGCAGCTGTCTTCAGAAGTGATTCGCCGAAACTAGATCGAATAGGAAGCACACCATCCTTATGGGTCCGATGCCTTAAATCCAGAAAAATCTTATGTGAATGATCTCCTCGCTAAAACGTAAAGAGAATACAAATTCTGACTACCGCCTCGGCCAAATAGTATTACTTTAGATAAACGTTCGACACATACACGTATACTTTTCAAACTATTCAGAAAGCTCCAAAAAATCCTCCGAGGGAAATACTTCCCAAGTTAAACCGGCGAGTGGAAATTCCGGCGAAAAAAATCGCTAAATAAACGAGTCTATTCCCAAAACGACGCTGGAGCGAAATCTTGCGAAATAAAATATATAACTCGGTAATACTCGAAGAGTGAAAATATGTCGTGGCAGTGACGCTTCGGACCAAACTTACACTCGGCGTATTACGAACGAGAAAAATCATTCATTTTTTTGGAAGTGGGCAAAAATTTTCCTCTCTGCTTCGAATATATTCCACCCAAAAACCTACATCTCCTGAGGCTGCATCGGTAGAACTCTAGCGGAGTGGAGAGAAATTTCGCTTTTTCTTCCTCCCCCTCTCTATCCCTTAAACCCCCTCTAGCGATGCCCCGACATCAGGAAACGAAATCCCCCCTCCACATACTCCTTCCCCATACTTCCTCGCTTCTCCCTCACACTCCTCTCCCCACCCAACCCTGGCGGTTCCCGCAGCGTGGGTGGCCGTCTCTACACCCCCTCAGTTCCAATGGGGCAATCATTCATTCAACTGGCAAGGAACAGGAGCCCCCCACAACGAAATCAAATAAAAAGGTGGGAAACCTAAGGGGGAGGAGAAGGGGTCCGTGAGGGGAGATAGGGGAGGGAACAGCGGGGAACGGAGCATGAAAAAAAATGAAAGGACGTCGAGAGTAAAATACGTGCGAACAAGAGGCAAAAAGCAGCGAAAATAGGGGATTGAATGAAAAGAAGGAGTGCCCTTGGAGTATTGAGTGGTGCGTCCCAAGTTTTTTTTCGCGCCCTTCATATTATTTTCCTCCATCCGACACACGAATGTAATAAAGTTCGCGGGATAAAGTGAAGGAAGGGCAGTCCATTGATCCGCGAGGAAGCGTCATTCGGTGAAATATAAATTGCGGATATTGCTTTTATGCGATAAATCGAAATTTTGTTATAAATCGACTTGACACCTACGGACAAAATTGCCAGATGGGGTGTAAGAGCGCGTAGAAGATGAGTTAGATTAAAATGAGAATTTAAAATAGTTTATTACCCCTCGGTGGAATTATTACTCCAACTTTTAAGCGTTTTTGGAATTTTCTGAAAATCTTATAATAATCAGATAACGAAAAACATACCCACAAGTGAATATGGGTTATCTTCTCTCCGTGGCTGAAATACAGAATTACTCAAAAGTCGTTCAACATATATCTCTTTGTGTTTCTCCGTTACTCACAGTGGCTCTTCATACGGAAAGTGTTCACTGGGCTCCCTATGTCTCCTAGCTGCCATCCTTATCTTATTTTGATTTACCACTTCCTCAAATTTGTATAGGTGTTTGTATGTATATATATATATATATATATATATATATATATATATATATATATGTATATGTATATATATATGTATATATACATATATCCACACACACACACCCCCTGCTCGCTGTTTACTGTTTCTTCGTTCCTACAATGTACCTATTGGATTTGGATTCGTTTCAAATGAATAAGTTTTGTATAGAGGATTAATTGAATATGTGCATTTTTTAAGGGATGTAAATTTGGTTTCTAATAACAAATTAACAAAAATTAATAATTTAAATGACATTTAATTTAACACTTCATCATAAACTACATTTTTAATTATTTGATTTTTCGCCCCTGGAAAGTTTCTGGATCCGCCCTTGATATATATATATATATATATATATATATATATATATATATATATATATATATATATATATATTTATATATATATATATATACACACTCGAAAAGTTTCTTCTCCACTTTTCCCCATTTTAATGCACTTCAACCTGAGCTTCTCTTTTTGCTCGCGCAATGTCCATCCGGTATTCAAATGCCCGGAAAGCGCTGCCACACATTTCAGGTTAGATTCCTTCCATAACATGGACGATGCGGTCTTTCAAATCTTGTAAAGCACTGAGTCGTGTACCTTACATCTGGTCCTTTACGTAAACCCAGAGGAAAAATTCCATGGACGTAATATCAAGCCAGTGGCGTACCGGAAAATATGCCCTACCCTCTCCCACCCGCAGCAAAACAATACGGGATTCCGCTGTGGATAACATAAATATTTTACAAGCAGAATTACTTATCACTGCCTGTATATTAATGAAGAATTTCCCGCTCCCTCATGCAAACGCAACTGACATTTTGAATACCTAGAAATTTAAATAAATTATACTAATAAGTCTGTTAGTTTTATTAACTTTAATCCATTTGAAGAAATGGGATCAAAATATTATATTATGCATAACAATCCTTATAATGCCACAGAGACAAAAGACAAATAAGACGTATTCATTAGTCTATGACAATGAGTATACTTATTAACTTACAGTTATAGGTCGACGCCGGTGGAGCATTGGTTGAAATACTAGTCAATGGTTTCAAGGATTACGAGTCCGATTCTCAGCAGAGGTCAGTGATATTTTATTGCTAAAAAATATAAGTATTCCTATGGCGAGGAAGTGAAACCGTCGATCCCGTGTATTGTATGATGTCGGTGTACTTCAAAGAAGCCATCTATTTTTACGCGGAAGATTAGGTAGTGTCAAAATTTTCAGGTCTAGGAGTTAAACCCCGGGCGTCTGTAACTAACCCCCTTCAGAAGGGAGGGAGGTCTAGAAAAAGCTGAGGTTTGCTGACTTGGGGTGAGTTGTATGACCAATGCTTTCGCAAGATTTTTTATTTAAGAAATATTCTACTTATTACGTGCGATTTACGTGTGGCAACAGCTCCTTCACAGCAAACTTTCACCTGCTCGTTTCCCGCGTTTTGCTGACATTAGAATTCATTTCGCCGTATTAAACTGATTTTTAAGTAAACATAACTTTACCTTGTTTCTTCTGACATATATTTTTCTCATTGTGCTTTAAAGGCATTAAAATGATTTACAACGCTATAAGAAGGCATTAGAAAGTATTGCCATGCAAAAGTATGCATTTTATATTTGTATTTAAAAAGGGGGGATACATTTCAATCTTAAGGAAGACGATGGGGGTGTCACCCAAACGCAGACGGTTGCTGAGATGGGGGGACGGGAGGTCAAAAATAGCTATACAATTGCTGTCGTAATATTTAAACGGCCCATTAATGAATAAATACGATCTGTAAAATCTTATGTGCCATCAAAAGCGGCTAGTGGTGTCGAAGAAAATCTACCCTTTACCTATATATGAAACTAAAACCTTACTCATGAGAATATTGGAGGCCTGAATTAATGACTACCGAACCGACCGATAATTGAAGTCAAGTCCTCATCCTTTAGATCTTGAATAATGTACACAGAACTCATGCTTTATTTAACAAATAAATACACAATATACACAAATAAGCACAATAATCTTCCCTAGATATATATAGCACTCAAGAAATGTTGACACATGGGAAAATACATTTTCCTAAGAGCGAGAGACGTCTGAAGGCATATAATCCTAGCCTATAACTTGCACTGGTTTTCTTGCCAAGAAATGCCTCTTGTCAGCGTTATAAAGCCGTATTGCATTTTTGGGTTCTTAAAGCGGGCGCCAGACGCCTTCGTCAGTACGTTTTGAATGATTTTGGGGCCCCTAAATCTCGGACCTTCCCCGCATTGCGGGGCCTATCAGTAAACTCTTGAATCCGGCGATATTGGAGGTCATTCCGCCTCTTACGATCCATCTTCCAGAAAATGTTGTGATCATGCACACATCCATGCGCGATCGGTAGAAAAAGTAGCGAATGTATAACTTTTGAAGTTCTTCTTTCATGTGGTGAAAACCGTACACTATTAGCTGTATTCACTTTATCATTAAGTATTGTGAAATGTGTCTACTCTTTCTTGGACACCCTGTATATGCAGGTAGTAGTACTAGGTAGAGAGTCAGAATACCTGCATACAAGCTCTTATGTCGCTGTTTCAAATTCTGATAGGGCCATGGAAATTTGCGCTAGATGATTGTTGTTAATGATTCAAGAATAAGCACTTACGTATAAAAAATCGTATATATAATGCTTATGTATCTCTAATAGTCATATCAGGAAACACCTAAGATAACAACTTGGTTTTAAAATTTTTGATATTTAAGTTCTTATTCTTTAGTTTTTTTTCAGCAATAAGCCGAGCTCGACCGTTCTCTAATGAATTGATAATTGTGATTAGATTAATGTAAAAAGGTATGATTAATATATAAATATACACATTCTGACGTAACAGGATACTCCACTCCTCAGTCACTTTGCTCAAGTCTATACACACTTCCACCAGGACGTACGTGCTATGAAATGGAAAAATTTATTACCACGGTAACTGTCGCGTTGCATTACACTTATAAACGATCTGCGTAATTCAAAAGTCGCATAGAATATGCATGGGAAAAGGTCACCTCTTTCGATTGAAGCAGATCGAGGAAGCGCGAGTCGCTCTTCGCATTCATTCACGATTCCCCAGAATACGTTTTCGCGAGATCATGTTCACTTCCCATTGCATAAATTTTTATGTTCTCGGACATTTTATATTACTATTCTTGCAGCTTCAAATGAAACGCAAACTAATTTATTCCAAATGCCAGCTTCTCGCTCTCTCAGGGAATGTTTTTTTTACCGCGAGAAGAAATAGTACGTTTCCGTTAGGTTTTGCGAACGAAGGAAGCCATTTAGACAGACAAATGACGAAAGGTTTGCGCATTCTGCGTCAATCGATAGATGAAACAAACGATCCGTCAATTTTCGGGAGCAAAGTCACATAAGTCCGATTCCAGATGATTTTTGCGCTATAAATATAAAACAATAAAAACAAATATATTTTCTTTTTGACAGTTTTACTACATTTCGTAGAGGTAGGGAAAAACTGAACTTTTAACAAAAACGTTTGTAGATATTGTAGTAGAAACTGAGTATGCCAGAGATGATTCTATTTACGCGAATGACAAGTTTATTTTAACTTTGGAATGAAACCAAAAGTAAGTAATCTGAAGGTTCAATTATAATATAGACGGTCATCGAGGGCACCCGACACCCATCTGCAAATAGTTAACAAAAACAGTTTGTAAATAGCTGAACAAAGTGAACATCTATTCCGTTCAATGAAGTTATTTCGATTGTAACATAGCTATAAAAATATTAATGCATATTGCATCTTCTAGTTTGCAACCTAGAAGCCAAAATTATCGAATCATATGAATGAGATATCATTTATTGGTTATGATTTAAAAAAAATTCTATTGGAACACTAATGTTGGCACGCTATAATAATGTATCAATAAAGATCCATAGTTTAATTTTTCAATACAGAAAACTCTAATGGTTTACGCATGCAGTGAAATAATACCATGTCAGATTAGTATAGAAATGCTAACTATAATAACATCATAGCAGCATGCAAATAGTAACAAAGGTTGTGTTTAACTATTGAAACTTATGCAACACTAAGAAAGAAATTTTTAATATATGTACCAAATGAACTTTATAACTTTAACATTTATATAAGTATCAGACACATTCTAAAATATATGTGACTACAAATTTTATACTTGCGACAGTTTAATAAATAAAACAAAGTAATACTCACTAAAATATGAATCTATTGGCCTCAAAACCTAGTTGAAAAGGGATAGCGCTCACCTGCAAGGATAAATTAAAAGCAATCATTAGCATTCATTTTCATATATATAACATTTTAAGTTTATTCAATGAATATTAATGTAGAGGATTTCATCCACAAACGCAGTATTTATAATTCAGATTAACTTTTTACATTATCGTACAAACATACATATAATTATAACAAAATGATTAAATATATATCTATTAACTTCTTGTGTATATGAGAACGAGAATAAAGCACACAAAAATTATTTCCGAGTAATGGGAATATGCCATTATTATTAATCCCATACTTTTCAGGAAAATATAATTAAACTTTCTGCCATAAGAAGAGGATTAAAACAATTGATCCAAAAATCAAAACTGTATTTTCTAGTGAATAGTCGTTTGTGATTTTGATTCTGGCCATATTGTTAAATTTGCCGTTTCCCCAAAAAATTTCGCCTGAATTCGGTGTATGTTTGCACCAATGTACTTTCAAATCTCTTCCACGAAGAAGTAAGAAATATTTCACAAAATCAAGAGCAGCTGTATGTTAATACAGAATAATTGGGATTTTTTCTGATTCCTCTATTGGAAGGAGAGTCAGTATCATATTTGGTAACGGATTCAAATCCCGCCACTGGGACGATAATGCAAGCTCTCTTTTAGTAATTACTAAAATCGTACAAATCCGAATGGAATACGAAATTAAATTTTTAAACTATTTGCAAATAAACAAGCATACAAATGTAACATGATTTAATGCAGAACTTGTATAGGAAATTAAATAATACTTATAACTTGGTTTGGTAAGATTCGATTTAAATCGGAAAGCGTCGATAAACGTCAATTTTTTTAAAATTTCAAGATCGACGAAAATGAATAGTCGTCGATAAGCCTCGGTTTTGCAACAAGATGGTAAATTATATATCTAAAAACCTATTTTATTCTGAATTATAATATTAAAGTCATTTCTGTTTACCTTTTTCGAAATATTATTTCCTACCTACAATGGGAGACTCAAAATATTTAATTTTGTTTTTTTTTTTTAATTTTTTGTAATTGACTTAATTTCTCCCTGTGAATATTTTTTTGCTAAATCCTCTTTATTACGAAAAAAATATTTAAAATAACTCTTTTAAATATCCCGCGAAAACGGCATCCTGGTTGGAGAGAAAATAGTAAGGGGTACGTGACGTCATCGCATGCCAATCTTTTAAACGTACGACCGTACTGAAAGCACGTGGTTTTGTTACTTCGTCCTGTTACTTTTTCTGATATCGTAGTTAAAATGGATAGTAGGGTATGGATTTTTCGGGTTAAAAAAATTCCATTCGGAGGGTAAATATCGGGTTTTATTATTTTCCTTTGCATTCGGGTTAAAATCGGCTGTAATTAGGCAAGGATTATTTGAGATTTAAAAAAAAAGTCAATCTTGGGTAATTTTTTGGCTTTATTTTTTATAATTTGGATAACATGATATGTTTACAAATGTTCATTTTCAGCATTTATGTTTATCATTCACGTATAATAGCATTTGCACAGGCAGCATTTCTTCATTTAAATTTCAAATTCCGCAAATGGCTAAATGAGCGTTCAATATCACAGCATCCTGTGGGCATGCATAGTATTGATGGAATAAAACGATACGAAGATTCTATGTAGACAGGCATAAGCTGTAAAGTTGGGAATCGTTTTGAAACGAAAAAAAGGTCTGCTATGACCGGGAATCGAACCCGGGTATCTTACTTGCCCGGTGGATATTCTACCACCGAACTATCGTAGCAGGTCAACTTTCCCGCTTCTGAACGCGGATGTTTTCTTGATTGGGACGGAGCTAGCCTAACTAGTATCAAACTGCCGCAACGGATGTCCTTGAAGAGATACATCGAAGAAAACTCCTCCCTCTCAAACGGTGCGATTGCCACGCAAGAAATTAATGGAATAAAGCTATCCAAAGATCCCATGCAGACAGGCATAAGCTGTAAATTTTGGAATAATTTTGAAAAAAAAGTCTGCTATGACCTGGAATCTTACCAGGGAGGAGTTTTCTTCGATGTTTGATACTATCTTGGCTAGTTCCGTCCCAACCAAGAAAAAATCTGCGTTCAGAAACGAGATAATCGATCTGCTACGATAGTTCAGTGGTAGAATATCCGCACGGCAAGTGGAAGAATGCAGATGGTAAATTGTGCTTTGTCTCTTGAAATTGTATAATGAAAACTAGAAAACGATTAATTTATGAAATCCGAACAATATGCTGTTGCTTTTGCAGAGAAACATTCTTTAAAAAAAGAATTTGCGAGTTTAGCTTGAGGGCAGTTAGACATTCGTTGATTCCAATTAAGGGCCAATTAAGGAAAAAACATTAATGATATAATCATCGCAATAATATTTCAGCCGTAAAAAAGAACTATTTAATACTTTACTTTTTATCATTTGATATATTTCATCACTGTACTAAATGTTCCCTTTATTTAACATGAAATACATATAGAAAAAAATTAGACTAACTTAGTCACATCCTAATTAAGATGTGTTTTACCAATCGGCGAAGTATTTACAACAAATAGCAAATAAATATTAATCAATAATCCCTCGTCAATTTTATGTAACGATTACTAATTTATGTGCACCTTTTTTAAACATTATATATAAATTGAAAAAGCCAAAAGCAAGAAAGCGGAACGATACTTTCTGGATAACTTTTAGAGAAAAACTGCCAAAAGAGTGAGTTCAGTGCATACGAAGAAGGGATGAAAGTGCATACAACAACGTCCATCTAAAGGAAAAACCCTTGCAAGCGATCAAGAAACATTTGTTCCAGAAATACATTACACAGGGTAGATGCGTGACGTAGGTAGCAAAATGGTTAGCGGGTTGTCTTCAAACGACCACCGAAATTACTATCTTTCAAACCTAGAGGAATTCTCAGGAGGGCATATCCATGACCATGATCTTTATAGAGAGGTTCGTGGAATATCCCACCATTAGGTCGGCAAAGTTAATCTCAGAAACCTCAAAAGAGCTAAGAAACACGTCTTCCCAAAAGTACCCTAGGGTTACCTGATTGTCCAGAGTGGAAGCGTAAGCTTTTTAAGAAGACGCATATTTGAGTGTAGGAAAGTATCCTTCTTTCAGTCCCACTTTTAATGCAAGTCCAGAAAAGGAACGAAGTCGTAGGTAGGAAATAATATTGCAAATAAAGTAAACAGATACGGCTTTAATATTATAATTCAGAATAAAATAGGTTTTTGGACGTATACTTTTCCTCTTGTTGGAAAATCAACGCTTATCGACGACTAATCATTTTCGTCGATTTTGAAAAATTTTCAAAATCGACGTTTATCCACGTTTTTCGATTTAAATCGAATCCTACAAAGCCTACTTATAACAGTAATTATGATTTATTTAGCATTACCTTAAAAATACGTTTATATTACCAAATATTAAAGAAATATGGTTGGGTGGGGTTCTGTTACGAGCAGTCATGGTGTCACGTTACGCAATGAACGTAAAATTTACATATCTTCCAGATTGATACAAAACTAGTTTTTTATACCATTTTTAAAATTACAACTCGCTTGGTTTATGAGGTTTCTAAAACCTAAACTATAACGTAGATCCCAAACAAACCAACATTCATAATAAGCTTTTTTAGTTTGAGATTTTAAAACGAATCCCCTTTCTCGGTCCAAAAATCGAAGAAAAGAAAAAACAGATTAGGATAAATGCGATTATTATGAAAACAAGCATAGCGGTGCGCCTGTCTAAATTAAAATACATTTTTAAAATAATGGAATTGCTATAATAGACGCATTCGATCGGTCGATTTTTCTTACCTTCTTCGGAGCAATGATCTCAAAAATGAAACGTTTACGGAATATAAACCACTTGCGCCGAACGTCCCTGGCACACGCAAATCCATCATTCAAAAATGTACGGATACTGCTAAGAGTGGGAGGAGGACCCAACAAACCCACCTCCCCCCTCCCCCCACTTTACATTCACATCCTAACATCATAACCGAGTAATCCATTTGAAACCACGTCATCTTCGGATACTCCTCAAATAAGAGGACGCGGAAAAGTACGACATTGAAAGAAGACGTGTCAAACCTATCTTCCCTCCCCTTCCACTCCCTTCGGCGGCAGACACCTAGCTCCGGTCTAAGATCGATCATTCGCAAGCGCCTTATTTTATTGCAAATAATGTTAAGTATTTTATACTCAAGAGTGTCAAAAAAAATCGGAAAATGAAAGTACTGCTCCCCACACCAAACAGGACCATTGTAAAAAAGTTGCATAACTTTAAGGATACTTAGCTAAACGGAATTCATCTTCATTTCCGTTAACCTAAGCCATTCTTGCATGGCTGGCCACATTCGTAGTTGCGAATGCTTCGAAAGGCCGGATGAGGGTTTGAGTAATAAGTTGCTTAGGCATTCCATAGCCTCATACCAGTAAAAATCAAGTCCATATTACTTACTAGCAGTTGAACTTCGCCACAAAAGTGTCTGAGACCATAATTTCACTGAAAAATATGAATTTTTTAAATATTATAGTTACCGATTACTGTTTCATCCAGGGCATCAACCCGGAACCGAACCAAAAACCGAAACTGAAATAAATCGTTATTTTAGCTGGAGTGAAACCGAACCCGAAACGAAAAAAAAAATATTTTTCTGAACCCGAACCGAAACTGAAAACCGTTATTTATTTATTTCGATTTTCCGGTTCGCATAAACAGTGGGAGCGAACGAAGGGCTTTTCCTTTTACTTTAATATGAGTCTATTTTAAAAGCCTCACTTTTAATACTGGATAAGGCGAAGGCTAATACTTTTCTTGAGAATACATGCTCCTAAGGGATGTATCTTTGTGATAATTGTTGATTATTGTTGATCCAATGGTGGAATTTTTCATGGCCACTCAATACATATAGAGAGAGTAAGTAATCGTCCTGTTGAGGTTTCCCAGAATTCTGTTAAACCCCCATAAACTTTCATCCGTTCTCCATATTTACTAAACACTTATATATATTGGTAGTCTTTCTCTAAAACTTATCCAGGAAGGATCGCTCCGCAGTCGTGCACTGAGGTATTTTTATTCTGTTATCTTTTGTTACAGGTTAGTAAATTTCTATTTATACAGTGCATCTTAAACAAAATGTGCCCACATATTAGCATTCGTTGCTTAAAACCGAAGAAGGATTAAGGATTAATGCGAATTTGTTATTCTTAGTGAAGTATTTTGCCGACTGCAAAAACTCACATTAGAAACTCCGCTTTAAAACACAGAATTATATATTAAAACGAATCCCTTTTTTGTATTATAATAGAAATTAAAAAATTAAGAAATTCAAAATTGCTTTAAACAGAAAAAGTGGACAAAATAAATTCTTGTGGTAACATATACATCATTTGGTTCACACTAAATAAAATTTAAGATTTAAAACCTCTTGAGATTGTTGTAAATTGACAAAAAAGTAAGATAGGTACAAAACCTAAAGCTTGTCAGGGTAACATCAGTAGTTTTAATCACAATAAAAATCAAAATACTCTTCTATGCTCCAAAATTAGCTTTTTTTGGAACAAAAATAGTAAAATAATACTGGCTAAATAAAATTTGATTCATTTTCACAAATAGTGCAATCTTCATTACACTTTTCCTCAAATTGTTCCTTATTATTATTATAAACCATGCCTTCGAGTCCATTAATGACTTTGCAGTAGAACGCCAGTGAGCTTAAAGTGACCGTCTTCACCATAATATTTTACAAGTAGATTTTTGACATCCCTTAGCATCAAGGGAGCTATTGGGATCCCTACTGGCACAGGCTGTGGTTGAGTCAGCTTATGTTTCTTGTTAATGCTCATGTAACTCCCGCTGTCAATACAGTAATTCATATCATCTTTCGCTAAAATATTATTATTTTTATTTTTTCAAATAAAATCTGTCAGCTGCCTTAAATTTGAAGTGCCACTACTGCCCAGGTAATTTCAAAACATCGGCCAAAGTACTTTTCCAGTTAAAGACTGTGCCTTTTAAAGGGACCGTTGCACCAAACTCAGAAAAAATTATAGTATATTCGGATGGATCAATGATCGTATCTTTTTTTCTTGATTCTTTTTCAATTTGTGCATAATCCCTGTCTAAGAGGAGAAAAAGTTCCTACTACCGGAAATATAATTTTGACTTCTTTGATGTGCGGTGGAGCATTATGTAAAAGCCAACAAGACAGCATCCGTAGCCATCACAGATGACCCGGAGAGTCTTAGTAGTTTCAGGGAAATAAACATACTTACACAGACAATCATGGACAGCTGAGGCTACTTCGTTAGACCCTTTTCCAAGTTGAGTTTCATCCCATTCATAAATGAAAACATTATTTTTACTAAGCTGTTTTTTGAGTTTCCTACAACAATAGAAATATTGTATTTATACAGCACGACTGGAGGGCTTTTCAGGAACTAATGGACTTGGCTGGTTTTGAAACTGACGGGAGATTTCTAAGTTTAATTTAAGTGGGAAGTAGCTGATTTTGATTTGAAAAACTTTGTGGGTAGAAAGAAGGAACTTTGCATTTGTAAAAAACACAAAAGATTTTTTATAAATTATTGGACATGTCTGGTTTTGAAACTAGACGACTCATATTTACTCCATTTAATTCAAGGCTTGGACATAATAAATGCAGTTGTTGTATTTCAAATTTATAGAATTTTACTTTCTTGGAAACGTTTTACGTTTTGAATTTCAGCGGACGTCTTCTTTATAATGTACATAATATAGCAACAACTCGTCCAAAATGACGGCAATGGGAATCTATTTTAATACGTTTATCTATATAGGTGCATTTAATTCCTTACGTAAATATGCATATACCATTTCAAATCCTTCCTTCCCACTCAATGCTTTCTCAATTACTCGTCTCCTCCTTATCTCTTTCTCTTCACCCCCCTTTACCCTTAAGTCTCTCCCTACTGCTCTTCTTTACAATCTCTTTCCCGTCGTTACTCCTACCAATCACTTATGTCCATTCCTTCCTATAAATCAATACCAAATTGGAGGACATTTTATTAATTGGATCGAATTTTGGTTGCTTGGAGTAAATGTTACTGTATACTTATTTCTTATCTTAAGAAAATTTATGTAATTATATATTGTATTGCATTTGTAATGTTAAAATCTAAATTATTGAATTTAAAAATAGTTAAGTAGCTCTTCTTTGAACAAATCTCTGTTAATTACATTCTACTTTTAAATGAGAGTTAATATTATTGTACCTGTTCAAGTACGTGCATTAATACTGATGGAGTAAAGTGATTATGATAATGAGAGTATCTGCTTATAATGGAATGTTGAATATTGGAATTGTAAAATCAAATAAATGTTGACTTCTGAAAGAGTAACAACGAATTTACATCAAATTAAAGACCAAAAATAAATAACATTTTAATAGATTTCATATGCGCTTACAAGAAAAAAATGAATTTTAAATTCCTATAAAACAGTATTAGATGGAGTCGTATAAAAGGATCCGTTTACAAATTGAATAACGAAAAATGTTATAAGGGAATTCATGCAATGTTTTACTGTTCGTTACATGGTTGGAGGGGGTGATTTCGCGTTGTTACTTGCGGATATCTATTTTTGTCATCGTGATTTGCGATAGTGAAGACGTAAATTAATAAGGATTATTTAGGAATTCCCTTGAAAGTTTCCCCAAAAAATTCAGTTAGAACGAAAAATACCGGTTCGAACCGCTTCAATTGTGGTTGCTGGAGCTAAACCGGAGCCGAACCGAATTTTTTTGTTTTGTGTGAACCGGAACGAAAACCGGAGTGAAAAATATTTTGATTCGATGCCCTGGTTTCATCATAGCTTAGCGGATCACTTAAAGCGATCTCAAGGGCTTCATGCCGCCCGGGGTCCGTAGGTTGCCGACTCCTGACCTAGGCCATAAAAATTTTCAATGGCCTTTTCTAAATCTACAAAGCACGTGAATACATTCTGGTTGTATTCAATGTTTCTTCCTTCCGAAATACTCATCACTACTATGGCATCACCCTTTGGCATCTCTCGTGCCACGATTTTTCAGATTCTAGAACTGGCCTACACCTTTATAGTTATTCGCCTTTGCTTCTACCCTAGATATTCTCAGGAAATCCTGAAAATAGCTTAAGCTTTGTGCAAGATTAAACTGATCGTCACGAAATTTATTTACTTTATTTTTCTTCTTCAACACAGTAGTCTTCAAGTCAACCGTAGTTGACATTTCGCATTTCCATTGCTTCTAATGCGTCTAAAGAGTATCACGCTTGGGATTGTCACTGGAAATCAGCTGGAGAGTTGAGCTTCAGGTCACTCTCGGTCGCTTCGAAGATGGTAGAGCTTCGGGGACATCTAGGCTCGCGATGGGACGTTTGTATTTGTCCCACCATTGAGCTTTGATTTCCCCGAGATTTTGCACCTCCACGTGCAGAGATCTAGCCGCCTTCTTGTAGAAACAGCTCGCCATGGATGGGAAGAGTGTATCTAGCGGCTCTACGTCGGCATCTTGGTGTAGTCTGGCGTTCCCGTCGTACCTCGAACATCCCAGGATCAGGCGGAGTGCGTTGTTCTGCACCACCTGAAGCCGTCGAAGCACTGTCACAGGAACTCCAGACCACACCGGGGCTGCATAAGTGAAGACTGGTCTGATGCAGGTCAGGTACAGTCTTCTCTTCGTTGACATGGTCAGCGTCCGGGATCCCAAAAGCGGCCGCAGTCTGTTGAGGGCAGCAAGACCCTTTGCCCTTGCAGATTCCACCTGCGCCTTCCACAACAGCTTCCTGTCCAGCTTCACTCCTAAGTAGGTCACTTCACTGACCCAGGGGACGATGTCTCCCGCAACAGACAGGGTGACATTCGGCAGGGCTCCATATCCTGGATGGAAGACGATGGCTTTCGTCTTCGCTGGGTTTACGGCTATCCTCCACCGGCTATACCACGAGACCAGTGAGTCGATTGCAACTTGAAGATTTTCTGCGGCTGCATACTTCTTGGACGAGCGCGTTAGTAGCGCCGCGTCATCAGCATACAGCGCTGCGATGGTGTTCCACCCATGGTCCCGTGGTATATCATGGGTGTAGACGTTGAATAAGACTGGCCCCAGCACGGATCCTTGCGGGACTCCAGCGCGGATGCGATGAAGCCCAGATCCGTCCCGGAGCCAGAAGACCCTGAAGGTTCTGCCGGTGAGGTATGATTGGATGAGCCGCGTTATCCAGGTCGGGAACTGGAGCCTCGCCATCTTCAGTAGGAGTCCTGGGTGCCACACGCGGTCGAAAGCCTTAGATATGTCAAAAAAGGCGCCAGCGACCGCGTGTTTCCTATTGAAGCTGTCCGTTACAAAGTCTGCAACTCGGGCAAGTTGCTGGACCGTCGACCTCCCCTGACGAAAGCCGAACTGTTCTCCAGGAAGAACATCCTTCTCTCGCAGGTGTTGGTTGATGGCAGGAAGGAGTAGCCGCTCGAAGATTTTCCCGAAGCCTTGGAGAAGGGAGATGGGGCGCAGGTCACTAGGGCCCATTTCCATCGTCCGAGTCTTCGGCAGGCAGAAGATTTTTGCTTTCTTCCAAAGCGAAGGGAAGTAAGAGATCCTTACACAGCCGTTGAAGATACTGGTCAGGAACTCCACTGCAGCGACTGGAAGTTGGCGAAGGACCGTGTTTGGGATTTCATCATCGCCGGGCGCTCTCCTCAAGTTGAGGTGACGGATGACTTCCACCACATCCTTGGGCTTGTAGGTCGGGAGCTCGGATTGGTCAGGCTGCCCCTGGTGCAGTCTCCGCAGTTGTTCCGCAATCTCTTCCTCTTCTTCGGTGGATTCCGGCGTGGACGGATTTGGGGAGAAAGCCTCGTAGAGGTGGTCCCCAAGAAGGTCCGCTTTGGCCGCTGGAGTTGTCGCGACTCTTGTCCCATTTACAATGACAGGATCGTGGCGTCTCGTTTTACAGAGCTGTCTGCAGGTCTTCCATATAGAGTTGTCCTCCAGAGAAAGAGTGGCCAGGTGTTGTTCCCAAGCGTCCGTACGTAGCTCACGGAGCAGCTGTCGAACTTCAAAGTTGAGGCTCTCGAGCTGTTCCTTGAGGTCTGTTGTCCGGTGACGCTGCCAACGCCGTCGAACGGAATTGCGGAGGGTTATTGTTCTTCGCACGCCTTCAGGAAGGCGGATGCGGAAGCTTCTGGATGAGAGAACCTTAGGGATGCTCTTTTCCATCGCTGTCTGCACGCCTTGGGTTAGCAGGTCGACCATGCTGTTTGCCTCCGCCGCCGTAGTCGGAGGAGTTGGATGAGCAGGTAGAAGTTCCGCCACGATGTTCCGGAAGAGCTGCCAGTCCGCTTTGGCGAAGTCCCTCCTCTCCGTAGGTGGCATCCGAACCGGTAGGCTCCCAACTAGCAAAAGCGTGGGGTTATGGTCTGAGGAGAGTGCGTAGACGGAGTGAAGGCTCAGGGAGACCCGGACATTGCGAACAATCGCAATATCAAGGACATTCCCCGAGGGCAAATAGGTGGGATCCGCCGGTGCCAGCACGTCCAGTCCTTCTTCCTCGACGTAGTCCTTTAGTCGCCTTCCCCTCAGGTTGGAGAAGGGGGAATGCCAGGTGCTGTGTCGGGCATTCAGGTCTCCAAGAAGTATGGTGGGAGAGTAGTCATCCCCACCAAGCAGCTCCTCCAATTCATCCTGTCTCCAGGGCGCAGATGGTGGGTAGTAGGCCGATGTTAGGCGGATCCACCCCGCTGAGGTCTGCACTTCTGCCGATACCGCCTCGATGGCAGTGAGGCGTGGGACTCGAACCGGCCGATGGGAAACCGAGTGATGAACTAGAAGCGCCGAGCCACCCCCTGCGCCGCTCGTCCTGTCCGCTCGGTAGATGTTCCATCCCGGGAGACGCCAATCATCCGATGGCTTAAGATGCGTCTCATTAATGGCTGCTGCAATGGCGCCTTTCTCTTGGAGGAAGGCTCTGAGCTCCTCGGAATGCGTTTTTACTCCATTTGCATTCCACTGGGCGATGACAGTGTTTCCTCTAGCACCCATTGGCGGTTGCTGTAGGGACCCGTTGTCTTGCGAGCTCCTCCAATAGTGAGAGGAGGAGTTGGCCTTCGGTAGATGGTATCAGCCGACGGAGAGCCTTGCAGACAGCAAGGATCGCTTCCCAGGTCTCGTCAGGATCGGCTACTGCTGGGGTAGTATTCTGCGAAGCGCGTGGAGCAGCGGGCTTTGCAGCCGCCAGTAAGGCAAGCGTCGGAGTCTCGTCGCTCGTTGCCAAGGCCTCAGGGACTGTGGCTGGGCGCGAACGAGCTGCAACTGCAACGGGCGATGGATCCTCAGCGCTGATTTTTGGGGCAGCTTGCACGATCCGCTTCTTGGCTGGATGTCGATCCTTTGGGGAAGATACAGTGGGTTGTGGTGGAGCGGCAACCTCGCCAAGGGCAGGCGCGGAGCGTTCCTCAGATCCAACCATAGATGGAGTTGCAGGGCCCTGTTCGGCAATACCAAGCGGCACAGCTGAGGTTCTCGGCTGCTCCGGCTTTCCCGCTGCCACGGAGGCATATGGGCGGGTCTGCTGCACTGCAGAAGTAGAAGAAGCATTGGCCTTCTTCTTCTTCGGTGCCTTCGATGCTGGTGGTGGGCGCGAAGGCTCGCGGGATTTCCTCTGAAACTCCTCCTGCAGTTGAAGAACCCGAAGAAACTCCGGGCATTCCCTGAAGGAGGCGGGATGAGGGCCGTCGCAGTTTGGGCACTTCGGTTCCGCATCGTGGGGCTGAGGGCACTGGCGAGAGTCGTGTGGGCCAGAACATCTATAGCACTTGGCCGGCATTCTGCAGGCGATGGCAAGGTGTCCGAAACGCTGGCAGTTATAGCAGCAATTCGGCCCTTTCCCTCCTCGAAAGTATTCGACTGTGACGGAGCAGTCACAGACTTTACTCAGGTTGGACACCGATGCGCCTCCTGGTGTCTTCTCAACCACCGCAACAAAACGGTTCATCAGTCGCTTGACGCCGTTAACCGCCTCCCCGTTGACCTGCCGGACTCCTCTCACGAGGAAGCCTTTTGAGGCAAGATCGGCAGCGACGTCCTCCGGAGTGAAGTCGGATCCAATGCCCTTGATGTAAATCCGGGTTCCCTTGATCGTATCGAGCGGCTGTGTGTGGTACTGGGCCTTCAGCTCGTTAAGTACCGCCGTCGCTGCTCGGTGGTGTTCCGCCGTCTTGACGAGTAGCCTGGTCGAGACATTGCGGACCTGCAACTCGAAGTCTCCCCCGATCTTGGCTCGCAGGGCTGACGCAAGCTGCTTGTGGGAGGAGATGCCATATATTGTGAATGGCGCTGCTTTTTGGCGGCGCCTCTGAGGGTCTGCAGTGGTAGTGGGCCGGCTCGCTTCGTCGGCTCCAGATCCATTCTCAAGAGAATTGCGGCGGCTTTCCCTCTTCTTTCGCTTGTTGAGGACTGGAGTGAAGCCGTCTGCAGGGGCGTCCAATGGGCCGGTATCTGTTGCGGGTCCCAGGATTGGGGCCGCGCGCCGTTCCAGCTCCGTCTCAGCTTTCCCAGATTTTGCGGGGGAGGATGAAGGCTGCTTCCTCTTTCCTCTAATCCCCTCACTGGTGTCCATGACGGTTTCCACCTGGATCGGGTCAGGTGTAGGCACCGGCTGTGGCGTCGAAGAGGAAGACAAAGCCGTCCACTTCGTCTTCTTCTTAGATTTCTTGAGGCCCTGGGACGCCTCCTTCGGCTCAGCTGCTTCTGGTGCAGTTGGGCTCGGAAACGAGCCTTGGGCGGTAGCAGATTGGGACGACTCCACCTCCAGAGAAGTGAAGGTCACCGATTCCGCAGAAGCAGACTCCATATGGATGGAGTCAGGCGGAGTAGTCGAGCCTCCCAAGAGACTACAACTTTTTTGGCCCTGTAAAGGGCCGTTTTCTTCCTGAAGTGAGGACGACGAATGGTGTGCCGTTTCCTTCCTCAGGGCTTCTGCGGCGTCGAATGCGCGACGGATGTAAGGGATGGAAGATCCATCCGCCCGCATCAGTCGGACAATCCGTCCAGTCGACGAAGAACGTCGGTGGCCGTCTTCAGGGGTTGGGTGCTTCTCCATCGTAGTTAAGTTGCCTCAACACGATGAAAAACTCAATAACCGTTTGCGCAGAGAGAACTTTGCAAACGGTTACTTGCTCTCGGCGAGCCTCTTCTTCAAAGAAATTAAAATTGACCCAGTCAAGTCCTTTGGACTCTTTCCATCTTTATATATCTAACGGCACAGTTTATAAAATTTCTCTTTCCACACTATACTTTATTACTTGGACATTTCTACAGGGAGGTAATCAGCCCTAATGCTTTCTTTTACTCAATATCTCTATCGCTATTTAATATTCCCTGTCCAACATTTTCACAGTCTAACATCTTCTCCCTCTCGATCTCTATATGCTAATCTCTTCCAAATCTTCGCAATATAGTTTCTATCAATTATTCCTTACATCCTCATCTCAATTAACAGTTTTCCATTCTTCCCTTTAATTGTGGCCGAATTATTTCTATACTTGTTGCCCGTTTATTTATTCGTTTCCATACAATAATTCTATTTTGCCTTGTCACTGCACCTTCTCCATGTCTTCACATTTTTCTTTCCACCGTAACTATCTGACTTATCTGATTTTTCCGGCTTATCTCACAGTTTAATTCTCGCTGCATACGCCTTCCATATTCAGTATTAACCACCTCCTACCTCCCTTCCATATTTATATTCGTAAATTTTACTTTATTACCGTAGGAAATAATACTTAATACAAGTTGCATTGGATCGCTCTCATATGCCCCGATTTAAAAATATCGAAATATATTTAAATTTTATCGAATGATACTATATTGGTGCAAATAAGAAACACGGAAAAGCAAGTAGCTTGTAAAAAATTAATGTTGGAACAAGCCCTCGACCTAATTTTCGAACGCTTGGTAAGGACAGGATCCGATGTTTCTGTATATAATTCGCGTGTCCATCCATTAGTTTTTAATGTTGCAGAAAACGTTTGAAGAGCTCTCTGCAAGAAAAAAGGTCGCAGAAAACATGGACGGTAGAACAAAATATACGCCGAATGACTAGAAAAACGACATAGCAATTTCCAGCGCTATATTGAAGTAACGCATATTTTAGCATGTTCTTCAAACTTCTTTTTTAATAATGGAATATTGACAAAACTACAGCACATTTTTATAAAATTTCAATAAATTATATCCTTTTATATAAAAATATATAATTTTTGGGCTTGGTCTTTAATATAAAAGACAGAATGATAGATACATATTTACTTCGAGTTCGGTTCATGCCCACTCCGATTTGAAAAAATTATTTTATTTTTGTATCTATTCTGATATTTTCTTCGATGTTTCCATTTCTTTCTATAACAGACATCTCCCCACCGAGAACATATTCATCTATCCTTTAAACTGCTATCCCTGAAATTAAATACCCATCATATACACATTTCATTCTATTAAAAATGCAAAAGCTTTACTTTAAATAACATTTAACTTGAACTTTATATTTAACTAAAATGAAACTGTGTATGCCTAATAACGATACTTTTAGAATGTAAAAAACTTGTAATGGAGTCTATGGAAGTCTGAAAGTGAATACTTATAAGCCTCATGGCTAACATAGAACATGTGAGAGCCTTTCGCGAAGTTTAATAATTTCTGGATTTAATTATCACTCTATAAATAATGCCGGCCTTGGTAGACGAGTGGTTTGAGTATCTGACAACGGAGACCAAGGTCGCGGGTTCGAATCCCGCCGAGGGCATGGTGGTCTGTGTTCGTAGTATGTACAGGGTTATATGTAAGAATGGACCAGATGGTCTAAATATCGCCCTTAAATAAAGTCGATTTATTATTATTATTATTATAAATAATGCCGAAAGTATTAATATTAATGATAAAATAATCTTTAATATTTATGAATCGCATGTTATATACAGCAATCTTAGAGTAAATTAATTTCCTAAGACTATTTTAAAACTACATTTCAGTATAAATAAATAAATAAATGCATTAATATGTTGTTCATTACGTAATGCGAAATTTTTAATTAAATTTATTCGCTTCAGAGTTGCTTGCGTCATTACCATTTATACAGTAAACCGCTATATTTTTCTAAATCTGTTCTGTGACTCGTTATTTACTCTTCGCGTACCATGGAGAACAAAGCATCCACTCCACCTTGTAGCATCTGGCAATTTATTAGTGAAAATAAACAGAAGCGGGATGCGATAGGATTCCATTCGCAAAGACTTGATCTCATGCCTAGATAAATAATTGCAGTTTCCTTTGTGTCGCATTTCTCGCGCTGACCGAACTACTATTATAATTAGAGTATAACTTTAGAAAACTTTCTCCATTGCTTCCAAAAACATGTTTTTAAAATATTCATCTGGACAGCAAAACAACTAGCTTTACATTAGCTATATGAAACGTATCCGATTAATTTCATTAATTATTAATCGAATGTGTATGCTTTTATTAAATATTTTCACATAATACCAATTAAACAAACCTTCATTAAATAATGGCTTAAGACAATTCACAAATTAATTTAAAACAGATTATTAGAACAATGATACTAATTTATCTCCAACGTTTGTGTAGAAAATATGTAAACAGCCTTTATTTAGCATAGTGGCCTCCTAATTAAAATAATTCGGAGGGCGCATGAGAATGTATGGTTCGGGTGCAAAGCAAACAAGGTTCGATTCATAAATTTCCGAGCTCAAATGAGCTCCGCCTCTCCTGTGAATTCTTCATCAAAATTTCAAATAAATTGTTAATTCAAATCCAATTTTAATTAACGTTTGAATTTTTGGATCGAAATCACCTCTCCCTTTCGACAATGCGGATGGGTGACCAAAACATTGCGAATATAAAAAAATTGAAAAGAGGACATAGATTTTAAAATCTTTTGCCAAAAGCCAACTTTTTGTTTTCGTAGATGTTATTTTAAGAAATTTCTCTAACTATGAAGATTAAATTATTTTTTAAACGTGAAATAAATAATTCGAAACATAGCTTTCATAATAATTATTTACATCGCTTCCATAACGTCAACAGCTTTAATGCGGATTTCATAATGTGTCGTATAAAATATTAATTCATTTTTCCTATAGATAAATGAAAATTGTACATTTTCTCAGAAAATAGATTCGTGTATAAAGATAATAATATAAAGAACACAAACCTATAATTAGAGCTCTCGAATTAGAAGTATAATATTATACGAAATTTTAATGTGAAATGAATGATATATATTTTAAAATTCAAACAATGATAAATTTATATTGTTAAAAAAAATCCGTGTAATTTTTGCAGCAACAACTTTAATGCTAGTATTATTTTTCGCTTGCCCCAAAGATAAAAAAATTCAGTCTAAAAGGTTCGAGCAATCTCGAGATTTTAGCAAACATGATATCAATTATTTTATATATTAGTTTACTGAAAGCGAATTTATCAAGCAATAAATATAAATAAACCGAATATCGAAATGATAGAAGTATAGACGGCTCAAATTTAAGCGAATCGAAAAAATCATAGTTACGTAATAAGCTGCCTGATGCATGGGCATGAGTGGAATAATATGAAAATTACAGGAAGTAATCCATAAGATCTGTAAAGTTTAACGATCGAAATATGGCGGTGTGGATTTGCGCGGTTCAAATTTTGAGAGCAAACCTAAACATTTGTTATAGGGTAAGAGTTAACGTATATAAATTGTCACCTAAACAACCTAACGCGATTTCGACGAGAGGAATAATTTCTATATTTTATGAACTTAGGTAGTTATACTTGATTAGAGCATATTAAAGATAAAATGATATTTGCTAATAGTTGATGCTCAGTGTTGATTTCATAGATTATATTTCACATTTACCTGACTGTAGAAGCCATTGTTTTGATAACATATGCCAATTTAAACTAGAGAATCATCTCAGATGGATTTTAAAAAATTCCCAAGTGTTACGGTTTCATGCACTACGATGAAAGATAGCTTCCTTATTTCAGCTAATGACCATTTTTTGGAGGTTTTAGTTTCTCAAGAGTCGATTTCATTTAAAATATTATTAAACTTCAATCTAAATGCCTGCAGTGGTGCAAATTATCGCTTTTGGGATACTTGTGATAATTTGAAGTGGATATATCATATCTTCGTCATTTTATATCCATTTGTATTTATAAGTTTGGCTGTTAATACTTTATAACCTTGTCCTTTTTCCAAAGGTAGTTTAGTGCCTGACTATATATGGAAATGATACACAGGAAGGCTGAACAGTGCTAGATTATCTCATTATATGTACTGAATTTGCTATGTAGCTTATACAAGAAACTAAAATTTTCTCTCGAAAGCTTAACTAATTAAAATCATGTGAGCATTTTTTATAACACGAGGCAATCAATCTTATCTTGTCACTTATGGAATTAATTTTGGTGTCATCTATTTGCGTGTTTAAAAGGTACACTTGAAAAATAAGGTTGCTCAAATAGCCATAAATTGTTCCTAAAACCAAAAACATGTATTTCGACTACAAAAATTGATTCAACAGTGCATTTATGGAAAATATAATGCAGTAAGTAGTCCCACGTTAACCGCAGTTTTGTGTATCCCGCTGTTCTCAGAACCCGTGTCTAGTTGGCTAATTTTAATAAGTAAATTTATGTTATTGAAGAAACTACGCACTAAATAGTTTTTGCTACAAGAAGAGATATAAGAAAGGTATTTTTAGCTCCTAATAAGAACACGAGTTAGCCAGGAAATTGAGGTATGAGGGATTTTATGAAAGCGTTGGTTTTACCAGCGTTCTTTGAAGCGTAAGACTAGGCGGGCCGCGTCAGCTGGAGCTACTCTGGCATTATATTATTAATGCACAGTATTTATTTCTGCTTTGAACGCATGTTATTTTTGTTTATATATAAAAACGTTTTAAGCATAAGATAATTTTTACTTTCTCCATGCGCAGTAAAAGAGAAAGTATTGTTTTCGTTATAAGTCTAATTCGAGATTTCAACGAAAATACACTTTTTCTCGAGTTCTGTGTTTACGATAGGAATTTTGTAGGCGCTCTAACTCAAAAATTGCTTTTAAATCTGTAAAAAAAACGTTACATTTAAGATTTTCGTTAAGAAAATCAAGGTCTGATTAGATTTTAGTTAAAATTATTGGACTGAAAATGTAGGTTTACAATTGTAATTTTTCCGTTTTTACCAAATAACTCCTTTATTTATGTAAATATTTAAAATTCTCAAAATTGTAGGCAATTTAATTTTCTACAACTTTAGTTTGATTTTTTTTAAATAATATGAATTATTTAAGAGATATTTCGATTGTACGTCTGAATTTAAGTACATCATTGAGTATAACCTTATTTCCCGTTGCTATGATCAAATTTCCTAGTTGATGATAACGATGCTTACGCTGCCAAGAGCAATTTTAATTGCGATAAAAATTTTCAAATGCCATCAAGCGTAATATTTTGTAAATAAATTTTCTTGTAAATATTTGCAGCGGTGACAACAGTAATTTTAATCGCGCATTGATCTTTTTTTATCCATAGAAACAAATAAAAATTTTGTTTGCTTATTTTTTTCAAAGTGAAAGGTTATTAAAAGCATTTTTCAATGTGATACCTATTAAAAACATTTAAAAGTTATTCACGAGCGTTATTTCCGATAGTTATACTTACAATCGTCGAGAGCAACTTGTAATTACTATTGCAACCACATACATTATTCTGTGTTATAAACGAGCGCTATTTCCGATTGTTATACTTACAATCGTTGAAAGCAACTTGTAATTACTATTGCAACCACATACATAATTCTGTGTTATAAACGAGCGCTATTTCCGATTGTTATACTTACAATCGTTGAAAGCAACTTGTAATTACTATTGCAACCACATACATAATTCTGTATTGAAAATTTTTTTATGGTCCGGACACATCAGTTTTCTTTCTAAAAAATCGCTTGAGTTTTTCTGTGCGTCCGTCAGTTCGAGTAATATCTCTGTCATCCAGAAACTTGGAAAATCCATTTTAATTTAATCTTTAAGTGCACAATGTATGACATTAGGTTTGTTTCTTAGGGATATATATTCTTAAACCCAGATTTCTCATAAGCCCTGGGTCTCGCGAACAGCGGGTTATATAAGGAATGCAACCTCCAAGGTTGAGAAGGGGCGTAATCAATAAATAAATGTGCCATGTTTTATATAACACATATCATTCCGGTTCATTCACCCGTACGTGTAACCACAGGCTATTTTTTTTCAGAGGCATATTTTTAGGCCGCGACCTTTCAGTCTTGTCAACGCGACCATTTTTCGGTGCCAGTCGTGACGGAATTACATGATCATCACGCTCAGCATGGTCTTGAGCTAGATAAACTGTCATTTTAGGTGACAGTAATATAAAATTGATTTAATGGGGTCGTTCAGAAAAACAATGAGATAATTTAGGAAGAATGAAGTCAAAATCATATTCCTTTCCTTTTTTTTGCAGCGATAGAACCTAAAATAAAATTTTTTGAATAAGCGTCAAGGTGTTAGTTATGAAGAGCCAAGATAAAGTAAGCTGCGCAGTTAAATTAAGAATTGAATAGCATGTTAACCCAAGAGAAGGCAAATATGTTCACGCAGGCACACACATACATATACATACATACATATATATGTATATAGTGTGGGCGTCTGCATGAATATTTACACATATACGCACACATACAATACATTTTCATATTACCAATCAACCAGAAAGTATATATAAGCGATATAAGAAAATACAATAACGAGCTGATAAAAATTTTTAAGCAATTTCTTTGAGACATTGAAAGATGAATACCGAGGCCAATTTGGTTTAAACATAATAAACTTGCGATGTGTTTAGTTTTTAAGGTTTAATATAAAACAGCTTTGCTAAATTTTAGGGAAAAACAACAACATGAAAAAGAAAACAAGCATATATGCGAAATATTATGATAATAAAGGACGTGTTTGCAACGTTGATGGATATAAATTTTGATAAGAGAATAATGCACGCTAATGATATGGGCACATTGTTTCAGAAATTCTGTTTTTTTCCTGCCTAACTGCCGTAACCTGCGTCATCTTGTTATTCCATTTTCAAAGGGGAATGCTTTGTAAAAAAACAACATTGTGTTTTCCTACGTAATGACCTTTAAACAAGTTTCGGTAATGCTAACGAAATAAATAAAAGAGCGTATTTCAAATAAAATTTAACCAACTAATACTATTACACAACTGTAACTATTACGAGTACATTCAGCCAATTATGAGTGCAAAAAATTTAATTTAATTTCTTTATACATATAAAATGTTTTCGATTCGAATTCAACGAGTACATTTTTTTGCATGATACCCAGATTTTATTTTATATAAATATCAATTACGGGTAATAAATTCCAAAAATAATTTTACTGGGAATTCTAAGATTAGCAAAAAGTGTACTTTTTCGTCGTAATGTGAACGGCCTAATCTAATCTATTTTTTAAACATTATTATTGGTTATCTGTATCAAAAATATACACCGCAAAGAGTGAAGCTGAAGACCTAAATTTTGAATTTAAAAAATTTGAAATAATTATAATGTACTTTATAGTTGTTACTTAAACTTAATTGTGCACGTATTCTCCTCAAATATCACTGCTCAGAAGGCACAAAAAATAAGTATCCCCTAATTTATGCAACACAAATGCAATATCTTACATTATAATCAGCAATTTTTATAAAATACAGGAGTCTTCCAATTATGCACTTTGAACTTAATAAGTTACGACACATCTGGTGTTCATTATAAGTTATTTAATCTAACAATCACTTGTGCAGAGTAATTAAAATGTTAATCAAGGCATTACCACTATCGAATACGTTTTCGTTATAGGTTATTATCGAACAGATAATGATCTTAAACATCTAATTTTTTTCTTAAGAAATAGAATGGAGTTGAATAAAATGGCAATAAAACATCAAATCAATCACAAATGTGGAAAATCTCTATTGCTAAGTAACGTGATTGCAAGAAATTAGCAAATACAACGAATGAATCTATAAAAAAATAAAATTCTCAATATTTCCTCGAAATTTATCCATTATAAACGTATATAAATTAAATTACATAACCTTCATATACTTAACCTTCCTAATAAAAACAGAGAAAATTATCATTCTCTTTCAATATCCTGAATTAACTTCGAATCTGGAAGCTGTTATATAGGATTTTTTTTGGTTATCTTAATCTAATCGCCGCAGCGAGGTTAAAAACTTTGACCTATGCATTAAAAATAATCCAAAATATCTTAAATATATAGGTTATCATAAAACAAGGATAAAACCTATGGACTAAGAAATATACAATTTTGTCGCAAAAACTTAACGCCATTTTTATGAACAAAAATGTTTTTAAAAATACAGCCAACCAAAAATTGAAATTAATTATCTTAAACAAACGAAAACAAGAAACGACAGCTTAAAATTAAAAAATAAATTCTCGGCGTCCGTCCCTAAAAACGAAATTGCATATACTGTCTTTTAAAAAAAGCTCGCAATTATGGAAAGAAAACATTCCAAAAAACTGGCCAAACTATATGTGTAAAAAAAAGTAAAACGAGTGTAAAAAAATAAGCCGAAGAGGACTTTTGGTCGCGGCGGAGCTTAGCGACGATGCGATAAAAGCATTTAACGAAAAAAAAAGAAAAAACTAGAGGTCGGGAAGAGTGGACACGGGAGGAGGACGAAAAATTAAAATAGCCTGACGTCACCGGTGTTGGTCCCGCAAATGAACGGCAATTGCCGGAGGGAGACATTTTCTCCTTTCCTTTCTTCCTCCTCCTCTCACCCTCTCTATGGCAGCCATCGACCTCCCTTCCTCCTCTTTCAACCGCCCTTAACAATCTCTCCATTTCATCTCTCCACTTTCCATCTCCTTCGGCCCCCACTCTCTCCTTCCCCTCCTCCCTTCCTCTCTCCCTCCCCTCCTCTCTCCCTCTCCTCCTCCCTCCCTTCCTCCCCTCCTTGCACTTTTTTTCCCTATAACCCTAATTGACCTTCCCCCTTCCTTCTCAAACTCCTTCAAATGTTCCGGTCCATTTTTTCGCAGAATCCCACCGAGGCGTATATTTTTTTCGAAGGAATATGGAGGAAGAAGGAATAGAGACGGAGGTTTTTATTGCTACGTAGCGCGTAATAACGGTTTAATAAACTATGAAACTGGAATACGAACGATTATTTGGAAAAGTACGCCGACGTCGCTTCGAGCATGTCCCTTTTATCCTGTATAGTTTCCGTTAAAATGATTTCGTGTCTTATTGAGAGAGAAAAGAACAATTATCTTAATTTTGGATATAACTTAGGAGCAAGTGTGCTACAGGGAATATTGAATTAATTTCATAAAATTTTGTCTAACGCGAACATGATATGACTGCTTCAATACAATACTAACAGACACATTTTAATATGTACACGATATTTTCTGGCGGTATAAATAGTCAACTGCAACGGCAGTTTTATTTCTATCCAGCAAATGAAGCATGTTAAATGTGGATAGCGGTAAATGAAAACACTTTATAAAAGCAATTTATAATGAAATGTTGATTTTTAATTACATGACTCATTTTATTTACTACATGCTTAAATAGAATTTAAATTGTGTTCCTTTATTTAAAAGATAAATAAAATAATAGATCTTTAATTATACAAAATTATTCTCTTCCTACATCCTGTATTATCTAATATAATTCATTTCTTGTTTCCATTTTTAATTGGCAATGATCAACTGTTTGGCAATAAACCGCATCTCTAATTGAGCGTATTATATGTTGAATGCATCATGTTAACATCCTTATACATAAAAAGTACTTGAACCTACAATTTCTGTTTTTTTATTTTAAATTATAAGTTTGAAACCTTCCTTAATAGACAGCTTCAAATTTACCATGAGATTTTTTAATGATGATTAATTTAAATTAATTTTTACTTTGTTTTTAAATGTCCCCTGGTCATTAATGAGTCCCTCTAGTTTCCTCAGTTCTATCAAAATTACTTCAATTAAATATTAAATAAATATCATATATCAACTCTATTTTTAACTTAGTATATTTATTGTAAAAAAGGTAATCTGTCAGAAAATATTGGAACCTTAATTACTGAGGAGACACCATTCCATCAATAGAACTACGAATCTCTTATTATACTTTTCTAAATCCATATTTCCTTACTCTTAATATACGCATAGACTTCAACGCCTTCCCTAACCCTTTCTATCCTTCTCTCCATTTTCCCATTTCTTAAGGGTATCCTTACTTTCCAATTCCGTACCCCTTTGCCGGTTTCTCTTGCTTCATGGAAAACTTCTCTTCAATTTCTCCCCTTTATTTGTAGGCCATTCTTATACTTCCTTCTCCTCCTCCTTTCAACCATTAATCCGATAAATCCATCATTCTCCTTTAACAAACCTTTCTTTTTCTCCCTCCCTACTTCCATTCCTACTGTTTTTCCTCCCTTATCCTCCTTTTTCTCCCTTTCTCTTTCCGCCGCACTTTATCAACCTACCTTCCACATGCATCCCCCATTTCCATCTAATACACAAACGCCCACCCGCTCCATCTCTTCCTCCACCATGTTCCCCCGCCCTTTACGCCCCCTCAACCCTCTTCCCAGGCACCCTTTTGCTCCTCCTTCCCCATTCTCTATCTCTCTCTCCCTCATACGCCTCCCTTAGCCTCAGGTACAACGTGTAGTTGGTGCTTTGGCCATATTGAGGCCGACCCTGCGGTCTCCGATGGTCAGGGGCAGTTTCCCGATACAGCGGTAGAGAGAGAGAGGGTGGAGGTGGGCGGGAAGGAGAGGGAAAGGGGGGGGAGGGAGAGAAGCCGTATATGTAGGTGTAGAGGAGAGGAAGGCGTGGGGTATGGTTTAAGCGTGGAGGCAGAGAATTGCCTTGTAGCGTGGGATTGTGAGAGAGTGAGAGAGAGGAGGGAGGTTGGAGCCAGTTAGAGAGATAAAAGAGTGGAAATAATGAGAGAAACAAGGAGGAAGAAAGAGATAGGAAGGTGTAGGGATAGAGAGGGATAGTAAGGGGAAAAGGTTAATAAATAGAGGAGAGATAAAAGATAGTGGAGTGAGAGGAATAGAGAGAAGAAGATGGAGATACACGGAAAGAGTAGGAAAAAAGAAGTGGGAATGAGGGATAGAGAGGAAGAAGAAAGGTGCAAACAGATGGAAAAAATGAATATATGGAAAAGGGAACAGAGAATGAAAGAGGCCGAGAGAGAGGGATAGACAGTGATAAGGTAGGATAGGAAGCGAGAAACGTGGAGAGATGAAGGGGAGAGTTGAGGGAGAGAGAAAAAATGAAAGAGAGAAGAAAAAGTTAATAGTGGAATTAAACTGGAAAGAAGTGAGTAGAAAGGAAAATAAGAGGCAGAAATCGAGAAAAAGGATAAGTGGGACGGTAATGGGAGAAAACGGAATAGGATGAAAGAGAGAGTTAGAGAGTTGAACAGGGATACTGAGCGGTAGACGTAAAAAATACATCCGTAATTGAGGATGAGGGGGGAAAAAGTTCCAGGGCAGGCGTGGAAAAGGAAGAATTTTAGTAGAATGTGAGGCCACTACAGTTCGTAATGAGGAGAGAAAGAGGCTTATGGCCAACAGGAGGAAGAAGGAGCATTGGCTGCAGGGCAAAAAAGAAAGAGGGATGTACCGAGAAAGGAACGAGAAATAGAGGGTGGAGAAGGAAAGGGAGGAAGACATGAGAAGGAAGGTGAGGAGGAGGAAAAGAGATTTGGAGAGGCGCAGCAGCCGCCCTGCGACAGTTTTACCTCAGCGTTTTAAGGTCAGCAGTGCTCCAAACTCTGAACAATGGCAAATTGGGTCCTAAAAAAGGGGCCAGAATCATACCATCTCCAACTGCACGCGGATCATTGCTCACCCTATCTCTCCCGACATTCGCAAAATAAAAATGCCCAATGATGGCTGAACTAATTCAACACATCAGTGGTCATTCCCCATGTATCCCTCTCTTGCTCACTCTCCATCTCCTTCCCTCTCTAACGCTACACCTCTCACTATCCTCCTCTCTCCCGCTCTTACACATCTTTCTCTTCCCCTTACTCTTTCCCTCTTTTCCTACGCTCCCTCCATCCTCATCGCTCTATACCCTTTCTTTCTCCTCGTTCTCTCCCTCTCTCTCCTGTATATACGAACTCTCCTACTGCACATACTCCTTTAATGTTGTAATATTATATTGCTATATATACACTATCCAGGATTTTCGCAGGTTTTTCACACATCCCTTCTCAGTGGGTGTTTTCCTGCGTAGTTTTTACTAGGAAGAACAAGCCTGTTTTTACCTAGGTTTTCCCCACCAACTCAAATCTGTCTTCAATTTTATATTTTTTTACTTTGTACGATTTATATACTGTTTATGTAATGTGTACGTATTGTAATATCTTATTTTATTTTTTCTTATATTTATTATATTGACGAAGGGTTTAAAGTGAAAATGTACCTTATGGTCTGAATTTCGCCTGAATAAAGACGTTTATCTATCTCCCTCATATCTTTCCCCACCCTTACTCACCAATGCTTCCTCTCGGTCTCTCTATTGCTCTCCCCACTCACTCTCTCCCTCTGCCCTTTTTCCTGCTCTCTCTCAATAATCCCCGCTCTCTCCTTTGTCTCTCTCTTCCTCCTCGCTCCTCCATGTCCATCTCCAAACCTTATCTCCCTCTCTTTAACCCCTCACTCTCTTCCTTCACTTCTCATCTAACTATCTCTCCTGTCTCTCCCTGCTCCTCTCTCTTAAATGTAAGAAGGGACTACATAGTCTCAATTTCGCCCTAATAAAGTCGTTTGTCTGTCTGTCTGTCTCCATCCTCTCGTCTCTTCCCTCTCTCCCACTCTTTCTCCTTACTCTCTCATTCTCGCTATACCACATATTCCACTCTCTCCCCTTTTTTATCTCCCACTCCTTTTTAATCTCTATCTCCTATCTCCCTCCCCCTTCCCATAGTTATTCCTCCTCAATCTCTCCCTACTCCTCGCTTTGTCCTCTCCCCACACTCTTTTCTTCCCCAACTTTATCTCCCTCTTTTCTCTTCTCTTTCTCACCTCTTTCTCTTATTCTCTCCCTATTCGCTCTTTACGGTCTCTTTCGCCCACTCAAGCTCATCCTCCCCACCTTTTCTCCTTTCTTTCTAGATATCCCTCCATCTCCTTTCCTCTCTCTCCTATCCCTTAATTTTCTTTCTCCCTCTTTCCTCTCTTCTTTCTTTCTCCCCTCATTCTCTTCCTCTCATTTTTATTGGAATACCCACGCCGCAATATTTTCAAAGGCCTTCGTGATTACCAATAAAAAGTGTTTTTGTCATATTATATTTCCCAGTAGAGAAAATGGGGGGATCTCCAAATGCCGATCTTCTTCTTTATTCTCGCTCTGTTTTCTAAACTATCGAGTTTGTTCGTTTCATATCTTTTCCAAATGCTTACCTTTCCCTGCGATAGACATCATCCGCGAGAAAATGAGTAGAGGGAACACCTGATCTAAAAAGGGAAAACACTTTAAAAAGTACGAGCGTGGTCGTGTTAATTTTTCGCAAATTTTTCCTCCGTCTTTTCTTTTGATTCTTTTATTTATCGATATTTCACATTTTCAAAAAATATACACATCCGCGAACGTTTTAGCCAGTTTTTTTATTATTTATTAATGGTCTGATTGGATAGCGCTCAAAACAGGAAAAGAGAGAAAGGGGGGGGGGGGAAAGAGAGGACTGAGTTAGGGAGAGAGAGAAAACGGGGGAAACGCTGAGCAAATTAAATAGGTAACGGATTTCTTTTTAATGGCCTATCAAAGCCGTAGTTGTGTAGAGAGAGGGAAAGGGAGGAAGAGAAGGGGAGGAAGAGAAGGGGAGGAAGAGAGGGGGAGGAAGAGAAGGGGAGGAAGAGAAGGGGGAGGAAGAGAAGGGGAGGAGAGAGAGAGAGAGAAAGCGAATGGATTGAGAGGGTGGGGGTCGCGTCCCTCTCAGCGTGGAGGTTTTGACTCCACGCGCAGAACGGTATCCCGCTATTTTTAAAACGCTTTTAAACCAACGACCTCCTGCCCGTAACGCTAGATTCTCTTTTTTTCCTATTTATTTTTCAGATCCCGTCCGTCTGTCCGCTTTATGGGCCATAATCCTCGCAGAAATGAAAGGATCGGAGCGGGACCCTTGTGCGGAATTAGAAGCGGTACCTAATTAAAAATGGATCGGAAATATAAAAAACAAGAAAACCTGACGGAATGCACCGTCCTTTTATTTCGAACGAGGAGGAAAGATAAATAAATGAGAAAAAAACATGCGCGATGCACCGTTCGATCCTATCTATTAATTAAAAGCGAACGGCATTGACTGGCATAATGAAAAAAGGTTAGAGCAAAGGGTGGTGGTTTTCGAAACGAAAAATAAACAAATAATCCGAATTGTCGAAAAATCCGTTCGGTGACACGCTTACCTCCCCCTTTTCTTCCTTCCTTTGATGATTTATCGAATCGGGCCAACTTGACAGCCGAGTTTAGTGCAACTTCCGATGCAACGTGACGCGAGATCCCGCCCGTTGCATGTTCGCCCGTCTCTCTCGCTTCCCTCTCTTTCGCCCTACATCTCATTACGAAAACATTTCTACGAGAAAAAAAATTCCGGTCGAGGATTGAACGCGGCGATAAATAAATGGCCCGGTTTTAAGCGCGGTCTGAGTTAAAGCAAAGTGGCGCTGAGATGGGGGAGGGCATCGTCCGGGTCGATAATGCAGCGACGGTCACTTTTATGTCGACGAGGCGGCGTGGTCATCGATGCTGAACGGGATATATCTCGCTTGAAAGAACCTAAATGGGTCGACGTACAACGCCATAATAATATTGTACGAATTAAATAAAACCGGCTATAAAGCGCATCACGGGCGTTAGTTTTTTTAATCCCTAAAACTTCGTATTTGATCTTCAAGCCTTACATTTACTAAGCTGTTTGAAGTTCAATATTAAACCGTTTAAAGCTGGTCCTTCATCTGTTTAGGACAAATATACAGGGTTTACAATTTTACCGTAGAAAGATCTTCAAAAGATACGAAATGCCTACTACACTGGGTTGTGTCTCAAATATACATTTTGATTCGCTCTATTTTTAATAGGTTTCATCAATAGATTTACTAACCCCATATTTTAAATTTAAACGTTATTTTAATTTAATTTTGACTGAATAGCTATTTTACGTAATTTAATATCAGAGTAAAATGTTACTGTAGCACTATAAAAAGAAAAATTTTAATTTCTATTCTTCTATTCTATCCTCTACCAAAAATGAAAAAAACAAACAAGCCATATGCTAGAAGCGATTATTTAATAAAAACGCTATATTGAACTTACCAAATAGTTGAACTGAACTTTTAAAAAGATAATTCCACCAATCGTATTCCCAGTTCTAGAAAACAGTACGAGCCCTATTATTCTTTTATCACTTAAGCATACGTTAAAGTCTGCAGTGTCGTATCCATTATGCAAACAAGAAAATTTATTCTAAATGTCTCGTTAATATGCATTACGCGACCTAGGTTGGAATAATTATTTCAAATGTATTCATACGGTCTGCTTTTTACATCTAAATTGCCTAGCAGTCAATTGTAAATTGGTTATTTTCTCCGCCAACGATTCTTTGCAAACGTTTATCACCTCCCATAGACAATACGTGTTAAATATAAAAATAAAAGTGATTTATAGGATGGATATCAAGGGTTATTTAATCCTTTAAGATTCAGCTTATCTGCGAATTCGAATTTCTAATCCGAAAAACATGGTTCTCTCATGTGCTTAAGGGATGTCTGGTATGCGTCTGAAGATTGGAAGATTTTTTTTATCCGTTCTGTTTATCAACAGACCAGGGGACGTGTCGGAATAAAGTAACCAATAAAAAGAAGCTGTCATGAGATAGAGCTTGAAAAGATTCGCTATGCCAAACAATCGAAGAATTTCCCTAGCATTAAAATATTTAGGTACTATGGTAGAATAAATAAAAATAAAGAACAGAATTAAAAGAAGATATCGGGAGATTAGAAAAAGATATTTATTATATTTGCCTTAGCTGTCGGGAAATCCATTAACGATTAGGGCTCTTATGCAGTATATCATTATATGTACACATACTTCCAGGATTCACTCACTACCGTCACAAAAACACCAATGATGTTGCAAAGTAGCAATGAATACACAAATATTTTCATTAAATTTCAGAAATTCTTCATGTGTATGTGCTTGCTAAGTCAGCATCAATAACAGACAAAACGGCGAAAAACTATGCTAAAATATCCATAGCACAATGAAAGTAACAATTGATTTATTTGAAAAACATAATTTTTCAACATTCTGGCGACCAGCAACGATAGATGTAATGGCTGCAGTAAGTATCATAATCAAGAACGTGAGTCGTTATATATATATATATATATATATATATATATATATATATATATATATATCCGTCTGTGAAGTGGGGGGCTGGGTGGGCAATCGCCCAGGACCCCGCGTCTATGAGTAGCTATAGTAGAAATTGTATTCGAGAATTTGTCTCGAGAAGAAGAGATAGGAAGGTGTTCGATTAATAAAAATTTACTTACGGTCAACAATTTCACAGGAGAGACTGAAAGGATTATCTATTTTGTCAACTGAACATGAAGAAGTTGATAAGATTGAAAAATCAATAATTATCGACAGATTTGCGCATATTAAAGGTAGAAAAATAAACATTTAAAATTGTAATGTACTGATTATTGTTCTTTTAATCTGTGCAAACCTTAATAATTAATGGTTTCAAAAATATATTTCACCTACTGTATTTTAGGAGAAAAACTATCATTAACTTCAAAATAATAACAAAATTGTAATCAAATGAAAAATTTGATTAGTATAAATAGGGGGCCCCGCGGCAACCCTCTCGCCCGGGGCACCGTGGGTCTTAGAGACGACTCTGTATATATATATATACATATAGGTCATGGCGACACTGAACATATTACGTTTCGATTTCCTTTACCATTAACTGAAGCACATCGCCTTTAACGGTATCAATGAAACCTTAATCCTCACTTCCTCGTATCATGCCAAATCTGAATATTAGTGACGTCCCGTATTGAAAGGTTTTTTATTTAATGTGTATAAGCTCATTTAGGTTTTATTGTTTTCAGTTGGTGAGTTATTTTTCAATTTTTAACAGTCATGCAAAAACCAAAAGGTTGAACTTGACTTAAATACAAGGTCAGGAAAAAATTCGATTTCAATTTTTTAAATACTAACTCCGAACATTTAAAATGAGCAAACATCTACAAACAGAATTTAACGTTCGCCTGCTCTAACGAATCCGTAAAATATATGTCAGCCTAAATCTAATGGAAATCTACTTAAGGTTTAAGAAATTGGTTATACAAAAAATTCATGAAAAAATAATCATACAACATTTTATCTAAAAATATAGCTTTGCAGAGGTTAGCATTAAAATCATTCATCACATAAGTAAAGTTCGTAAGAGGTCTACATAATTCAACATTTACAAACAAAATTTATATGTACGTCCGTAAATATTGAAGGACAGAGATTATGGAGAGAAGAATGGGAAGAGGAGAGTTGATAGAAGGAGAAAAGAGATCGAAATAGAGAGAGAGGTAGAGAGAAAGGAAGACAGAGAGAGAGGCAGGTAAAGAAGAGTAGGCAGGATGGGATGAAGTACGTGCAGGAAGGAAGGGAAAAAGCTAGGAAGAAGGAGAGGGGCAAGGCTGACGTGGAGTAACGTAGAGGTTGAAGGGAGGAACGGTAGTCATGGGGGGAGGAGGAGAGGGGGGAAGAAGGGTCCCCTCCCTCCCGAACGAAGACTAAGCTACCAACGTAACGACTCGAATGGCGTCCGTCGGCGATAAATTCTGCCACAAATGGAACTCGGGAAGCTTCCATACTCCTTCCTCTACCCCTCTTCTTTCCTACCCTACCCCCACTTCCTCCCCCTCTCGGCTCATCCCCCAACTGCTCCAAACCTCCTCCCATCCTCCCCCAACGAAAAAATTTCCTTCAACCTCCTCCACCTACGCAAAGAGAGGGAAAAAAAGACGCACGAAAACCTCATTGTTTCCTCTCTACGCCCTCTATATATATCTCCTCCCTCTCTCTCTCTCTCTCTCTCTCTCTTACCCCTTCCCTTCCCTCCCTCTCTCTCCTCTTCTTTCGTTCTCTCCGTGCGCATTCTCATTTTCGTCGCTCTTTTATTTTACTGCTCGTTATTCACCCTTCCTTTCCTTCCGGTCCGCTCGCGAGCGCTTTTGTGTCTGTGTGTATCTATAGGCTTCCCTTTTCCCCACCTCTCCATCACCATGGCTCCGCAACGCGTAGGAGGATAAGAGGGTTTGGGAGGGATGGAGTTAGGCGAGAGAGAGTAGGTCCTACGGTTACCCTTTTAAAAAGGGAGTTATATTATGGCGGCTATGATTCCTGTCTTCCTTCCTTCCTATATACCTATCTCCCTAGATAACCCTTTTCTTCGTTTGGGAAAAAAATTTCGCCCTACGGTAGAATAAGGGAGGGAAGGAAAGAGGAGAATTTTTTTTAGAAGAGAAAATAAAAACACCCGAAGACATTTTTTTAAATTGTATCCCTTTTTAAATTTTTGCCAGGGTTTATTTTCGGAGGATGGCATCCGGTTTCCTTTAAATAATAAAATTGCTTCTTCTCCGCTTTAGAGCGGAATGTTCTTTAGGGAAGAATAAGGGATTGACGAAACCGGAATCGCTCCGCGAAGAATAGGTAGTTCCGGCTAAGACCGTTAAAAAATTCATGTCTTAGAGTTCGGGATAGAGAAGAAAAAAGAGCGTTTCCGTGGATACCTTTCTAATTGTTCCAGTAAAGAATCAGTCGTTATTTTACATTATTAAATGAGATTGGTAAATAATTAATGGCCAATAGTAGCTGGTGAAAATCATCAAGCGTCAGTTTAATTCCTGCTGAACAGTGAGGTAATTTTGATTTGGTACGGATGCCTGCAGAGAATAAAATTCGACTCGATTGCACACAAATTGTAGTGTATGTTTAGCGGTATGCAATTAATGTGGGTAAAAATGGAATTTTATAATTTAGGTCATTGCAAATTATCCAAATTTGTGTAGCGAGAAAAATTCAACTGTGATAATTTTAATTATAATAATTCGACATAAGGTATAATTACAAGTGTTTCCGTTAATCATATTACAGATACATATGCACCACTTTGATTTGGAGAAATTATGCAATCAAACAAGTATCAAAGCTGCACATTTCTACCCCAATAAGACCAATTTCTCTTTTATCTCATAAATTAAGTTAGTTGCTAAGAACTTAATCGCTTAATGCAATATTACAGTCATGCATTGAAATTTCCTTTTGATGTATAATTAGAAAACAAAATTCCCAAATTAATGGACCCACCTAGAATAATGTCAAATTTATTTTTTATAGGGCTTAATATCGGATAGCTCTCTAGCTATAACAAAAATTATCTTATGATTAAAATTATGTATTTCCACTATTCTTCGTAATTAGAATAATTTAATCAAAAATGCCTATCTCTATTACTAAGAAATAAATCATACATTGAGTCACGGTGCTAATTACGTAAGCATTTATTCAAATTCCGATGACGTTTCAGTACTATAGACGAGTCTGGTTTTGTAGCGTTTTTAGTGACAAATGGAAGCATAGAAATTATAGAACTAATGACTTTTAATATTTATTTGATTTTGAGCCCTTTTTTAAATTGGTTGTTATCACTTCGTCCGTCCGTCCGTGGGCAAAATTTTGAATCAACGAGAAATTTTTCTGGATAGTTTTGGCTGGTGACTGACCTCAACCTTATTAATTTTAGGACCCGCCCGTCTGTCAGTATGCTCTTCAGCAAGATTTTTAAAAAATCCCTATGACCTATCTATACGGGCCTGTTACTATGGTAAAGTTCCGTTTAGTTTCCGTTATTGCAACAATAAATGCGAAGCGTAAACAAATAATTATTACGTTCGAAATGAGATAAAGATCATATTACAACTGCTTAATTACGGCGAGGTATATTCTAAATAACTTCTGATTTGTTTTGGGTTTTACGTAATGGAGGGAGAGAAAGTAGAAGATTCCAAAAATTTGCGTGAACATTAAATAATGCGCTTATGGATTCTGCTTCTGGAGTTATTTTTTAACCTGTTAAGTATGTCTAAATTCTGCAATCTTAAATTAATTAGCTTTCAGTATTTTCCATCGGATTTGTTCGATCTTCTGAATAAAAACGGCAAAAATATTAATTAGCAATTAATCGCACTAGGTCATAACGTAGAACTAGACAAAGAACTAACTAGTGATTAACAAAGTTCTGCTATCTACATTAAAAATTATACTACTAAAATATATACTAGATGCCTTTAGATGAGAAGTTCACTCGAGGAAAGAAAAGTGAATAATAGATAATCAATCAAAAAGACCATTTCAAGAATTAATTAACAGAATTAACAGAATTTCTCTTTACAAATCTTTCAGTTAATATATTATGCCGATACTCTTAAATAGTTCATTGATTTATATTATAAAATAATTTCACGTTATTCAGGCATGATACAAAGAGAGATAAATATTATTTTAAATTTTCTCGTGACATAAATAAAACGAGTTTAGCGAAACTTAATAGAATGAAGAAGGATTTTAATGCTTCTTTAAAAAAATTACGTCTTAGCATATATATATATATATATATATATATATATATATATATATATATATATATATATATATATATATAATATTTACTGCTAACGGCAACCCTGCTATCAATTAGTAAAATAATAAAAATAGCATTAAAGAAAACAGAAAAAACTACCATCCCTTGTGGGGATCGAACCCACGACCTTTGGATTAGAAGTCCAACGCGCTATCCTCTGCGCCAAAGGGACGACACTTTTGCTTGGCAATAATTGGAATGAATCACAACCGATAAAAAATCTTCGAGAAGGAATACTTAACCTCGAATGATTCTCCAAGAACTGACGAAACCTGCTATCGCTAAAGCACGTTGTGTACGCACGTGATCAATTGCGTTTGGCGAGAAAGTAGTGCTTCTAAAAATGAAAATTACGCGGAAATTGATTAATATATTTTATCAGATCATTCCAAATCATAGTATAGCCCGATATCTCACACTTACTCCATTCCACGTTATGAATCAGAAGTGTGAGATCTCGGGGACTGGGTCTTTCGGAAAGTACAAAACTTTATCTCGTCGCGGTTAACTCGGAATATATCTTTCGTCCCATTAAACGGGATTATGTGGGATACCCAGACGCCTTCTCGAGCCCTTCCTTTTCTTGGCACGCTACGCATTTCGCCAAGTTTCCCCCCTCCCTTACTCCATTCGGTCAAACATCTCCGCAAACGAGGAATCCCTCTGCGGCGTGAATTCGCTACGACAAAGACACGGAGCTGCGTTTAACATTCCACGGACCTTAATTGATTCGGTAATGCTATGAACTCGGAGATAATTCTGCTCCGAATTAGCTCTTATTAGGAAGTTTAGTAGGTCAATTTCATTATGGAACTGCGCGTGCCAAATACAGTGTAGAGGTAGAGAATAATGTCTAATCACTTGCTCCAAATGGGATATTAATTATATTAAAATCGTGAAATGTCTGTCCATCACGCCTTTTGCAGATGTATTCACATTGACACACATACACATATTTTTATTGGTTTAATGTTTACTTGGAAACGCAGTCTATAATTATGGTTCCCCAACATTCAGCTGGAAAAGAAACGTCTCAACTTCTGTCTTTTGGGCTTATTAAGCATACAATCATGTTGCAAGTCCAAGTTCGGCCTTGGTTAATATGGCAATGAGTGATTGTTATTGTCTCACTTATTTAATAGTTAAACTAGTATTTGAAAATGTTAACCTCACCTCTGCCCGTAAAAAATGTGCAGTACAACAAAATAAGGTGCTTCTGAAGAGTTTGAGGAAGTAGATATCTGAAAAAGGTCATTTTCTAACGTATTTTTCTTTGAAACATTTGTAGCGTGCACTTGATAGTAAAGCGGACGTAAATAATGACTCCGGGAAAATTTTGACACATTTAGATATTTTCAAGACACAAAAACCAGTCAATTTTAAGGCATGACGGCAAGTTCTTAAGGATGATGATTTAAATTGCGTCACATATACTAACTGATAGAAAAATTACCAGAATTAAAATTGCAACATCCAATTTTTCCGTCAAATACGGGTCGGAGAAAATTTAGTTCGATTCATTAGAATTACAAACACATGTGAGACTATTTATCCCCCATAATTAACTTTTATCCATTCCCATATGATATTTTATGGTACACATATACGACGTTACAGAAAAAAATTTGAATCAAAACAAAAGATTATAAAAATGTAAATCACTAATTAAAATTTGACTCGCAGAGTTTTGATTTTCATGGAAAGCTGCTAACATTGCGATTCGTTAGCAACAAATGCGGAACATATGCGGTAGTGTTTTATTATTCGTTTCCTCTTTGAAAAGCTGTATAAGACCCAACACTATGCGTCGGCCTCACGTCCCTTCAAGTGTTCAACTCGCACTGGAATCTGGCAAAGACATGGCTTTGCATGGCTAAAATTGGAGATTCCGCGGTCTGTGTGACCTTGAAAAGTACGCCGCAGGAAAATCCGCAAAAGAGGCGAGAACGTGACGCCACGAATAAGGAAACCATGTAACATCTTGTCGTTTCACAAAGCTCAACGAGATGGCGCGATACAGGACGTGAGGCATGAAATGTCAACACATTTGCTTGACGGTATAACCCATATTTTGATGTGAAAATATTTCCGAATCCTTCTAGATTATCAGTTGCACATTACCCTTTCCATAGAAAAGCAAAATCATTTAATTCCTCACCAAACTGGTGTAGTTTCACAGATATTCACTCTGAAAAAAGACAGGTATTTAACTCAATGGGCTGGTATCCTAATTTTGACTAATGTTCATATGTGTATCTATAAAATAGCTATTTACAATAAAGTTTTTCATCACTTTAGAAACAATCAAGCGTTAGTTATTTAGAACGTTTACATAGTAACTTAAAGGCGCATACTATATTTTATGCAACAATTGCATCTATTGGAGTCAAATAAACGATTAATTCGAGTCAGGGCATAATGCCACCTTGGCAATTCATTTTTGCATTATTTATTGTAGAATGAAAGTAAGAAAATGAATCGACTCATTTACCTCGATAAAGTTATGTTTTTTATCAAATAACGCAGAAGAATATATTGACAGAAATCTGCCAACTTTTAAATAATTTCTTATATCATGTTATACAAAATTTGTTCCCTGCGTAAATTTAAAGTCTTACGGCAATTAAATTTTATTTTATTATAATAAAATAAAATTTATTTGTCATAATTATTTAATTATTATGGCTAAATGTGTACGAAAGCATAGTGTGAAAATGCACAGAAAAACGGATTCCGTAAGAACAAATTTGCAGCGCTTACATTAATTAATAAAGCCTCCAAACTTTATTTAATGATTATTCCTTCTTAGGATAAGAACTCCAAATAATCTATAAACATTGGAATAGCAAACGGTGGAATATCAATTTTTTATGAACTCTCGAAGAAACCATCGCCATACTTGCAAAAAAACCAAAATCCTCCTAAAATATTTTGTTCGTATCTTTTGTTGGGGATAAATGCGGCACTTTCGAGGATAATCGTAAACCAGATGAAATATGCCGGTGCCATAATTATAACGGACGTTGATATATACATATGACCTCATGTATCTCATTTTTAAAATTGTTCCTGGTCGCCAATATGTGGACTGATTAATTGTCACTGACAGAGCAATAACTAAAATTAAACTTCCACCAAACCAGAAAATTTTTCGATTGGTTATTTATTGATGTGCACAGTCACGTGAGTATTAAGTATAAATATTAATGAATATATTAGGTTAATAATAGGTTTAAAAATTATGAAAACAGATGGTTTGGGAAGATTGGTGACAAATCATATGATGCTCATAAAAGCACATTAATTTAAATATTACCGAAAACTTCCTGAAGCAGTGCAGCGCTAACAATTCATCTTATTTTCACATACATAAAGACAAGATTATTTCACAAAGTACTACAAGTATTAGAGTAAATAACAAAGAATTACAAAGTTTAAGCGGCTTTGAATTGTTATTGTTATCATTATTTGTATCTAATAAAATTACGATCATGCAAACAAAATTAAGACTAAAGGCTGTTCTATAAAATAAATCGGTACATTTTAACTTGTTTCATGGATTGTGTGTTTTACTCCTGTGCATCAGGTTTATTACAGAGAAAAATTTCATGGAACATTTTATAATTATTTCGACGAATAAAATATATTCATCCGCAATCTTTTTTCTCTCTCTCACTCTCCCACGAAATTCATACCACTTTTGAGAAACCTTTTTTCGCCTTCCAAGACATAAGCACTCTAAATAGAGGAAGTTCATCGCCATAAAAAGCAGAGAAAAAGCAGTCGAGAGAGATATTGAACGACGCCACCACGCCAGGAACATCTTCACAGTAGATACATCAGTTTTCCAAAAAGCATTCCATTCTCTTTTTCATCGACATCAGAAACCAAGAACGAGTATGTAATGGCGAAAAGCGCCAGCCAAGAAGAGAGAGATTGCGTGAGAAACGGGAAAGACAAAGAGAGCGAGGGAAACATGAGAAGAAGGAAAACACAGCAGGAAGAAAAGAGCTATTTTATTTCGTCCAAATTCTCTTGGCTTATTATCCGCGTCGAAAGTTTTATTTCATTTTGACGACGCTGCTGCCATCTAGTTGCCGCTTGGAAGAGTGTTAGTGTTTTGTCCGGGAGCAGAAGACTCAAGTACACAATGAGGCTTGGAGAGGTTGAGAAAAGGGATGATGTGTATGATGTGTGTGGTGGAAGACAGAGTGGTACTTGGAAGCCATTCGAACAAGAGACCGTCAAAGCTTGGGCGGAGGAAAAGAAGTGTCCGTTTGTATTTTGGCAAAAATTCACTCACAAAAGCAAATGAACAGGAAGAAATAAATAACAGAGAAAGTTAGATACGCTCTAAGGCAGTGGTTCCCAATCTATTGGGTAATTACCCACCGAGAGGTAATTAGGCTTATTTCAGAAGGTAATGAGCTGGTTCCTTTTTTTTAAATTGACATTATCCCACTATCCAGGCGCGGATTGTGGAATATTAGCATATTTTATTATTATTATTATTATGTGAAAAACGGATCATACATTCATTCTCAAATTGGACTATTCCGCAGATTTTTTGATTAAATCAATGAGCTAAACTTCTCAATAGAAAGAAATTTGGGGAATATTATCATAGTTGAAGACATGGTTACCACCTCCCTTGGCAAGCTCCAGCTTTACAAAATAGGGTTGAAGCTGGTGATATATCCTTTTTCTTAGAATTGTCAACACAGCTTGAAATAACCAAAGAGAAATATTCATTTGCATATAACGGGGCTGGCGAACCTATTGCACGCGTGCCAATGGTGGCACGCAGAACGATTTTGGTTGGCACGCCACAAAATGAAATGTGCCAATCGCTAATACAGCGACATGGCAAAAGTGATCTAATTAATGTACGTATTGAAACGATGCGAAAGAGAGGCTTCCTTTACAAGAGGTACGATCAGTTATATTATGATTTTCTTCTAATATAATGCATTGTTGAAGAAATATTTTTAAAACCAAATTTTTTAGCTGCCACAACTACACCACCTATCGGCGACTATTTTAAACACTTTGCGCTCCTTTTTGTTTTATTAGTTGTTGGAGCTTCGGGTTTTCAAGTGAATTTAGGTTATTTTTACTTTTGTGAATAGCAGTTTATATCACTTAAAATTTTTATCCTTGAATAATGGCGGAATCGATGAATAAAAAAGAAAATTTTCTGGTCAAGGAAGCGAAAGGATTTTTAAGGATTGGTGGAACGAAAGGTATGGTGCAATTGAAAGGAACGATAAAGAATTGTGTGTTTTGTGCGGTGACGCCGAAATTACCTATATGCAGACGCGTGTGAAAATCTAATATCTTTAGAGTTTGAAAAGAAAACATCTTGGCCCTAGAATGAATCGTCCCAAAGGTGCCATCGGCCCACAGGGATGATGCTCTGTGTTCCGGCAGCACAATCTGCCCCTGGAATCAGCACAGAATTTAGTATCTGACATTTTTATTATATCGTTAACACCCGATAAGTATTTAACTGGAATTTGAAAAACGGAGGTTGATGCCTCGGATCAGTCCGTTCATGTCATACATCTTCTTCATCACTTCATTCACGTCCTTTATTAAATCGTTTTCGCGTATAACAATTTTTCATGAGATACCTAATGTTTTTAGAGAGTAAAACCTCCGCTAATGGACCTCATTTTTTGTCATTAATATTATTTGTAAAGTCTATATGATGTGGGATTCGCTCTAATAATTCGATAAAAAGCTATATTTCGTACTTGGTTTTCAATATGTCATTTGAATCAAATAATATACATTTATTCCAGTGTGGGAAAAGACATACTATATGCTACATTTTAAGAATAGTCCCAGATAACATTTTTACTTTCTCCATATACGAAGTATAGAGAAAGTGTTTTCATGAAAAAAATCGAATTCGAGATTTCAACGGAAATACATGTTTTAAGGTCCGCTGAACACGTTTTGAGTATTTGCACGATGATGTCTGTATGTCTGTCAGTCTGTCTGTCTGTATGTGATAGATTTTTGTGGGCGCTCTAACTCTAACACTATTAATCAGGTCAATGTAAAATTTTATATTTAACATTTTTATAAATATTAGAAGATCTAATTAGTTTTTGGTAAAAATCGGTCGACCGGAAGTGGGTGTTTACTCTTGTCAATTATCCGTTATTTTGAAATATTTGCTTTAATATTTGATAAATGTAAAAATGTATTGGAATAAAAGTTGTAGGAAAGTTTATATTCTACAACCATTGTTTGATACATTTTCCATGTAATGCATTGTTTAAGAGATATCTAATATTTTTAGCTGCGACCACCACGCCACCTACCGAAGACTATAGTTAACAATTGACGCTTAGTTACGTCTTAGACACTCCTTTTTCTTTTCTTAATTGTCAACCGGAAGTAAATATTGACAACGATCCCAGAGCTAACAACATGTAATTTGCCATATGAATATGGAGAAAGTCATGTGTTGCCCACATCAGTTTATTTATGATACTGGCACGCGAAGAGGCAAATTTTCGCTTATTAAGTTAATTTTGGCACGCGAGCTAGATAAGGTTCGCCAGCCTTGGCATACAATATCAGTCGACACTTACTATCCATTAAAGAATCCATCAGAAGATACCTTTCTGAATGCATGGATTGTGAAACCTTTTCAAGTGGAGAAAAGGGTCGCCAAAGACGAGTATATCACGGCGAAAGTATGTTTCCTCAGTCTGCGAGAAGATGACACATTGAAAGTACATTTTCAGGATTCTAATCTGACAACCTTTTGTTGAAAAGCTGTTGGTGAATACCTGTTTCTCTCAGATAGAGCTACCATAGTTCTCATTCCATTTGCCACAACGTATTACTGCGAGGCTGAATTTTCTACAACGATCAATATTAAAACCAGATCAAGGAAGAGATTGGATCTTAGTCATGATTTGCGATGTGAAGTTGCCGTGACAAAGTCTTGTGCCTCTAAGCTAGTCAAGTAGAAGCATTATTAAACATAACACTGATAATTCCATCTCCAAAATGTAACTTTTCATGTGCTTAATTATCTGAATATGACATCTCTTTATATAATAAGCTGTTTGTCCGTCACGCTCGACTGTGGCGCCCCTCTTAAAAAGGTTTTATAAAAGAGGGGGAGAAACGAGAACTATTTACGACTGACTGTAATGATATTTTAACAAACTTTCCGAGTAAGTGGAAAATTTAAACTTGGCAGGAATGTTTGATTCTTATAGTAAATGCCGTTTATAAAGAAAAAACAGATTCGGCTCCAGTGAATAATTTCTATTTCCCATAAGATAAAACGTTAAAATCGATGTTTCGACTTACGGGTTTTTACTCTTTCGCTAATTAAAACTATAAATAATTAACCTACGATCTTTTAACCTGTACTGTTTTAAGTACAAATAAATATCTTTTCTTGTTCTTATCAACTCATTTTGCCTATGGTACAAAATCGCTCAAGCTTTACGTTTAAACCATTTTTTGAAAGAGTTAAAGCTTTTTAAGGATATGTTGCTTTGCCAACCGTGTCATTTTTAAGCCTCGAGGTTGTATTGACACCTTAATCCTTATACTATATGCTTAAGGAATGCATGCTTTGAATTCTTTAATGCGAGAGAGAGGAAGAAAGAGAAAGAGAGAGAGAGATGGAGTGAGAGACAAAATAAAATTTTCCAGAAATTAAAAATAATTTTGAGCGTATAAGAATTGCATAGCGTAATGTATTTCTTTGTCATACAATTTCTATTCACCCAAAACTATTTTTACTCTCTGTAACACACAATTATGTAAATTTAATATTTATTGTTTACTTTTTAGTGCATATAAAAGTTGGTTTCATTAATGTATTATTTCAATTTCAATTCACGCATACCAGTCATATTTAACAAGCGAGTACACCAGTATATACATAATATAATAAAGATTATTCAACTTCGTTCAGAATATTAAATTATGGGAATTATTAAATTTAATAAAATTAGATTATTTATGGTTTTCCTTTTTTCATATTTGCCTTTTATAAGGGGCGAGGAGTAATTCCGGTATTATTGGTTATCTCAACAGGTAGCAATGCCAAATAGATTGGGAACCACTTCTCTAAGGGAAGTAGCCCAAAACATCCCACTTTTGAAAAATTGTTTCCAAAACATCCCACTTTTCATAGCTCAAAACATCTCACACTACTACGAAGATCCCTCAACAGATATAGACCAAAACATCTCACTTTTAAAGGTGGCTGAAAGGGGGAGGATTTGGGGGTAAAGGGTTAAGGAGTATTGGGCAGACCTGAGTTTGAGTGATAGGCTCTCTGACAAATACGATATTTATTTATATTTGGTTAATTTAATAAAAAATATTACTCGGCCAATATCATGTGGTAAATTTATAATAAAACTTTCACGCTGTATGGTAAACTGAATAAATGATTGATAATAATCGATTATGTAAGAATATAATCATGAGATGCAATCATCATCTTGAGAATATTTTACAACTCAAAGGGTTGAGTAATTGCTTTTGATTATAAGTAAATACTTTCTGATACTGAATGCCAAACAGACACTTCTACCATAGCTATTGACATTCATATGATAATTAATTCCAGAATTTAAGAAAATTTGAATGTAAATTGTTTAATTTTCCGCTTGAAAGGTCTCGTATATAAACTTAAACAGTTAGAGCATTTCTAACTCATAACAATAAAAAACTTGCCTATACAGAAGTAAATTATTGCTTTTACAAAGCAGGTAATAATTCCTGACTGAAATTTGTGTATAAAAACTCAAATATGTCGAAATATATTCAGAATCAGAACAAATGGACAAATTAATTTTATCTTTTTTGAATACCTTTGTCAAGTTATTATCTCTGGTCTTAATTACAAAAAGGTAGTGTAATTGAAGCATTCCAGCATTGCATATTAAAAATGATATAATTTCTCGGGCAAATTGTGAGGTTTAATAGATTACGTCCAATATGGTCCAATTAGAAGCCTCAATAAATTAAAATAAACATCTCTGAGGCATATAAGTTACGGCAATATCTACATGGAAGAAAATCTACATGAGTGATCATTTTTTCATTTAAACTCGAAGGATATTTACCTTTAATTACGATAATTGAACTTTACAATTTTAGAAATTGCTCCGTATGTGCATAAAGGACACAATATTCATTAATACATTTTAATTGCATCTACAGGCTGTGTCACAGAATGAAAGAGTCTGGCAACGACAACCAAAAAATCCATATCAATTTTATCCAGATTGGCAGTTATTAAATGGATATGAAATGAATTGTAGCGGTTACCAATTGACGTAATAAAAGCTCCATTTGAATAACAAGCTCCACGTGCCGCGCGTGCATTGCATCGTTCATTTAATATATCTAAATAACTCATATCCAAGAGATCAAACTGACAAAGTTTTGTCCGATACCATTTTCTCGTAGATTACGTCCTACAAATAAAAAACACACGCGCCGCGAAAGGCATTTGACGGTTTAATTCAAAACGGTCGCGGGAAAGAATCTTTTACGGTGCAAGGGCGCAATAACACATTACGACGCGAAAATCCAACCCGTTTAGAAAAATATTTAAGAAGAGAGTGCCTCGAAAAAAATAAACAAAACATCAACTTCTACAAAGTCCTGAGAAATAAGTTAATCCTCGAAGAAATGTTCGGAGGAGATCATTCCAAGATGAAAGACACGAAGTCTTAAGAGGGTTGATTCTTTCGGAAACCTTAAAAAAAAGATCATAATAAAAACAAGGCATTATCGGGAGGCGGGTGGAAAGAATGGCAACGGAGATAGAGCAGGAAATGAGTTGAAGAGTTGCCTGGAACGAGTTGGAGAAAAAGTAGATTTTGCGAGAATAGACAGAAGCAAAGCAGAGTAGGATGAAAATAAATTGTTGGAATGAGAGTGAGAGAAAGTAGTTCCAATAAGAAGCAAAATATAGGAATAAGGACTGTGTTGCGAGCGATAGAAAAGAAAGAAAGACGGATTAAGAAGGATGAAAAAAACAGTAAAGAAAACGTCAAGAACTGGCTATAATAAATAAAACGGACAACAGAGATAGAAAAAAACACCGCAGATGAAGATGGGATTTCGAAAGAAATTCATTGAAAAGAAACAAAAGAATGAGCTAAAGAAGAATGAGAGAATGGTAGGAAAGGGTAAAATACGAATGAGAAATAAACGCAAGAAGAGAGTGACAGAAAACGAGTAACAAAACGAAACGAAACACAATAAAAAGGTAAATGGAAGAAAGTGAGGTAATAACGTTGAAGAGACAGGTAATAATTGGAAGGTAAGGTAAAATAAGCTAAAGAACAAAGAATAGGCAATGGAAACAAACAACTCCGAAAAGGGATAGGAGAGAAAAAACAGGAACAAAACGATAATAAAGAAAAGGAGGTCGAGAGAGCAGATGAAAAGAGGGTAAGGGAATAAGGAAGAGAGGGAAACACGGAGAGAGAGAGAGAGAGAGTGAGATGGAAGGGTTTTTAGTTTACCAGAGAGGGTGCAAAACAAGATAACGAAGGCAAGTGTCCCGAGAACTGCTTGGGATGAGGCTGAGGTAACGAGCAGACAAGACAGAAGGGGAGAATGAAATCGAGGGAAGGGAGGAGTTAAGAGGATGAAGCGAGGGGGAGGGAGAGTTGAGACCCTGAAGAGCTGAAGGGATGGATAAGGGTGGAGAGGAGAGAGGAGTTGGTCGGGAAGATCTGAGACAAATGGAGATGAGAAAAGGAGTAGGACGTCGGTGCGAGATAGTACACAGCATTAAAAAAAAGGATTCCATCGATAGTTAAGAGTGTGACATAGAAAATAGGTCTGAATCACCTGTAAAAATATATTTTGGAAATAAAATATTGAACGGAAAAGTTAAAGAGGCGGTAGTCAACTTTAAATAAACATTTCAGTAGAATAATCCGAAAAATGGCACTGGCGTAGTTTTAAGATTTTTAAAATATCGCAGTATTCGCGAGGAAAAAAGTCTGATGGGGCCACCAAATGACTTTCTCCATACCTGTAATATTTCTAAAAATTCAAAATAGGTTAACTGATAATTAATATTTTAAGGAACAGCGAGAAAAATTCAAAGATCTTACAAAGAACAGAAATAAACTCATACCGTAGCCTTCTGATACTGGATATAGCCAGGAAGCCCCAACAACTAAGAGAATAAAAAGGAGCGTTACTATGACGCAACTCAGAGTAAAATGTTTACAATAGTCGCCGATAGGTTATGTGGTTGTTGTAGCTAAAAAATAAGTTTTTAAGATATCTCTTAAACAATGCATTATAGGGGTAAATATTTCATACAAAGGTTATAGAAATTTAACTACCTACAACTTTTATTCCAGTATATTTTTACATTAGTCAAATATTAAAGCAAATACTTCAAACAAACAGATAAGTGACAGGAGTAAACACCCACTGCCGGTTGACCGATATTATCTGAGTTGTAGGGATATTTCAAAAGAGAAAACTACTCAGATGAACGGCCCCTACAGTTTTATTTCATTAAAAATGCACACTAACCGGACTTTATTTCGGATTTGATACATAAGTTTAAGTCATAAATGTCGTAATCGTCCATGTGAGCTCGCGTACTGCTGCTTATTGTAATATTTTAAAGACTGAAATAATTTCATTTATCTCCAAACTTCCGTACACGTTCCGTCCCTCAGGATTAGTCCACGTTTGCTGCTCAGGAATCACCCATACGTACATGTTCACTCACATATAACTGTATATAGTGTTGAAAATGGCACTTGTAATTTTAGTAAATTGCTCTAAAATTTTAATCGTGTTTTAATAGAATATTCTCGAGCATTTTAATCGCTATACTGCCCTACTGATTAATATTATGCGTGATTTGAACAGGTACTTCACAAAAATCTGACAAAGAAGTAGAATTCTATATATACTGCGAAAATATCTCAAAATTATCAATGAAAATTCTGCGATCAATATTTGATCTCCTTCTCTGATAATGGGCAAAAACATTTTACCAATTAAAATGGATCTTCTTTATTTCGTAGAAATTTAGATTCATTATTGAGCTCAATCCTTTATTTACTTCATGTATCGTTATAAAAAGAATAAAATACGAATTTGCGTTATCCAAATTCAAGTGAAGAAACAATAAAAACTATTGGAACAATTTTTGAAACGAGAAAAAAGTCTGCTATGACCGGGAATTGAACCCGGGTCTTCCACTTGCCGGGCGGATAATAAAAACTATAAAAAATGAAACGTTTCAGCGTAAGGATGAAAAACCATTTGCTTCAACGTACCCTGAAGTCGGAGAAAGCCGATTGTTGCGTCCAGAAATGCCATTTGGAGTTTTAATAATTAATACAATAACCTTTAGGAAAAGCGATAGTGGAACTAAAGAGAGGGATGCCACCGGCAGCTATGGAATACCGGCTGAGGTATTTAAAGTCATTGGATCAGAAGGACTAAAACCGATCATTTCTTTTTTCCATAGTTGAAATATATCAGGGATTTAAAAGAATGATCTCAAAGTTTTATTGTATTTACATCGATATATCGGTTCATTTTGTGAGTCTCGAATGAATGAATGGGTTTGAATGTAAAGAGTTTGTGGGCAAGTGATTGTAAGTAAACCTTGTCAGAGGGAAGGAGAAGAACATGAAGGTCTCGAAAGGAAAGAGTTAGGGGCTAGAATTGGAAAAGAAAGTATGGGAGAGTGTTTTAGATGATAAGGAAAAGGAATAAGGAGTGATAAAGCAAAAGATGTTGGCGGGAATAAAACTAGAAATATGGATTTGAGTTTGGAAATAATAAATGGCAAGTGAAAAGAGGAGAATGGTATAAATGCAGACATAGGCACAAATTAATGGAAGAAGGGATTATGAGTTTGGATGGATATTTAATGATGAAAAAGAAGATACTGTAAAAAGGAAGATCTCGAGTATATTCAGCAAGAGATGGAAAATAAATGGTCACAAAATACAAAGAGAATATATGCAGCTATAACTTTTAAAAAGACAAGCATACATTTCAGGAAAGAATTGGTTTTCTATTTATGTGTTCATTTTCGATGTTTTTAAACATCAAAACATTTTTTTTAATTTGCACATGTAAAATTAGCATTTTACACACACACACACGACACACAAACACACTCTATATATACATATATGCACATATTCACACGTATTTTTTTAAGTTTTGCAAAAAACATGCGTCAGAAGAATGAAAAATAGAGGGCAAAAGGGGGAATGACATGAGGTGGAAGGAAAGAGGATAGGCAGGAGTTCCGTACATGAAGGAAAGAAAGAAGAAAAGGATTGAAAGAGTGAGTGGGAGAACGTGAGAGTGAGGGAAGGGCTAGAAAAGAGGAATGGACGGGCGGATGGAAACCGCTTCCTAACGTGACAAGAGTGTCTTCGGCTCGGTGCTTTGCAGAGAAAGTAAATGATGAAAGGAGAAAGGAGGGGTGGAAGAGTGGCACCGTGATTAAGAAGATAAATGGTGAAAAAAGAGAAAAAATCTTCCAAAACGTGAGAGTGTTTCAAGAAAGAAAGAAGAAAAGTAGAGTACGAAGTAGAGAGAAAATTGAAATGGGAACAGGCCACCTAGATAAAGTCATTATTTAGATAATCATACTCACAATAAGTACTCGTCATTAAAAATGGTCGATACAATCGATGTTGCAAGGCAATACTTTATGGAATTCCATTATAAATTTATTTATATAAAATAGTTATTCTAACTAAAATGCCTAAGGATGGCAATAAATATTTAAAATCGGTTGTCTCAATTACTGTTGTAGAAATCGTAAAAGTTTTCTTTAGTTATAATAATTTTGTATCAAAAATAAATTACAATTTTACGATAAATATGATTTCTAATGCAATGAAACCAAAAACAAGAGCCATAACACAGTTAAAAAATTGCCGTCCTTAATGGCAGTTGACCATTACTAAATTATATATTTGAAAGCAGCCATAATAGATGACTCATGATACAGCCTTTTAATTGATGAATCAAAAAATAAATATAAATTACGTTTTAGATTTCTGGAAATTGAACATAATACCTTAGAAGGCTAGGAAGACAGAATATAAACAAAGATTTTATTCTAAAATTAATGCCAAAATGACACACCTACGGTGACTAACGCAGGAGAGGATACGTATTATAAATTAATATACCAAGAATTAAAATTATGCGCATTTGTGTTATGAAATAGCCAACAATAAAAATTTTAAAACGGAAAATACAAAACTAGCCACAAACATAGCGAGTGGGAGAATATCTAGCCACAAATAGACTGAATAAAGTAAAACGTTTCAATAAATACGAACGAATTTGATCAAAAATTTCCAAGTACGGCTTATAATTTCAAAAAATATATAAAGAGTCACACTGTTAACTCAGTAAGGAGATTTCCAGAGCAAGAAAGGAGACCCAATAATTAAGCTCCCGTTAAAACACGATTTACAGAGGAGAGGAAAAAGTGAAAGGCGCCTAAGGAGTTGCTGGAAATAGACGGTGATAGAGGAGAAAGAACAAGACGAAGGGAAGGAAGGGGAGGAAAAGAAAGGATATAAAGTGAAAGAAAGAGAAAGTGAATTGCGGAAGAATATGGGGTGGATGACTGAGTGACGGATGGAAAAAGGGGAAGGGGAAAGAGGATGGGGTGATGGCGGGGTGAGAACGATGGCGGGAGAGGGCGGGGAGAGGGCGAGGAGGAGGCGAGGAGAGAGCGGGGAGAAAGTGAAGAGAAGGTAGAAGGAGAGAGTATGAAAAAGGGGTAGGGGAGTGAGCATAATGGGGAGTGGCAGCAAATATTCTCAAAATAAGAGCGAGAGACGCTTTAGCATAAATCGCAGTCATTGAATACAAATGTTGTCATGAGATTGGAATGAGCGTGGAGCGGAGGAGGGGAAGGAGGAGATTGAGGAGCGGGAGGTATCGCAATGTCGTGCGATACACCTCGCGTGATCAAGTAGATGGAGTGGGCGTCGGATTTGGCGAGGATGAAAATAAGACTGAGATAGGAGAAAGGGCAGAGAGTTTGGAGAAGTTTGACAAAAAGAGATGAGCCGACTATGAGTTGAGAGGATGATGCTGCAAGAGTGAGGATAGTAGCGATAGGAAGACAGAGAAAGGTAGGGGCAAAAGAGGAGGAAGAAGGTATAGAGAGCAAAGAGGATGCAAAGAGCAGAAAAAAGAAAGGAGACGGCCAGGGGAAAAAGGGTTGGAAGGAAAAGATGGAGAAAAGAGAGATGGAAGAAAGAGATAGATGAGAGAGAGATGAAGAAAGAAATAGATGAGAGAGATATGAAGAAAGAGTCATTAGGAGGGAGAGGGTGAGAGAGAGAAAGGTGACATAGAGGAAGGGGAAGAGATGGAGAAGCGTGGAGAGAGGGCGGAGGGAGAGGCGTAGAAAAGGAGAGAGAGTGGAGAAAGAGAAGGAAGAAAGAGAGAGAGAGGTAGGGAAGAGAGAGTAATGAGAGGGATATGTAGGAAAGGGGCAGGGAGGAGGGAGAGAGAGGGAGAATGACGGACAAGGTAAGGAGGAATGGGAAAGAGATAGAGGAGGAGGGAGAGATGAAGGAGCGTGGAGAGAGGGTGGAGGGAGAGGAAGTTGAGGGAAGGCGTAGAAGAGGAGAAAGGAGAGAGGGAGAGAGAGGAGAGAAAGAGAAGGGAGAGAGAGGGAGGGAAGAGAGAGGAATAAGGGGGAGAGGGAGGAAAGAGGCAGGGAGGAGAGAGAGGGAAGGAAGAGGAGAGGGAAGAGGGAGGGAGAGAAAAGAACAGGGGAGGAGGGAGGGGGAGAATAGAGAAAGATATAATGGAGAGTGGAAGGAGGGAGGAAGGAGTGGGTAGGAGAGAGAAAGGAAGGAGGGGTGGTGGAAGAAGGGATAGGGAATGGAGGGAAAAGGGGGAAGAAGAAGGGAGGGGAAAGTGTAATGGAAGGAGAGAGGGCTCGTTGAGGAAGATGTGGAGAAGGGAGCGGAGGCTAAGGAGTGAGGGAGGGAGTAAGAGATTGGTGGAATGAGAAAGACCGGTGGAGGGAGATTAGCTTCGGAGTTTAAAGAACTGTAGACGAGGACCGGAAGATGAGTCTTCAAGGCGAGTAGAGACTACATTAGAGAGAATGAGGGGACGAGAAAGAAAATATACAGATGAGAGTGAAAGGAGAGGGGAATAGAATGACATTAAGAGAGGCAGAAAGTGAGAGAAACGACCACGGGTCGTTAGTTCAGAACAAATGACTAGGGATGAGTCTTAATGTCGGAATGAGAGATAGAGTATGACAATCAAGGGTCGTAATAAGTGAAAATATGAACGAATACGGAATAATTAGAACAAGTCTTGTTAAACTCTTCTACTTAACGTGTCTATTGTGATATACATTCTGCATATGTTTGACGCAAAGGAATAAAACACTTACTTTCTTTATCTTCCCACTATGAAAAGGGATATTTCTGGAGATAATATAAAACGTTTTCTTTATAACTGCCCTAACTTATGGTTGTATTACCAGACAATTCTATTGCAATTATCTTTTTACAAAAATACGGTGATGAAATCCAGATTCATAAATTTTTGCCAACGATAATCACCATGAAAATGTTACTCTTTCCTAAGTGCGTGAATTCTAATATACGTCCATTTCAATCAAGGTTTTTTCCTCAGTACAATTTAAAATATTGATTATATCTCTTATTTTTTAAATTTACAGCTCAAATAAACACGAAAACTTTGTAAAATAACGAATGAAACAATTTTTGAAAAAGAGGTCTAATTTCAAAATTAACTAATTTTAATTGTGAGATAAATAAAATCTGCAACAACATATTAGGCTTTTAGTAGATTATTATTTCATCGCAAAAACCGTGTAAACGAAGAAATTTAGCTATAAATTTTCCAAAGCTGAAATTATCTAACGAAATCGATGTATATATTGTATTTTATATGGCTAAATATGTCAGGTATGTGATAATTTGAAATGTAAGCAAAAACAACCTAACATAACTTATCATTTTAATTTCAAGACTGTAAGTTAAAATTTTATTATTTCACAGATAATCAGCTTGACATGTTTCGCTTCAAATATGATAATAGCCCGTAGTAGAATGAGACAAAAGAAACGGAATGAGTCACTCTCAATAAAAACTTGCGAAATAATTGCGCAGAGAAGGAATCGGGCGCAGAAAAGCAGAGCGGAAAAACTCGCTGAAAATGTCTTCGGGTAGGAAAGATGGTAAGGAAAGAGGAAGAATATCAAGGGAAATAAAAAGAGGGGAGAGAGAGGTAGGAAAAAGAGGAGGTAATGGAGGGGAGAGAGGATGTGGAGGAGGAGAGAGAGGTTTGGGGATGAGAATGAAGAGGTGGGAAGGGGAAAAGGAGGAGGTGGGATAAGGGATAAACAGGAGGTGGGGGAGAGGAGAAAGAGGAGGTAGGGGAGATCTCGCCGAATAGACCAAGTTTTCCCTGAGACAATTGCCAAGGAAGACTGGGTGTGGGGAAGAGATTATTTTAAACGATGTAATCAGCGGATGAGAGGGCGACAGAGGGAGAAGAGGCTGGAGGAGGAAGGGTGAAGAGAGAAGGGTGTTGTGGAGGGTGCTATTAATAAAAAGAAGGCGATTTCGAAGGAATTATCATAAAGATGAGTTCGGAAGAGGATCAGAGAGGGTTCCCAGAAGGAATCCAGACACTTGCTTAGATTTGGGCGCCCGATTTTGTCTCATTAGGACTAGCTTTAGAAAGAGGGCGACAAAGATTTTTAAAGCTCCCAATCGTGTTATTAATTAATCTTAAAAAAGAAGATCCTTCACACGAGAAGGAAGGGAAGATTCGCCGGATTTTCAATAGCTTGGAATATATTTTTTATAGCGTAATCCGAATCACAAAATATACACCTTTTCAGAATTTCATATTTAGCACTAGCGTAAACATTTCTTATTGTTTTTTGATAACCTAGATATTTAATGCAAAACATTTCGTAATATCCCTTTTAATTAGAGCGCAATATTAAAATCGTGTAAATGAATTAATTTTTTAAAATATATATAATGGATTTCAATCATTTTTCGAATTATCTAACAACTCCAACATTTAAAACAACTAGCAATACAATCTTGATTTTGCCTTCCTCGATGATTTTCATCACACCTTCACCTGCCATATCTGTGCCAAAAAATAAATTAACAGGACCTCCGTAGCCATTGAAAGAGATTGCTTTTCGGATAAAATTTTATTTATGGCAAACAAAAAATAAAGAGCTTAGTAAAGTTGTTTCGAAAACCCAAACATGATTTTCGGCGTTTAAGAGGTCGTCAAATGAAAAAACAACTTTTTCGTCGCCTCCGAGCCTTCCTGAGAAAGAAAAAAATATAACATGAAATCGCTTGCCCTCCTCCATACATATAAGGCAAGAGTACTTGGATAAAGTGATTTTAAAAGTTCGGCTGCGTTATAAAAACTCGGGACTGATAAAGGGCAAGCAAAGGCCTATTACTAGACAATTCGGTTGAAAATTTTTTGCGAAAGTTTTCCCATCACCGAGATCGAGTCATCCGAGGTCATTCTCTCTCTTAAAATAGGGGTAAAATGCCAAGCTTTTGTTTTTTAAGTAGTAATTTATCAACTTACGGACAATTAACAAGAGCCGAAAGTATACATAAATAGCCTCAAAAACAAGAAAAAATAAGCACCTCTAAAAATAAAATTTCCACTGTTAATTTTACATCGTGAATAATACATTTTTTAAGGCACCATAACCACTCGTTTAGCTATTTTTTTAGTCTTGAAATAATAAAACTGACATTCAATTGTTAAAGTTTATCTTCGGTATGTTTTTGGATTAATTTAGGCTGATCCTTCTTGAGTACTCGTAATTTATTACTTATCCCTGGGCCTTGAAACATCGAACGAAAATTGAGGAACATCAATTCCAAGACAAGCTTCCAGTTAAATTTAAAAGATTAATTTAAGGTCTCATATAAGAACAAGAGAGACAATATGCACACATCATGGGTGCATACATGCAAGGCAGAGGCATTCTGTACGACTTATCCAATCATGTGAAAAAAGATAAATATTAATGTATAACATCTGAGAAATAAAAAATGATATGCCAGTAGTGATAAATAGGAAATATCGAATACATTTTTAAAATATAAGTATTTGTGTTCATTTCGTAGAAAATCCATTTCCCTCCATTTGGCAAATGTTGCGTGCGCAAGAAATAAAATTAAACCAATTAGGCATTTACGTCAGCTATCGTTCCCTTCAGCTGCCACAAAGAATCTTTTTATTGGCGAGAATTAAAAAACATGCGAAAAATTTCCTAAGTTCAAAGTGAATTACGACAACCTCATTTAATTCTCTTGAAATAGGCGACTCCTTCGATAAAAATGTATTTAACAAAACATATGCTGATTGACTAGTTATGCAAATTTCGCGTGAAGACTTTTTTTGCATTAAGTTACATGATACAAAGAAAAGATCATTTTTGTCACCAGTAAAGTGGTACTCCTGATTAGGCTACGTGAACCATGTATGTCATTTTCTTTGCCCTTATGTCATAAATACCATATTTCATGAACATCCGCTCAGTAGTTTCCCAGATGAAACATACGGACGGACGGACACGGCCTGACCGTTGTAAAAAACGCCAAATAATTCTATGCACATACATACATACACATAAACACACAACGCGCATATATATATATATATATATATATATATATATATATATATATATATATATATATATATATATATACAGAGGCGTAACTGGCAAACTGGTAAAATTTTTAGGAAACGCCTTGTTTACGTAGAATATGATTTTCTACATTTTCATAAAGAATATTAGCGTTTTTATTAACAATAACTTAAATATTTGAGTATTAAATTAACATTTATTTATGGAAAAATAAACTTTTGCCATTTTTGTGGAAACATTTGGCGCCTTTTGGATGCGACGCCTATGGCAAATGCCACCTTCGCCATACCCTAGTTACGGCACTGTATATGTATATATATATATATATATATATATATATATATACAATTTTTAAAATAACTATCGAGGGGTTTTAATGAGATATTCTTTGATTGAAATACGTCCTGAGGGAGAGATTTATTTTTATTCCTAATAAAGCTGCGCTACAAATCGCTTTATAAAGTTAAAGCGAAAGAAAGCTCAAGTTCAGAGTGAAAAGAGGCCAAAAAATAAGGAAACTTTCAAACTTTTTCCGCTATCAAACCCTATTAATTACGTCAGTCGAAAATCTATGGAACGTAGAAATGTAACTTGCTCCAAACTTGAGATTGGGTGCGATTTGCTTCTGGTAACGAATTACCAACTAACGAGTTGGCGCCGAGATATTCTTTTCAGATTCAAATGCGATAAGACGCTCTTCTTTTAAACGAACGAAATGACAATGCGCAATGAGAATTCTATATTCCATGAAACTGAAAACTTTTTCTTAGGAAGAAATTTTTGAGCAAAATATAACTATTTTAAGTTAGGTAAAATAATGAACGTTAAATGCATCCATTCGTCTCCATACGTGGACCTTGCACTTTTCCTTTGAAATATTTTTTTTTATATATAGAAGTTTGATGTGAAAATGACATACCTACATGTGAAAAAGCTCCAAAGTGAGACAGAAATTTCACTTACCGAACAAATGCACAAACATATTAGTACAGTATATACTTAATAAAATATTTCTTGTAGAAATTTTGAAAAAAAATATCATATTGCGTAGATTTACTTGATAATTATAATGTAAAAATTTGAGAAAATGGACGGTTAAAATTTCCCTGTGGACATCCATTTTTAGATATAACGCAAATTGAAATTTTATATATTAATGGCATAATTCAACGTCCTACATTCGTGGAATCCAGATTGACAACGATATCTGCGTCCGAATAAAAAATTCATTCTTCTTTTGCTTTACTGATTCATTCCGTAATTTCCTTCTGGTATACATGAATTACTATGAATATATAATACACTTTAAACGTTTACCTTTTTAGAGCATAAATACAGTGTTGCGCAGAAATTTAGAACTTCGTTATATGTCTGTACATATATTAATCTTATACAAAGAGAAGTTTGTTTAAACAAATAGGGATGTTCACGGGTTTTCTGTAATAGAGAAGTGCTTTTTGTCAAATTTGAGGTAGTATAATCCTAAAATAATGTATTGGCTTTAAAATCAGAAATTATTTTTCCTTATAATTTGTTAGCTCTGCTTTATAGATACGTTCTAAGCATGTTCATTTCATTTTGCCTTTGTATTTTTGCCCTAAAACGAAATTTCTTTAAAATCGGTTCAGCCAATACCTTCGAAGTTTGTAGTTAAAAAAATTTTAACCTTGAAATTGTGGTGGTCCTGTCTAGTCGACACGGTTGAAATATGCTCCTTGGTTATTTATTTATATGAAGATTATATATAACATATTTGGTTAAAATACATGTTGTCAGTTCTGCAGAAATGCATGTAAAATGATATATAATTTTGCTTTTTATTGTGATAGCTCTGCTCTAAAGCTTCGATTTAAACATCTTGATTTCATTATGGTATATTGTACAAATTGTATATAGAAAATTTAGTTGAAATCGGTTAAAGCAATTCCTTTAAAATCCATTATTACTGACAGATTTTAATTAGTAATTGCGGCAACTCTGCTTGGCTGATTCAATTCAAATATGATACTATGGTTTCGTATATCATCATCATAGGTTGTCTGTCCGTAGACAGGTCCGTGATTATTCTTGGTTAAACCTGGTTCTCCATATACTCCTATTTTCCGCTATCCTCTTCATATCTTGATAATCACTTTCCCTTTCAAATCGTCAATCAGCTGAAACCTTTTCCTACCTCTTTCCTTTTTCCATCTAGTTTTCCTTCTAACACGTCTTTAATCATACTCTCTCACCTCAGGTAATGCCCAACCCAGTTTGCATTCCTCTTTCTAATAGTCTATACAATCATTCGCTTCTCTCCTACTCTTCGTGGCATTTCATCGGTTTTCATTCTATCTGTCCATTTTATCTTCAGCATTCTCCTCCAAGTTCACATTTCAAAGCTTCCTAAGTATTTGATGTCGTTTTTCCTTAGCATACGTTTCTGCCCCGTACAAATCTATACTCCATACATACAATTTTATGAATTTCTTGCGGATATCTTCCCTTATATTCCCTGTAAGTAGATGTTTCTTTCTTCTGAAAGCCGCTTTTGTTTTTCTTATTCTAGTCCTGATCTCATCCGTACATTCTGCTTCTCTTGTTATGATGCTTCCAATGTATCTATAGTCTGAAACTTGTTCCAAAGGCTTTCCTCCAATACTTATGTTCAGATTCTCTTCTTTCCCCGATATTCGAATGACCTTGGATTTTTCTGTATTTATTTCCATACCGTATATTCTATCTGATATTACTAGTCTATTTATCATTTTCTGGAATTCCTCTTCTTTTTTTGCTTTCTTCCATCCTTTTGTATATTATATGTGTACATTATAAATATTAAATTTGGTTAAAATTGATGCGGACAGTTCAACACAAATACGTGTAAAAATAATTTGTATTTTTCTTAGTATTGTGGCAACCCTGCTTCCTATATCCATATTAAACATCTTTATTTTGTTTTTTTATGTTGTACATTTCATTCATACAAAATTTCGTTGAAATCGGTTTAGCCAATTCCTTACAAATTCATAATTACTGAAAAGATTTAGTTTGCAATTGTGGCACCCCTGTCTAGTTAATCTGCTCAAATTATAAAATTTTGCTGGTGTATTTATCTGTGAATTCTGTATAAAAATTTGGTTGACATCGGTTCGGCCAATTCTTCCCTGATGTATGCGTACGGACGGACGAACGGACGGACATCACGAAGATAATGGTGCTTTTCAGCAATGACAAAAAAACACTTAAAAGTAGGGATGTGCACGGGTTTCCTGTAGTACATAAGTGCTTCTCGTCAAATTCTCCGTACTGTAATCATATATTATTAATCTATTTGCTTTGAAATCAGAAAATTATTTTTCCTTTTCTGGTGGTAGCCCTGCTTTTTAGATTCGCTCGAAACATGTTCATTTCATTTTGTCATTCTATACTCGTCCTACAAGCAAAATTTCTTTTTGAAATCGATTCAGCTAAAAACTTCCAAACTTATTGTTACCGAAAAATTCTAACCTTGATATTGCGTTAGCCCTGTTTAGTCGATCCGGTTTAAATATGCAGTTATGTTTATTTATTTATATAAAGACTATATGTATCATATTGGATTAAAATTCATGTTACCAGTTTACTATAAATACCTGTAAAAATATAATTTTCCTTTTTAGGGTGGCAACCCTGATTTTATATCCGCTTTATATGTCTTGATTTCATTATGGTATGTTGTACAAGTCTTATATACAGAATTTAGTTGAAATCCGTTCAGGCAATTCCTTCCAACTCCGTAATTACTAAAATAATTTAATTTGTAAGTGTGGCAACCCTGTTTGATTGATCAGGTCCAAATATGCTATTATGGTTTTGTATATATGTGCACATTATAACTTTTAAATTTGGTTAAAATTGATGTGAACAGTTCAACACAAATATTTGTAAAAGTTTTTTTTTTATTTCTTGTGTTATGACAGCCCTAATTTCTATATTTAGATTAAAAATATTGATTTTGTTTTCATACTAAATTTTGTTGAAAATTCTTCGGCCAATTCCTTCCAAATTCAATATTACCGAAAAGGTTAATTTTGCAATTGTGGCACTCGTGCTGAGTAGATCTGGTCAAAATATTCTATTTTAGTCCTATATTTATGTAAAGAATCTATATACCTAATTTTGTTGAAATAGTTTCTGCCAATTCTTCCCTGATATATGCGTACGGACAGACAGACATCACGAAGATAATAGTGCTTTTCAGTAATGGCAAAAAGCACTCAAAATTAAGTTGAGATGAGAGAAAATGAAATGTAACTATTATCTTTCTGTGTTCTCATGGTTTGTCACACACGACAACGTGAATTTTTAGAAGAGACTGAACTATTAATATTTTATATTGCTAGAGGGATGGTTAACGTGTTTAACTCCTATTGTAAGGCCGCGGGTTCAGATCCTGTCGAGAGCATGGTCTTATGTGTTCGTATTTGTCATCGTTGTTGCTCACATTATAAATGGCCCCAAAGTTCCGTTAATGAGTTAATTAAAATAAATGCAGAAACGCTGACTCTAGTTTCCAACCATAGACACGTATACTTCAAAGGAAATAAAAAATCACGCAGAAAGGATTTGAGTTTCACGAGATGCTCTTAACGCGAAACGAATTTTGCCAAAGGAGAGAAAAGTGGAGCGAAAAGAAAGCGAAAAACGAAGATAACTAGCATAGTGTAATAGTAATCGGATTAACATATAACATAAAATGCTAATTTTCATCAGGAGCTATTAGTACGATAATGATGCGCTTGATTCGCTTTTACATCGTTACTGAGGTTTCTCCCATTGAATTCCAAAACTCGGCTGTTAACAGCTTCAGTTTAATTTTTTTTCTCCTCGCCTTTTCCAATGATGCTTTCGCGAGGGCTCCCTTTCCGACCGGCGGCTCCGCTGGGAAGTAAACTTGAAGAGCAATTATTCCCATATGCGTGGTATTTACGAACATCTCGAAAATAGGCTTCGAATTTCCGGGTGGTCATCACGTTGGTCGATTTGTGGACTGACAACAGTTTCGCCGACCTTCCTGTCGGCGGTCTGAAGACAGGAAGGTCGGCGAAACTGCAGTCAGTCCACAAATTGACCAGCGTGGTGACCACTCGGAAATATGAAGCCTTCAAGACAACAACACCAGGAAAGCCTTCGAACGAACTTCATCTCGAGAATAATCGGCGAAGTCGCATTTCCTTCGAAAGAAGTGGTGCAGCGTAATTTTGCTTATTTCACCGGAGATCTACCATAACTTTTTGCCCTTATTGGGTAACTTTTTCTTCGTCCATTCAGCCTTTTCAAGGTCTCCATAACAACCTACAAAGTTACCCTTTGAGACGCATTACAGCGACCGGTCTTCGTATTCCAACTTTTTCTCCATTTCTCCGACTCGATTCTCTAAAAATGCTTCGCGATCCACGCTATAAATATACCCACAGTGCAGCTCGAGGAAACCGTCTTGGAAGTCCTGTCGAGAGACCTCGTTTTCATCTCCAAAACAAACAAAATAAAAAAACTCGCGAATAATCGCCTTTTCTCGGATATTCCAATTATCCATCCCAGGCTCCCAAACTCGACGGGTGGTTCCTTCCCTCTCTTTCCCTCTCCACGCCATACACACATCCCCCAAAATCTTCCTACGCTAAATCCGAATCCAGTCCTGACCCCTAGACGACTGACTGCAAAGCTTCTTTTCAGGAGGACGAGGAAGCGGAGTGAAAATGGGACGAATGTAGGAGGACGGATAGGGGAGGAAGGGGGAACGGAGCGAGTCTCCCACCCTACCCACGCAAGCAACGCCGTTCCCTCTGAAAGTTTTTAATCCGTTTTCCCAAAGCAACGAGAAATTGGGAGCGAAGCGAGAAGATCAAGGAAAGGAAAGGAGAGAGAGAGGCGATTCAAAGTACAACAGAAGGGAATGAAGGAGGGAGAGAGGGAGGGTGGGAGGAAGAGATGGAGGAAGAGGAGGGGAAAGGAAGTCTTTGAAGAAGGGAATACCCAATTTCACTCCCCTTACGCAAATTTGTCTCGAGGCGTCCTTATATAGGCTCCGGAAGGGACTTATATAGTTTGAAGTTTCTTCGGTAGAGGGAGTTTTCGAATGAAGAAGAAGGAGGCGCAGAAGAAGAGGCAAGACGTAGGGAGACGGAATTAGTTCAAAAGGGCTCGCCGCCAGGTGTGGGGGAGAATTTTGTTTTGTTTGTTTTTAAAGTCTTTACCTGATAGAGGGTTTTTAAGCGACGGGGGAAAAACGCAGCGACAATGAAGGCGGAGGATGCGGTTCAGCTGAAAAATATCTCGAAAGTAATTATATGAAAATCCGCCTTCTCTTAGCCCAAAAGGAGGGAGATGTCTCAGTAGGGAGTCTGTTCAAAAGGTTTCCATTACGGGAGAAAGGGTGTAATTCTTTTTTTTACGATAGCTAGGGTCTTATTGGGAAGAAAAGATACTGGAAGCTAATGATGGCGAAAGAATCCGTTCGACGAAAAAGGACCAGATGAGAAGGAAGGCAACAGAGAGAAATCATCTTTTCCTTAGTGCAACGTTATCGTATAGCCCAATTAGCAGTTTGTCAAAGCGCGTGGTGGTTTCCGACGATGCTGATATTCGGCGAATTTTTGAGAGAACAAATGGTAGCTTTCCTTGTTAAATTTTGAAGAATATCACGTGTTTTCCCTTGTGCGCCTTTCCATATTCTTACCTTATGAAGAAAACCTGCGTCTTGATCAAAAGAAATTCTAAAACTATCGCTGTTTTTGCATTGGTCATAAGAAATTATCATATTCTATAAATGATAATGTCGATCTGGTAATTGATTTACATAGACAATAAACTGGACACACTTTCACAATGTACCACCAATGTTACTGAGTCTTTTATTCCTGAGGGATATGCTCTAACGGACATGGCACTATATATCCACGAGTTTTTCTGTATGAATGCCATTAATCATAATAGGAGACATTATAAATGATTTCATATTGAAAATTCATTGAACTCAATTTCCTCAAAATCGCCTTTGAGCGCCAAATTCCGCAATATGGCTGAACGTATTATCAGTGAAGGTTATTACCGAATTAACCTTTAAGTATCCAAAGCAAAAATATCTAGATCCGCTTGTTTCTTGCAAAAAATAATTTAGAAGAGTCCTTTAGCGATCGCATTAACCAAATATGCACTCCGAATCGGTCGTTATTGTCATGTCCAACGAAACGCTAATCATCACTGAAGAACAAAAACATTGGATTTGAGCTAATGGTCAGGCTTTTTTGGACGTTTTATAAATGTGAATTCGAACTTTATCACGTAGATCGTCAGGAATATCTGGTTTAACCTCGATGTTTTTTTTCCGAGTTGTGTGTTAGCAACCTGATACGAGGACTAATCATTTTAAAGACCAGCATTTTTAATAAAAAAAAAAACAAAATATGACACGCGTATCTGCAAATGAGGCTGAACTGTTTTTAATTGCAATATTTCCGCTACTATCTCGCAGCATAGTATTCTGATATATTTTCTTCCCGATCAAAACTCTTCATCGATCGTGTCTTCAGAAGAAACGACTAAAAATTTATCCCTAGCTCAATATGGGCAGTAAAAGTTTCATTGACCATCGGGATTTGCGCCTTGATCTTCTTATTCTCATCCAATCACTTTCCTACAAACGATTAACTGAAGTCAGACTCCCGAGGACGGCGACTAAAAGCTCAAAAAAGCTCGCGGATCAAGATCTCCGATGATGCTATCCTTCTCCCTGTCTTCTTTGCCTTCTGCTGCGCGACGATAGTAAAAGTGCGAAATCCCTGAATAGATGGTCAGAGTGGATCCGGTAGACCACTTAGGCTTTAGACCGATGCTCTGGATTTGCGAGGTGAGTGATCTTTGAGGTCCCGAAGGTTGATGGCTAATGTTTAGGGAGAGGGAATGAAGAGGTGGGGCAAGTTCGGAAGTTCTGTCAAGAGAGAGGGCTATATAGAGTGGGTACGGGCAGCGGCGCCGAATTAACACCTTAATTCCTTCCTTATCATCCATCGGAAAGGATTTTTGGGAGAAAAATACATACCTCAACGGCCAAGGTTTCTGATGAAGTATCAGGATTACCACATATATGGTCAAATCTTATTCATCACGAACTGTTCAATTATTTAAGCACGCCAAATGTTTACGGAGAGCTTACACTAACGAATAGTATTTTATGAAATGTATATTACTGACAATCTACGTTGATATTACGTATGAGATGTCGCTTTGTATGGAGGATAAAATAGGACTCTTGGGAAACATGACAGGCAATACTTGGAAAGCTTCAAAATCTGTACTTGAGGAATAACTTTGAACATATAGTGAACGAGTCGAGTAAAAATTGAAGTGTGTGTGTATATATATATATATATATATATATATATATATATATATTCAAAATAAATAAGGGAAATTTCGATGATACGAATTATTAGGTAAGCAAGGAGGAACGGTCATATTCTGAAGAGAGATTTCATTAATAAAGAAGTTATTAAATGAAAACTCGAAAGCAAAAGAGGAAGAAGAGCTCTTAGACGAATTAAAGGGAAATATAATTATCATGAAATGATGAATGTTATAGAGAATAGAAAAATGTGGTGCACCCGCTTTAAAAATAATTACGGACCTGACTGCAAAAAGAGGACTAACGATAATGATGGTCCACTTGGGAAGGCTCTACTTTGTGAAAATATTCCATAATGCAAATAAAAAAGAATATTGTAATCCCCTGATGATGCTGTAACAGGCGAAACCGGTCGCAATAAATTTGTCTAGTGGAAATTTACAAAATTCTTTTTTATTTACATAATAATTGTCTAACTGAATATTTTCAAATAATGCAGCTGTTTACAAACATTTTTTCACCGAAAAGACGATTAATTATTAGTATGTTTCATTCAGAGATAAAACTACGTAATATCGACGATATTCCCGGACAATAAAACAAGCGAACGACGTTTAAAGCGCCATTAACCGACACGAAAACACCCTCCGCTTGAAGCAAGTGTAGTGTTCAATTCGGCGTCCTAAAACCTACCGTAGTATGAAGTGCGATACCAAGGATTGGAGAGAAGCAGTTGATTACGCCACAGACGTTGATTTTAACCTCCCAACAAAAGGCTCACTTTATCTCCTTCAAACCGCTAGCTTAGTCTCAAGAAAGAGAGAGAGAGTGAGAGCGGAGAGGGAAAAAAAGCGACGAAGACAGGCAATGAGGAACGTGATGTGCAAAAATATACAGGAAAAAGCATAAATAAAAAATAATTAAAAAAGTGAGAAATCGTGGAAAATAGAGATAGGAAGAAATAAAGATAACTGTCACTGGATACTTCGTTTTGAGGAATATCGGTTATGCATTATTGTCTGCGACAAAATGTTCTGTAACTGAATGATTGATGGTTAAGCCGTGACCACAGGCATCACAAATTCACGCGCCAACACAGGCATGCGGTCTCTCAGACCCCACGCCTAAAATAAATAATTGTGTCAGAAGAAACAATATTGTATATAATTTTCTTATGTTTATATTTGGAATAGTGTCTTGGCGAACAAACACAAAAATATGAACTCTTAGTATGCAATAACTTCTTAGTAAATATAAAAATGAACATTTTTTAACACAAAAAATTAAGGCTCTAATTTTTTATAGGTTACTTTTTAAATTTCATACAGAAAATGAATATTTGTTTAGTCTTGTGAAGAGGGTTTGTTTAAACACATGAATATAAAATAATTAAAAAAAGAAAAACTTATTAAAAAATGAGGACCCTAAACGTCGTCACTTCAGCGCATGCTCCTCAAGCGGGCGGTGAACATTTCAAACATAATGAGCTACTACAAATAAAACATTGGAAGGCAGTTTTTGTTTTCTTTTCCGGACGTGCGACCGTCCAGGACGGTTTAACTGCGACACATCTTCAGAAATTTCCGAAACCGTAAAAAAAACTTCCGAAAAAATTACGCGACACAGGCATGCGGTCTCTCAGACCGGCAACGAAACAAACACGCTCTAGTACGCACAGGTCCGATGCTAGAAGACAAATTACATACAGTAAACAAAGCCATCTGAAGTATACAAAGGTAAACAAAATCTCAAAGGCGGAGATGATTCACGAACCCTAAATGAGACAATTGAAATTTTCATGCGGTCTAAGAGACCTGAGGTTGCAGGTTAAAATTCATTCAGCCAGTTTTTGAACAAATTTAAATGTTTCTGTGAGCATCAACTAGAACAAGTGAAGATATAAAAATTAATTTTTATAATCACCTTTTATATAGTTAATACTTAAATATGAATAAATTCTTATAATATAATTATGATAACCTTTCTTCTTGCATGGGCGTATAAAGTTTCAAAAGTGTCTACCAGCTGTTGAGTGATGTGGGGGTCTCTTTATTGAACCTTTAATATTTTTACAGTTGAGAGTAGGGAAGTCAGAAGTAGAGAACTCAGTGTCAAACGTAAGAATGTTTGTTATATTAGTAGTAAGAAGTTTGATAGTATCTTTTGTTTCATTAATGAAAATACTGACTTATCCATTTATATTGCTTAAAATCAACGAAAACCTACTGCTTGTTCAGAGTAATTCAGCTTTAGATACTAGGAGTGAAACTGTTGATCACCAACGAGGTTTTCAATAGCCTTTTGATAGGGAAAACAGTTTTAAGAATAATCTTAAATAAATAAAGATAAATAAAAACTTACTATTAATAATAATTACTATAAATAAAAACACAATTATTAGCAGAAATATCCCTCCAAAAAACGGAGGACTGCTCGTATCAATACAAATCCACATTAAAATAAAGAGACTTCTATTACACCATGTATAATAACAATAGTTTATTTAATCTCGTTGCTATGATGGACGCTTGTCTATCTTCCCACGCGAATTCAAACACACATTTATCTCAGCGCCAACGCAAGGACCTGGTGTCCGAGGTGACTAAATCACTCGTTTTACGCGATGGTGCGGTGAGGCAGGTTCGAACCCTGCAAGCAGCTTTGGATATATATATATATATATATATATATATATATATATATATATATATATATATATATATATATGGATGTCAACAAGGTGTTGGGATGAGGAAACCCAGTGAGCACTCACCAATCAGACGATTTCAGGTTGGCGAGGCCCCGGGGATGTCGAAGCGACACACGTAAAATAACACAAAAACACAGAAACATCACAAACTTAAAGCTTTCGGAACTACTCCTTCTCTGTAGCTGAAGAAGGAGTAGTTCCGAAAGCTTTACGTTTGTGATGTTTCTGTGTTTTTGTGTTATTTTACGTGTGTCGCTTCGACATCCCCGGGGCCTCGCCAACCTGAAGTCGTCTGATTGGTGAGTGCTCACTGGGTTTCCTCATCCCAACACCTTGTTGACATCCATATATTCATTTTACCTTTCCTTTTCCGTAAGTTGTTATATATATATATATATATATATATATATATATATATATATATATAATTTTTTAAACAAATTTTAGTACTTCTTACATACTTATTCACTTTCATGTGAACAAAATAGAAATAATTGAGGATGGGAGGTGTCGCACTAATGTTGTTCTGTGGATTAGGGTGTCACCACCAGAAAAAATTTGGAAAACACTGGCCTAGGGTATCACCAATGTTATATTTATGCTATATTGCGCAAAAATGGAAATGTACTTTATTACCAACTTTTATATTAACTTCGCTTTATATATATATATATATATATATATATATATATATATATATATATATATATATATATATATATACACACAATAATGTATCGCAACTAACAGTTTGGAAAACAGTGGCCACGTACAAATACGAGATTTTTTTATATTCTATGAAATCGTTTTCTTCCTATGTACAGTAGTTCCCCGCTATACGGCGCCCAGCTATACCTTGTTCTGCATATACGTCGTCAATCAATTAAGGAACATGTTTTGATTTAAGTTGTGTTGCTTCGCATATACTTAGTTTGTAAAGAGCCAAAAGCAAAATTTCAGGAAATCCAATAAGTGCGGTAAATAAATTACTACTATATCTAAAAACCCCTCAATTACTCTTTCAAATGAATATTTATTATTAAATAATAATTTAATTTCTTATTTAATTTCATTTTGCGACCACATCTGGACCCGCTCCATAACCAATGACCAATTATATGTGAGCAGTGTTACGCACTAATTTCAACTTCACTTACTAATATTAAGAACAGGTATTTCATTCATTGCTTATGTGTTTTCTCTTATAAGCCTTTATCTGCAAATGCACCTTACCAGCGTTTTTTAATATAAATACCAATATTAAAATTATATAACTGCGAATGATTTTTGGGTCTGTTTGCAATCAGATGGATCTTCGATATGGCGATTTTGAAGTAGAAAAATGTATAAGCACAGGTGGGTTTTCTGTCTTTATTAATTTTGTTTATTTGTTTTAACAAAGTATGCCTAATGTAAGGTATTGATATGTATTATTTGGGATATAAATGTGTCACAAAGTACCCACCATGAACGTAAGCCCTACTTTTGTCATTTGTCTTATGGGAAAATAGGTTTCGCTATGCGTTGTTTCGTTAGAAGTCGCAGTTTTCAGGAACGCATTTCCGACGTATAGCGGGGACATGCAAAGACGGCAACGAGAGCACTTATTTATAATCGGGGGCAACCGTTCTTCAGAATGTCATAGTCGAATCTCTTCAACATCAAAATACAAGCTCAATTTACTCGGTATATAACAAAGAAATGAATTCTATTTGAATAAAATTTTCTCAATAAATTCTCTCCTTTTAAAATAGGGGTCACCAAACTGCGGCCCGCGGGCAACATCCGGCCCGCGCAGTAATTTGATCCGGCCCACCTTATCAGCAAGAGTATTCATTGGATAACTTTTATGTTATCTAAACGACATTTTCCGAGTGCTTGGGTGAAATGTACTTTTAATATAAGCGAATTACATATTATAGAATCGAAAACAATTCCCAAAACTTCCTCTTTGAAATTTTTACACGGCCCGATCAGTCATTTGAAATGCCGTATGTGGCCCGCACAGTGGATCATGAAGCCTCATGTGGCCATTTCAGTAAAATGTTTGGTGACCCCTGGTCTAAAAGCTCGAGTCTTTTATTAAAGAGGGTGTGATGAAGAGTGGGATAACGGAGTAGGAAGGGAAAGTAAGCTTGTGATAAAGGGAATGGAGGAGGAAAGAGGGGCAGAAGAGAGAGGGAGAGGGGGAGAGAGAGAGAGAGAGAGTGAAAGAGAGAGGGAGAGAGAGAGTGGGATTTGGGATGATTGTTAGATACCCTCACTTGACGGCTACTGCGGAAGGCAAAGGCCCTCCGAGGGACGATGGGATACGTCGTGTTTACAGTAGCGCGGAATGGGCGGAATAGATGAGCTTCTCACGGCGTGGGAGTGAATATAGAGCCCTGCCCCCAAAAACATCCCGATGAGAGGTCTAAGGCGTTAGAGAAAGTTTTGTATTACAATCGAGGGTATATCCAGCGGTGGTTTCATCCTGCGGAAAGAGCCGAGAAGAGAAAAAAAATGGGAACGCACTTTCCAACAAGAAGGGAGTTTTAAAAGTTACGAATTAGAGGAAATAAAATTCTAGCGAAGGGAAAGAGAATTTTAAGTGAGCAGGGAAAAGTTTATTTTTTATATGACTAACAAAAAGAAGAAAACGACACATTCTCCAACAAGATTTTGTGTAAAAACTTGTTTACTTTTCAGAATAAAATGGAGAGTACATTATCTGCGACATGTCGTAAATGTAAAATATGCGCATTTAACTTACTAACTATGATCACTCATTAATTTTTAACATTGTTTAACTTTCAATATCATTTTGAAAATTTCAGGTTTGTGCACCATTGCACTTGGGGGAGAATAGCCTGAGTATTTTTACGTTTATAACTCATTAATGAGAATTCAATCCTTGATATTCATTTTAATATTGATTTCCCATATACGGACTCACATTTAAATGCAAATTTGGCTATCCTAATTCATCAGAATAAGCTATTTCACTAAAAAAGTGCTCACGTAATTGGTATTGTAAGAAACTGACGAAGGGGGTGTTAACTGATGAGACATCATCAATTTCAGCTCATAAGGAGCTGGCCATCATTTTAAATATATCTTAAGAAATTTAGAGTAATAAATACAAGTATACAAGCGAATTTAATTTGTTATTAGATTTTTCATTGATAGGATATAAAGTTGACTCTTTATAAACGCTTTCGTTACCCACGTTTTCGCATATCCGCGATTTTATTTCAGTATCGTGTGAAGCATCTCTATCAGTATCCTTGACAATCATGGAAGCATCTGCGCATTTCCAGTTAAAGTATTTACTACAAATGAAGGCCTCCCATAGAGTATCACTCAGAAAATTCTTGGCCACTGAAGGGATGCGTACAACAAGAGAAATGTGTCATTTGAGTTATCTAACATTAACAACCCAGCTGCCCAATAACTCCTCCAGTCAGCCATCTTAAGCAAGACCCACTCCCATTCATAGTTAAGATTAATTAATTTTGAATTTACAACACTATTTGAATGTTTTTATTTGTTTTATATGCTCTTTATAGTTAGTTACTGCTCTTGTGTCTTAACATGCATGAAGAGTTGGTATGTCGATAATTAATTTAATCTTGAAAGGTCAAAATCTTGCGCGTTCAGGAAAGCCGCCCCTATTATTACGTGTTATTAGCTTCCCGTTTCGCGAGGATTTTCAGGAACGCCATCTCCGCGTATAACGTGAGTCAGCTGTATCTACATCCCACTTTACCTACAGTGGCAGTTAAATTTTAAAATACATAAGCTCCTTTCAGATCACGGGAGTTAGGTTCTTGGAACAAACCGCGTTGCGTAAATTCGATACCTTATAGAAAAAATCACGCGTCCGTATATGCTGTGAACATTTACATTGCACGTGCGAACGTAAATTTACGGTGGGCGCCCAATTCAGTACTGCGCATAATAAAATTTTGTGTTGATTTAATAAACGCCGCATTATATTGACCTCATATGATCAAATCCGCGTCAGGGAATACCGCGTTGGACAAGTGTTTATTGAATTTCGGATTAAATTTGAGCTTTATATGGTAGCCTCTCTCACCCGACGGTGAAGCTTCGCATTTTCTCTAAATAAACCTAGCCAGCCAAAGAAACAATTAAAATTGCACGTTTCCCTACGACATTCCCCACGTATAACTCAAGCAACATCACTCGAATGGTAGCCGTTACAATGGGGCATCTTTTCAGAGATACACGCGCCGGGACAATAAACATCCGTTACGTGATTGGTCCCCGCCCTTGTCCCGCAATCATCTCCGAGCAATTCACTGGCGGTCGTCGCGCGCGCGTAGAGCAAACGCATCAATTCGCGGGATTAAATCACGGCGCTTCCGTGATCGGAAAGCGCCGAGGATATCCTTCCCTCCCACCCTCCGCTATCCCGTGTTTGTCGCAGTGCACGTGGCATTTGATTGTAAAGTAAGCGGGAAACTGGAAGCAAGCTTGAGTTAACAAGGAATCGTGACAAGGAATAGGAGGGGAGAAAGAACAGGTGGAATGGGTTCGAGGGAATAGGGGAAAGAGCGGCAATGTTGCAGTGGTACTGTGGGATGGGGAGAGAGTTGAAGGAAAACCAGCCAAAGGAGGGGGAAGTAGATTGGTAGAGATAGGGACAATAGGAAATTTCACTATAACAAGAACAAAAGAAGTAGAATTAACGTTACGTTAAATCGCCGTTTCTAACACATATAGTTAGTCCACAGGCGAATAACTTTTTTATAAAAATATTGCGGGATTCAACATCTTTTAGCTTCAAACACAAAGCGCTAAAGGTTTTCCGAGAGTTTAATTAGCGTGTACGGGTTGAATAGATGATCTTCCTAAACCCTGCAACCATAAAACTGCTCGTTGAAACAAAATTTTTACCTAGCTACCTAAAATATTCACCCCATTTCTGCTATACACTGAGTCTGACTACTCATTTTAAAGTCTAATTTTTTATATATTTTGCTTTTATCTTAAAGAGATTATTTCTGAGCACCGTTGGAAGCCATTAAAGAAAAATGAGGCTCAAAAAACTCAAGCTTAAAGTTATATTCCTCAAAATTCATTTTCCTATGGTTTATTCCGATTCATATGAGAATTATAAGATGTTTGAATACACCCGTTAGGATTATATTTACAGTAGAATATCTGTCGTAGAAAAAATAATACTTTATTTATGAATTAAGAAAGGTGACCAAAAGATTATATTTGATGCCATATGATACAGCTAGAGATACCACAAATAGCATAACGCATATCCTCCACAATATAAAAGGCTGAATACTTGCGTCAATTTGTGTGTGACGCTTTTTTTAATGTTATTTAACAAATTTTCCGACTAGGTAGAAGACTGAGATATTGCAGGAATACTTATCATACATAATGACGATAAGAATTTTGAAAAAAGATCCGAGTTTGACTTCAGGATAAAATTTACACTTCCTGTAAGATAACACATTAAAAGATATTTTGCGACGTGCAGGCTTTCATTCTTTTGCAAATTAACATAAAAAAATTCACCATCAATCTTTGAACCGGGAATTTAAAAAAAATAATAAAATTTCTCAATTTTATCGTCAAATTTCGCCATCAATTCGAAATCACTCAAATTTATAGATTATATCACAATTTTGGAAATAAGTCTCCTTTAATCTGTTTGCTGCCTCGGAAATCAGGTTTTTATTAAAACTCGAGCTTCATTTGTTGTCTCGATCCAATATGTACGAAAGAGTATATTATGATTTAACTTGAGATCATTTAGATACATGTCCAGTCATATTTGACGAGCATTTACACTTGGTCGAACCTAACATAGTCAATCGAAAAGATAAAGAAGGAAGACTGAAGGAATATGGTAATGCGGATAAGAGGTCGATGTAACGAGTAGGGGTAGATATGTTACGGTAAAGTTACGTAATTGGAAAATGTGCACATTTACCACCAAGCTCGGTAAATGTAAGTTTATGTTTCCAGAAATACGTATTATCTGTACATTTCCCGGTAAATGTGCACTTTTACTGATGTGCCTAGGTAAATATGGAAATAAGTAAGAATGAGAAATGCTACACTTTAATAATTACATTAATTTATAACAAAAATCATCGAGGGTTCGGCTCCACAGGTATATATTAAGATGAATGCTTCCCAACTCGAGAGAGGAACACAGTGAACGTGAGAGGGACCCAAAAACACTTCGACTAACTTTCCCAATTCGGTGGGGCCGAGCAAAGTTTGACTTCATGTTCAAATTTAATTTAGTTAGTTGTGCACATTTACCGGGAAATTTACATATTTACCGGATACTCATATTTACCGTACTTCTGAACTGCAACAGATGTTCGCGACGCCGCCATGTTGTGGCCTGTGTTGCGACATTTATCCACATTTACCAGTGTCTCTAGGTAAATGTGTACATTTCCCCAATACAATCGATAAAAGTGTGTCATACTTACATTTACCGAAGTTGGTGGTAAATGTGCACACTAATGGGAAATGTACCCATTTGCCGGACTACGCACATTTACCGTGGCAGATATACTACGGACCGTGGGCTACATCATCTGCTATGCAATTATGAAAGCGAATCATGAAATGTTATACTGATAATTTCATATTTGCGGACTAAAATTGTTGCCAGAAAAACTTCTCTACTGAGGTTATTACGCTAAAAGTATTAAATTTAATCGTTGATTTTCACCAATGGGATATTTCGAATTTTCTCAAGTAACTTCCGGTGAGAATCTTTAGCTTGTGCATTAACATCTGTCGATGTGTTCCGCCTGAGCATCTGCAACAACTAACGCGGCCAGCCATGTAAAACGCTCGCCCACCTCTGGAGTCGCGTATAAATAAAGGTAGATGTAGAAGGGAGGGAAAGAGAAGTATCACTGTCGCTAATCCACGAATGGTCCGCCGTTTCCTCAAATGAACACCGGGCCGACGACCGGAAATTAAAAAAAATTCCAAACGACAAAAGAGAAGCGGACGCATGTCAAACACTCCATCACCCATTCGCGATCGGGCCATCTAGCGGGATTTTCCGCAATGGCGATTCATTTTTAAAGGTCGTCGTTTTTTAAATTTTTTCACAAAAGCGCGTAACTATGGGACGATCGGGAGACATAAATCGCAAGGGCACGCATCTGCTGGATACCCTCCCAATGGCTGGGAAAAAAACCGCGCGCGGAAAAAAATTAAATCTACGGGAGGGGAACGCGAAAAAATAAAACGTTCCTGGAAACGATCGATGGCGAATAAAAAAAAAGAAAATTTCGGACCGACCAAACAAAAGCGGGAGGTAACAACGCGTTCGAAATTGGGGCCAGCCGCATTGTTCGCTTTACGAGGATTCGGGGCGGTAAATCACCCAATCAGGCCAACAACATGGAGCCCAAATCCTTCCTCCTCCAACACTGCACGTAGCGAGTTAACCCTATACCCCTTTTATTTCCTATACTGGCCCCCCATTCCATTCGGCCAGCCTATTTTCCCCCCGCAGTCCGTCCCGATGGCGTACAATGCCATAGGAAACGACAGATAAAAAGCGCAATGAGGCCGTTACGAAAAAATTGATAAAAAACTGCCGGAGGGCGAAGCGGTGCATTCGTTTCGCGGAACCCCGAGAGAGGGAGTTCGCGCGGCGCATCAACGCCAGATTTTAATCCGAGTAGATTACTTCCGAATGACGGAAGAAGGGAGGAGTGCGCAAGAGTTTTATGTTTCCTAGAGCTTTTCGGTCCGGACATCGGGGTTGTTTTTATTTACGGATCGGAGGATGGAGTCGTGTAATTTTTTTTCCGAATAAAAAATGGAAAAATATAGATGGGTTGCGGAACGCGAGCGTTAAAAAGTGAGGTTCGTTCTTAGTTTATAAAACTTCATCCATTCTGACGCATTTTGAAACAAAAGCATGAGTTTTTTTGCCCGATAAGGTGAGGACGGACATTTCGTGAACTAAAAGCTTCGGGTTATTGCCGCTGCCGCTAGTGGCGCTGATAGTAGTCGCGTCGCTGGTTTTATTGAGAGGAATGTTTTTGTGTTTGACGGATCATATAGCCCGAAGAGATAGACTTTAATCACTTCATTTGCGTTACATCATCAAACGGAAGTCTTACTCATGACAGGTTGAGAGGCTGTTAAATGGCTTAGAAGTTTCGAAACAGAAAGCGGTTAATTAATTACTCTCGTTCTGAGTAAACTTCTTTCAGGATGTTTTTTATGAAGCGATGGAAAAAATCTAACTGAACCATTTCGAAAGAAATGAAAGCGATTTTGCGCTTTTTGGAAAATATTCGCACGTTTTTACGTGAATACACTTTATATTTTGAAACTACGTGGACAATATGAACTTATTAAAAGAATATTCAAAAAGTTGATAGTTCCACGAGATGTCCAAGTAGAGCAAAACACATGTACCCGATGACGAACTGAAATTTTTAAGACTTTTAAGATAGACGAGGGCGGAAAACCCCGAAATAGTTCAACCCATAGCTCGACCTTTCACCTCGACTCGAACCCTTTATATACGGAACCATAAATTTTATTTTTCTAAAAAATCTCACAGAGGCAGTCCCCGCCCTATTACGGCAATAAATTACACTGGATGGGAATAAAAAAACGCGCTGCAAAATTGCAAAAAATTCCCAGCGTCCATGACTCAAAAGAAACCCGCCGAAAAAAAATAGACGGAGAAGACACACATACACCGCACCGGGGCGCAATATCAGTAAATTGAGTTCGTATGCAAATACGACAAAGGGCCGAAAGAAAATAAACGGCGGCGGAGGCTCTGTTGCTAAGAGACGCGGAACACAATGGCGCAGGGGCGTTTTTTAAGGGTCGTAAAAGGGTTCGAGCATAAATAATAGAAAAAGAGAGTAGAGCGCGGGTCATTCTCCAATCCGCTCTCCCATCCGCGAAAACGGACACTCGAAAGTAACTTGGAGACTTTTGTCTTTTGTCATCATCCCGCTCGTTTCCCATCTCTCACCTCCCTCGCGACGGGCTCTGGCGAACGGAGGGAGAAAAAAAAACCTATCGGAAAGCGAGAGAACGTTCTGAGATGGGAAATAAAAAGTATATCCGACAACGGGGAACAATACCTCCTTAATCTTGAGCCGCCTTTTTTACGACAGAATGCTGCCCAAGTTGAAATTCAAAGGTATTGCAAATAAAATTACTCCGGTATGACTCAGCTGATCTTCATTGCTTCAGATATTCGTCTAAATTTGGCTTTCAAAAATGAGCCATCTGTAATAAGTAAATGGTCAAATGGAATACGATGTTACGGCGATTTTTCTACGGAAAAAAGAAAATAATGATTTGTTGTAATGTCGTTTTTCTTTCTCCATATGTAGTATAGGGGAAAGTATTGTTTTCACGACAGAAATCGACTCCGAGATTTCAAAGGAAGTACACGTTTTGAGGTACACTGAACACGTTTTGACCATTTTATCGATGAGTCCTGAGTGTGATAGCTATTTTGTGAGTTAACTCAAAAACTATTAATCAGGTCAACACGAAATTTTATATTCAATATTTTTATAAAAGTCAAATGAGCTGCTTAGTTTTTGGTAAAAATCATTCAACCGGAAGTTGGTGTTTACTCTTTTCACTTATCCGTTATTTTGAGATATTTGCTTTAATATTTGATAGATATTAAAATATACCGGAATAAAAGTGTGGGAAATTTAATTTTCTACAACATTTGTTTGAAACATTTTCCCATATAATGCATCGTTTAAGAGAGATCTTATATTTTTAGCTGCCACCGCCACGTCTCCTACCGGCGACTATTGTTAACAGTTGACGCTTAGTTACGTCATAGTAACGCTCCTTTTTCTTTTCTTAATTGTTGGAGCTTTGTGACTATATCTAATATCAGAAGGCTATGGTTTGAGTTTATTTCTGTTCTTTGTAGTCTAAAATTTTCTCGCAGTTTCTTAAAATATTTATTATTACGTAACCTATTTTGTATTTTTAGAAATACATATTACAGATATGAAGAAAGTCAAGTGGTGGCCACAACAAATTTTTCGTCTATCCTTTTCACCACCATGCATCTTTGTTGATTTAGTCGTTCTTCGTTGTATTTGCAATTTCTGTATTCCTGAAATGGAACCTATGGAGAACATATTAGAAAATAACGATATGGGTGGCAATTAATATAACAGGGTGTGAGCATAAAATCCTTGACGAAATATATGGGTTAGTAAAATTTAAAGTAAGCAGGACACAACTACATATTAAACGAATTTATATAGCTAAATTCTAATTTTTTCGGTGTAACTTATCATGTTTGATGTTTTGGCCATTGTTTTTATTATTGTCAATATTGTAACTATTATCATTTCATTGCAATAAATTCAATCATTTTGTTATAACAGGTTTGCTGTTCGAATGTTATTAATTTCAATAGCATGTTTCATTAAAAGTCTAAAAGTTTAATCTCCAAACCAAATATAGCGGCAATGATGCCGAAGCAGAGGGAAAAGTTGACTGGGTTTTTTATTGGCAGAATCAAAATCTGTTGCATCATTAAAAAAATAAAATCACAGCAAAAAACCACCTACTACTGACTCGATTTTGAATTGGATGAAAAAGTCTAAAGAAACAGGAGCAATTCATGATCGGAATCGTATTGGCAGCAAATATGAAAATAGCAATAGCATCACCAGTAAACAAACGAGAAACGAAAAAAAACGGGAAACTGGAACTAATGCGAGAACAACAACGAAAAATAAAATTGCGAAAACGACTTACCGTTTCTGTCTAACCGATCCACTAACAATCAAAGTTCGAACTATATTCGCACAGATTATATCAAATCTTGATTTTTTAGTTAATTTTCGACATCCTGAATTTGACAGTCTTCCTGAATTGCCAAAGCCTGCGTTTTGTAAATCCATGGACGTTTTTCATTCCATTTAACTCGAGAAGGTGCTGGAAGCTTCTCTACAAGCTTTATCAGACACGGTGCAAGAAGGAAAAGCGGTCTCGTCTAAAAAAAAGTTTTATTATTTTCCCCGAAAAACTGCACAAAATAGAAATTAGGGAAATGTTCAGCCAGCGTCGTATCTATGAGGAAATAACCAAAGCCTCGGCAAGATAAAAATATCATGTACAGGATCTGCTCCTTGAAACTCCCCCATTCCCCTCGGGAGACGAGGGAGGAGGGAGTTGAAGAAATCGAAAGAACTGGACGAATTCGGAGAGGAACTCGTTGATTGAATTACTATGCAAAAGACTATCCGGAGTTCTCGATTCCCTTTCCTTCCTCTTCCACGAACCCTAATTTTATTATAACTCTGGAAGAAAAGGAACTGAGAAGATTCAAATTTTTCTGTCACCGATTTTGGATCGGCAGGATAGGAATGGAAATAAAAAGAAACTTTTTTGAATCTTGATAGGGATTGAAACGAGGACGTCGGAGATGCAGCGCAAGCTTTCTTTTTTAAAGAGACGAAGACAGAGTTTTTTATTCGATTTTCCGATCATAGAAGAACAAATCGGGTTCAAGCTCGTTGAAAAAAATATAACTGCACTCGATGTGATAAAAATGTAGCTTTACTTGTTCCCAAGGAAGAATGAGGAGGAAATTTTTAATCGATACGAATTCTTTCACTTACGGACCTTAAATAATAGCGCTAATCAACTAAAATCCAACGTTTTTATTTTTCAGTTAAAGGATAAGAAAGATATTTGATCTGATTATAAAATTCAATCGGATACCTAAAATATGGTGCAATACGTTTGAATTAATAAAGTGATTAAATTTCAAAATATTGGAAAAACAAAAAAATAAGGTTCTATTCGAAAACGACGTATACAGAGACATTTGCATAAGAGTTATATGACCGCAATATTAAAAATAATCTTAATAGCCTTTGTCAAAAAAATCTGTAGTTTTTCAGCTAATATCTCAATAATTTCTCGTGATATTTTCTTCATTTACGCACAAGGTATGCTCAGTATCTTGAAATATATTTAATCAGTTCTTTAAAAGTAATTCAATAAAAATTACAATCGATTACCTTTCTAAGATGTGAGAGAAAAATGGACAGCGTCAAAATAAAGAGATGTTTACCAAAAATACATTACGATATCGTTAACTTCGCATGCTACCCTAAAACAAAGACTACGGTGACCTAATATTGACAGAAATAAAATACTTTTGTGCGTAATAAATTACAAACGTAGATACGATAATCGTAAAAGATCATTCACATACACAAAAGCTTACGATTCTAACAACACATGATTCAGGACTTAAATTCTAAGTTTATGGGACATTCTTAGAACTGATCCGTTTAGTTTAAATCCGTTTCCGTTTCCGAACGGTCTATAGTTACTTATGATTATTATACAATTTTCATAAGAAATTTAACAGAGACATTTACATTAAATAAAAATAAATAAAAATAAACCACTCGTGTCCTAACTGGAAAATCCAAATCGAAATTTCCTAATAGAAACTTTGTAATCAATTTTATTATACGCACTAAGCAAAGTTAAAATAAAACTCAAAACAGAACGAGCGTCAAATTTTGTTTCCAATTATTTTTCAGATAATACGTTAATACGGACCTAACGACTTCGCTGCAGATGGGATACCAGTTAACAAGCGCGGCAGGTATCAAACGGTGCCGATAAAATAAATCGGACCCGACGTATGTAGGTTAGCAGGCCGTGATACTTAGGTTTTGTAGCGACACCGCAAGTACTGTCCATTTTCAAAACACACACATATTGTACGTATAACTGGAAATAAAAAAGAAAGAGGTAGGAAAAGGTTTTAAATGACGGGCGACTTAAAAGGAAAACAGAGCAATCCATTGAGTTGGTAAAATATAAAAGAAAGATATAGCAGTCACTATAAACCAGACATGTTGTTTAATGACTTTAGGTAAAAGAACGTCTGTTTTTACCATATAAAACAATAAATTAGGAAGCCCGTTCTCCTGTACCTCTGTAATTATGTGTGACCTTGTTTGCTTTTCAAATAATTTAATATTCATGAAAAACTTGGAAAGATTTGGGCAAGAGGGAAATTCGTGTTCGGACCGCAGTAAGCCACAGAAAGGGCCAACAGTTTGAAATGCCTGCTTTACGCTTTTTAGTCGCTTACGGTGAACGGGAGCCCGAGGATGTCCATCCCTGTATGTATGTGCGTGTGCATCCTGGCAAAGATGTACAACTTATTAAGAAAAAACTTCAACAGGAATAACGAAAAACGCATGCTGTTTACCATCTCTCAGCTAACGCATTGATCTCCATTTAATTACTCTGTTTACTTGCTCCGCAGATATACGCGTGGGAATATTCGTATTTGTATACCATGGTCAATAAAATGGCATTCAACAGTAAAATAGTAATAATGACTGTAGCGCTTAAAGTATAAATGAAACAACTTTATGATTTTACGCGGATAAGCTGTCACTTTTTAAAGAGAAATATTCCCATGCCCATATTTCACAAAAATTTAAACGAAAAAGATATCCACAGTGGGTAAAAAACGATTAAATTATTGTAAAAATTAAAGTTTCAAAAAGCGCCTAGCTTCTAGCCATCGCGAATATTTTTTTGCAATACATTTATTATTCATAGTAAAATTATTCATAATAAAACAAAAAATCGTATTTTTCCACAATATATTTTTCTCGCAACCGGTTTCAACATGATACGGCATCATAGGTGAGGGTTGTAAGGGATTACATATAGTTTATAGCTATAATAATGGAGAAAAGGTGGATATTGAAGGCAAGGGGGACCATTAAAAAGACACCAAACACAAGAAGAGACATAGTAAACACATTGTGACTAAGGGACGAAGATTAGTGATACGTAGGATTCTAGGTGATCATAAGGGGAGGGGAAGAAAAGTGGGAGGAAAAAGGCAGAAGGCTGTAAAATGAAAGAGCCATGAATACTCAGAAGCGAATAACTTGGTTGAGAGGAGAGGAGAATGGTTAGGGGAAAAAATCACCAACTCGGTGCTTGCCGAATTTATAATTTCAACTTGTTCAATTGCATCCAGTTTTCGTCCTTGGGGCAACAAAGTAATGTATTGTGGAAAGGTACAATATACGTTTTATTATAAATAATATTAATCACTTCCGGGAAGTTACGCCTGATACGGTTATTTATAAATGCATTTGTTTTTGATTTGATATTATTTCAAAGTAAGAACAGTAAATAGCATACAGCTTATGGAATCCGTTTCTTCTTAATTAAAACGATAATGAACGAGCAATCACGGATTTTTACAGGTAGCCACATCAGTCAGCAGTTTTTACGTCACTGATCAAAAAACACTCTAAATTAGGGCAAATATGCGTCATTTGATGAGAGCAAATTATAAAAACATTTCTCTATTTGAGGAGATACGAATAACCCAAAACTCCAAAAAAATTGTAGCATCCTCAAACTACTACATCGGCGCCATGATCAACGTACATTTAAACAAGAAAAAAAAACACCCGCTTTATGGATAAAAACTGTTTTGGTAAATCGGGAAAGAAACGTAGCTGATGCAATTTTGCTAGGCCTCTTTAAAAAAAGCATAAACGAATCCCCGAATCCATCGTTGATTGGGAGAATTATGTCGCTTTCCGTATACGCCGAAAAAAGCAAGTCCCCCACCCCTTCTCTCCTTCCCATCACGTGTGAAAAAACCACACTTATCGATCCTCTCGCACGATATATCTCGCATGATTTCGACCAAACACCCCGGCGACTACCAAACCAACAGATAGATGGAACAGAGGGAAGGGAGGATGGCTTGTGGCATTGGGATGAGGACGGCAGAGGAAGGGAGCCAGCAGTGAGGAAGGCCAACCACAAGCTCCCCCCGTTGTTAAATCTGCCGTGAAGGCGAAAGGGAGAGAGTGGGGGAGTGGGAGGAGATAGAGGGAGAGAGAGAGAGACTCCTCCTTCCGCACCAATGGACCTACCCACTTCCCTCAATTCCCTTCTTCCTCCCTCGAAAAAAATATCCCATTTTTTCCTTCTATCAAAATCCTTTCTACGTCACAGTGACCCAACTCCTTTTATCTCCCTCACTTCCCACACCCGCGAAAATCCTTTCTGCCCGCCATCTTTTGAGCCTTTTTTGCCTTTATATTCTCTTCTTCCACTCTCTCCATCCTTCTCTCTGTATCCTATCTCCAATTTTCATTCTTTCTACGCCCCACCTCTCTACTAACTGTATAATTCCACCTCCTTCCTCCTCTTTCCCAATCCCTCTCTCACTACCAATGCCTCCACCTTTCTGTCTATCCTTCTCTATCTCTCATTTAATCCGTCCCTCTCCACCTTTTTTAATCCATCTCTCTCTCCATCTATCTCTCCATATTTCCCCTCATGTTTTTCTCCGCCTTTCTCTAATTATCTCTCTCCATCTTTCTCTCCATCTCTGTCTTCATCTTACTCTCCATTCTTCTCTCCATCTATCTTTCATCTTTCTCTTCACCTTACCCTCCATCTTTCTCTATATCTTCCATTACATCTTTCTCTCCATATTTTTTCCATCTTTCCCTCCATCTCTATTATCTCTCTCTTCAAATATCTCTCCCCCTCTTCTTTGTTTTTATTTCTCGTCTCTGTTATCTCCCTCTTTCTCAACTCTCTCTCTCTCATGCCTCTCTTTTACCTCTATCTCTCTCCACCTCTCTTCTTCTCTTACATCTCTCTCTCCTCCCCTTACCCTCTCCTCCATCTCCTTCTCCAATTCTCATTCTTATCTCTCCCTCTTGCGTATTCTCTACTCACCTTTCACCATTATCCCTCTCTTACCTCTCTTCATCCCTCTCCCTGTCACCAATCTCATTCTCTGCCCACATCTCCCACTCCAACGCCATTTCCTCTCTCTTTCTCGCTTCCGTATTCTCCCTTCCGATCCTTCCTCACTGGCACTCTCCTTTCCAAAGGGTTTGGTATGAGTTATTTGTCCCCGCGGAGTAATTAAATCGCCATGCGAATTCCTAAGAGTGCTTCAAGAGGAAGGGGGAGGCGTAGAGAGGCGGAGGAAGGGGCGCGGAATTGTAGGATGGGGAGGATTGGATGGACTGGATAGTATAGGAGCACAATGGGCAAGAGTGACCGTTTCGAGATACGTGCCGTGTCCTCCCGAATTTCTTCTGCCGTCTTTTGCATAATACCCTTGCTCATCACTCGGATTATCCTTCCACTTTCACATCCCCGCGAACAGAGAAACTTTCCTCAACTTGGGATACGTTTCTCTTTACGTCTATTTCGCGAGTCATGCGCAAAGGGACTGGCGGTTTTTTGCTTCGTTTGTTTTTTGTTGTTGTTGCCCACGCGAAAAACGTATCCGCGCCAAATTAGTTTAAAAATGAAATTATTCAAAATGTTTAAAAATCGGGATCCAGTCGCGGCACGTTTATGACGGCGTTATGTAAATATTCGCGAAATTCCGTGGCATATTTAATCCATTCGTCCGGTTTACCTTTGCGTCGGTGCTTTCGTGTTTTTCGTCGTAATTTGCGAAATGCTTTATTAAAAAGCGACGAATTTGAAAGTTTTAAAAAATCAGTTCGATCATTTTTATAAGGTATGCATTTATGACGACGTGTATGTGATTTAATTGTAATTTGAGTTTTTTTAATGAAATATACGAACGTGAAAATTATAAATGAATATTTAACTTGTTTTTATCTCTTCAGTGCCTACATGAAATCTACAGCCGACATTTGTACGTAAAACGTGATCTGTATAATAAGTTGCTTGCCTAATTTCTGTTTTCATAGAAGTTATGATATGCAAAAGCTATCTAAAACATTGTATGCGTTGAAATATTTGTTCAATATATCTTGAATAATAATCCTCAGCTGCAGTGATATAACATTTCCCCTCCTATGACGCCATCAATTACTAATATAAGAAGTATATTACACCTCAAGTTATATCTTTAATAAATATGTAACAAAGTTTCATTTTAAATTACGGCCAGTGTTATTTTCTTGGTAATGCATCTAATAATCATTTTCTCGCAAATAAATCTTACGACATTTTCAATCTTGATGTATTTTACAATGTTGCTAAAAATTTCACAATACTTTAAAAAATCATAATTAATTTGAAAAATAATCATCGAGATCCATTCATTAGTCTTCATATTTTCATCATTTTGAAACGTTAAAATAAAAAATTGTAAAATTCTGCGTTTTGTTGGTATCATTACGAAATAATTAAATACTTGCATCGATTTGCGGCAGGAAAGAATTGGCAATCAACATAAGCTCTATAACCTCCGCGATAATCGAAATCGGTATAATGCTAACGTCCTTCCGCGAAATCCTTCGCTGTCAAATGACGAAAAAAATACAATCGTCTCGACGAAAAGGCAGAAATCCAAAACCAGTAATCATTGCAATTCGACCGATCACAATCCATCCATCCCCAAACGGTCTCTTAAAAGTTCGGGAGGCGTTACTCATTTGTCTTTCTCCGCCATTACGCCGCATCCCGTTATTCTTCTTCATCCTCCGCCGCCGCGAGAGCGCGCCTCGCCCTTTTCCCTTCTAATACGCTTTTCTCAGACAATTGAAGACTGAAAGGCGGTGAGTTGGGTGAGAAATAAAAAAAAGAATGGGAACGGGTCTGTTCTATTCCTCTCCACGAAAGGATGTGTTCGCTCATCAATCAGAGCGGTACGAGAGAAGAGGACAAAAAAAAGAATGAGACTGTAAGCGCTTGGCCCAGTTTTGATCGCAGAAATACTCCATCTCTCCGTCCTTAATTAGTCTAGCCTTCTGGATGGCATAAAACTAGACAAGAGGAAAATGGTGTCAGAAAATTGAAGATCGATCCGAACGTCTTCCAACGAATATCAAGCGAAACCCTCAAATCGGTGAGTCGGCGACCGTTCTAATGTTCGATGCGGCGGCCAATTTGACATGTCAATCCCAATAGAAACAAATGTGATAAAAGTGAGCTTCTTCTTTTCGTCAATTAATTTAATTAATTTAATAATATTGATTTGCGTTGCAGCTGCTTTAATGTGCTATTTGCCTATTTAAAACTTCGGACTTCTAGCTTGGTAACAACGGTGAAACAATTTAAACTTTACAGACTGTCGTCAAAAACCTCGCCTACGGGATATTTTCGTGAAGATGATCTGGTAACGGGCGATCATTCTTTGCTTACCTCCTATGTATGCATATTCTTTTAAAATTCCTTTATATTTATCTTAAAGATTTTTTAGATGTTATTTAATAAAATGTATACTGTTATATTGCGTCATATAACTGACCTTGATGAAAAAATAGCGTATTCTACCTATTACTGGAAAGTAATTGATTTAAACTGCTAAATGACGAGAAAACGTATACTTTTTATTTATTTTTCAATAATCGTCTTCATTCCGCTAATTAAAATCAAAATGCAATTTATAATGGGCAAATTCAGCAAGTGCTGTCAAATCAGAATCTAAATGTGAAATTTAGGAATATCGTATTTTCGAATCAAGGGGCAACTAAAAGAATTCTTAAATCATACCGCGGAGAATAATTTACGTCACGTAATATCCTCGAACCATAGAATCTAATAACATTTAAGCTCTGAATATTTACTAAAAGTGATTAACATTATGAATTAACCACCGTATTTATTGAAGTATATTCTACTTTTAGAAACCTCCATCGGCGAAACACATCTCATTACAGCTGCCCCGTAGCCGCGATGCGCATCTGATTTTTCGAAACATTTTATGGTTTTATTGTTCTTCATCATACCGAATAAAGAAGTCCATGATTAAATTTTTAGTTAGGATAGTTATTCCAAAACTTAAAATTTTACGCAAGTGTCGAGAACCTCTCTACACCTAGAAGCGAGAAAGATCACATCCAGTAGAAAACATCATAAAACGATAATTATATTCACATATACAACTTTTAGCCGCAACACGTCGCTAAGCTAGTAAAACGATATTAACGGTCAATTTTCGAAATCATAAAATTCTCCCTTTCACAAGAGAAAAACGGATGGAGAGATTTAAAACATAAGAGAAGGAGAGGATGAGATGAAAGGAATAGACAATGATTTTAAAAAAGCAGTAAAGCAAAAGAGGGGGAGACGGAAAAAAGGGAAAAACTCAAAAAGAATGAATAGAAGGTGAGTCGGAGTTTTAAAGGGATAGGTGCTGACCTCTATTGGGCTTTCCGCGAAGTAGAAAAAAATTGAAAGTGCCACAATGGGTTTAGAGCTTCTAAAAAATGAGGTCGATGTTGGGGGACAAATAGAAAAAAAGGAGGATTTTTTTCGTGGGGAGATCTCAAAGAGGAGGAAATGCATTCCTGGAGTGAGAGAGAGAGATACACACACACACACACACACACACACACATACATACATACATATATATATATATATATATATATATATATATATATATATATATATATATATATATATATAAAGGCAGGGAGGGGAGAAAAAAGCCCGTAAAGAGAAAAGGAGGAGGAATAGAATGTGACCGTGGATGAATAAGTGTGTTCGGAATGTGGAAAGGAAAAGGATAAAATAGAAAAAGGGGTGATGGTGGTGGGAGGGGAACGGGGGGAGGGGAAAGGGAGGAAAGGCGAAGAATAAGGGTCCCCGTACTGTTGAAAACGATTGCCGGAAAGGCTTGATAGATCGCTCGCTTTTTCCTTCTTCAATTTCTTTTTCATTCAACAGAGGGGAGGCCCAAAGCAATCTCGGAGAGATACGATGGCCGCTAAAAGATGGCGTTACTTGGTCGGTGAAAGCAAGCTTAGTGTTTGTATGTATTTCTCCATGTGTGTGTGTTTGCGAGTATGTATGTGTGCTTCTAGACAAAAGGAAAAGAAAAAATGAAAGTGAAGGGGAATTCTTTTGAGGCGCTCCATAATGGTTCCAGGCATCGATACCAAGTTTATTAACTGGCGGTAAAAAAGGAACGCAATACTGGAACTTTCCAATAATTTTCCGCGTTGCAGTTGGCATGCGCGAAACGTTTGCCAATTGCTCTTCTACCTCCATCGTCCGCGAGCTTAAAATAACAAATTTTTTAGTAATGATAAAGAACTATTCCGTGCGTCACGAATGGCATGTTAGCGCTTAAAAGAAATTGAACATTCCATAGAAGTAGGAAAAAACGCAGAGCTATGCATCACCCTCATATATCATTACGTAGAATATAGACCGCCAAGAAAAGGAAACTTTTTCGTAGGTTTCTGCTGTGAATTACGGGAGTGCGTCGATTTTTTTCGAGAACGACATGGGCGATTTTTAATAAATTATAGCAAATGTAAGAATTTATATTTCCCATTTAATAAGAAATGGCGGGCTATTTATCGTCACGGAAGTGAAATAATATTGTCATTTCGATGTTCATGTAGGTAAAAACTATTTTACTTAAACTTAGGTGGCAATTACAGTATACAAGGCCTCATGCTATTCCATGAAGCCGTTAATTTCTTATTTCTATCCGGAATCCGACAACATGTAGTCGGCTCGACGTATATTGCACAAATTCTCATGCCTGTACGCTTTTATTCTACTCAAAAATGTTGAGGAATATATAGACAAGTGTTCACGTGAGGTCTGATACGTAGCAACAATACTACTGCCATTAGGGGCATCCCTCGCTTTGCACGGCACATGCGTTCCTGGAAGAGATCTTGCAAATGTAAACTTTAATGTGAAATACGTCTCTCGAATGGAATACGTGTTTCTTAAGGTGAACATGAAACAATTCAGTCACATAGTTTCCTGCATTGCTTTTTCTTTAACCTTTTTATGATCTCTTAGACGAACTGAAATTCTCGGGGACAGCTCCGCAAGCGAGCTAAACCAAAATTGTTTGCCCTGCAATTCGAAGTACAGCCAAACCTCGATGTAGCACTACCGGTGGTGTTAAATCTAGGTATACGCTTGCTTTATGTAATCGTAAAGTGGAAGGTCTGTTCACAACGACTCATGGGCGGTATGCGAGGGTGACACTATACAGGGGGATGCTATATCGCGGTATGACTGTAGTTCTCTAAGAAGTAAACCGTGCTAAAACGAAAACGTGTAACGCCAAACTGCGCAATTCAAAAGAGGATTTTATCGGGAGAAGGTCGGCGATTGCTGAGCATGAAATTCGGCAAGTTATAATAATACCGGATGTTTCATACATTTTTGTAGCACGTTACTTGAGTATTGCTTTCATGAATTTATTTCAATCAATAGATGGATTATAATCAAAATTTAAGCTACCATTTTTTATAAAATCGATGTTTTGTGAAAATCGACTTGAATAAATTATCTTTCATTGCTGCACGATGTGGTTCAGCTCTCAAAAAGGTTTCTTTTCCGGTTTTCACCCAAATAAATACGAGATTTCAGGCTAAAAAAATATAAGAATGTAGAAACCTCTTCTTTGGACAAGGAAACCTCAACTAGGTGCAGTCATAAAAATCTAAAAATGGTACTTTTCCCGACTTTCTCTAAATACTACATACTTACTTCGCAAATGACAGAATGAAACTTAAAGCGCCTTTGAGGAGCATTCCCAAAATCGTGCTACAATAAGATACAGCTTCAATAAATCTATACAAGTAATTCTTTGATTTAAAACCGTTATTTCAAGCAAAATGTAAATTAAAAGCAAACCTTATCTGATGCTCATTGGTGCTGACTCGCATCAAACGGAAACGAAGTGTTTTGGAGGATTCCAATGTTGGCAGGTCACTCACCTGTAAAAAAATAGACACGTGATAAACAGTGGTTTTTTTCATTATTCTGCTAAGCCAAATTAATGGTGTATTTAATTTTACTTTGAAAATTGGTCGACAATGATTTGACTTGCAACAATGACATATTACATTATCTTAGCTTAACCTGATAAATCCCAGAGAATAAGTGAACACCTCGCCTAGGTTTCTTAATTATGCTACCGCTCTTGGATAATAATGATCGCAATAATCCTCAGCAAGCAGCTACGATATAGAATGACAGACATTAAGACAATTTTAAGCTAAGGTGAAAGGCTAGCTATCAATGTCATAAGTATCATAAGGTCGGTTTATTGAAAATGTATAATAAAGTCGAGTCCATTCTTTCTTTCGGTAATGATAAATTATACGATATGTAAAACTGGAATTGCTGAAAACTCACACCATCAATTAATTATTTAGTCAGTGCTCTCCTTACATTGTATTGCAAATCATTCACTAGAAAACATAAAAATAAATAAACATCCGAACGATATTTATTACCAAAAGAAGAACTAAAAATTGAAGACAACATTTTTCATAATTCAGCAATAATATCTTTATTAAAAATCACTATATATTGATGACAAGTAATCGGTAGGTTACTACATAAAACACGCCGGATAAGAGACAGATAAATTCCGGAACTCTTAATTTTTGCAACATTTCCAAAAGCAGTGTAAAATATCCATTATACGTATGAATACTCAAGCAATGATAAATTAAGCAAGTACTCGTTTGAGCACGGCACCTATTTTACGCGCCATTAATGCATCCACTCCATCTCGAGTGAGCATTGGGGAAAATAACGTGTAATTTTAGAATGTAGTATCCGATTGCTAACTTCTATCGTCTTCCGCATCCAGCCGTTCTCCCTTCCCCGATCAACGAATGCACGGTCTAAATAAAGTCATTTAAATCATCCTTCTCTTAAGAATAGTCTTTCCTGCAAAATGCCCTTAGACGCGATCCGAGAAAAAGAGAAAATTTCGTATTATAGCAGTCTCAATTTTATGCATATATCCCAGTATATACAATTGCAGAATACAGTAAACAATTTCAGAGCTGACTTTATGGTTGAAGTCAGATTGATGAACATTGTATCACCAATATACATGTATTTAATGATTGGGAAAACCAAAGTTACACAATCTACTATCGGCGAATCACCACTGATGAAGGCGGATTTGTAGCAAGGATTTATACTTGGTTTTCCCAATATTTTTATGGCTATTAGAGAGATGGTTTGTCAATCACGGAGCATGTGGATGAGTGAAAGACTAAATGCATATGCATTTTAGCTCTCAATCTTTTCCACTCCCAACAAAATAAAAGGTTGGACTAGTATAGATACCCTTCACTTCCCATTCGAGTATTTTTAAATTGTCGTATGGACTTATTATTTATACGAAAGAATGTTGTAGCTGATCGCTAGGATAAATTTCCTATTCGGTTAAAAAACTATACGAGTGGAACAGGAAGGATATCAAGTGGACAAACTATTAAACAGTAAATTCTCTTGTGACAGGCTGGAAATGAGACGAACGTTTTTCGGCACAGGATTTTTACAGAAGATACACAAATACATATTTTTCTGTGCGTAAATGTTTGCGCATACATAAACCGTGTTTTTGTGAGACGAGAAGGTTAATCTTTAACTTGTTCGTTCCTCGGCTAAGCTTTGGAGGTCCTGGATATAAGAACAAAAGGCAAGGGGGCATTTAGTCGAGAACTGAACGGGATCTGAATGCGTGCCTCAGACATACACTTCTTCTCTTTCCTTGTTTTTTCTCTCATTTTCCCTTTTTCTGCATCTTTTTTCTCTTTTTCTGTCCCTCTTTCCACCTTTTTCTCTTTCTCTCTCAGACGGAATGAGATAAACATCCCCTACGGCACTCATTCCCACACTCCCTTTCGTCCTCTCCCTTTCCCTCTCTCTCTCTCTCTACCTCTTTCTATCCCCCTATCTCACACCCTCTGCTGTTCTGACAACGGATTTTTCTCCCACTATTACTCCTCTCCACCCTGTTTTTGCACTTTACCTAGCCTCTTTCACAACACTTCCTCGTCCTCGAGTCGAGAGGGCGAATTAATAGTGGATTTAGCAAAGCCACTAGAGCGGCGTCAAAGTTATGATTTTTTTGCCTTTTTGTTAGCTCTTTGTAAAAATGTATGTGCAAGTAATAAATAATCTTTCGCACATACGCACATCAATCATTATGTCCATCACTTAATACAACACGATTTAGTGGAAAATAACACTGCTCCTTCAAGAATGCAAGTAAACAAAGAGGTGGATGAAAGTGTTCAATCATGCACCAAAGGAAATGCCATGTTTAAAAAATACACAGCGTTGAACTTGTCACCTTCCACTTTTATTTAGAATAGATTGTTACGTACGGTCTGGGTTTCCTTTAATTCAAAGCATACTGAAGTGAAAACAGCATATTAATAGGTGTGGTTTACAACTTATTTACAGTAAATATTAAAATCGACTCACAACTTTGTATTATTTCATTATGCAACATTTGCAAAAGAAACCTTTGCCTGGTGTATAAAATAACATATTTTTCAATATGATAGTTATGTTTTCCAAAAATAAATTATGCTTTTGGCACGTTCCAGTGCTACAGATCGAATGAAAATATGTTTACAGTTTTAGTGATGTCTTTCATTGGTAGTCGTTTTGATAATTACGGATACATGATTATATTCTTTTTCCATCGACGAAAATAAGTCCATAAACTCAAACGAATATCATTATATATAGACGTTCCTTACAGAGGAGGATATCATTATATATAGACGTTCCTTACAGAGGAGGAGGATATAACACAGGATGATACTAATGTTTAGGCACTTCCAGATGAGCTGGAGATACGACATTTTTTTCTTAGGTAGTATTTTGTGCAAACCCAAATCGAAAAAACGAAAATCTTAAAAAAGTGCAACAATGCGCTGCTAAAAATACACAATTGTTTAAACAAAGTTCCAAGGTTTATGTATTTATATGGTACGGAGCTGAAATTTCTTTAGAGGTAGGATTTGTATAAAAACGAAACAGATATTATAGAAATTTTGATATTTTAATTTGTGTTGCCGTTAAAAATTCTTAAAAGTTATACAAATAGATAACTGTTTAGATATAACGGGATGAGCTAGGAAGCTGTAATTTTCAACTTATTTACAGAATAGTGCATTTGCACATATAAATATTTGAATCTTTCCATAAATATATTTCGGCGGCCGTTAAAAATGTTTAAATTTTAAACAATTAGAAAAATATTCTTTCACTTCTAGAAGTGCTACAACTTTAAAATTTGGCAAAAATGTGTTGCATTAGTACCCCATATACCCCATATTGGAGAAAGTATAAAATTCTTACAATTACAAAGTTTTGAGATTGTTTTAATCTATTATTTTTACATAATGGAAAAACGAAAATCACTGCGGAGGTGAAATCTATAGAATTAAAAAAATATTTGTAATGATGAAATATCTGTCTGAAAAATGAATGTTTTTTCAAGGTGAGATGAAATATATATATATATATATATATATATATATATATATATATATATATATATATATATATATATATGTATATATATATATATATAATAATAGAAGGTGCTTGCATACTGCAAGCATTTCATCTCACCTTGAAAAAACATTCATTTTTTAGAGAGGTATTTCATCATGGTAAATATTTCTTTAATTCAAAAGATTTCTCCCCGGGACCGATTTTCGTTTTTTCCTTATGGAACAATAATGGAGTAAAACAATCACTAATTATTATAATTTTACCAATATTATACTTTTTTCACATTGTGTTAATAATGCTACACATTTATGCCAAACTATAAATTTATAGCTCATTTAGAAGTGAAATAACATTTATATAATTCTTTAAATATAAATAATTTTTAACAGCCGCAATAACAATTTCATGGATATGATGAAATCTTTTTTACTTTATATAGACAAAATTCTAAATAATTTTAAAATTTCAGCTCCCTAACCTGCCGCGTAGTTTCTAAACATTTACCTATTTGTTTAAATTTTAAGAATTTATAACTGCTAAACATATTAAAATACCAAAATTTTTTTAATCCCTATTTCGTTATTTTACAAATCCTACCTCTAAAAAAAATTTCATCTTCGTAGCACATAGCGAAATACATAAACCTTGAAAATTTGTTTAAACAATTGGGAATTTTTAGCGGCCGCATTGTTGCACTTTTTCAAGATTTTCGTTTTTTCCAGTCGGTTTTGCACAAAATCCTACCTATGAAGAAAATTTCGAATCTCCAGCACATTTGGAAGTGCCTAAACATTAGTATACTCCTATACATATGTATGTTATATATATATATATATATATATATATATATATATATATATATATATATATAATTTATCCGTCTCTTACTCCAATGCGTGGTCTTTATAGCCGTCAGAACAGAACACACAGTGGCGTGCTATTTAAACAACCTTCAACATATTTATTTACGCGCATTTGTTAAGGTCGCATCCTGTCAACGGTTTTTCAGTTTTTTTTCTTGCAAAGGGCAATTCAGTTCTTTTTTTTAGGTCTTTCCACTCGGCAGCACGATTTACGACCGCGCCAAGTCGGGAGCCGCCCCGTGCGAATAGAACGTAGTGTTATCTGCGGAGCTTGTTGAACAAGTCAGAGAGAGAAAGACCGCTCGAGGACTTTTAAGATTGATTCTCTACTTCGACGGAGAGATGTCGCGGTTAGTTGTTTCAGTCAGTTCCCGCAGAAATTGAAAATGTTTAGTGTCAAAGGCAGTTTTAAAAAGTGACCAGCACCTTCCGAAAATTAAACTTGTTGAATATTCAAGACAATATATATTTTTTCGTTGAGATATACAAGAAGGGAGAAATGCGTTTGTGATATTTATGAATTACCGTTGTAATAATTCGGTATTCTTTCTTCATTAACATTAAGTGCCTGTGATGTAATTGTCCATCAAATTCATTTTATTATTTTGAAATTTGAAAGCAATATGGTGTGTCTACTATGGAAATACGCATTAAATGAAAAAAATCGTTCGAACCAAAGACACTTATTCTCAATATAAAGGTTTATTATTCATTAAACTAGACACCGTATCGATTCGAATTTATAACTGCTTCATCTTCAGACGTTATTTTAAAAATTGCAAAAAACTCTTTCTAGTAAATATTTGTATCACAAAGACGTTACGAGTAAAAGAGAGCACAGAAATTACTATTTGAATTACCATGATTGGCATTGATCTACTACTTATATGAAAGCCGGCGACGCACCATAAACGTGACATTTAAAATAGCAAAATAAATAAATTTAAAGCCTTAAAATATACTTTTCCGCTAATGTTTGGGATATCATCATATATCATTTTTATTCATTTCGAAATCAGTCCTATACCCTTTCTTAAATTTCTATTTATTAAAATAAACAATTTATCATCGTTTCTCCAATGTACAGGATTTTTCGGTGTACAAGTTTACATTATATTCTTAATCGACAAATCGTTATTCAACCACTGAAATGAGCAAATTTTTCCTACAGAAGTAAATTGTTTATTTCCATTCAGAACTGAACGATAATCTGATGTAAATTGTTTGTTCACGTCTGATAAAATTTTCCGAGGGATTTCATTAGAAAGATATGTAATATAACCGAAGTTATATTGTACTAGCGTAATTTACCGTCAAATATGAAGTGTATGCCTGCATTAAGTTTAAATTTAATAATTTAAGGAACTTTCCATTATTCCTCCTTTTCTCTCTTTCTCTCTCACATCCTCCTCCCTCCATCCTCTCCCCCTCTCTCTCCTTTTCTGGAAAATTAGATTTCCTAGTCTCAATCTCGCCCTAATAAAGACCATTACCTATCTGTCTCTTCCTTTTCTCTATCTCCCTCCCTCTCCCTCCTCTGTCACTCTCCATCTCTCACCACTCCCTTACTCTCCTCCCGCATCTCTCTCCTTCCTTTCTTCCTCTCTCCCCTTCTTGTTCAAGTATTAAAACATTCAAAGCGCGCTCTCCTTACACATAATTATAATAAATAAGTAATAATATTAGCTCTCTCCCTCTCGCCGTCCATCTCTCCCTCCCTCTCTTTACGTAATTTCGTGAAAAATCCAACGATAATTTAAGGCAATCTATGGACTCGTATATATTATACGTAGGTGGGTTAAGAAAGCAATTCATTTTCGAAGTCCAACAGTGATGTTGTTGGAAAGGCAGCATCCCGTTTAAAAGCCGATATTTTTCTTAAATCTTATAAATATTTTAGTGTGTGTATGTATGTATGTTCTTTATACGTTTTTACACCGTTGAAGCTATCAAATTCAACAGTTTCAAGGGCCATCCTATGGACCAAAGGAAGAACTTGGTCTAGGTTTGCAGACCATGGGGTCTTTATACCCCACGGGGTCACCAAAATACTATTTCCATATGAATACATGGGAAATGGTGTGGAGAAACCACAAAATGCCATGCAGCCCTTCACTGATGTGGATACAAATATACCTAAATATTAACTTACAATCACGGGAAATGACTTATTTTACGCACAAAAAAGTCAATATCTTAATTCTGTTCATTTTTTGTCCTATTATATGTTAAATTGCTTGAACTTATCCTTAAAGCGCAAAATTTATTAACATTTTTCAGGCGGCAACAAAGCTAAATTTCTTAGTTGTTGTCCTCCTCAAAGGGAGATAGCCACCTAAAGATTAATGCAAAGAAATTCCACGCCGTGGCAAGCCATAGAAGAAGAATAGCCATCGCCAAGATGAAAGGTAAAAATGGATTAAATATAGTCTATGAATACTTTTAAAGTGAGTCAAATGATTTTTAAGGAATATTAGAACATTTTTATCTTTTACCATTCACATTGAAAGGTTTATCGCAACATAAATCGATATATCTACGTACATTTGTTCGGTAACCAAGATGTTGATTATTGTTCATGTTTTTGCCAATAGTATTTACATAATCTAAATACTTTTATTGTTGCTTTAAAGGCTTCGGTGCATCTATCCATGTGAATATTAGGTAAGACGTTAATGCGTAATTATATTAATGATAAAACTTTACAATACAATACATAAAATAGTAAATGTTAATGTAAACCTCGCTTGCGTAGCTATGAAATGGGGAACGTTTGGTAAACTTGGGTTAAACAACAGCGAAAGTAAGTAAATTTCAGAATTGTAATAGTTTTGTTGTAATATGACATCAAAAGTGATATATCAATAAAAATAATAAAAAACGTTTGCTGCTTAAAAGAAAACTCTTTCCCGAGCAAAGCCGGGCGTTTCAGCTAGTATCCTTATATATAATAACTCAATGTCTGTCCGTCCATCCGTCCGTCCCCCGTTTTATCTTTTGAACAGTTTGTCATAGAGAAATTCTGTACGCGCCATTTTGTTTCTGCCAACTAGAAGACCCCGGGAAAACTATTTTTGTTTACAGAACTTTCCCGGGTTCGACTCCGGGAGACGATTATATTTTTCCATATATTTTCTCAGGAGGTTCGATTTTTCAAGGTGCAAGTTTTATTTCTTTCATTCATTAAAATACGTCAATATTAACCGAATTTCTCCGTTTTTGTTTTACTCGACGGCTAAAATTATAAGATATTTCATTATTGCGATTTTTTTATGTTACATGGAACGATTTCTCAGAAACACGTATTTCTTTTCGAAATTTTATGGCTTTTTCGTACTCTTTCCGGGTATTGCCAAGGCGATCCGCATTGATGCCTCCTATTCAATCAGCATTTATTAAGCCTTCAAATGGACGGAAGAATATCGTTATTCGCTTCGCGCTTTTTATGAAGCATCGAAATTATAGTTGTAGTAACGTCAAACTTAATAGATTGCAACGTTAAAAATTATAGATTATTATTATTCAGTAAACTGCGTGTTAGCTGTCGGCATTTTTAACGATTGACCAAAAGAAATAAATCTTCATTCTTTATTTCAATACTGGAATGTGACCTTTTTCGTAAGGGAGAAGGAATTAAAATTGCACATATAAATTATAAAAATAAACATGACATTCAAAATATCAGTTTTCTAATTTTATAAGGAGAAATGGGTTTTATTATTTTTAAACATGCAGATTTCTGACTGACTTCGCAAAATGTATTGCGGATACCACTAGTGTGATATAAATGTCTAATATGAGATATTTCGAACGGTAGGCGGAAAAAGATGAATAGAATAAGAAACTTCATTGATTTTCCTAAAACACTGTTCAAATTCGAAGTTCCTACGTCAATTCTTTCAAATATCAATTTCAAAAATAATAAGAGCCTTCACTTTAAAAAGTCGCTTTTTACGAAAAATGGAAATCGCTCCCCTGTAATCGAACCCGGGTCTTTTCCGTATTTTTTTACATTTAATTTTTATATCTGAATCAAACATTCCTGCGAAATTTCAACGTTCCGCCTAATCAGGAACTTTGTCAAAAGCGCGTTAAAATGCCATCGATGACGTCAGCGTTGGGCGCAGAGTAAGACTTTTATTAATACAGATACTGTGAAAGTGAGTCAATTAAATATGATCAATCAAGTGCAAATGAGATGGAGGAAGAAAATACTGCTCCATCTACTCCTCTGTGGGGAGAAAATTTTTCTCTCTATTTCACAAATTAATCTCAAAGTTGCGCAGCCGCAACTTATTTCCATAAACATGCTTCACCACAAGCGGATTGCGACAGAACTATCTCTAAAGCGTTTCGATCCGAGCCGAGTTTCATTGCGTTCCATTCGCAAATAGCTTGTCGCCCCTAGTATCGCCCAACACAGCGAAACCATCGGAGCGATAGCATTGCGGCATTTAAGGGAAGCAATTTCGACAATTGAAAGCGTCGCTATTTCGCCCCGCGAGGAATAGCGGATACCTAATTGATGTCTAGCTATTACGATAATACGGAAATTTAATATATATAGTAGAGTCTCGATAATACGATGTAAACCGGACCATAGCCAACTCGAGTTATTGAAAATTCGGATAGTACTCAATTATTAAATAGAAAGTCGTAAAAATAAAAAGTATATATAGTACTTAGATATCTTTATTATTAAAAGCAATTACAAAACAAAATTGTACTCTCTTTGGGAAAGAACGCCTTATAATAAAACATGTACACAGTAAATTTATGACGAGAAAGCATCGAGGGTCTTTTGTTTCTTTGCCATACACCTTTTTTTATGAATGTCTCGGAGAACACGATCATGATTGCGCGTGATTATGTACCACGATATTAGAAATTAAATTTTAAATTATTTGATTCAGTGAATAGATTTTTCCCGCAATAAAATTATTTTACATTTACATATCAGAGGTGATATTGCCATATAAACACAAATAAAAGTGTTGGTGAAGTTTTTATGCATATAGGCATAAGCTGAACATGAACATTTTCGAAAACCCTTGAGAAAGAAACAATGAGTCATCTTTGGGCGTTCCTCATTGAGGACATTCGTTTTGGGGAAGTTGATACCAACTTGGCTGGCCTAACCTAAGCGCGAGAAAGACCTAATTCTGAAGCAGGAGAATTAGTCTGCCTTTGTAGTTCAGTGGTTAGAGTATCCACCCAAATAGTAGAAGGCACGGGTTTGATTTCTGGTTAAGGCAGAATTTTTTTCCAGATCTTTCAGAAATATTGATTGATTACACCCAAAAAGGAGTTCTGTGAACGAAATGCAATAATAGAAGAGAGATAAAATGTTTCAACCGCCAAAATTTCATGCGTAAAAGTGTAGCCTGGGGCCACCAGCAGCACTATAATGCAAGTTCCAGTTTCTGGTTCGACTTCTTGGAACGGCACTTATCTCCCCGGGGCCGCACCGCGGTCGCTCACAAATCCCACGGGATTTGATGCGCAAACGGAGTTTTACGATGCCAGCGATCAAGGCTCAATCATCATAATTAGTTTGGGACGACATTTGCCATAAGCTGTCCGCCCGAGACAATCAGACAAAGTACCAGCTGCGATGGGCTTTCGAAGCTAATGCGTTAATAAAAATAACTAATTTCAACGAGAATAACGACGACTTGCTTGTTTAAATGTCGTTGATTGATCGGATTGAAGAATAACAAAACCTTATTAATGTAGGTTGCGATAAACACCAACATGTCTGGTTATAATTCTCGAAAGTGTTGAATTTTCATCGATATACCTATGGCCGATTCGTCCGAAAACCATTAAATCACGTCTAAACCGATACGACCATATCGTTTTGGACCGGCCAATGAGTCTTATAATCATGGCACTCATTTTATAATAAAAATTCCTCTATCACTCGGTAATAACCAGGATTAAAATTTCAGAAATCCATACTGTATTTCTCTTCGTAACGAACACATTTATTAATTCCTTTTAACGAGCTTCCTTAAATATCCTTATTTTACGTTTCATTTAAACCGGACCTGTGTTAAACGATAATGGTCATTACTGAAATAAATTAGCCTAACCTAACAAAATTTAAAACGCAACAGTCTTATTTTCATCGCACATATAATAGGATTACCAACTGCTGAAAAAATTAAGCTGTTTTGATTTTTCTGGCAGTGGTTGAGGTGTTTTATTTATTTGCCATTTAGGAACGAATCGGAGCTATTGCCGTAGCAGGAAATATGAAACAGCTGCCGACTTATCGTTTTCCCCAGTCGCTTCACCGGAAATACACAAATCACGCGTGCGAAGGCTTTGTAAATTACGCAGCAAGAAAAAATTATTTATCTGTTTCACTTCAATCGTAAATAATCTCGACGTCGTTTAAAGTCAGAGTCAGGACCTGGACGAGAGTATACGACTCTATTCCCGCCGTTCAAACTTGCCAATAAATAACCAGTGGATGGTTTTATCTTCACAATTAGCCACTTGAAGAAGCTTATATTTAAGAAGCGCCGTGAATGTCGAGTGGCAGTGAATGATGAATGGAGGTTATCCAGAAAACTCTAAAGAAAAACGCCTGGTTATAAAGCTTGCTTTGCTTTATTAACAGCTAGTAATATTGCTCTCGAAAAAAATTGCGAATAATTCTTGTTATAAATCAGTAAACTGAATAACGCTCTCATGCACTATTATTAGTGATGTATGACAGAAAACAACTCAAGATAAAAGCCAAACTACTGTCCCGCGTCATAAACCGCGCAAAAAAATCACAATAGGTATCTGTAAAATAGAGATTTAGCTCAGTAATAAAGATCTATAAAACACATAAATACTCGCGAGTACAAAAGAACTCTTTGACCATTTATCAATTTACCGGAATACATCTACAAAATTATAAACCTCTTAAAAATCTCCTAAGTATAGGCCTAATTTTTTATTGATTAGGGAAAATTAAATTTCTGAGTTCTTGATATAATCAGTAGTTTTTCAAATTAAATCGTTGATATTATGTATAAGTTGCATATAACCTTAAATGGCGTACAGTTAGCAACTGCTAAAAATACCATTATTTCAGCAAATAAATGAAGATTCTTTCAGATTATTTACTCAAATTCGCCGATAAAATAACTTATTGCAAAATAATAGGCTATTAGAGCATTGGCATTTTAAAATGGTGGTGACCGCTTATACAACCTAATAACTGAGCGCTGCGTACACATAACGATTTGGGCACTAATTCGTTAATAATTTTGTAACTTTTGTTTGTTTAATTCAAGAGATAATAAACATAGTTCGCATTTTCTGCCATTATTAATCATCGCAAATTTTACAAGAATTCGCAAAAACGTTTATAATGATAAATAACGCTACACTATAATCCCTTCTCCTGCCTTGCCATGCCTGCTTGGGCGGTATCTGTCAACAGCGTACTCCCCATGGTTTTGTTCTGAATTTCTCAAAAGCATCACTTTTTTACGACCCATCGTATTCTCTCGGAAAAGGAAAGAAGAAATGTCTAATGGAAAACTTTTTTTACAAGAGTATAACGCACCATGCTTGACATCGGAATAAGTGATGATGTCCGTTATGAGCACCACATGTCTTGACAGAGCGTAACTAAAACAAAAAACAACCGAAAAAAGAACAGTTGAAGACGTGCTTAAATGCTGCCGCAGGATTTTTTCCGAGTTGGGACAATGAGGCAACATGTACGCGGTCCTGCGACTATTTTGTTTATGAAACGAAGCCGTTACTATTTTCCTTCTTCCTCCAAAGGACATCACTCAAGCCTAATGAATCATGGGAAATTCTCTCGTGGTAACTAGGAAAATTAAGTTGCCAGCATTTCTTATGTTTAGCGGGAACATCCCAGGTAAATAATGATCTCCGTGCATAGAGTAATTCAACGGGAGGAAAAATGTTTCAAAACCAGAAGCTTCTAGTCACAAAAGATAAAAATCTGTCTCAGAAAAATCGTGTTTCGATTTGATTTCCTCGATGAGACAGGGGTTGGGAAACAGGAGCGGCTTTCTGCTAAATGAGCGCAAGACTACCGAGGCTCGTTAGCATAACCCGTTCGCTTTCGCTCTTACGCAGTGTATATCGGAAGGGATATTAATTTTATTTTGCTTGGTAATTATTCTGCAGACTTCATATCAATGAATATGCTTGAGAACTCGTTGGAAATTTTTAGCGAGGACATAACTTTTTCCGACAATTTTTATCTCAGAAATTCGAGAAGTGTTGCAATTTTCCCGCGCTGTAGTTTCTCTAGAAAATTCTTCGAGTTACGGTCGGCACTTTGAGTAGTTTTTACCCTCTGCTCTAAGCCTTTTCAAGATGTATTTTTTATTTAGTTTGACGAAAAATTCTGAACCTTAGTATATCTTGAAATTCCGGTAAAGACGTTTAGAAGAAACATTTATTCGACTATTCTTAAAAATCAAAAAATTAAAAATAGATGATAATGTCAGGTACCTAAAATGGTCACAACCAGATTGCCACTGAAGTCGGCTCTATAGTAGTCGAAATGCAAAACTGGCTTTTTATAACCTTGCTGTGCCCATTGGAGATGACTTAGATAAGTAGGTACTTTTTTTAATTTTCCAATATTGACGAGCTTATTCTTTAAATGTTTCAGTCATAAGACGAGTTCGATAATTCTCTAGTGAATTTGTGAAAAATATTAACTCCACAAGGTAAATGTTTAATCCATAAGTACCTACAGATATTAATAATTGAGGCTGCACAAAATATCCACAGACAGACAATCGAAAGTCGCCAAATTTTACCGCAAGCTATTACTTTTAGAAGAGCCGTTATTACCCGAGATATATTATTCATTCAGCACCATTTCACGGAGTGACGTAATGCAAAAATGCAAATTGGCGGCCAAAGAATATGAATTACGAAAATATTATTCGTCATTCCATAAAAAATTCGTGACGGGAAAGGGATGTAAATATCAGCCATAAAGTGCCCTTGACAGCATTAATAGAGATTGATTCCGCTCGCTGTTTAAATTCTGTTGGCATCTATATAATAAAACTCGCCGCCTCCTCCTTGCAATCACGTGACCAGCTCGGGCTACGCCAATGGATGATCAGATCTTGTCTTCTTTTTAAAGCCGATCACAAACAAAAAGTTGGGTATATGGCAGTGGGGATAAAATTCAGATGGTTTTGTTTGAAAATTATATGAGGTCATCGCCACCGACCCCAGTAGCAAGACCATTCATTTTTATGGGCGAAAAAATATATGGAAATTTTTAAAAATTTTAACACGAAATCGTACGTGAATAGTTATTTTTTGTGATGTCCGGCATAGCCACGGAGCAATTTCACATGTTTACGGTAATGTTCAGTGATTTCAATACAGAAATATTTATTATACTTCAATATTATACGACTCCAGCAAAACCAGGAAAATTCTTACAGTAAAACATATTTTTTATTGAATTAATTATTCTAAGGATACCTATGTACTAGGAATTACCTTATTATCGTTGTTAATGCACTTTAGTGTTCTATTCCTTGTGCATTTGCGGTTCATTTATTTAAAATATCATAAACCTCATACCTTTTTAGTATGGGTTTATGAATTTTACCAAAATAAATGAAAGAAAAATGTAGAAAATTTGATTTTTGATCCGAAAAAAAATATTAAAATGATGCATAAAGTGCATTAATTAATTAATAATCATTTACGCCACATGGATATAGAAATATTTAAGTCACACTTCCATGAATGAAAGTTAAGACTCCAGCCAAAAACAAGTAGTAGTTGTAGTAGTACTTGTTTTTGGCTGGAGTCTTAACTTTCATTCAGTTTACGCCAAAAAGTTTTTTGAGCCATCTTTGAAAATCACACTTCCATATTAGTCCGCCAATTAATATGATACAATAAAAACAGCTTGAAATGATCAAAAAATTACCTTTACTATGCATATCAAAAAAACATAAAAATTTTATTTCTGAGAAAAACCATGGCCAAATTTTTAGACTTTTCATTTGCAGAACAACGCATTGTAAAAATATTTAGACTGTTGGAGAAATAGATATTAAGGATGTAATAGATGAAGATTATAAATTACAAAATAGTAGAAAATATGATTGTACGCGAGGCCGGACGAGTTGAAAGGAAAAACTTAGCAATTAGCTAAAATTGTCTTTGAATACTACTTCAAGTTTTCCGACAATCGTTGGTTCGATATTTTGCGAAGCGATGCTGAAACCTACCGACGAATCCATCTTTTCCCAATTCTCATTTTCGATTGGAAATCTCATTTCCTCAGAAAGAATTATGTGAGAAGGGACTGGCCCCTCCTTTCCTCCTCCCTCCTTCCTCCCGTTACGCTGCACTCGTCGTAGGAACGCCCATCGTCCTGCAATTCTGCAACTACACCCGATAAAACGACTCCATAAATTTCGCTCGTTACCAGGCGAATCGCTCAAGGTGACAGTCACATTTTTTTTAAACGGCTCCCGTCAACAATTACTCTCAGGGGATACAACGTTGCAGAAAAACCACATGTTTGAAACGAGATGCGTTCACTTGCCTGAAAAAAATCTCTATTTATGGTTTTTTAATGTACTATATGTTTTAAAAGCTGATAACGTCGAAAGCCAGCCAAATTTTAAATATTTAACTGGAAGATCTATTTCCTTTTTTTTAACTTCATTTTTTGAATTTTTTAACATAACGGAAAAAATATTACACAAATTGAAGGCTCGTATTAACTTTCAAATGTAAATTCATTGTAACTATAATCTGACATTTCCGTAAAAATATTTCTGAGCTGAGAGATAATAGCGCATCATGTTTCGATTTTACTTAGAGCTGCTCAAAACTGTTATATTATTACAAAAAATTAAAATAATACACACATCTATCTTTTCACATAGAAAATGCGAATTATGACAATATTTATTTTTGCGTAAGTTCTACGCATTTTGTATTTATCCAATTTTAAGCGTTTAACTTCTGTAACTCCGTCCTGAATTTAATATTTAATTTATTTCACGTAAACAAACAACACCAATCCCATGAAATTTAATTGAGAATAAGACTAGCTACTTCGGGATAATATTTTCTCTTTCTACTGAAAAGAAAACAACTTATTAAACTATGGCAAACGGATTACATGGGCGATTTGTTGATAAACTTCAAATCCGTATCTCACAGCCTAATTTTACACACAGGCAACTTTGGGTTGCTATAACTGGAAGAAAGCTTTATAGCGCGTTTTCTGATTCGGAATTGTTTCTTTTATGGTTTCATATCTAGATCCTTCCGCTCGTCGAGCATCTATTCAAATTGAATTAGTGACTGAATATAAACACTGCAAAAGATGAAATACCGTGCTACATAGCTACTGTTATTTAATTTATAAACGGAAAGATTCGGTTCACTTGATTTTGTCAGATTATCTCTCTGTCTGCCATCCGAAATGAAAATATTGCTGAAGTATATGATCTGGAGCTATTATTCAGATTAGAATCATTACTACTATTGTGTCATTTTTATTACTAAATGGTTAATAAAATACCTGTCCACGCACTTTAATCGCAAAGACATTTATTTGCCATTTACTAACATCAACATGAAAAGCAGGTTCATAGAATATACGTTTTTTTGTGAATTTATTATAAAACTCTCTTTAAATAAATGAATGAATAGAAGCTTATGTAGTCTCTTAAAAGGGGCAGTGGTAGATAATAGTGAGCATCCCAGTAATTATGGCTTATTTTCCTGAGAGCCCCGATATTTCCCACTTCCCACATGCTTTTATATCCAATTAATAAAGTCCGACACTGTCGTTAATGCTTCCAATTGTTGAACCATAATCCCTGCCAACCCTCTATATTGCTAGACTTCATAGCGTAGCGCTCTCTATTCAATGGAGCCGCATTTCATTTCGTGACGTCACACTCCAAGTTACCAATGGCAACGGAGTGCTTCATTTTCTTCTCTCCTCTCTCTCTCTCTCTCTCTCTCTCTCTATCTCGCTCTATCTCTCTCTTTTCATCTGCCTCCTTCCTCTCTTACGCACACACGCATACACACAAACATACACATCCTCCGATCCTTCAAGCTGGCAGAATGCGGCGACCGACCGAAGGATTTACTGCCCTCGCGCGGCAGATTAATGAAACAACGGGGAAACGGCCTGAATGCTGGAGAGAGGATATGAGATGCACTTCAAAGCGGAGCGATGCGCGGTAGCGGATTTTTTTACACTACGCCTTGCATTTATTTATGGGAACTTAAGTTCCCCTTCCTCTCCCCCCCTCCTCCCCCACACTATCTCTGTTGATGATATGCGATGTGGCGGGGATTGTGGGGGGATATCATATTCTCGAGTGGCGCATGCGCACAAAACGCGAATCCGTACCGATGACCATTACGGTCATGGAGTGTTTATAGAAGATCGCCGCTCGGAAACACAGCATCGGTTCTAAATCGAGCATGGAATTGAAGGAGGATGCTTTTTTGCCTGTATGGATGTGAGTGTTTGTTCGAGCGGGTTTAAAAAAGTAAACTACCAGTATAACAGCTCTAGTTCCAGTACTTGAAAAAAGATCGAAAAGGAAATGGACTTTTAAGAGAATTAGGCAACGGTATACTTCACAAAATAAAAAACTGTTCTAATTATCTTTTATTTATAACGGTTATAGCGAAGCGTTTTTCAGTATTTACGACGATGATACCATTTTGGTTTATATCTCTCTCTCTCTCACTCTCAAATTTTTGAGTCCATGAAAGTTTACTCGTTTAATGATGTTTTCTAAGTGCTGTATCGTGAAATGATATTTTTTCAAGTCCTTGAGAAATATCGGCTCTGTTTTTTACTCATCGGAATACAGTACCCTTAACGCAGTCGCGATGATCAACAAAACTCCTGTGACCATAAAATTGCTGATTAAACTAGATCATATTTCATCCACAAAACTGACCAACTGAGCGGTAATTCGCTTTTAAAAAGAATATGAATCGGTGTATTGCAGCCAAACGTGGCAAGTTATGGTTGCTTGTGGGATTATCTTGATCATATCTAAAATCTATAAAAGGCTACTTTTGTCACTTTGTCCATTTGTGACTCCCTCTGTCATGCTATAAAAATGCGAATAACTCAATAAAAGATGGAGATATGTTTTTGGAATTTGGCAGGAATACTATACTATTCTACTACTACATTTTAAGGTGATTACGAAAAAAATCTCAAAAAATGTCCTGAGTTAGACTCCAAGGAATAAATTTCCGTTTCCAATAAAACAATAAGTAAAGATCGACTTATCGACGTGCAAGCTTTTATTCTTTTTTACATCTAATTTAGAAAGAATTAAAATAAGATCTTCGGATCTAAACCATTTTAATGAAAAAAAATATAAAGTTTATGATTCTGTTCATCTTTTTTCGCCTACAGTTCCAAATTCATCATCCTAAACGTTTAGTTTACATATTTGGAGGAAATTTTTCTATTTTAACGGAATGCTGCCTTGCCAACGAGTTACATTGTTAAACCTCAAAATCATATTGTTATTTCAATCCTTATGGGAGAAAGCGTGCTTTGAATGCTTTTAATACGAGAGAGAAGGAGACAGACAGACAAACAAACGACTTTATTTAGGGCGAAATTGAGACTGTATAGTCCCTTCTTACATTTAACCCTTTCTTCATATAAGTAGTTGTAATATTTACATATTAAAAGAAATTAAATTACATAAAAATTACAGTGAAATATATAAAAATTACAAGTTAATTATATATTGGTTAATAGTTGACAGAGTGTTACCAAAGAATATTGTTAGTTTTGTGGGTCGAAAAAAACTGTTTATCAGTTATATTTTAACAGAGAAAAAAATTCCCAGAGAGAGCGAATGAAGGAGAGGGAAACGATTTTCATAGTAACGGATGTAAACAACATTAGTTGCGTTATTTACTAGAAGGAATACATTTTAATGTAGAATATTCATCATTCACATATTAGAACTGCTTAGAATCATCGTAGGAGTTCAAGGCTTGTAACTACGAACGTCGAAATGAACGCAAGTTCATTTTCCTGCCATTGATTTTTTAATACGCGTCGAATCGTTCAACAGATCAGTTTTTAACGCGAGCATTTGACGCATTCATAGTGATTCGCATTGTTGCCGGTGTCGTGTAATTGGGTACCAATGATTTTGATATTTAGCTTCGGGTCGCATCTATTCACGAAACTTCATTAAAAAATTACCGTTGAATTTCAACTAGCATCTCCCTAGTATTATATATATATATATATATATATATATATATATATATATATATATATACATATATACATACATATATATATATATACATATATATCCTGCTAGGAGAGGTTGATTGTTACAATTTAAATCTTGTATAATGAATTCACGTTCACATACACAGCAAGGACACAATTAACATCATGAATTTATGCAATGAATTACATTCTGCGACCCAAAGGCAATGCGGGAATCAAAATCGATACATTTAAAATTTTAAATTTAAAAATAAACTGATGTGGACAACACATGACTTTCTCCATATTTATATGGCAAATTACATGTTGTTAGCTGTGAGTTCGTAGTCAATATTTACTTCCGGTTGACAATTAAGAAAAGAATAAGAAGCGTTACTAAGACGTAACTAAGCGTCAATTGGTAACAATAGTCGTAGGTAGGTGGCTTGGTGATGGCAGCTAAAAATATAAGATATCTCTTAAACAATGCATTATATGGAAAATGTGTCAAATAAAGGTTGTAGAAAATAAACTTTCCTTCAACTTTTATTCCAATGCATTTTTACATTTATCAAATATGAAAGCAAATATTTCAAAATAACTGATGTGACAAGAGTAAACACCCACTTTCGGTAGACCGATGTTTACCAAAAACTAATCAGATCTTTTAACTTTTATAAAAATATTAAATGTAAAATTTTGCGTTGATCTGATTAATAGTTTTTGCGTTAGAGCGCCCACAAAAATCTATCACATACATGCAGACTGACAGACAGACACACAGACATCATCGAGTAAATGGTCAAAACGTGTTCAGGGGACCTTAAAACATGTATTTCCGTTGAAATCTCGAATTCGATTTTTTTCATGAAAACAATACTTTCTCTATACTTCGTATATGGAGAAAATAAAAATGTTAAAGGTTATTCATCATAGAAAGTCAGTTGTTAAATATTGTTTTCGATGATATTCTTTTGTTTTTATCAGACAGGTGAGCCTTATGTCACTATAACTAAGACATGAATTCACTAGACTTCACCTAAAAGTAAATACCTCCTTAATATCGACAGAATGAAAAGGAGATAAAAATAATATAAAAATACGAGGGGAGTGATATTTAATTAGGCTAGCAAGTATATTAGAAAGCTAAGCAGAGGAAATTAAATATAAAGTAGATTGCGTTATAATGGACACTTCGCACGTTTTGAGGAGAAAATCATCAGAATTCATCATTAATATATTCTCCGAAAGGTGCTCCAAAATAAGCTGAGGCACCGCTTTTTTGAAGAGCTGTAATTAAACCTCTGGCGAAAGTAAATAAATTAAACATACAAAAAGCTTACATCGCGGAAAGAATTAATGCACACAATGTCGTTCTCGCATCGAAATTTCAAAGCACGGATCCATTTCGAAGTGAATGCTACTATGGAAATGACGTTTCGATGTTTAAATAACGTATATACACGTCGCACTCAAAATATAATCGGTCAGGAGAAACGAATTTTTTTAAAAATTGATCACAGAAATATCGTAAGCAGATGCATCAAATTCACGGTGTAAAAAATAACGACAGATCGAAAGCGGAAAGAACGCCACAAAAGCCATAAAATTATTCCGTACGAAATTATATTATTTGAAATTGCCATCATCTCATACACATACCCCACTCCCCCCCAGGCCGTGGAATATATTCCGGCTCGGAGAAATTCTGCCCATTTGAATCCTCAAACACATTTCATCATTCCCATACAAACATACGGAACCTCCACGCTTTTTATATTTGCAGATGCGCCGCGCAACTCTGTCATTGCTCACTTCAAATATAAAAATACGTGAATAAAAGTCACCAAAGAAGAGTAATGGACGCAGGAACGCACGGGAAAAAATTCGAGCGCTGGCATTAATATATTAACGTTGAGTGCATGCTCTCGAAATAGCGTCTAACGAGGCATTTAGCGTTGTCTTGGAATAATGGGGGGGAAACAAGTTATTTGTCACCGGAAGATGAAGCTGACTCATGCGGTCAAAACTTCATGCCGAGTTATGGATCTACAAATCAAAATTGCTCGGCATATTTACTCGACAAAAGGATTAAGTGTACATGCACATAGAAACCACTCAAATGTTTATGAAATGAAAACCAAAATCGATTTGTCCGATACGAGAATCGATTTACCGAATATAAAAACCAATTTATCGAATACGAAAAGGGATTTATCGATTTTATGAAAATCGATTTATCGGGTATGAAAATCAATGTATCCCTGCTTCCTCAGACGCGAAATATATAAAGCTATGAAAACATTAAACTTCGAGATTTTGATGAATACGCACCGAAGAAGTAGTCCTTCCATTTCCGTCTGCGTGTAGACTGTAATTTGTGCACAGCTCTGGGAGATAAACGGTTTGACAGGATTTGACGAATTTATAAAGGATATCGCCGAGAATAAAAAAAACCTTTGTGAAATGAGCCACCTCCCGCAACAATGGAGAGTTGATTATTTTTGTCGATCGTCACAATAAATCGAATTAATCGGAAATCGCTCAACTAATTTGTAACTATAATTGATCTAGTTAGAGAATTGATGGAAAAAAGCGATCTGAAGATCCTATACAGACAGGCAGAAGCTGTAACGTAGGGAATATTTCTGAAATGACCGGAAATCAAACCCGGGTCTTCCACATGCCCGGCGGATACTTTACCACTGATCTACTACCACCAAACATAATACGAGGCACGATCCATAAAGTTCACGGACTGGCCGTGGGGAGCAATAATGTTGCACAATACAGTTATCTGGCACTAGGTACTGTAGTATCGATTCCTTTTGAGTTAGTATGGTGAGTTTCGCCATTATAGCGTGCTGCGTATTTTTGTAAAAGCTGTTTATTCACGTCAGTGTTTAGTGATTTCTGAGATTTTTTAAAACTAGGGAAATAATGGATTTGAAAGAGCAAAAATTTGTGTAAAGTTCTATTTGAAACTTGGAAAAACTGCCTCAGAAATGAATGAAATGCTGAAAACTGCGTTCGGTAACGACACTATGGAAAGAACGCAGACATTTGAGTGGTTTTCCTGTTTCAAAGGCGGAAAAATGTCGGTCGAGGGCGCAGAGTGTTCAAGTCATCCGTCTTTGAGTCGGACTGATAAAAATGTGGAGAAAGTTCGTGAAATCATCCATGAAAACCAACGACTAATGATTAATGACATTGCTGGGGGCCCTGAAGCATTTGAGAGAAGGTGTCCGCTGAAAGGTAGCGCAATCAGGACTGGATGCCGCAACATGACAATGCGCCGGGGCACACAGCTATGTCTCTGGAGAAGTTTTTGGCCTCCAACAACACGGCTGTAGTCTCCCACCCTCCTTATTTCCCTAACCTGCCCCCCTGTGACTTCTTATAGTTCCCAAAATGAAACTGAAGCTGAAAAGACGGCGTTTTGAGGACGTTACTGAAATCCAAACAGTCGCAAACGGTCCTGAAAGAAATATCAAAAAATGACTTCCAGAAGTGTTTACAAGAGTGGCAGAAATGCTGGAATAAGTTTATAAACTCCCAAGGGGACAACAATGACCAGGGATTATGTTAACCCTACACTTAGTTATTGACTCAGTCCGGGAACTTTTGGAACGCACCTCGTATAAAGTGTTCAGTTACGTTATGATAGGTAGAGTTTTACGCTTAACTACCGCCAACCTATCCACATAATAATATAACAAGCGAGGTTATAAGGACTAGATAGGAGAAAATTTGGGGAATGTAAGTTGAACCGACTCTGTTTTTCCTCATGTGATACTATCGGGTACCGCAGAACCTCGATTTATCGCTCATGCATATAATGTAACCCACACTTAGCGCCAATAAAAACCTGTGTATAAATATTCCCTATGTGTAGAGCGATAGGAGCAATAATTCCAATCAACCGCTGTTCCCTTAATAGCGCCAGCATCGATGAATGATGCACAGTGGCGTTTAATCGTGGATTGTCTATGCACTGATTAAGTAGAGAAAATCATAATTCGAAAGTATCAATCATTATAAAACGATGTTCATTCGTCCGGAGTACTTAGTTTGTTTTTTTTCGCTGTGCATAATGACTAGACCGCGGATTTTTAGGTTCTAAAAATTAAGTTTTAGGCGACTAAAATAGGCTCTTTAAGTAGCTTAATTAGGCTTTATAAAACGTAAAATAAGCTCTAAAACTACTTCCAAAAACTGTGTCCAGTAAAGAACAACAACATCATCTCTGCCAACTATCAACGTCCTTTGCTTTTCAGCAGGAAAATGAGCTACAACGTGAGTACGTGGTGTTTTGGCGCAGTACGATTGGATGCCAGAAATTTTGATGGTGGTCGGATTTACAGGAACTACATTTTTGTAAACTTGTATTGTGGGGATCTGATTTTCATGCGCTGTATTTTTAGACATCAGTGTTACAGGTAGGAAATTTTAAGCGTTATATTTTACCAACCTAGCCCACCACTAACCCGACCTAATTGTCATTGTAATCTGCCTAAGCGCGTGCATTAAGAAGCGTATCCGCGTAAAAAAAATATTAAGCGTGCTAAAAGATTTGCTGTCATAAATAACTATCGTAATTTGGGCCACTTTCAAAATTTCTCCCACAAAAAGTCCGGCGTCTTATCCTCGTGTTCTCTTACAACGTAACCTGAAGCCAGTCATAACGTCGAGATTGAACCCACGAAAATCTGCTACTGGAAATTAGTGCTTAGTGTATATATATTATAAATGTAGACTAATTGTCGTATTTTTCATGTCAATTTATATAATGTATGTATGTATAATTTTTAGTGTTATATTGTTGCCACCTGGCACTATGGCCAAACTGTAACATTGTTAAATAATAATAATAATAATATATCTGGTATGTGTTGGTATTTGGAAATTAAGTAGACATATGTCAATCCTCACTCGGTATATATTTTTCCGTTCTCTAGATCTTTAGAGGATTCTTTTAAACTTCCTATGCGTTCGTTTTGCTCTCCTCTTCGAGTCGCTAACTTCCCCTAAACGAAAGGAGACTTCGTTTTTTCTCCAATCGATTCAGTATTCTGTCTCGTTTTGCACGATTTCCCGGTTTGTCCCTCTGTCGAAAAATGTTTTTCTAAATTTATCGCAGCTCAAATATTATTTTTATATTTCATTCTACGATATTATATTTATTGTTTATTCGTTCATATTTAAATCGGTAGGAAATGTTTTTCGAGGTGGTATTCACCAACTTGTTTTGTTTGATTAACGATTAAAGCTTCATATGAAGAGTAATAATCGCTTCTGTTATTTATCAGGAAGGAATTTTTCATTTCACCTTAACATTGCAGTCACATGATATTTGAAAAAAAATACACAACCATCGCCTAAAATTTTTACCGAAAATGTTTGTGGAAGTCGATAGGTTTATAATAAATGTCACGGACATCCGACTTTCACCTGACGTCATATTGAAACGGAATCGGCTGAACGTACTCCACTGCATGTATCATGCTCATTTCATAGAGAAGGAAATACTTTATGCACTGCTATTGAATTCGGGTTAACATACCAACTATTTATGAACGCCGACCCGATAAAACCATGATATACTGCAAACGGTGAGTGCAGGTAATGGTTTTTCCTTTTTATTTACATAAACCCTCAGGTCACAGGCCAGGATTCATGGGCATTTAATTCAAACGACTTTATATCCGATTCCTAACGGTTTCCTATAGTCTTACTAGGCAATGGAAATAAGCCAATGGTAGTGCTCCCTCGGCTAACTGCTAATCGATTATTGGAAACTCATTACCAAATACGAGATCTCTGCGAAATTGGCCAAGAAGAACAATAACTCCGAAATGCACCTACCTCAAGGAGGATAGTGAGCGAGATAGGGACTGAATAAGGAGGTAGAGAGAGAAGAGGGGGGGGGGGGCAAAGAATAGGTAATTTCATAGTAGGGATGGATACGTTTTTTGCGTCCGCTAACTTCGCAGGTCTAAAACAGGACATTGTGAATATTCACTTCGTCCCTGCATAAAAATTCCGTTTTTTATTTAAACACCGAATCTTTGGGGTTAACGCTCGATTTATCTCAGAATTATGGACTTCAGCAAAACGGCAGAATTAAGAGAAATACAAAGAGAATTATTTATTATAAGGGGCTATGGACATCGACCCAATGGCGTAAGAATTATAAATTCAAAATTATTGTCCAAAGCGGGTTGAAAAAATGATTTTTAAATTAAATACTATGCTAATCGCCAGGTTAAAAGTATAGCTCTAACGTCTCATGCTGTGGAAGTAATAAAAATTTCAACAAGAATTTTTTTAATGGCGGAATCACGAAAGCAACTACGTTAAATATGCGCATAAAATTAATTCTTGCGCGTGTGTAATATGCTAATGCAAATATATAGAGACATTCTTTAGAATGAGATGGCTGCAATCTCACAAATAATAGTGTACATTTGTACTAAAAAATTTGAGGAAATTAATGTAGAAAAAGTAACTGCTAGTAAACTTCTCAATAAAAGCAACAGTAACACTAAATAAATCGGCATATATGGATAATAAAATAAATCGAGTAATTTGGAGTATAATAGCAGTTAAAATATCATTTAAGCTCGTACGAAAACGTAATGTTCTAACTGGTCAGTATAAATTAAAAAGGAAAATTTCTCTACAGATTTTCCTTAGTAATAATAATAATAGAAGTACTAAAAATATACAGAATAAACCCGATCTTAGTTAACTTCATGGAGAAAGCCATGCGAGAATGGAACACAATAGTTAATCTTGTTGATAACAAAACAAATGTTTATACAAGGGAAATAATAATAAATAGAGGTATATTTCAGGGTGATTCCTTAAGCCCAGTATGGTTTTGTCTTGCTTTAAATCCACTCTCAAATATGTTAAACTGAACGAACCCGGGATATTTAATAAAAAATAATCAGTCAAAACATATAATATCACACCTACTGTACATGGATGATTTAAAACTATATGCACCAACACATCCAAAACTTAATGAATTAATTAAGCTAGTAGAGAAATTTTCAACAGACATTAAAATGGAATTTTGACTGAATAAATGTAGAACGCTAAACATAAAGAAAGGAGGAATAGAACCCTTAGGATTCGAAATAGAATGTCAGGGAATAATAGAACCTATGGATGAATTAGAAATGTACAAGTATTTAGGATACGAACAGTCAAAGAAAATAAACCATACTGATATTAAGAAAAATCTGACAATAGAATTTACCAATAGACTTAAAAAGATACTCCACACAGAAATAAATAGTAAAAATATGACAAAAGCTATTAATACTTTTGCCATTCCGGTTTTAACATATTCATTCGGTATAATAACTTGGACAGACACAGATATTGAAAACTTACAACGAAAAATAAGAACCGAATTGACAAAGTGCAGAAAGCACCATCCGTACTCAAATATTTACAGATTGACACTACCACGCACAGAAGGAGGCAGAGGTATAATAGACAAAAAAAACTTACATAATAGCCAAATCAAACTGCTAAAGAAATACTTTCATGGGCGTCAATATCCCCCTCTTCACATAAATATTTGTAAATCAGATAATAAATATACACCTTTGAATCTAACTGATACGGTAACACAAGTTAATAAAGAACCTCAAGCAATAGCAGAGAAAATTGATAGGTGGAAGTGCATGACCCTCCACGGGAGACATCCCCAAGATGAGAGCCGATCTGATGTCGACAAAGAAGCGTCGAACACCTGGCTCAAACACGGAGATCTCTTCCCAGAAACAGAGGGATTCATGCTAGCCATACAAGATCAAGTGATAAATACAAAGAACTACCAGAAGTACGTAATAAAGACTAGATAAATTCAAGATGACAGATGCCGAAAATGTAGAGAACACCCGGAAACTATACAGCACATTACAGGAGCATGCATCAGACTAACACAGACTGACTATTTACACCGTCACAATCAAGTCGCAAATATTATACATCAAAAACTGGCTCTAAAACATAAATTAATAGAAGACAACACGCCCTACTATAAATACAAACATAAACCAATTTTGGAATCTGATGCATTTAAGTTATACTATGACCGCTCAATAATTACGGACAAAACTATACACAGCAATAGACCGGACATAGTCTTGCAGGACAAGGTAGCCAAAACCACTTACCTAATAGACGTAGCTATCCCAAATACTCACAATCTTCAGAAAACCATAGTAGAAAAGCACCACAAATATATAGAACTAAAATAAGAAATTAAACGAATGTTGAACATGAACACTGTACACATTGTCCCAATAGTTTTATCGACCACAGGAATTATCCTTACAGATTTACACAACAGTATAAAAATAATAGATTTCCCTAAATTGCAATATCCCCTCCTACAGAAAGCTGTCATAATAAATACAACCAGAATAGTAGGTAAATTTTTAAGTTTCGAGAAATAAGAGTGCTTGGCAAAACCCGTACCTCATTGAAATAACCGGCTCAAAAGCTGTGAAATACAAAAGTGAAAACAACAACAATAATAATAATATATATAAACAATGGAGGAGAGTACGAAAAATCGTAAAAATCAGTCTTGTTGTTTAGATGGAGATAGAATAATTACATACGGCCTCTCCCACTTCAAGCACCACATGCAAATTCAACAGGTGTATCTATAAACACCATCTAGAACATTTCTTCCAAGATTAAGTTATGATGATTATAAGTTATGTGATTTTTGTTACACAGGTTGAATTTTCACTCAATTCACTCATTCTGCTCTTCATTTTTATATTCTATGGCTTATCGCCTTGTATTTAAAGTTGAATTAAGGAATTAAATCACTTAATAAAAATGATCTAAAGTAATAACTATTTAAATGAAATTTAAAATGTCGGTGATTTTATGGTCTTCAAGGATTAGTCACACTATGATGATAATCCATTTTCATTTACGCCTCATTTATTTTTATTACATTTTCAATTACCACCTGAAATGTGTTTTCCCATTTGCTTAAGCAATCTCTGTTATTCATCCGTAGATAACTGGCGATGCTAACTTCCATCACTCTTGCAAGAACACCCCTACGTTCCTCCAATTAAACTCGAAATACCATCGTCATCGTTACAAATCCGTTTGCAGACGTCCGTGATTAGAGGCTAAACCTGAATCTCCACGTTCTACGCAACCTTTTTTATTTCTTGGTGACTTTTTTATTATAACCTTTTTTTACTTTACTCACCGGTCTCTTGTATTATTGTCAGATTTGTGACTCAAATTTCAAACTTCATATGCGCAGGTACAGAAACGTCTTGCCAAGGAGTTGCTTATTTTCCCGAAATACAATAAATGCAATGAAAATGCTCGTTGTCGGTGCTGTTACTAGCTATTTTAGCACCCGAGGCAAGCTACCAAATATGCACCCCCTCCATAAAAAATTCTGTAATACCGATATGAATTTAAGGTGAACAATTAATAAATAAAAATGAAATATAATGATATAATTTCTTACTATAAATGTGCATCATTTAAATACATAATTGTAAATATAATTACATAAAAAATTTATATACAGAAAGTATAAATATTTTAATATTAAAGAGTAATTCTATGTGACTTTAATGCAGCAAACTCATCCCCAATCCCAATCTATTATAGTTACGGTCAAAAGGACCTATCAATTAGCCGTCCCCGTGAGTAGTGACCCACTTTTCTGGCGGCATGTGCATTGCGTGCTTTAGGGTACTTATGAGTAATCTAAATACTAATTTTATTGCCTTAAGGCAGAGATACGTATGAAATAACAATATAAAGAAACCATTTATTTCTTAAAATAACTAAGATTAAATATATACTGGAGTTAACTAAGACTAGTTTCTTGTGGGTGGATTATTTACAGGGATTTTAGTTATATATATTTTTTTGTTAATTTTTCCCACTGTCTGTTTTTTTTAAATAAATATTTTTTTTATATTTTTGAGAAATATTATTATTATTATTATTATTTAATCCCTTTTATTTAGTATTTTTTCAGTAAATAACCACACCCGTTAATTTCTATATAAATAAACAATGGTATTGAGACGCTATAGGGCATACAATATGCGCGTCAGTATAAGCAATTATTAAAAAAAAGACATTTTTTTTATAAAACTATTCTAGTTCTAACAACTATAATCTAAATCTAGTATAATAATAAAAAGTAATTTAAACAATCATTTAAGTAGATAAATTGGGCTGGTAACGTGCCAAGAATAGCGAAAGGCTGTCAAAAATGCGAAAGGCTGTCAAAGCGCAGGAGAAATTAACAAAACGGGCTTTTTAAGGGATGGTATTTACAATGAATGGTGATGATAATTGAAGAAATATGTACAGCAAACTCATCAATAGCATCACCGAAATTTATAGTTTCTACTGTGTGTCAGTGGCGGACTGGGCCGCCGGGACACGGGGAGATTTTCAGGTGGGCCGGTCACAAAGATTATCATGAGGCCGGCCAGTCGGTGGTTGTCTTAAATAATTAAAAAGTAATGGGCTCTGAACCAAGGTCAAATGTGGTGACTTACTTAATGGAGGATATAACAAAAATATATTAAAAATCTATGGGCCATTTGGACTGTCGACGGCGTATCGCGGTACGATTACGGGACGTAATTTATTTGTGGGCGTGTAGTCGTAAACCGTGTTCATTTGAACACTGCCCTTTCGTAAATGAGACGTATTTTTTAAATATGTCATTTTATATGGATTTTATTAAAAATATATTTAAATTAATATAGATTACGCTGAAATACATTATATATGTTCTATTAATTTTTCATCTATATTTATAGTTTTCCAGAAAATTGGAAAAAAATAAATAGTATAATAAAATAATAGTATGCAGGATACAAAATGTTAATTGCACAACTACGAATTTACGATGCTGAGTGCGGACTATATGTTTTCCTTTTTGTGCAACTTTGTTTGGCTGATGCGACATTGTATCCAAACGATTGATAAAACCGCCGCTGGCGCCGCTAGTTGTTTTGCGGCTACCTTGGTTGCAACTCAGTGTACGGTGAACGATGTTTATATTAACTTCCTGCTGTTGGCTGCTGTTCACTAATATATCTTGTAGTTCATTACAAGTATGTCGTTATGTTACACCAAAATACATTTGCTTCAACAAATTAACATGTCGTTTAATTTATTTCTAGCTGTTTGAATTAATTAAGGAAAGGTTATTTGCATTCCCAATTGTTTCTATAGTGCAGCAGCTATTTTAAAACCTTAGTAATGTTAAAAAAAAATAATTTTAGAGATCTAATTCAAATTTGTTTCTTTACGTCCTTTTAAAACTTGTCTATATTTTAATTTCAAGACTACCGGTATCTATATTTAAAAAAGGGAAATATCAAATATGGAAAAGAGAAAATTTTAAGGAGATGCTCTAAAAGAGAGGGAGAAACGGAAAAAAATGTTTGAAGATGCGGCCAGCAAAAGTTACAAGTTGACTGACATGTTTGACTCAGCTTCTAATGCCACTTCCTCTCAAAATGTAGCAAGTGAGGACCCTGTCGTCCTAGCGTTAAAAGAAGAGAGCGTTGATGCAACTGAAGCATCGGACACCGGTTTATAATCTGCAACTCCATCCAATGAAGATGTTGTTGAACAGCCTAGTCCCAGCCATTTTGAGTCAGCTACTTCTCAAGACCAGCAATTTAAAATTTTAAAGATTTTTTTAAAAAACATCCTTGTCAGCCGTCTACTAATGATGCTTCTAATTTGCCATTTCAACCAACTTTGGTGTTTTATCGGAAGGAAATTGTAAATAGAAGGTGGTTACCATATTGCTTGGAAAAAAATCGCTTTATTGCTGCGTATTCCTGGCGTACAACAAAAAAAACGAAAGTCCTTTTGTTAATAATGGCATGAAAGACTGGAAGCATGCCATTCAGCGTGTTAAAGAACACGAAGACTTCACGCAAAATGTGTGGAAAGCCATATGCTAAAAGTTAAAAGTAAGAACATTTACAATTTAATGTTTTCAAAAGAATCAACTATACGGAAAAAAATGCTCGTGAACGAAAGGAAGTGTTAGAGAGAATTATTGATGTAGTGACATTTGGTAAACGGGGGTTAGCTTTTCGTGCTCACACATCTGAATCCGCATACATGTTGTCGTTGGATAAAGATAACAAAGAAGCGGATCATGGAATTTTTTTAGAAATAACGTCATTGCTATTAAAATATGACCCCGTTCTATAACTGCTTTTATCTAATGTGATAAGTGCCAGTAAGAAGCGAAAAGAAAATTCCGGTTCTTCCAAAGGCAGGGGCAATATAATAATTTTAATTTCGAAAACTACAATCAACCATATAATATCAGCAATGAAAAAGTTAATTCAAAACAAAATAATATCAGAAGTTCGTGAAGCCGGTATATTTTGTTAACAAATAGATACCACACAAGATATCACCCAAAAGGATCAGTGCTCAGTTGTTGTGCGATATGTAACCGATAAAATCAATGAACATCTAATTGTTTTTTAAATTTTACGTCTTCAACAGGACAAGGGTTATGTAATTTAATGACGAAATTTATTGATAATAGTGAATTAAACATAAAAAATTGTATCGACAACTCAACGGACGGAGCTGCAAATATGCGGGGCCTATATAATGGATTCACGTCTTGAGAAAGTGAAAAATCGCCAGACCAAATACAGTTGTGGTGTTATGCGCATGTATTAAATCTTGTCATAACGGATTCCACTAAGTCAATGCTTGAAGGAATTTCTCTCATCCAGTTGATTAACTATAGTGCAATATTTTTAAGGAAATCATATCAGCGAACGGATATGTGGCATAATACAAGTGAAAGAACGAAGTTCCAATGGCTAAATATCATTGGTGAAACAAGATGGACAGCAAAGGAATTGGCACTGAGGAAAATATTTGGAGACTATGAGGATAAACAAAACTCACTATATGTAGATTCATTACTCGCACTAAATTCTTTGGTATCTAACACAAAATTAAACACCCAAATTAGGCAAGGTGCTTTAAAACTGATTGAATCGTTACTCAAATTTAAAACAATATTAACAGCACATATATATTTAAAAATGTTTCAATACATTGAACCGCTGTCAAAATATCTGCAGACCGGCAATTTAAATTATTTAACAGCATACGAAATGATTATTAGTTCACTAACATCCCTAAAAAAACGTAACTCGAGATTTAATAACGTAATTAAAATTTCAAAATTATTTTCCGAACGAGCAAATGCATTACTTGAGGAAGCAAACTGAATAAGTGGTAGAAGAAAATGTTCATGAAGAGAGAATCCGAAAACGAAAATTAATGTCTGGTGAAATATTCAAAGACCACGTGCTTCACAATACGACAGAACAATTCCGAATGAAGGTATTTAATGTAATTATGGACAGTGCAATAAAATCAATCGAGCGACGTTTTCTAAGTCATGAAAAATTATTAGCCGATATATCGGTGTTAGATTCAAAAAAGTTTAAAGAAAATGGTTGTTCGAAAAATTCTTTGGAGAATTCAAGTGCGTTGCTTATAAAATTCCACGAAACAGCAACGGAAGCAACTTTAAGTGAGGAACTAGAAGATCAAATTGCAAAATGGGACAATTCAAAAATGACAATAGAAGATGTATATAAAATAGACGAATCCAGTGATGAGACTGACTCAGAGAGAATCGGTAACGATGTAAAGTGTGCCACGCAAAAATCGAACTATAAAAATTGTATTTATTGCTGTTTTAATGTATTATCCAGGTACAATATATATTTTAGTGCTTACAACAATATATATTTGGCATATAAACACGTCATTATATTTTCATGTAGCCAGGTTGCCTGTGAGCGAAGTTTTTCTAAATTAAAAATAATAAAAAACCGACTCAGGAGTTCGCTGTCCCATGACAACTTAGAAGCGTTTATGCTTATATACATAGAAAAAGATATTCTAGTTAATTTAAAAACATCTAAAATAAATGATATGGTTGCTGAAAAAGTATCAGGTAAAAAAAAATATTTAATGGGCTTATTTTTTGTTTGCTGATAAAAATGTACATTTTGTTTTGACTTCAGTGTTTGATTTGTCTCTCTATTAATAAAAAATGTAAAAAATATGCGCGATACAGAAACTTTCCTATGGCAATGACGTTCCTATGGTAATGACGTAAACCACGGCCAACTGAAGCTATAGTGCGTGAGTGGGTGCTTCAGAGACGACGCCACATGAGGGTAACATAGGTGAGATCGCTATGTTACTGCTCCATGAAAACGGAGCAGAAGCGTTGACGTCACGTGTGGATAACTCAACAAAGAAACGCGATCACGAACAGCGATTGTTTTGTTGTTGATATTACTTCTGTACAATAAAACAAAAAGTCCAGACCAGATTAATAGAGGCTGATTTCCCAAAGTTAACGTGCCGAATTGATTACTTATATTGACAGAAAATGTTTCAGCTTGTGTTACTTTAAACAAAATAATTTGATAATTGTCACTGTTTATCCGCTAATATTTATGGATCAACATGGCTGAGATTTTCGATTGGAAAAATAACCCATTTGTGCACTCGTCTACGCTTAGACCAAGTTCTGCAATAATCGTCGTTATAGCAACACTCCCATTTTCCCACAGCTGAGGCCGGTTCGCAACAATTTCAAGGGCCGTATCAATTTGCCAATCCGCCACTGCTATGCGTAATGTCTGGATCAAGTAATGTAGTTATATCTCCAATGTCCTTGTGACATGCACAACTTGCCTTTAGCAAGTTTTTCGACCCTTCTATAGTTACGCCCGGGGTAGATGCCTCGCTTGCTCCGCCCTATTTACGGCGCCGCTCGTTCTACAAATTATAATACATAATAAACATCTATCAACATGGATATCGTCTGTATAAAGTTAATGGTTTCAGGCGTCACTTTGTGGAATTTATTTATACTGTAGAATAAAGAGATTCAATGAATTAACAAATAAGTCTCTTTACTTCTACAATAAATCTGTAAAAAAGTTATTTATGAATATTATTTTTAAACAGTCGCCTGTTCTTCTTTGAGTTGTCTATCTAATAACATTTCCTTCCATTTCCTCATTTGCCTTAAGATTTTCCTTCAATCACATCTATAATCATGTTGTTATCTCTCCTCGAAAAATACTACCACCAACCAAAACGAGATGAGAAAAGCAGCTTGGTGACGCCGCGGTTTGTTTTGTTTCCCCATGAGATGACAATATACCTTCCCGAGCCAACGCAAACCGACACAAAAGACCGAATCGCACAAACAAACAGGTAGAAAAAAGGTTACTCTTGAAGAATATCCAACATTAAAGATTGTGCGTGCGAGTTAGATCAGGGGAAATGAGCGGCTACGTTTATGCCCCACGGCGGACGCCGTGCGGCCGAGTAATTCCCCCTTAATGGCCACCCAGACCGGGCGGTCCCCCTTCAGAAAGAAAACCAGGTCAAACTGGCAAGTTGTAAAAAAACGGAGATTGCGAGAAAGAATGGGAAAGAAGCTGGGAGTCGTTCGGCCGATATAAAGAAATTGGGACGAGGCAAAGTTTAGAATTAGGGTTTGGGCCATGCAATAGTTTCCCATTTTATCTCTTTGTCCTGAAGTCTCCACAAGGAAATAACAGCCTTTTCAGATCTAATTCGACCTTCTTTTCTTTTCTGTACGAGTCATTCTGATCGATGATATGAAGATGCACCAAAGGAGCTCAGTGAACGGAGAAAAAAAGTCTGCATTCCAGGGTAAGACAAAAGTTCAAAAGGGCTAAAATAAAGCTGTTTTCGCGGCGAATTTTTGGTCGATATCTAGAGCATTATACTGAGTCAACGATTATAGAGAAGAAACTACTTTCATGTTCATAAAATCAGAGTTTACTTTTATGTGGAATGTAAAATTTTTTTAAATAATTTAATTATTAGGTCTTCGAGGCGTATTTTAATGCCATTTTTAAGTCTTTAAAGAGATACGACGTTCATTAAATCAACGCTTATACCTCAAATTTATCTTTTTAAATCACTTCCAGAACTCAAAGGGATTACGCTTTTAAAAACTTTTAAGATATGATATTAATTTTCACAACAAAATAATTAGGTGTGTAATTAAAAGGAATGCAAGTATGACATTTATAATACTCTTTGGCCTTCAAAAGGAATGCAAGTAGGGCCTTCAACTTTTTCATTAAGTTGGCTTTCGATTTAGGAAATTCTAAAATAACATTTTTAAATAGCCAGAATTAATAAAGGATTCTCACACGTAAAATACATACATACATACATACATACATACATACATGCATACATACATACATACATCCGGAGTTAATTCATATTCGTTCGTAATAATCTCAATATTTTTTTCTACGTCACGAAAAAACATTTCAAAGTGGAAAAAGTTGTAAATAGCCCAATTCTTTTAAATAATGCAAGTGTTTATTTAAAAAATCTACTAAGCCGTGACACTTTACCTTTTACTAACTAATGGGAGGTAAAAAACACAAAACATATTTCAAATAACAATTCAAATATGGTTCAAGTACAAAAAAAAGCCTTATCAATTGCTTTGTGAATAAAAAAGAATCACCTCGAGTTTCATTTTGTATATAAAACTCTCGCCGCTTAAAAGACTGGATAACGATTGACAATTAATTAAACCTTTCTTATAAACAGAAACTATATACAAAACTCTGAATTTCATCATACTTCGTAATGCGCTAGGTGACGAGAATTTAAAACCGCCACACAGTAACAATCAGATATACAGATAACTCGCAATATATGAACGCATCGGGATGATTAAGCCCAGCGGGTGAGACGTCCAAATTTACTCGTTCACTTGGTCAAACAGGGAGGCCCGTGCAATCAACCTGTGACCTCAGCTCTACACCTCCATACCTCTCGACAAACCCTACCGACAGTGTCGGCGCGAGGATCGGAGGGGGAGGAGGGGGCGAGAATTCGGCGGAGGCGATACGGGAGCTTCGTGTTTCGTGGGTGTGTTTGAAGTGTGTTGAGGCGTGTAGGAGGCGTGATGGAGTGGGGGGACGTGGATAGGGTTGTCGGGGAAGGGAGGTAAACCGCCTCCAACGTGAGAGCAGGCGGATGGCGGTTAATTGGTATCGAGGGATTATGGGGCGGTCTCTCATGAAAATACGATATTCTTCCGCTTCGCACTTAAACCGCATCAACCAATCACATCTCACGCCTTTGGGTTTCATATCGGGAACATCTCCTTAATCTGTATACGCCCGCAAATGCGCCGCGTGAAAACCCCCGTGCGAGAATCCACGCCTCGGCAACCGAAGTAAATAACATCGCCGCGATTGCCTGCGGAACGTGTAAATGGCGGCCAATTCCTTTCCAGGCGACGCCGCTCGAACATTATGCCATGCTCGACAATCATTTCAAAATTGTCGGTTGGCTCGATGTTATGTACCTTTTCTACTAGAGAATGTCGCGCACCGAATAAACAAAAAACTCAAACATCAAAACAATGGGAATAGTCGTTCTACAAACGGTCCAAGGAATCGAATCGAATGAATTATGTTCTTAATTCCCTAACTTATACATAGTATGCAAATGGCATAAACGACTTTTAGCTTACCGAAATAAAATTCATAAAAAACTGATTCGACGTAAACTATAAACTAGTGAAATGTACATACGTCAAATATGAAGGATATGCATGAATGAATTTAGTTTAAAACACCTTCCATTCTTCCTCTCCCCATTCTCCTTCCTTTCTCTCCCTCAAATTCTCCTTCCTCTCTTTCCCTCCTATTCTCCTTTCTCTACCATTCTCCCTCCCCCATTCTCTCCCTCCCTCTCTCTCTCTCTCAAAAATGTAGCAATCTCAGAATGATATGTGCCCCTGGATCTTATGCCGCCGGCGACAAATATAGTGAGTCTGACGGAATTTCACGTGGCGTAGAATACTATTTAATATGACATATGATTACTTATAGAAGTAAGGATTTTTAAAAATAGGTAACTACATATATAAATCCTTCGTCGCTGAAAATGAGAAAAATGGGCTTATTTTTGAAGTTACAACAATTACGGGAATCACTAGGAAAATGTTGAATGAAATCTGCAATATTATACATCATTCGTGCTTCATATATAACTAGGCACCCTAAGAAGATCACGCTAAGAATAATTTTGTATGTAAAAAATATTTCTTTTAATTCGTATACAATCGAATTCTATTCCTCAGCGATAAATATGTAGCCTATAATATTTTTGTTGCCTTCAAAGAAACAATTCGCTTAACTTTGTAAAGTGGTATTGAGCATATCTGCCTTCCATTACCGAAATCACTAGCTCGAATAACGCATTTGTGATCGTAATTGCGCCTTCAATTAATTATTTGCAGGAGTTGGTGAGTCACTGGAGATAGTAACGAACCCCATGCAAAATATAAGATGGGTGCGCTTTTTTCAATGTGATTAAAGAATAATTAATTAAATAATTAATATATTATTATTAATATAAATTAAACTGTTATAGATTACTATGAAACACTTAAGAACTAATGGCTTTGAAAAATATATGGTTCTAAAATTTTATATTCAAATCCTACGGCGATTTGTTTACTTTTTAATTAGACACTGCCAATTCCCGTAAATACCATATGCATAATCTTGAATAAGCAGTTTCAACTCGTAACCACGCCGAAAATAGTAAACATCTGATCATTAAAAAAATGAATTATTCGATTTTGTGTATCGATAGGTTGCTCGTGCCTTATTTGAACAAGATTTCAACAACCTACGCCAGTGGTTCTCAACATTTTATTGTCTGCATCACACAATTTTCAGTTCTGCGTCACCACTTTTATAGTTGCATTTCCGTCGAGTAAAATTTAAAGATAAACTGGGATTTCCCTACCACAGAGAGATAAAAATTTACGTATTTAAAAAGCAAAGGCGCGTATTCTCCTGATTTTATTCATTTTTATAAGTCAGAATATGACACTGTTAATTTGTCAATTATTCGCGTCAGCACTCAACAACTCTCACGTCACTCTGGGGTGTGATGTCACCCCGGTTGAGAACCATTGATCTACGCAATACCACCAATTTTCGCATTTTGAAAAGATAAGGTTAAAACAAGAAGTCCAAACCAGGACTAATGCAGGCTGGTTTTCCAAAGTTGACGTCCAGGATGAATTAATTATATTGACAGAAAATGTTTCAGTATGTGTTAGTCATTCCAAGGAATTCTAATTCCATAAATACCAGTTGTAGTTCATAGTTTGTCAATGATATGGAAAATTAAAAAACAAATTAATAGAGCATTATCAGGTTTAAAACATTAAAAACAATGTTAAAATCTCTTTCTGACAATATTTTGCATGTATTTTTTAAATAAACGAATTTAATAAATGTTACTGTTAATACGCTAATATGTCTGAATCAACTGTCATTTGCTGAAGAGTAGTAGAGCGGAAAAGGAAATAACCCATTTGTTAACTCGTCTATGTTCAAGCCGAGTTCGGTAATAATCAACTCCATGGCTACAATCCGATAAAAAACTATTTAAAACGCAAAAACGATATATTTTAGTAGAAATTCGAAAAAACACGATCAATTATCACAATTCTGTGATAAGAATTATATTCAACATTCTTTTTCCCTTAGAACAGTACAAACTTTGCTCCGGTTTCACAATTTTTAGATATTTTATTGTATTAAACAAAACATCTCTGCACGATGGATTTGATATTTCCTATGTAAAGCAAATAGTTAAAAAACGTTCTTGGGATCGAACCTGGAACTTCAATCTTCGTCAAATAAAATATAGCCCGGAGGTGGGCCCTGACAGCACGAGCATCATGCCAAGTTTCATAAAAATCGGTCCATTGGTGCAAAGTTGTTAGTAAGGGACACAGACAGCGAGGACTATTTCATAAGGCTGTTTCCTCTGGAAATCAGCCTAAAAACAGTATTATAAACTGAATAAGACCCGATCTGAGGAGAAATAAGATGATCCAGACAGAACTTATGCCTACTTGCCATTGAATCATTTATTTAATACTTATATTGGCTTTAATAGTTTTAAAGTTATCGCGGATATGTAGCTCTTTATGTTCTCAAATTTCATAAATTAGCGTTATAAAATACTACAAATACATTCCAACGGAATATTAAATTCATCACTCGTATTTTGTCGGCAAAAATAAAGCGTGTATGTATTAGAATATATAATCTGAGTCCAACAATAGTTGTTACTATGGCATCACTCTCGTAATGAGTGATAAAAACTGAAAAATCGCCAGTATTTACGCAAAATTATAAGAAATACAATCAATAATCAAATTTCTACGATAAAAATTAGAATTTTCATTTCTTTAGTCAGAGAATAGTATAATATTCTCGCCGTTATTACAATTTTAAGATATTTTAATGTGCAATATAAAATTGTCCTGCACGATGGATTTCAGATTTCCCATGTAAATCGAATGGGAAGGATAGTTCCTGGAATCGAACCCGGGACTTCAATCTTGGCAACAAAAACTATTTCCCGGAACTCGGCTTATGTAGCAAAAGATTTCCACCAGGTTTCATGACAATCTGCCCATTGGTTCAAAAGTTAATAGGGGGGACGGAAAAACAGACAGAAAGACAGACACAACGACAAAACTATAAGCCCATTCCCATTCTGGAAAGTAGGCTAAAAATGGGTCAGTCGCACGTGCGCGTCGTCGACACCCGTCAAAACATGCGGATGTCCTTATCCAGCTATAAAAAGATGACCGTGACGTATTTACGATGCTGCGCACGATGACGTCACCATATCGCATATTGGACCCGATTTCAGCGACGCGGAGAAATGGAGGTATAGTGATTGGAGAGAGAGATCCTCTGCCTCCGTCCCCCTCCACTTCCCGTCCTCCCCACCCTCCTGCAACCCCTTCTCCCACGAACGAATGCACTCCATCACATCTCCACCGATAAAAAAAGATTCATCGACACGACGACGAATTAGATTTTTTTCTCGCAAACTAATCGAAAGAGAGACAAACACAAATCGCGTTTTCCCATACGACGCGATTCTCGATTCTCGCCCTATCGAATCCTTCCGCTTCATCGGTCCGACTGGGTAACTCGGAATACCACCTAACTTTTCAACTTTAGACTTTTTATTATTTTATCCACGACATGACCGTGAAATACAGGTTAACGATAAAGTCGAAAAAAGGAGCATAAAAGGGTTTGGAAGTTTTTATCGAGTCGGGGGCTAGGGTTGTGATTTAGTCAAAAGACGAACACTTCTGCGCACGAATAGACGGGGTTCAAAATATTTACGCCGCCTACTAATTTTTCGCGTTAAGCAACAAAGCTTGTTAACTCATTAGCGAGCAGCCAATCACGGAGGATATTCAGATTGGATGTGCTGATGATGCACGAACGGTCTCTTCGATGTCCAAATGTCGATTGGAAAGCTATTTTAAGCCTCGATGACAATTTCAACTGCACCTACGATAGAATCGACCCGTCAAAAAATGAGGCAACGTAGCTTTGATAGAGGCGTTTTTTTAAGAATTATGTAGTATAATTTCTACCAGATACTAGCTCAATAAAAATTGTGTTTAAGTCTTCATGGTTTTGAGTCAATTGATCAAAGCACAAGAATGTAAATTTAGAAGAATGCACATTTTTGTAAATGGGAATATCGATCTGGAGGGTATAGTAAATAAACATGTAGAGCAGTTTAAAATACGAGTTGTCGGCGCTTGCATATTGCAGGCGTTCAAAAAATCACCGTACACCAAGATCATCATCATCATAGGTAGTCTGTACGCAGGTAAGTCCGTGATTATTCATGATTAAACCCGATTCTCCATATACTCCTATTTTTTTATGTCCTCTTCATATCTTGATAACTCTTTTCCTTTCAAATGTCTATCAGCAGAAAACTTTTCCTACGTCTTTCTCTTTTTTACATCTAGTTTTCCTTCTAACACTTAAATAACACCAAGATATAAACACGTAATTAAACCAACGCCACAGAATTTGAACTAAACAGAGCCCATTTATATAAGACAATCGTTTTCATTTTCTGCGATAAAGTAAGGCATCTATCCAGAATTTCTAAATTCTCTGACAATTGGCTTTGTGTCCGTGTTTTCCTTTTTCCTTCCTTTTTAAGCAGTAACTACAATTATCATTAAGACAATATCCTATACGTTACACTAAAAGTTATGTACAAATTAGGATATTTTGTGTTAGGCATCATTATCTGTGCCTTTAAGTACGTATCCGGATAATAAATAATTTAAAATTGTTACGTATTCATATGTATACGTCGTTGACCGAAATCAAATGGATTATAATGCAATCTAAGCATTAAATCAATGGTCCCGAAGTATGGAAAATCAATTCCCATTGAAATGCATTGGAGTCGTTGCTATGGTAGTTAATATTTTTCATTGTTGATGAATGAAAAAAATCAAAATTTTATGATTAAAATCAAATCATTACGAAAATTCAGCATGGATTTGAATTTTGTCTTCTCGTTTCAAAATCATTCCCAACATTACAGCTTATGCCTGTCTGCATAGGATCTTCGGATCACTTTATTCCATCAATTTCTTGCTTGGCAGTCTCACCATTTGAGAGGGAGGAGTTTTCTTCGATGTATCTCTTCGAGGACATCCGTTGGGGCAGTTTGATACTAGCTTGGCTAGTTCCGTCCCAACCAAGAAAACATCCGCGTTCAGAAACGAGAAAATTGATCTGCTACGATAGTTCAGTGGTAGAATATCCGCCCGGCAAGTGGAAGAACGGGGTTCGATTCCCGGTCATAGCAGACTTTTTTCTCGTTTCAAAATTTTTCTCAACATTACAGCTTATGCCTGTCTGCATAGGATATTCGGATCGCTTTATTCCGTCTTCAAGATAAATAAACTTCATTGTATCTTCCATAGTATGGTGCTTGTCCCAACTTTGTATCTTAATTGTAGATATTTTAAAATATAAATTTTATATAACCCTGCACCGTTTTCAATGCTTTTCTTATGGGTTTTTAAAATTGGACATTGGGGTCAAAAACACCCCTTAAATATAACTTTTTCTGTAATTGTTTCCAAAGGTTATACCTAATGACTTATATTCATACCAAATTTCAGCTCTGTAGCTCTCCTAGAATTACCTTAGGTTATATATATACATATATATATATATATATATATATATATATATATATATATATATATATATATATATATATATATATATATATATATATATATATGGATGTCAACAAGGTGTTGGGATGAGGAAGCTGAAGAAGGAGTAGTTCCGAAAGCTTTACGTTTGTGATGTTTCTGTGTTTTTGTGTTATTTTACGTGTGTCGCTTCGACATCCCCGGGGCCTCGCCAACCTGAAGTCGTCTGATTGGTGAGTGCTCACTGGGTTTCCTCATCCCAACACCTTGTTGACATCCATATATTCATTTTACCTTTCCTTTTCCGTAAGTTGTTATATATATATATGTAAGAAGCAGCTATTATGATATGATAAACATTCCAAATTAAATTCGATAAGGTAAAATGTAGTGCGATCGACCCGCATCGTATCGTAAAGCGGGGTTTCACGTATACGAGATTTATAAAAGGTTTCCATAATAACTTAGAACACAGTCCGAGTTTACTTTTACGCGATTTTTCTAAGACCAATTTATTTGATTTTTAATAATGATTTGTATTGCAGTGTGTACACTACGAGAAATTTATGTAATTTTGGCACATTTATTAATATACTGGACCAAGTTTTATTATATTCATCCAATTTCATTAAAGAACACTTATATTAATGTAATAGCAATGTATAAATTTATTATTATATTATTCAGAGTTTTAGCATCGAAAATTAGTCCAACGGTTCTCGATTCCCCCCGTTTTTATAGACTTAAGGTATCCTATAACACGGTGTTTTACAGAACCTATCCCTCGCGTTATATGAGGGAACACTATATTTTTGTAATTGATTTTCAGACTTTCGAAAGCCGGCAAAAACCGAACACCACCATAAAGTACACACTGATGAGCTCATTTCCAGACTAATCTGCTTATTAGTTCAAACGATATATTCGAAATAAAAATAAACGGCATTTTTGAGTTACCCTAGACGAAACAATTCATGCGGCTTCGAATAATGCGATTCTTCAAAATATCAAATATCGTTTTATTCGTATTAACGTGTTTATGCATATGCGTGTATTTATCAATATAAAACAACTTTTATACGTACACTGACCATAAACAACATTCTATGTAAGCGTGCGTTCCACATAATCCATGAGGTTTGAGATTCTATTTTCAATTCAACCGCGTATATGAGAAGTTATATTTTAATTTAGGAAACGGCCTTTGACTATAACCCTTCAATAGACTCGTAATGTAATGACGTATAAATCAGTAGTAAACCGTAATAATAACCAATATTGAATTATTAATTTAAGAAAATTAATTATTCTCTACCAAAATCAACGAGACCCTGAAATTATTGTAACGCTGCATTCAAACTATGCTGGGAAAAGAGTATTTTCGAAGCTTTTCCTAGCTTAAGAGAGCACCAAAATATGATCAGCCTGTAAATTTATATTTCGTCGAAATGTTTATTTCTGTTGGAATGGTATTAATTAAATTAATATTATCAATTATATTAACAAAAATCCTGCTCTGTGCAGGAGCATCCACGCTTACACTACCAAGGTGGTTAACGATCGAAAGCGTGCATAGAAAAAAGCAGCATTTACCATCAATGCGGTCCACGTTCACTTACATACTGTAAAAGATCGAAAGAGGAAAAGAGAGACAGTAACACCAAAATTTCCGTGAGAAAAAAGAGAAGAGATAAAAATGGAAAATTATCCGTTCAGCCAAACGGCGACATGGCACGCAAAAGGAGTGTGCGGTTCTTCTTCCCCTCACCTGTGGAATTATCGACCTGAAAGTAACAGGTACGCGTACTTCAGCTCTCCCTCCCTAGCCCTCCACCCACCCCCGCCATTTTCAACCTCCCTCCTCACACTTGGCCGCTCCCTTATTCCGCGTGTTCCTTCCAGCCAACGCTACGCTTCAATCTCCTCTTCCCATCTCTCCTTCTTTCTCCCTTCCTATCTCTCTTTCTTCCCACTCTCCTTTTCTCTCCACACTCTCCCTCCCTCTCTCCTTTCCAAGCTCTTCCTACCCCTCTCCCTCTAATTTTCCCTTCCTCCCCCCTCTCTCACACACACACACACTACGCCTTCCACCCTTCCTATCTCTCTAGATATCCCTCTTTCTTCTATATCTCTCTATTCTATCTTCCTCAACTTTTTCTTCTTTTTTCTTACTCCCAATCTCTCTTTCTCAATACTTCTATCCCTCACTCGCTGCTCTCCCTCCCTCTCATTCTCTCCCAACCTCTACCAATCCCTCCCTCTCTTCTTCTCTCTTTCCCTCTCAGTCTATCATTTCCTCTCTCCCTCTCAGTCTATCATCCTCTCTCTGCCTCAATTCCTCCTTCTCACATTCCTATCTCTCTCATTCCCATTCCCCCCTTCTACTTGCCCACCTATCCCTTTATATTTCTTCTCCTGTCTTTGCTGTCTCTCTTCCTAACACACTTTGTCAATCTCTCTCCAATTCTTTCTCCTTCTCTTTCCCTCTCTCTTGCTTCGTCCGTTTCTATCACTTTACCGTTTCACTCCTATTTCTCTGTCTATTCCTATCTTCTCTCATTCTTTCTCCTCGCTCTATTATCGTGAAATTCTTCATCCATTCCCTACTCGCTTTCTCTCTCTCCATTTCGATCTTCATCTCATTTCCTTCTTTTATCTTCCTCTCAGCATTCCTCCTTTTCATTACCAGCCCCTCAAAACCGCCATTCTCCCTCTTTCCCACGACGCAAAGGCTCACGGTTATATTCTCTTTCACCCTCTGCGACCTGATCGATAATTCGACTACGATTCCCTCCGTCTCTCCTCTCTCCCTCCTCTCTCTCTCTCTGCGACTCCACATCGAAGAGCCGAAACGGAATGAAAGGCGAACGAGAAACGATTTCATTCGTCCCGTCTCTTCCATCTCTTCTCTTCTTTCCAGCTTCTCTTTTCTTATCAACCGTTCATCTACCCTTCCCTGATTACTCTCTCTCTCTCTCTCGGCTTAATCACGCCTGTCTTCCGACGCCATTTCATGCGGCGAAACGTGTTGCCAAGGTAAATAGGGAGTGGAGGAGACGAGGGATGAGAGGTTTTTTTTACGGGGCAGGTATGTCGATAAAAGGGTTCACGATGGGGTAAGGTGAAGAATGTAGGATGGAAGTAGAAAGGGGAATAAGGAGATAGGAAGGGGAGTTATGATGGTTGACGGTATCGTGGTGGAGTGGGTAAGCACAAAGAGTCTCGACGGCGTTTTTGAGTCGGCGGAATCGGAGAGGAGAAAGCACTCGCTCGCGCGCAGAAAAATAGAGAACTCGGCGAAAGCGGATGTTTTAAATTTTCATGCCGCGCGCGCCCTCGAGACGGCGGTTCTAATTTTGGAAGATGTTCGCGGGAATTGGAACTGGAAAAGGGGAAAATGGGATCGCTCGTTTTCAACCGTTTTCAGAAAGGGATGATATCGCCGGAGCGTAATCCCGCACAAAACGGGCATCAAAGTGAACAGTCAAGATTTTACGGATGGCTGAAGTCACAGAGGTCCCTATCCTGAAAGAAGTGCCAAAGTTCAGTCCCGCGTTATCGAAACGTGAGTCGAATACTATTAATTGCTTTTCACCCGAGCTTAATGTAAACAGTCGAACATCATATGGCTACAATTTTCAATGTATGGAAAACATTTTTACACTTTCGTATTCATCAAAGATCGATAATCGGTTGCTCGAACGTCTATTAAATCAAAATTGTTCGATAAAATATTCTAACTATCCGCAGACGAAAGTTATCATAACGTAAATTATTTCTGTACCTTTACTCGTTGTTCGAGTTATCGGAGTCAGACTCTGTATGCAATGGACCTTTTTATGGAATGCGAGTTTTCTGGCGTCTCTAAACATTGGAACTATAAAATTCGAATATAAATACAATCATGCTATCGATTGAGAATCATTTTTAAACGAGAAAAAATTCTGCTATGAACGGGAATCAAACCTGGGTTTTCCACTTTCCGGGCGGATATTCTACCACTTAACTATCGTAGTAGATAAATTTTCTCGTTTTTGAACGCGGATGTTGTCTTGGTTGGATTCCCGGTCATAGCAGATTTTCATCTCGTTTCAAAATTATTCCCTACGTGACACCTTATGTCTGTCTGCATAGTATCTTCGGATCACTTTATTCCATCAATTCCATGCTATCTATTATTTACAATTCTCTCAAGTTAAAATCCAGATTACGTGATGTGAACGTATTAGATTCGTATGCTCAATGTTTGACATGTAAAGATTTTCCCATAAAATTTTCATTATATACATATACAATTCTTCACAAATCATATACTTTTGAATAATTCTAGTTATTATAAATCCTTCTAAAGCATCATAAACATCTCAATTTTATCAGGGGAGAATATTCCTTTGAATATTACTTTGACATTAATTTTCCTATTATTTTTCACGTGTTTCATAGCAGGTAGTTGAGTCGGTCTTTTGTCTTTTGTATTTTGTATTCGGCTTCCAAAAACAGAGAACTGAACAGCGTTGAAATCCCATTACAATCCAGAAAAATAAGCTGTTTTTTGTAACTCTGAAATTTCTCTTATCTCCATCGAAATAAATATCCCATAGGAATGCATCCTTTAAATTTTGCTAGCAATGTTAAACTAGAATATTAATGTGAAACTTTTAGTAACAACAGTTTAGGTGAGACCAAATATCAAATTTTACTGTTTGAATTAAATTTCTCTGATAAAGTTTCTGAAACCAAGTCAATCCTGTTAATTAATGTAATAATTGTTGAGTATACTAATGTATAATAGGCTCATTTTGTATACTTTTGTAATATTGAATTGATTCTGATCTCATTGAATTGTTGTTACCTGAGAAAGTATACGTTATTACTTTTCTACACTTACGTTACAATTATTAGTTCGCATCCCGTTAAAATCATATTTTAAACTATAAACATACATTTTCCTTCATTGTTTCACATAGGTTGAGGTTTACTAAGGTTTCCGTATATTTTAGAATAATTTTACAACAGAAAAATATGACTAAGTTAACAGGAACGTTCTAATCGATAATATAAACGTGTTACGTAATTAATGTTATTCGTGTAATAATATTTATTCCAAAGGAAGTCGTAAGTTGCATCGATGAAAATAGTATCTGTGATATCATTCGGGAACTATCATCAAAATTTATTTCAATTTTTATTTCGTTCAAATAACTTTACTGTAATATTCTGCGAACAAATGCATCATTCCGAGGACTAAAATGAATGGGGGAAATTTTAAAAAGCTATTTTTTAATTATTTGGAAAATCTAAGTGTATGTTACTTTTACTGCCATTTTTGAAACAGGTTTTTCGGCAAGTCATGCGATACATAGCGAATTCAACCTTTTGAAGTCCATAAAACTTTAAAACTTCCCAATGTCACAAGATCGTTTCCACACACTGTCGCCAAACTACTCCTCCGCGACACTTCAGCATTTTAGAAAAGAAAATACAATTTGTGATTGCATTAAAAAATAGAATCAGATTTTTTTAGACATCTCAAGGCTGCGTAAATCACATCATTAGCGCGGACTCGATCAAATAATATTACGCCAGAAGGTAAACATTTTATCCCGGAGACGTACGACAACAAACGTAAAATTAAGGAGACTAAGAAGGAATGGTCCGGAAACGAACCTCCATTTCCGATTTGCAGAAGGGCACCGGAATTGCGAAAAGAGGCGTAAATTGTCCTCAGATACTTGACTGCTCAGAAGGAAGTTCTCCGCCGGATGAAATCAGAACGGCAATAGGCTAAAAGATACGATTTCCAAGTAAGAGAGGGAAAAAACGGTTTGAGAGAAGGAAGACGCGTTTTAAGAAGAGGAAAAAAATGGAGTTGATTCCGACGACAAGGGACTCTAAATGGAGTGAGTGGGGAGAGGATGAAGGGAGTTTGTTAATGTAGGAGGGTAGATAAAGCAGAGAGAGAGAGGAGGGAGGGAAAGAGATGAGAGGAGAGGGGAAGATATCTTAAGGTGATTCAACAACGGCAGGAAGAGTTGCTTGGGAGGAGGAGAAGAATGCCAGTAAATAGGGACGATGTTAACGAACAGTCATCCCAGATGAAGGGGATGGGAAGAGTGAGAGAGCGGCGTAAAATGGGGAGTTTTTTCATTGCAAATACAGAGGGCGTTCTGTTAATAACGCACGAAGAAAACGGCATGAAAAATATTTTTGAGACCAAATACTGCAATTGCTGCCGTTGTGCTATCTTTCGGCATGTTGTATCGAAACCGCAATTCATTCAGGCCTAAATGAAATTACATTGCGTTATTAGTTAAATGAAAGGCCTAACTACAGTTTCAATATGGCCGAAATAATGAACATAACAATTTAACTGTCTCTCTTACATTTTTTCTCATTTAACTGATCTTAATACGATGGCATTCTTGACAACCGCTATTGAATGAATTGAATTCATTTTAGAAAACAACTATTATTGATACTCGTTAACAAATAAAATAACGTCTTTTTGAAATTCAATATTCATTTGCCTTTCGCTCCAATATTATCAAAAATGTTATCTATGAAACGCGTGATAAAATAACACTGGAAATGTTTTTTTAAAGGAATCTTATCGTGCGCTCGTTTTCAGAAAGTATATTTTTTCTCAAATCGCGAATAAAAGTGTAATTCAACAAATAAATTTCACTTCTACGCACAAAGAGCATGTATTCTCTCGCATTTATATACATTTATTTCCACCGCGTCCTCCCTCGAGCACCTCAACACGCATGTAACCTTAATTAAATGCTATTCACTTCCAATTAAAGAACATATTCCTTGCGGGGAAAGATGCAGGCTGATTAAACCTGAAGAACATCAACGCTTCAAACTGTTTACCGTACAACGTTGGTGAAGGTTGGGTCTCGTAATGCACGAGAGACTTAATGAACCCGAGGGATTGGGAGCGAACAGAGGAAGAGAAGGAGGCGTTGAAGGACCTGGAGGTTGGAAAAGAGTGAGAAGTAGAGAGAAAAAGAGAGCCATGACCGAGAGATTTGGAATCGGAGCGTCACTGCGAAAGTTAATGGATGACGTGGAAAATAGAGAGGGCAAGAGGGAAGAAAGCTAAAGGACGAATAGAGAGAAATAGGAAAGGGGAAGGGATGAAGAAAGGGAGAGGAAGGGCTTGTAAAGAAGGGACATATCAAGAGGGAAGGAGAGAGAAACAAGATGAAATACGAGGAGAGAAAGAGGGAAGGAGATACAAAAAGGGGTAAAAAGAAAACAAGGAGAGAGAGATAAGATGGTGGGAGAGATGTAGGGAGGGAGAGAAGGATTGTGAGAAATTAGTAGAGAGATAGGATGAAATACGTAGAGAAAGGGAGCAGGGAGAGAGGGTGAAGAAAAAGGGTGGGAGTGAGGAGGAAGATATTAAAGGAATGGGAGAGATTAAGTTAGGGCAGAGAGAAATGAAAATAAAACCAGTGGAAGAGGCTAAAAGAAGAGAGGATTGGGTCGGAGGAGAGAAAAGAGGTAGAAGAGACATAGAGAGTTAGAGAAAAGGATACCGTGGAAGAAAAAAGTTATTAATAAACTGAATGAGAGAAAATAGAGAGAATATGACATTTAATACGATAGATAAGGATAAGAGAGAAAATAAAGAGGGAATGAGACGAGGTAAAGAGAGAGAAGAAATAGAGAAAAGATAGAGAAGCGGGAGGGGTTAAATAGATAGCCCCAATGGCCAGAGAAAAAGTTTCTCTCTGCACGGGAAACTGCCCCGTCACTGTCTGGCCGATGGGAATGACGGGAGGCTTGGGTCGGGGGAAGAAGAAAAAAGAAATGATAGCAGACGGGAATAGAGGATGCGGGGAGGGATGCAACGGGAGGAGGAGGGGAAATGTGGAGTGGGGAAGGACAGAAGGGTTCTTCTTTTTTAAGGTCAAATTGTGAAGGCTAAAGAGATGGGAGGGATTCCGAGTGTTAGGGAGTGTATCAAGAGAAGCTTTATCCTTTAGAGATGGAGGGGGTGGAGAGAGAGAGTAAGAGAGAGAGACGAAAGAGAGAGAGAGGGAGAGAGATACGAGAGAGAGACAGACGAGAGGATCCGTCATTAAGCTGGTATTCTTCAAAGTGAAATACTGCGTGATTAAATGGATGGACTAACATCTCTCGTTAGTTAAGCGGAGGAGGAAGACTGCCTGCAATAAGCCATTTCGTTTAGACAGCTCTACAAGATTAAGACGTCACGATGGCCGTCTCCGCCAAAACGACTTTATTTTTATTGCGATGACAAAACGTCAATATCTTATGACAGCTTAATTAACGGGGGATAAACGTTAGAATAGTCTTAGGATTGCCTTAGAGATTCAATCATCTCCTCCCGAATACTTTTCCCATCTCTCCGAAGCTAAGATGCATTTAAATTCACAACTATTCCAGGAGATCCTATTATTTCGTAAAATTGAGAATATTTTGCAGCATCATTCTCTTAAATGAAAATATAATAAAAAATTGTTCCCACAAAGATAAGAAAAGTGAAGATGATCTTGTTGGTAAAACTGACTGAAGATATATGATAGTAAGTATGAAACTACTTCAAGAATCTCTTTTAGTAAAAATTATTTACATTACACTAATAAAGTAAAACTTTGAAATCATCGGGATATTTATAACTTATTTAAGATTTCCAAAAAAATCTTTGGAAGCAATGATCAATATCAAAGTACTTTATTTTGAATAAGTTAAGTCAGTTGTATGAAATTTAAGCCTAGCTGAATATATATTTTTCTGGCATTAAGACAAACAACCAATGGCTCAAAACAATATAATATTAAAGTTGATAAACGTAAAAGGAGACGTAGGCATATAAATGATTAACAAAATTAATCCATAAAAATGTAAGCATTGCAGTTATAAAACATGTTGTCTCTTGAAATTCTCATTATGTTAGGAAAGAAGACGAATGAATGAATACTCAAATTAGACAAGAATAAAACATGGATGAATGAAACCTACAGGCATGTCGCGCAATGAATAAAAAACTTTTGATGCGCATAGCAGGGAGCAAGAACTATCATATTATGAATTCTGTGCAGCTGAGGAACAGATAAATGAAAAAAGTAGACAATATTCGGCTTAGTCATCAAGATGCGAGTCATTTTGCTTCGTTATTATTCCTAGTTGTTATGGCATTTCCACCAGAAGCAAATGAGAATTCCAAACCACACCGAGTAATTGAACAATTAATCATTTTTTACATAGTACATGCAGGAAAATAAACGCACTGTCATAAGTCATTTTCCCTTTCGTAGCACTCCCTTAGGTTCATTTGTTAAACATGCCATCTGCAACTCTTCAGTAAAACTGGGAACAAATGCACACTTTAAACTAATATCATTATTATCGAAATATTCAACATAGCACTTCTTACCAGTTAAATATCACAATATAATAATTTATTACAAAGATACCCTACAGGGTGAGTGTAAACAGTAAAAATGATATTAATATTATAAAAAATTCAAGTTAATGCCCATAATACTACGTTGTGATGTATATGTCAAGGTAAATGTGCAGAGCCCGGTAAATGTGTACATTTCCCGGTTAATGTGCACATTTACCACCAACTTCGGTAAATGTAAGTATAACATACTTTTACCGTTTGGATTGGGGAAATGTACACATTTACCAAGAGGCACTGATATATGTGGATTAACGTCGCAACACAGACCACAACTTGGCGGCGTCACAAACATCTGATGCAGTTTAGAAGTACGGTAAATGTGCGTTGTCCGGTAAATGTGTAAATTTCCTGGTAAATGTGCACAACTAACTACACAAAATTTGAACATGAAGTCCAACTTTACTCGGCCCCACCGGATTGGGTAAGTTAGTCGAAGTGTTTTTGGGTCCCCCTCACGTTCACTGTGTTCCTCTCTCGAGTAGCATTCATCTTAATATATACCTGTGGAGCCGATCCCTCGATGATTTTTGTTATAAATTAATGTAATTATTAAAGTGTAGCATTTCTCATTCTTACTTATTTCCATATTTACCTAGGCAAATCAGTAAAAGTGCACATTTACCGGGAAATGTACGGATAATACGTATTTCTGGAAACTTAAACTTACTTTTACCGAAATTGATGGAATGATATGATCCGAAGATCCTATGCAGACAGGCATAAGCTGTGAAAGTTGGAACAATTTTGGCTCACCTTTCCTAATCGGTTCTGACAATAACGCATAAGACCATACAAAACGAAAGGGTTAGGTTAGGTGGATGAAGGGCCCATATGGTCTCAACCTCGCCGTATTAAGAAAATAAATAAATGATTGCACAATTCTTCAGTGAGAGATCTCTTCTAGAGTGTACTCGATAAGTAATTTACTGATGCTTTTTGCTCATGACTTCCAGAGATATAATGACATTATAATATTTTTAATACGCGCAACTTAATTTAATATGAAATACTAGACACTTTCCCCTTTAATTTTCAGTACATGCATTAATGTAACCTCAATATTAAAAACGGCTTTCCCCAGATATGCCAGACATTTCCAGAAATGGCACTCTCAATTATTGTAGCAGCACTATTCACAAAAAGCATTAAGTCAGCTATGGTCGTGGACAGTACCCTATTTATCCGAGTCTAGGATGAGATTTTTTTATACTTTGAGAAAGGGGGAGTCGTCGTAAAGGCGCAAAGCTGCAAAATTCATCGTTAGGCGTAATTAAATTCATAATTTCCTTAGCGCGATTTTTGAAACTTTATTTATACCGCGATTTTGCCAGTTAAAATACCTTGAACGAAAAGTACACGGATTTTCAGTCAACAAGTTAATGTAAGAATAAACTGGTAACAGAAAACCACTCTCAATAGTACCTGTGGCTTTGGAAAAAATCAAATTTATTCTTAGATAAGAGATTTCTGTTAATATTTTATCTAATAATTAATATTGAACCCATACCTAAATTTGCGCGGCACTTACATTCCAGGAAGATATTGTGTAAAGCAAAACCATGCCATGTGGTAATCGCTTCCGTAGAGGAATACATGAGGTTACATTTGAGCGCTGTCTTGAGTTCAACGCTACGAATTTGTTACACTGAATTCCATATTCCTCCATTAATTCTTCCATATAACCTGTGTTGAACTGAAACATTTTGTGATTTTTAATGCACAGCGGGTGTTTCGAAACCGCAATAAAGTGAAAATGTCGGGCGGAGAAGACGTACCTATAAAGAGTTCCGCTATTACCGCTTCGCTGGTACAGAACGCCTAAAATTTAAATGTATCATACTAACTGTGTGACCCGGCGTTGCCCGGGTGCTATTCGGAATTTCACGAGTCCCTCTTTCAGTCCCACCGCCCGCCGAACGTCATAAAGTAGCGTAGGAAAATGGGTGTTCGCAGAATAATCGCCATATCTTTGAAACGGCTTACGTTAGAAGAATAAAATTAAACCTCTTCGAGATTCCGCTTAATCTATCAGTGAAAGTTTCGTGAAAATCGGTCCAGTAGATTCGGAAATCTCGCGTTGCAAACTATCAAACTCGTCTATCATTAAGCCTTATATATATATATACGAATTACATGATAATTTCCATTTACATCCGCGTACTACGTGATGACGAAAGGTGTGGCATCGGTTGAAAAGCACTGATGTAAGAGTACTGATAGACAAAACGAAAGAATTAGGACGCCGACCCATCCTTCACCGCGTTGCCACGCCTACGCATCCGCGGTGTTCTTCCAACGTCAAAAACGAAGGAAAGCGGGAAACCGAAGAATCGTTGTTTGGAGGGTGAATAGTCTTTGGAAGGAGGAAGGCGTAAAGGTTGAAAGAGTGGAGTGAGGGGAGGAGGGAAATTCTCCCAACTTCGGGGCACGCTCGTCTCATCCATCACCACCAATCTTCCTCAAAGGTCACGTGGTGCGCGCGTTGGAGTGAATGGGGGATTTTGGGTAAACAGGCACGCCGCGTAGGTCCGGGATATTCGCGTCCCGTAGCAACAAATGGAAAGGCATTAACACCCGAGGGAAGAAGGGATGCGAGAGAGAGAGAGAGAGACAGAGAGTGAGATGGAGGAAAAAATAGAAGATCGCCTCATCCAAACGCGTCAATCCTCGCTGGAATATTTCCGATATTCCTGTCGCGGATTTCTGTAAAAAATAGGAGTGGTGATATCTTGTCTTCTGTGGAACTTTTTTCTCTTGTGTATTTTAAGTAATAAAAGTTTTTTTGTGGTATTTTCATTATACAAAGGTAGACGTTATTTCCATGATCAGTAGGCAACCTTTACCCTCAGAAATACTTATGTGGATATTTATTTTTGTATGTGTATGTATTTTTATTTTATTACTTTCTCCATACACGAAGTATACAGAAAGTATTGTATTCATGAAAAAAATCGAATTCGGGATCTCAACGGAAATACACGTTTTGACCATTTTCTCGATGATGTCTGTGTGCGTGCGCGTGTATGTGATAGCTTTTTGTGGGTGCTCTAACTCAAAAACTATTAATTAGTTCAACGCGAAATTTTATATTTAACATTTTCATAAAAGTCAGAAGAACTGATTAGTTCTTGGTAAAAATCGGTCAAAGTGGGTGTTTACTCTTTTTAGATCCGTTATTTTAAAATATTTACTTTAATATTTGATAAATATAAAATGTTTTGGAATAAAAGTTGTAGGAAATTTAATTTTCTACAAGCTTAGTTTGAAACATTTTTCCATATAATGCATTGTTTATGGGATATCATACATTCTTAGCTGCCACCACCACGCCACCTACCGACGACTATTGTTAACAATTGACGCTTAGTTACGTCTTAGTAACGCTCCTTTTTCTTTTCTTAATTGTTGGAGCTTTGTGGCTATACCCAATATCTGAAGTTTATTTCTGTTCTTTGTAAAGTATAAAATTTTCTCGATTTCTTAAAATATTTATTATTAATTAACCCATTTGGAATTTTTAGAAATATTACAGATATGGAGAAAGTCATGCGGTGGCCACATCAGACCTTTTAAATATTTGCTTTAATATTTGATGAATGTAAAAAATATTGGAATAAAAGTTGTAGAAAATTTAATTTTGTAGGACCTTTGTTTGAAACATTTTCTCATATAATGCATTGTTTAAGAGATATTTTAAAAAATAGCTGCCACAACCACACCACCTACCGGCTCATTTTTATTGCTTTTCGTTATTGCTGAAAAGCACTATTATCTTCGTGATGTCTGTCCGTCCGTACGCATATATCAGGGAAGAATTGGCTTTACCGAATTCAACCAAATTTGGTATATATAATACCCCCAAATTAATGACAAAATTGACATATTTGGACACAATCGACTCAGCAGGGGTGCCATAATTGCCAAGTTAAATCTTTCGGTAATTATGAATTTGGAAGAAATTGGCGGAATCGATTTCAGCGAAGTTTTGTAAGAATGAAGTGTGCAACATACAAAAACAAGATGTTTAATATAGATATAGAAAGCAGGTCTGCCACAATAAAAGAAAAAATTCTTGCATATATTTGTATTGAACTGTCCGCATTAATTTTAACCAACTAGTTATATTACACACACACACATACATATATATATATATATATATATATATATATATATATATATATATATATATATAATCTTTATATAAACTATTATAAAGCCCGTCAATATGACGAGTATGCGTGGATTAAATATTAAATTTAAGGTACTTCCCATTCTTCCTCTTTTTCTCTCTTCCAATCTCCTCCCTCATATTTTAAGTTTATATTAGATTTTTTCCGATTTTTCGACATTTCATAAAGAAGTTGCAATGAAAAAAAATCATGAAGGACAAAAACCGATTGAAAATTTATGTGAAAAGTTTCATGCAAATTTAAAGCAAATAAAAATGTAGCTTAAAAACTCCAAGTCAAAAACGACTCCAATGCGTTGTAATGATGGGAAACTCAACATTTCAAATAGGAAGATTTTTCACGCGCTTGCAAATTTTATTGGGCAGTTTAAAGCAAATTACTATATTGAAAATGATTATGATTAATTCCTTTCGATAATTAAGCAAGATATTTGACGCATGGCCGGTGCATTTATAATATTATTGATCGAGTAATACGCGTTTTAATAGCTTGTCACTCAGACCAACAGACTGAAAACAGCCTTTTATTATCATTTTTGTGATTCTTTGATTCTTTAAAAACTCTCTTTCCCTCCCTATCTCAAAAACCGTCCTCACGTCCTCCATTCTTCTACCTAACTCACGTAACCTATCGCACAATCCTTCACGCTATAAATATTTTACATACTCGGTTTGTTTATTAAATCGTCTAGCAAATACCTCCGATTTTCATAACATTTCTATTTCAATAATATTGAATTTAGCCCATCATAACGATTTTAATCTTTTTATAGTAATTCAGGTTTTTAGCTATACGTTCTCGTAAATAACGCAACGAATGTTGTTTACATTGATTGCTATGAAAGAATTTTCCCCTCCTTTTGTCTTTCTCTCCTTCTTGTATTAAAAACCTTAAAAGCTCGCATAAACACATAAGTATTGAAATAACAATAGGATTTCGAGGTTTAACAATGTAATTGGTAGGCATGGCAACACCCCGTTAAAATGGCAAGCTTTTCCAAAAATATGCGAATTAAACGTACAAACATGAGAAATTTCGAAATTTTGACAAAAAACTATAAACAGAATAAGAAATTTTGTAATCTTTTCATTAAAATGGTTTAGATCTTAAGCTCTTTGAGTCAATGTTTTCTAATTTCTATTTTTACCTGTTATCTTATTGAGAATACAAATCATCCCTTGGAGTCGAACCGTGGATGCTTTTGTAAATGTTTCTAAGTCACAGTATTTTCATATTTGAGTAGATTTTCTTTGGCAAATTTCAAGTTTATATCTGCATATTTGATCGAGTTATTCGCGTTTTAAGAGCTTGACATGGACCAAACAACGCCGCCTGCAGACATCCACGGCGATGCAGACAAAGATATCAAGCGTTTATTATTTGGAGATACGATTACCACGGCGAATTTGACGACAACCACTTTTGTACCACGAGGAACCTGTATACACCCTTACTTGTTATTTTCTTAATTGTTGGAGCTTCGGGGCTATATCCATTATCAGAAGGCTCCGCTTTGAGTTTATTTCTGTTCTCTATAAAGTATTTAAATTTTTCTCTCAGTTTCTTAAAATATTTGTTATCATTTTACTTATTTGAAATTTTCAGAAATATTACAGGCATGGAGAAAGTCATATAGTGGCCAAATCAGATTTTTTGTAATTGCTACTAAAATTAAAAGAAGCTCTTATTCGCACAACTACAAGGAAAATATTTTGAAATCTAGTATTAGTATATTTCAGAAGGAAATTAAATCTCCCCAAACGATACATAGTTTACTAGATACATAATTAACAAAAACTTACGAAGAATTACTTTATTGCATTCTAATGATCACTCTTTGTTCCTATGTGGTTACATTAATTTTATATTGTACTGAGTATGCAAAAAGCTTTGAAAGTAAATTTTTTCTAATCTAAACCCATTGCGTTAAAATCGATAGAACGCGCAATCGAATAAGATAATTGAAAAACTTTTCGCGAAAAGTGAAGTTGAAGGAATCTCAACGGAGGAAAAAGAACAGCTGTCCTTTGCGGCATGACCCCGAATTCCTCGTCTCCTTTCAAGCAAAAATGTCCGTATGGATACCCTCTTCCCTTCTTCTTTGTTCAATACCATCTTCCGCTCCATTGCAGAGTTCATTCCGACCCAGCAGCGTTGCACAAACGTTCGTGAGCGCACTTTTAAACAAAAGCCACGAAACTAGGAGATCCATATTCGCGATGCTTGGTTTTGGCGTCGTTGCAACGGGACGGGCCAAATGAATTGAGGAAATGAAGGGTGCAGCGCACTACATAAATGAACACACGAGCGAAAATCCATTTTCCAGTTCAAATAGCGGGATACCAGGTTGGAAGTTTTCCCCCAGGGTTTTCGATGCTTAAGCGCTTTAGTACACAAGATATTAGAGAGAGGTAGTCATTAGCTGAAAAGGGACCCTATTCATATGGAGGGTCTGGAAAAAATGTCACACGTATTAGCAGAGTGGCAACCTAAGGAATATCTTCAAGTTCGGATCCTTCTTTTTGCAATTAGCAAAATAAAATTTATCTTTTATAAATAATCCAGTAAACATACCTTTTTAACGATGCATAACGGACATGTGTCATTTTGCAATTTTTTTTACGTTGCAACCCTATCAACTATATTACAATGAAAAAATGTAAATCTCACCTTTAAATAGTATATTTTTCCCGCGAACAACAGTTCAAGCAATCCAAAAACCTATTCCACGCATCAAAGATTAAATATATAACCATGTTTGAGAGGATTGGTGGTTAGGAAATGGTTGCCTTAGTATAAGACTGCAGAACAATTGAACGCTAATTGCTATAATTTTCATATACTTCTAACGGCTTATGTTACAATTTACGTTCTAGAACATTTCTGGAGCTTTTCGTATGTCGGGACGTTAAGAATTAATCTCCTCCTGCAAATTAAGTCACCTACGGTTTCCGTTGAATGTCTGTTATACCAGTTATTTTCGGCTTTATTTATTTTTAAACTCATGAGATAAACGTGTGTAACGGATGTAGCATTCGCGATAAAATTTCCATACAAATAGTCTCGGACTCGAGTAATGGAAATAAAAAAAACATAAGTTTAAACTAACAAAACTTCATTTTCACAAGAATAGTAGAAAAATTTGAAGCATATGAATACGAACGAACGTAAATATTATTTAAGGTTTTATTGGTATTCGTGTTATCGCAATTCGTGTTCATAATGAACTCAATTTATTTATCGAATGTATCTATGTTTTCGCTCGGTTTAAAATAATCATTTAATATTATCTATTAATTATTAATAATATATATATTGCTATAACCTATTAGGTTGTAATTAAAAACACTTTTGAGTCTGAAATTCAACTCTTAACTTGATAAAAGAAACTACAATGCTTCTTTATAACCAAAGAACACATCTTGTTATTATGGCAATTTTATAGCTCTTGGAACAAAATAATTTATTAATTTAATTTGGCATATAAATTGAAAAACAAGTTATATCTGAAAGATGCGAGATCCGCGTCGAACAATAAAATTGGCGATTACAATAACAGCGTGTCGTACCAACATCTTGATTATAAACAAATATGCCAAAATAGGGTCGTTTTCGGAAAGCCCTCCAGAAATAAAACTAAAAATATATCGAACGAACGCCGCAAATTACCCAACGAACCGCGGAAATAAAATAATCCACCGCATTTTAAATTTAACCCACTCATTTACCTTTCTTCCCTCGACGGAAATAACAAACGAAACGCGTTACAGGGCGCACAAACACAATCGGAAATTCAACTTCTGCCTGGGGCGTTATCAAAAAAAAATATATAAAAGAAAGGGAAAAATGTCGGACTCGACCGGGTAGCATGGAATGACGCAAACACGCATGGAGATGACGCTACGCTGCCGTGAAGGCGGGTTCTGCAGAAGGGAAACAGAGTTGGTTGGAGGAGATGAGGGAGGATTGGGGAGTGGGGACTTCGCGCTTTAGAAAGATTGAAAGGCTGCCTGGGTGTTAGGCCTAGAAGGATTGGAGTGGATGACAGAGGGGTGGATGGGGTGAATGGATGGAGGAGGTAGGAAGAGAGTTGAGGAGGAGGGAAGAGGAAGGAGGAGGAGATAGGAAGATGGAGAAAGAGAGGAAGGTAGGTGGAAGTTGGAAGAAAGGAAAGGGAAGGTAGGAAAGAGGAGATAGAAGAAAAATGAGAGGAGACAGAAGGAAAGAGCTAGAAGGGAGATAGGAAGATGGAAAAGAAGGAAGGTAAAAGGAAGTAAGAGGGAGTAGATGGGAGGTAGGAGGGAAAAGATATAAGGTGGAGTTAGGAGAAATTGGTCGGTAGCAAGGAGAGAAGGAAGGCTGGAGGTAGAAAGCTGAGATAGGAGGTGGTAAGGGGAGATAGGAGATGGAGAGGATAGTAAGAGATGTAGAAGAGTGGTCGGAGGAGGAGAGGTGAGGTAGGAGATGGAGAGGTGAGGTAGAATGTGGAGAGGGAAGGCAGGAGCTGGAGAGGGGAGGTAGGAGGTGGAGAGGGGAGGTAGGAGGTGGAGAGGGGAGGCAGGAGGTGGAAAAGGGAGGAAGGATGTGGAGAAGGGAGGTAGGAGATGGAGAGGGTATGTGGAAGTTGGAGAAGGTAAGTAGTAGGGGAGAGAGAAAGGAGGAGGGAGTAAAGAGAAGGGAGGAGGGAGCAGATCAGAGGAAGGGAGGATACGGTAGTAGAGAGGAGATTGGATAGTCAGAGGGGAGAAAGGAAGGAGGAGGGAGAAGGGAATAGGAGGTAGAGAGGAGGGAAGAATGAAGGAGGGGAGGAAAAAGACGAGGGTCTTGCCGGCAAAGGATAGGATAGAGATTTGAGGGAAGAGGAAGTGAATAGGTGCGGCATCGTCCTCGGGAAGGTAGTAGATGATTTGCCGCAGAGATTTGAAAACCGCTCTCCTTCCTCGCCTCTCTTCCTCTTCCCTCTCCCCTTCCAACGAAGGAAAAAATCTCATCATTCCTCTCTCATACGTCTCTCTTTCTCTCTTGGCGGCAGCTTCAAGAGAGAATCGGTTTAATTTTGCAAGGAAATCGCGACGGCGGAAAAGTAAATTCAGATTGTCTTCACTTTTTTAAGAGTGCGGTGTCCTTAAAAGTGGCGAATCCCACCGCTCTACCGTTTCTTTTCAGAAAAATGGGGAATCGTTCGGGGATTATTTGGGCTTTTGACAAACCTGATCGAAACGATTTGGAAATTGCGGCGTAAAAGGAAGCGTTCAGAGAAGAAAACGAGTTTATTTTGATTAATTTTGCGGTGGTAAATAAACTTTTGGCATGATACACCCAAAACGCTTAGTTGTCAATATACATTGATGCTTGTAGTGGTTGCCGAGTTACGGTAAAATATTTTTAAAAACTAATTCTAAATTTCTCTGCTAATTTCTTTCATTATTATAACTGAAAACTATAATTCATCCGTACACATCGTCAAAAAGTATATATTATAATGTAAATGATCAAAAAATTCTTTGTTCTTGAGAAGGATACCATTGAACGACATGGAAGATGGAGTTTACTAATGAAAATGCCATTAGTAGGACAATAATAGGACAGTTTCCACTTCGAAGACGCTATCAAAATTTCTACAAAATATTTCAAAATTTTTTCATGCTGGATATACTATGATAACAAAGAGTAAAAGTTTAAAAATCATATGTATTTCTATGAAGAAGTTACAGTAGCTGAAAAGTCGTCCACTGAGTTTTGAAACTTTACCCAACTAACTCAACTTAAGCCTTAAATAAGAGCTTCTGACGTGAATGCTTTATTTACAAATCTCTAATATTGTATGAGACTAAGAGATACCTAAATTATCATAAAATTTCCTGAACAGTTGTACAAAACTCCTTAAGCCAAAAAATTCTTTTTGGCTTAAGGAGTTTTATACAACTGTTCAACTTGGAGCCAAAGTGATTACGAGCTACCATCTACTATAAAATTTCCTAAAAATATTAACAGGTCATTCCTAAAACAACATAAATTTTATAGGTTTTGATGTCAGTTTATGTTATTTGATGCAGATTTGGTGGCGAGAGTTTCCATCTATGGTTCCATACATGCATACACAAATAAAAGTATTTTTCCCGTTTATAATCTGAACATTCATGAGAACCGCAACGAAGTTGATCACTGAGTATCGATTTCAAATTATTTCTTAAAAGCGAAATAATTTTTAACAACTTGGGATTTACTGATTAATTTCATTATATCTGATAAGTAAGCTTTACATTCCAGCATTGATAAATTAAGCCTCTTATTACAATAAAAAATCTGATCAAAAATTGTATACTTAATGAATATATAAGTATGCAAATATGTTAATTATAAATAGGATTAGGACCCAAAAATGAAGTCGTACGAGTCAAAAAAACTTCTTTTTGCAGAATGCTCATTCATAATGATTCCACTATTTTTTACATGAAGTGGAAGAAAAAAGCTGTTTTATCTTATAATGGGTAAAAACTCCACCATTAAAAACAATATGAAATGACAAGCAGAGCAGGTATATGAACGAATGCAAATAAAAGCCCCTGAACTGCGTCAATTTTACTCCTGGAAGTATTACCACTATCCGAATGGCAATTAATCAATCGACTCCTTCCGGTAAGCATAGCGAAGGCGGCGCTAAAGCAAGAGTTATCTCGTCGCGGAGATAACGAACGCTCGTTAACGTTAATCCGATTTGTCGAGATTATTCCAAATAGAGCCTTTTTGCGAATTGGGGAAGTTAAGTGCAGCCGTACGAGATATAATGCAAAGCGGGTCGGCGGAGGAGAGTTTGCAGCGGGGGAGAGAAATATGGGGAGTCGAGAGGTTTGGGTGCAACCTGCCATCAAATTATAGGGGTGGTGACCGTCGTGTGTAGTCGGTTTGCTCAAGGGTAAGAATTGATGACATCCTCCTCTTCAAACATGCATTTAATTGAAAAGACGCTGTTGATTGCGTATATTTTTTTTTAACGTTCCGAGCTGACATTCTTGTTTTGTAACGATAGGTATCTGTTTTCCCTCCTTTTTAAACTCCATATTTACGAAGAACAACACACAAGACAACATTTGGGTAAATATCTAAATTATTTATTTTACTCCAGTTTGAGATCGCTATAAATATAGCAAGTTTACAAAAAATTTCTTTAAATGGTCGCATATTTTATAAGGATAGAAGCTGGATATTAAGCTCAAACAAGGTGCCCATGGATGCGTATCGGTCATATTTTACATCATAAATGGACAAGCTTTGAAGTAGCTGCAGTAAATATTGACGGATTTAATTTTCTCGATTGATCCAACCCTAGATAATTATCCATTTAATCCGAGCAGGCACTCCAGAACTCACGTGAATCATTGCGTAGCAAACAAAGCCCCGTGCCCATGTTACGATTTGAGTCCCAGAGCTAAACACTGACCGTCAGTCGCCATATACTCCGCTTGTTACTCCATCCAGTAGTCTGCGCAGCTGGCCCGTTTAAAAAAGTATGATTTTGGTACGACTATCATATATAACGATATGTGAAAACACAGAATTCCTAATTATGTACTGTATAGCAGAATTTTTCAACCCGGGATAAGCGTAGCGCTTTGAAGAGGTACGCAAAAATATTAAGAACTCTAATTTTTCTACTTACTTTATATTTCACGGATGGATTCTAAATCTGAGGCTGTGATTTTACTATTACGAATAACGTTTGAAATGCAGCATGGAGGTTTTCTTTTACGGACAAAGGGGAATTGGAGTAGAAAATTATTTTTTGTGTCACGGCAAGTGAATTACTGAGATAACGGTAGGTACTTTTTCACGCAGTAAGTGACAAACGGTCGATAATAATATTATAAGCAGCAATGTATTGCACGAGTTTTATAACTGAAATTAATGTACATACAGCGATGTATTTTATGACGAAAGTTTTGTTTGTACCTTTATTAATCAAAAATATGTAAGGGGAGACGCGACTATTCAAAAAGGGATGTGGTAGCAAATTCTATTAAATACAAACGTGGAAAAACATTTTCCATATAATTTATACGCACTGACTTGCCAAATTGAACAAAATAACAAATAAATTTTACATTGACGGAAAAAAGAATATTAATTATAGGAACTTGACGATAAAAGCTAAAAAAACGTTTCCTGGTTATAACAAATGTCCCTCATAAAAATTACTTTGAAAATCAACAAAAACGATATGTTCAATGACTGTATGGCGAAAGAACGTTATGCCGACATACGTTATGCCCAGAGCCGTCTGAAGGGGGGGCTGGGTGGGCAGTCGCCCAGGGCCCCGCGCCTACGAGGGCCCCGCGTCTATGAGGAGCTATAGAAGAAATTGTATTCGAGAAATTGTCTCGAGAAGAGAATATAGGTGCTCGATTAATAAAAAATTACTTACGGTCAACAATTTCACAGGAGAGTCTGAAAGGATTATCTATTTTGTCAGTTGAACATGAGGAAGATTATGGGATTGAAAAATCAATGATTATCGACAGATTTGCGCATATTAAAGGTAGAAAAATAAACATTTAAAATTTTAATGCACTGATTATTGTTCTTTTAATCTGTGCAAACCTTAACAATTAATGGTTTTAAAAATATATTTTACCTATTGTATTTTAGGATAAAACCTACATAAACTTGAAAACAATAATAAAATTGTAATCAAATGAGAAATTTGATTTGTATAAATAGGGAGCCCCGCGGCAACTCTCTCGCCCGGGGCCCTGCGGGTCTTAGAGATGGCTCTGGTTATGCCGAACGGACGTTATGCGGACGGAATGGGATAGGCGGGAAATGTTCACAAGAGATTTATAAACAATTTAACGGGAAATTAATACCATCAGTGGCATATGACATTGTACGAGTTATGCAAACCAACGGAATACATAAACTATTGAGCAGGTGGATTAAAGCGTTGGAATAATATGTAATGTTGCACACATATCGTTTCAATTTTTTTATACTTTGGGTTATACCCTTTACCTGTTCAATTTTTATACTACTGACGGTACAATACAATCGTTAAATTGATTATAATTCTGGTGGTAAAAATTAACCGTACAGTATCATATCTACTTACAAGTGGTGCAAATTACTCTTTCAATTGTTGATAACTCTGGTGGTATAGCGAACTCGTTATAATTTTCATACTTTTGGCGGTTCAAATTGACCGTTCAAAACTTTATAATTCCCTCGGTTCAATCGAACCGTTCAATTGTTTATACTTCTTCTGATTCACATTAACCGTTCGACAGTATATAATACTGGTTCATATCACCAATTATTTATATTTCCCAAGGTTCAATCCACTTGTTCAATTCTTTATACATTCCGGTGGTTTACATAATCCGTACAATATTATATGCTACTGGGGATATAAATTTCACGTAAAATCGTTTGTTTATATTTCCCGCCTATCCCACTCCGTCTGTAAAACGTCCTGTTGGCATAAAGTCTGTTCGGCATAACATTCTTTCAGCATAACGACCGTCGGCATACCGTCTAGCCTGTGGAAAATTATGCTACAACTTTAATTAAAATAAGTAAAGAGATACCCTATCTTCTTTCGGGATACAACCGCGTGCGTGGTTTTTTTTCTGACAAAAGTTTCGCTGCCATTCCAGGTAGCATCTTCAGGTCGAAGTGGCGTGCAGATTTTTTCTGCCCCTACATAGACTGCCTCCGGTTGGTTGTGGGGTTGTGTGGCTGGCCATCCAATTGGTTGGTGGAGAGGAATAGTCTCTTCCAGGTGTTAGAAAGGGGGTAGCCATCCTCCCTACTGAAATTGTCCGGGTGTTTGATGATCTCTATAGCTTCACGGATTATTCTGTGATGGTAACGTCCTTCCCTGGCTATTATCTTTGCGTCCTCTACGTTAATTTTATCATATAGGGACAGAAAAAATCTGCACGCCACTTCGACCTGAAGATTCTACCTGGAATGGCAGCGAAAAAAACTACGCACGCAGTTTAAACCCGAAATAAGATAGGAGTCATATAAGGAAACATCGTGGAAGCCATCGCAACAACCAAAGAAATATTTAGCTTATGATTTCGTAAAAATATTTTATGTATTTTCCCGTGCACACATAAAAACAACTTTATTTCTAAAGTTTTGATATGAAACTCAAAAGAAAAGCGGAAATTAAACGAAGTGAAAGGGCGAAGTAAATTTTAAATAAGCGCGCATTACATAACATCATATAATAAATAATTCTCCCAAAAAGACATGCGTGTATGATGGAAAAAAGAAGTCAATTGATAAGTAATCCATCTTCATTACGGGCTACGCCTGCAAAAGACCGCCGAAATAAATAAAAAAGAGGAAGAGCCAAAGATAAAAGGCAAAGAAAAAATATAAAAAGGCATGAAACAAATAAGATGTTCCCTTGATCAGATAATCCAAATTCGATTTCCACCGCAAACCCAAACCATTTGGGACATAACGCTGCGTTTGGGATTTTCGAAAACAAGAAAAAGGGAAAAGCCAGATAAACCCGAATAGGTAAAGGATGGGGAAAGCCAAAAGGGGAGGAAGAGGGGGAGGGGGGGAGGAGAGGGGATGAAAGGGGAAAAGTGATAGAGACAGAAGAGAAATGGGAATACGGGAGAGAATAGAATAGATATAATAGGAAATGGAAGGAAAGGGAGACAAACATAGGAAGGAATGAGGACGAAGAGAGTTATAGGAAACCGGTGAAGGAAAAACTGAGAGGGAGAGAGAAAGAGAGAAATAATGGTTGAGGAACAATCCAGAGAAAGAGGGAGACGAAAATAAAAAGAAACATTTGAAGAAGAATAGAGTGTTAGAGAGGAATAGATAAATGGAAGAAGTTGGTGCAACATATTAGAGTGCACACACTTTCTCATAAACGTACGCTTCAATCCCATTCAATAACATCACTGGCTACACCATTGCGCGGACATGTTGGCAGCAGCAGCGTGTTAAAATATTTGAAATATTATAATGTCACACTGGAAGCTATATAACTATATTTTGGGACATGGCATTTGTATAATAATGTATATAACATTGGATTAGTTTCGAACTTGAGAGGTTATCATTGGAAAGCAAAAGGTAATCTGATATTACCACGTTTGCCAAGTACGCGCATAGTATGCCTGCAAGAGAGAGAGCAAATGGGGAATTAGAATGTAAGAGTAAACAAAGGTAAAAGAAAAAGCAAATGAACGACAAAAAAGTAAAAGCTCCAAGAAAGAAAAATAGATAATCAAAATAAATCACCAAATGATATAACGAAAGAGTGAAATTACCAGCAAAAGACAAAACGTTATAGTGAGAGGCGTTACATGAGGAAACAATGAAATAGAGAGATAGAAGAGAATAAAGAGTGGAAGGCGAGATGAAATGGCAATCATTATATATACGTACTCTTCTTACAGAAGAGCATATATATAGGAGGATACTAATGTTTAGGCACTTCCGGATGAGCTGGAGACGAAATGTTTTACATTGGTAGGACTGTGCAAAACCGACTGAAATAATATCGAAAATCTCAAGAAATTTAAACAATGCGGCCGCTAAAAATTTGCAAATGTCGAAACAAATTTTCCATGTTAATGTGTTTCCGAATGTGCTACGTAGATGAATTGTTTAAAAAAAATAGAATTTGTAAAAAAAAACAAAATAGAGATTATAGAAAGTTTGATATTTTAAATTGTCTGTCTGTTAAAAATTCTTAAAGTTTAAACAAATGGATAAATGTTTATGTAATTAGAAATGAGCTACGGAACTGAAATTTTTTAGTCATTTAGAGATTAGAGAAAATGCACAAACAAACATTTGAATGTCTCCATGAAGTGGTTATTGCGGCCGTTAAAATTTGTAAAATTTAAACAATCCTCCTATATATAGTAAGCTAATTTTGTTGGTAACGCAATCTGAAGAATCTGATTAGCTGCCGAAAAGCCAATTATATTTTGAGGAAGTTTACCCTTATTTCCCTTGAAAAAATGTGATAAATAAATAAGAAGTTAAATCTGTTTAATTTTAATATTTTAATAGCTATTTAATTTTAACAAATGATAAAATGTATGAATTTATATGCCGTACCACAATCTGAATTTATCATACATTTTATCACATGTTAATTATGTACAACAAAAAAATAAATAAATAAGCATATAGGACAATATAGGATATGGATGTAAATGAATTGCTGTTTAAAGTTCTTCGTTAATACATTTTATCACATGGTAACTAATAAAAAGACACAATTATGTGAATTTTATATTTATTGCTTACTTTTTAAAGTTGGTTTCATTAATTATTATGTCAATTTATACTTAACACTTAATTCACGCATATCCGTTATATTGGAAAAATCCATGCATAGCTGCCTAATTGTTATCAACGTAAATAATCTTATTAGTTATTGAAGTAAATAATATCTGCTATAATTACAAAATACATTTAATTCCTTAGGCATTCATTACAGATGAATTATCTACAGCTAAGAAAATAACATAGACGTAAATATTACAACTACGGAACTCAAGTGAGGTATGTTTTAAATAATTTTCGATTGTTTGGTTTACTAAAACTGATTAGAAAATAAATCACTTAATATAAATTGAATAATTCCCTGGAATCATTTCTGATATATCGTTTTGCAGTATAGTCATTAAAAGTACATGATATGTTTATTGATGCACCAACTAAATGGAGAGAAGAAATTTTTAATAATAATAATTCTTTGTGGTGTTATTTGTTTTATATAGGAGGATGCGTAAGGAATGCGTGTATTGAATGCTTAAATACGAGAGAGAAAGAGAGATAAGGAGAGAGACAGAGGGAGAGAGAGACAAAATTAAATGTTACAAAGATTAAAAATAATTTTTGGCGTATAAGAATTGTATAGCGGATGTATTTCTTTGTCATACAATTTCTATTCGCCCAAAACTATTTTAACTCTCTGGAACACACAATTATGTGAATTATATGTTTATCCCTTAGTTTTTAGTGCTTATAAAAGTTGGTTTCATTACTTAATATTTCGGTTTTAACTTAACACTTAATTCACGCATACCAATCATGTATGGCGGGAAATTACATTAGTTAGATATATATTATTTCACTTCTAGATGTGCCATTAGTGAAAACAATGGCAGAAATGTGTGGAATTAGTAACCCACAAATGTAAAAGTATAATATTTTTAAAATTGCAAATGTCAGGGATTGATTTACACAAATATTGTTTCATAAGAAAAGAACGAAAATCGGTGCCGAGGTGAAAACTTTTGAATTAAAAAATACTTCTAATAATGATACATCTCTCTGAAAACGACTAGAAACAAGTAATTCTGGAAAGAACTAATCTGTATACATTCTTTTCAATACATTTTAAATATATAACAATTAAGGCTATACACAAGTTTCCCGTGATACAGAAGTGCTTTTCGTCAAATTCATCGCGGTTTAATCGTATACTAATGTATTAGCTTTGAAATCAGAAAATTATTTTCCTTATATTGTGGTAGCCCTGCTTTTTTGATCCGTTATAAACATAGTCATCTCGTTTTCCCATTCTGTACTCGCCTTACACAATTTTTTTTTGAAATCTGTTTAGACGATACCTTTCAAATTCATAGTTACACAAAAAGTCTAACCTTCATATTGTGGTAGCCCTGTTTCGTCGACACGGTTTAAATATATTATATTGGTAAATTATTTATATAAAGATTATATTCAGCCAGTTCCTTCCAAATCATTAATTACTAAAAGAGTTTAATTTGTAATTGTGACATCCCTATTCGGCTGATTTGGTTAAAATATGCTAATATGGTTTTATATATAAGTGTATATTATAAGTTTTAAATTTTAATAAAATATATGTTAAGTCCCTAAAGACTGCATAACCTTACAGAGGTGGGAGGGTTTGTGTACTCTTACGAACCAAAGAGCTATGCCGGCGGGAGATAATTCTCCTGGTAGGACCATCCAAGCCGGAAAGGTCTGAGGGGAAGAGTCAGACTAAGAGGGGGTAAACAGAGAACTTAAAAAGGGAAATGAGAAGGAATAATGTAGGTATAGTAGGTCTTAGTGAAGTTCGGTGGGAAGGAGAAGGCGAGATAAATTCAGACGAATTTAAGATTATTTACTCGGGAGGAGAGAAAAAGGAAAGGGGAGTGGGGATTATAATGAGAAAAGAGATAGCAGAAAGAATTAGCAAGGTAGTGACAGTTAATGATAGATTAATAGCCGTAAAACTTCAGATGGAGCAAGTGGAAATGCTTATAATTCAAGTGTATATGCCAACAACTAATGCTGGCGACGACGAAGTAGATGAAATGTATGAACAAATTATGGAGATATTGAAGGAGGAGGGAAAAGGAAGGATTACCACCATAGTAATGGGAGATTGGAACAGTGTAGTCGGAGACGGACAGGAAGATAACATAGTGGGAAAATATGGACTAGGGTAGAGAAATGAAAGAGTGGATAAACTTGTGGAATTCTGCCATAGAAATAGATTGATTGTAACTAATACATGGTTTAAGCATCACCGGCGGAGACATTATGCATGGAGAAGCCCAGGAGACCAGAGACGATATCAGATAGATTACATACTAGTCAATGAAAGATTTAGAAATAGCATTAAAAATGTGAAAACACTACCAGGGGCAGATATCGATTCTGACCACAACCTTTTGGTGGCAAATATACAATGTAGACTAAAGAGCGTTAAGAGAAACATAAGAGTTAACAAGAAATGGAACTTAGAGGAACTCCTTAAAAACAAGGAGGCTATCATGACTGAGCTGGAGGAAAGGTTGGGGGAGAGAGCTGAAGAAAATAGGAAGAATGTAGATGAGGAGTGGAGATACATCCATAGCAGCATTAAAGATGTAATGGAAAAGAAGGTAGGAAAGATAACGGGTGAAAGAAACAAAAAACTCTGGATCAGAGCAGCCATGCTGCAAAAAATGGAAGAGCGGAGAAAGTGGAAGAACATAAACACTGAAGAAGGCCAAAGAAAGTACAAGGAGTTAAATAATGCTTTAAGAAGGGAAACAGATAAAGCCAGAGAACAGTGGATAAATGAGAAATGCGAGGATATTGTCGAATGTGAAAGAATTTGTAGAACAGACCTCATGTATAGAAAAACAAGGGAACTATTCAAGAAAAAAGAAAGATAGGATGTAAAGGGATCATGAAAAAAGTGGTAAAATAGTATCGGAGCCAGACAATGTAAAGAGTGTCTGGAAAGAATACATTGAGGTTCTGTATGACAAAGAAGGAAAGCCAAGAAATATTTAATTAAACGAAAAAGAGGATGTGGAAAAAGATCAGCTAGGACCAAGTATTCTCGAGTCTGAAGTTAAAAGAGCAATTGATGACATGAAAAGAAGGAAGGCTGTTGCGAGTGATGATATACCCGTGGACGTTCTTAAGGTTTTGGGGTCTAAAGCAGTTAAGCAACTCACAAAAGTTTTTAACCAAGTATATGATACTGGCATATGGCCTGAAGATTTTTTAGATGTTGTGATGGTACCACTGGAGAAAAAGAACAATGCAAAATGTTGTAAGGATTACAGAACTATTAGTTTAATTTCTCATACAGCTAAAGTTCTAACCAGAATAATAACCAATAGAATTGAATGTAAAAAGAAAAGGAGCTGCAAGATAATCAGTTTGGTTTCAGAAGAGGAAGAGGGACTAGAGATGCTATAGGATGTATGAGGATCATGATAGGAAGAGCGCTAGAAGTCAATAAAGATATGTATTTTTGTTTTGTAGATTGGGAGAAAGCTTTTGACCGAGTGAAATGGGATAAAATGCTGGGTATTTTAAACAAAATAGGAATAGATTGGAAAGATAAAAGGCTGCTTAAAAACCTTTACTTTGACCAAAAGATTAGAGTCAGGGTTGAAGGAGAAGAAACAGAAAGTACTTCAATAGGGAGGGGAGTGAGGCAGGGTTGTCCTATTTCTCCAGCGATATTTAATATTTATGCAGAAACAATAACAGAAGAAGCGTTGATGGAAGAGAAAGTAGATAGGATAGTAGATAGGAGGTGAAAATATTACCACCATTAAATACGCAGATGATCAGGGCTTAATAGCAGAAGGCGAGAAAGAGCTTCAGAGGATGACAGACAGATTCGTGGAGGTTGGCCAACAATATGGAATGAAGATCAATGCTGAAAAAACGAAAGTCATGGTGGTTTCAAAGGAACATAAAGAATTAAATATAATGGTAAATGGCCAAAAATTGGAACAAGTAAGTAGTTTCAAATATCTCGGCAGTATTTTTGCGCAGGATGGAAGTAATAAACAGGACATCAGAAGAAAATTAATTTAGAAACAAGGAAGAAATTAGCAAAATTCTACATATGGAGCATAGCTCTTTATGGTGCAGAGACGTGGACGGTAAGGAGCAAGGAGGAAAAATATTTAGAAAGTTTTGAGATGTGGGTATGGAGAAGAATGATGAAAGTGAAATGGACAGAGAGGAAGAGAAATGAAGAAGTATTAGAAATGGTGGGAGAAGAAAGGACGCTAATAAAAACAATCAGGAAAAGAAAAGCAAATTGGATAGGGCACATATTGAGAAGACAGTGTTTACAAAGGACGATCTTAGAAGGAAAAATTAGTGGAAGAAGAGGAAGAGGGAGAAAAAGAATATTAGATAATATAAAGCAGGAATATAATACTTACAGAGGTATAAAAGAGGCTTCTAGGGAGAGAGAGAAATGGAGGCAGCGATTCAGTTAAAACTTGTCTTCGGACAGAAGCATGATGATGATGATGATGTTAACGGTTCAACACAAACACGTGTAAAAAGAAATTTATTTACTCCTTACATTGTGGCAGCCCTGCTTTCTATATCTATACTAAACATCCTGACTTTGTTCTTTTATGTTACATGCGTACTTTATATAAAATTTCGTTGAAATCGGTTGGGCCAATTCCTTCCAAATTTATTATTACCGAAATGTTTAACTTTGTAGCAATTGTGGCATTCGGTCCAAATATGTCAATTTGGTCATTAATTTATGTTCATATTCTATGTATTAAATATAGTTAAAATCGGTTCATTCATGAAGAAGATGTTAGAGACATACACACACGGACACAAGGGCGATCTCATAAGACTAACAAAAGTTCAACAATGCGGCTGTTAAACATTAGTAATCGATTAAATAAATTTTTAAAGTTAATGTATTTCCGAATATACTACTAAGCCGAAATGTTTTAAAGGTAGAATTTGTAAAAAAAAAAACGAAATAGGGATTATAGAAAATTTGATATTTTAAATTGTTTGACTAAAAAATTCTTAAAATTTAAACAAATAGATAAATATTTAGGTACTACGGAGCAAGCTATGGAGCTGGAATTTTAAAGTTATTTTGAACATAGTGCATATGCACAAATAAACATTTTAAAATCTCCATAAAGTGGTTATTTCGGCCGTTAAATTTTCTTTTTATTTAAAAATTTTTATAAACATTACTTCACTTCTAGATGTGCAACAACTTTAAAATTTGGCAGAAATGTGTAGCATTAGTACTCCACAATGGAAAAAGTATAATATTCTTAAATTTAAAAATTTTATGGATTGTTTTACTCCAATATTGTTCCATAAGGAAAGAACAAAAATCAGCGTAAAGGTGAAATCATTTGAATTAAAAAATAATGTTTAGGCACTTCCAGAATAGCAGGAGACTCGAAGTTTTTTATGTCGGTAAGATTATGTGCAATACCGACTATAGAAAACGAAAATTTTTAAAAAATTACGGCCGCTAAAAATTCGCAAATGTTTAAACAAATTTCTAAGGTTTGTGTATTTTCGAATGAGCTACGAAGCTGACATTATTTGAACGTAGAATATGTAAAACAAGAAATAGGGATTATAGATATTTTGATATTTTAATTTGTTTGGCTGTTAAAAATTCTTCAATCTTAAACAAATAGATAAATGTTTAGGTACTACGGGGCAAGCTAGAAAGCTGAAATTTTAACGTTGTATAGAACTTAGTGCACATGTACAAATAAAAATTTTATAATCTTTATGAAGTTGTTATTGCGGCCGTTAAGAATATTTACAATTTAAACAATTAGAAAAGTATTATTTCACTACTAGATGTGCTATAACATTAAAATTTGGCAAAAATGTGTGGAATTAGTACACTACAATGGAAAATGTAATGTTTTTTAAGGTGAAATTAAATGCTTGCAGAATGCAAGCACCAAACTACTTATTATACGCTTATATACACTTCTTATGATAAAACATATCGAAAGGATACTAATGTCCAGCCCAAACTACAAGAGTAGGAGAGCTAAAAGTTTCGTAGTTTTTGAGATAATCAAGAAACCACCAGAAAAATGGGAACTCTCACCTAAGTGACATAAGTTCGGCTCCAGAAATTCCGAATGTTACGTTTTTTTCCCATGTGAAAAGAATTGCGCCATTTTTGTAAATTAATTTCAAGTACTTGCCGATAAGCTGAAGAAATTACATTTTGAGCATTGCTAGAAAGTCGCAATATCTATTAGAAATTGGTATCTGTTTTGCTTACGGTGTTCTGGGTTCGACTCCAGATGCCCCAGAATATCTCCCATAAGTTAGCTTGGGAAAAAGTTATTCCAGTGTGTAGACCAATCTAGGAGGAATAGGGAGATGAAATGTTGCACGATTATAGGATTTTCCTCAAAACCAACCAGAAAAATCGAAAATATTAAAACTTTTAATTTTTAGGGGTTGTTTTAACCCATTTTTACATTAAAGTATAATAATTATTTTTATCTCGGAAACTATAAGTTGTAGATACGACTTATTGCAAACATTTTGTAACAAATTATCTATTGAAAAATGATCTTTAAAATTTTCAACAATGCTGTCGCTAAAAATTTGCAAATGTTTAATCAAATCTTTAAGGTTTATGTATTTCCGAATGTGTTACGAAGCTGAAATTTTTTAAAAGGTTGAATTTGGAAAAAAAACGAAACAGGGATTATAGATAATTAGATATTATATTTTTTTGGCTGTTAAAAATTCTTAAAATTTAAACAAATATATAAATGTTTAGGTACTACGGGACGAGCCAGGGAGCTGAAATTTTTAAGTCATTTAGAGCTTAGTGCAAATGTACAACGCATGCACCTTCTACTAGTATGATATAATATATATCTATCTATATATATATATGACCCTCCTCTGTAAAGGGAGTCTATATTATTATGATATGATAATATATGTTAATAATAATGACACATCATAAGTAAGAAGCGTCAATATAGTAAATATATCATGTAAAACCTAAGGTACCACTATAAGTGCAACAGACATGAAATTTGACATGAAGATAGGTCATTGGGTACAACCTCGGAAAAAAATCCGAAATTCCATTAAACACCATAAGACAAGCATTGAAAAGGGCGCAGAGCTGTAATAAATAGCATTTCAAAATTATTTTCAATTACTATACGAAATCAAGACATAAACCGTACTGTGGATGAAAAAATGAAGTTTATTTTTCTTGAAGACAAAATTCAAATCCCTGCTGAATTTGCGTAAAAATTTGGTATTAATCATAAAATTATAAAAAGTTTTTCGGTTGTCAAGAATGAAAAAATATTAACTACCATAGCAAGGACTCCAATGCCTTTCAATGGGACTTGATTTTTCATACTTCAAGAGCATTGATTTAATGATTTTAGTGGGAACTAGGGGCCCGTTGCAGTAATTGCTGCAAACATTTAGGGAACCTTGCGTGAAGTGGTCCAATGTGATAGTTCCTATGACAAAAATTGTTAGTGTTTTTAGTTGAATCACGTATGTTGCCCTCTCAAAATTATTATATAGCTCACATAATTTTTATAGCCAAAAACACAAACCAATATTTTTATATTTACACGAAACTTTTCACATAAATTTTTAATCGGTTATTGTCCTTGATGCGTTTGTTTCATTGTAAGCTTAGTGCAAATGTATTTGAAAGCTCGAGTCCAACAATGCAAAAATCCTAGATCAACAATTGAAATGTTAAAAAATCGGAGATCAAATATATACTTAAAATATGAGAAAAACACGAATTAAACAACAGAATCGAAAGTAAGAATAAGAATCTTCATTTTTTTCTACGTGAAAAAAATAATATATATATATATATATATATATATATATATATATATATATATATATATATATATATATATATATATATATATATATCGAGTCAATGTCTCGATCGTAAGTTATTTTAAAATATTAAAGACTCAAAGTCTAAACATCGTATTCCAGCCGATTATGTGATAATCAAATGCAAAAACGGAAATTTTCCTGATATCGTACACATGCCGTTTAGGGAGACGACTACTTGCTTAGAACCTGCAAAAGTTTGCGCCGAGTATTTAGGCGAAAGATTCGTCGAAATCGAGCATACCATATTTGATTTATTAGCGTTTATAGGGGAGAGTCGCCGAAAGTCTATTTCTAGTTTATAGTGGTAAAATGTTTATTCTATTCGACATTCTTGTCAGTGGTCCAATTTAGGAAACTTATGGTACAATTTTGGCGACCGTTCTCCTAAATTGGACCTTTTGCATTGTTTCACTGTTTATTTTTTTAAATTTCACTGAAATAGGAAACTAAAATTTTATGACATTCTTATTGGATAAATGTTAATGTAGAATTTTTTACCAAGAAATATAATAAAAATGCCGTATTAATGAGGTAAATCACAAAATCTTAAAACTGCTCCAATTTGGGCTACTCTCTCCTACTGGGAGGTGACGTCACTAGAAGCTTAATCTGTTTTTGTCCTTCATGAGTTTTATTGTAAGCTTAGTGCAATGCACTTTAATCCCGAGTCTAACAATGTAAATATCCAAGATGAACGATGCCGGTTACCCTAGCAACCTCCTTTTTGAAATGTAGAAAAATCGGAGAAAATCAAATATAAACTAAAGATATGTGCAATCGTGATTTAAACAACAGAATCGGCGGTAAGAATAAGAATCTTAATTTCTTTCTGAGTGAATTGGTAGAAATTTCGAGTCAAAGTCTCGATCGTAAGATTAAAATGCTAAAGAATAAATGTCCACGCATCGTATTCTAGCCGATTACGTGTTAATCAAATGGAAAAACTAAATCTATCCGGGTATCGAACCCATGCCTTTCCGGGAGACGAATACCTACTTAAAACCTGCAAGAATTCGCGCCGAGTATTCAGGCGAAAGATTCGACCAAATCGAACGGAGCTTTCACGGTTTATTTGCGTTCATGCTGGACGGTGACGTCACTCGAGGCTTCAGACGCAGGCACGCAGGGACGCAGGCAGGGACACAGCGGTTGTAATATATTAGAATAATGGACTATATTAAAAAATGTCGTTAATGTGAACCAACGAGTTTAACATATAGTGACGTATTAATCCTAACACATAAAACATTCCATTTATTTCTAGGACTATATTATTATATCATAGATTTGAAACTAATAATAAGATGTTTACTTACGACGATGCTATTATACTAACACACTAAATTTAGTAAAACGTGAAAAGTATTTTAATGTTGTGTTTCGTAGTTTTCGAGAAATATTAACTCTTTTCACGGTTCTTTATCCAAATACGTGCTAAAGGCAAGATTGATGATGCCATAACTCAAAATATATTAAGTTTTTCATAAATTTTAGTGTAACATATATGCTGTTGTTTTCATGATCATAATTCTTATTGCTCATGCAGGGCGATCTGAGTCACAAAACATGAAATACGAATACTTGGACAAGAGGAGTTTGCCAGAGAATTTGTGAATTAAGGATAGTTGCCTTAATTTCGCGGAAAATTACAAATAATCTGCAAGAACCCATAGAATTTATTATTTAATACAAAGAGGTCCACGTGGCTGAAGTACTGTTAGCTTGGAGAGAGCGTTGGGTTATTTACGAGTTTAGATCTTGGTGTATGGTGATATGTTAAGTGCTTGCAGTATGCAAGCAACAACAACTCGTGTGTGAGTATATATATATATATATATATATATATATATATATATATATATATATATATATATATATAATCCTGTTGAGAAGAGTAAAATTCTTAATAAACAGCTAAAACAAGAAAGGTAGGTACTTTTCCTATTTTTCTTCCATCCCAATACCAATGGATGTGGTTTTTCTTACCAAGCTCAAACCATAGGGAGTGGTGAAGGTGGAAAAAATTCGATGAGGAGGGGGTGAATGGAGGTTGTAAGAAGGGCGCAGAACAGTTTGGGACCAAGATGGGAGGAGACAGGTTAGATCTATGAGGGATTAGGGGAGGAAATTCCACACGCACCGCCCCCCACACCGCGAACCCATACCCCTCACCTTCCATAATCCCACAAAACCACCCCTTCCAACCAGTTCTCCCCTATACGTAACCTCCACGGTGGCAACCCACATAACCCTTCCCTCCCTTCTTTCCACCTTTCCCGCCAAAGGGAGAGAGGTAGGTAGTCTTACCCTTTCAATCTATCCTCCCAGACCACGTTTTCCCACCCCACCTCACGCAGCCCTAACCCTTACACACGCCAAACTCGCTCACCCTCGAAAGACCTTCCCACATTACAAAAAAAAACCCTCCCTTCACGAATAAACCAACCTCCTACCCTTATTCCCCAAACTATTATCCGACCACCCCGTCGTGAAAACCCCCATTTCTACTTGTCTTACACCCCCAAATCACCTCCACTTTGCTCCCGACCGGCGTAATTGAACACCGTACCCTGAGTGTAAGTTCATGCTTGCGACCGGCGTTAAGAGTGCGTCCTTTACCACGGATAATTCGCACGCACGCACGTGCGGCGTCTTCCCCTACGACGCCTTTGCCTCCCCATACCCTAAAAGAGCGTAGCAAAGGTATTGAATTTGTCGGGAGAAATCATCTTCCCCTCCTCCCTCTGAATAACCCTCCTCCTCCCCCCGATTAACCCTCCCCCTCCTCCAACCCTGTCACAGAATTTGGCGGCGGGAATGAAGCATGGTTGCCGAGGCCCAGGAGTGTAGGAAGGAGATTTCCGTTTTCGGTGAAGGTGAGGTTTTAGATGAAGAGACAGGGACGGAAAGAGAAGAAGGGAATTGTATTCGTCGCGTCAGCAACAATTCCGCGAACAATAAGGAGTTTCGAGGGAACTACTCTCGTCTGAAGAGGATTGGTTCGAAAATATTCCTCGAGGGGGATATGTGCCTTAAAAACGATGTCAGAGTTCAACTCGAGCGCGTCGAGAGGAATTGGAACGATTCCTAAAAATAGAACTGATTGTCAGAGTTGTAACTCCTGTTTTTTATATCGTGAATCGCATTACATTTAGGATGAGATATTTGGATAAAGGCGTCAATTTTTACTATAGGTCAATTAACGTTACGTTTGAAATAATACGAGAACGGAATTATATATAAAATAAATTCGATAAAATCAACTTTTATGGACTTCCTTCGGTCAAGTAATTGATCCCAGAAACCAATTGCAGTCTGTATTCTGGATCGTAACGACCTACGTGTTAATGTAAAACCTAGTCCAACTCGCGTTTTAGCAAGGAGGGTTTTGGTATGCACGGTTAAATAAATGTTACACGCGGTCTTAAATTGGATTCATACTGCATCTTATGTATGTGACGTATCCTAAACGAAAATACCATTTTTCTTAAGTCATAAAAACTGCCCTACGCGGTTTTTCCCAACGCAGTATTTTCAAAGAAAATAACCCCCGTATTCCACAAGGGTTACTATGTAAATTTATATAAAATATACAAATAAATCAACACAAATTAGCATGGTACCTAAGAAATATTTAAATAAAAACATCAATTTTGTAAATGCATTGACTTAATGCATAAAAACGCAATTCCACTAGTGAGAAAATGAATCCAATGTTTTTACTAAGATTATAATGCGCGATGTGACGATTTTGATTATCTGGCAACTTTAAATTACCACGCGATTTACAAAGAACACATTACCATTGGCCTTTAACGTTCACGGAGCCTTTAAAGAAACAATTTGGAAGGCATGGAGTAATTAAAATGCAAGTTTTCAAAATTATTAGGAGTTAAAAAAGAGAAAAGAAGCAAGAGACCTGAATATAAACAAGAAAATTTTTTAACTCTGAAGCGTTGAAATACAGCAATTTTTTTCCCTAAGAAAGCCAATACGTTTTCTTAACATGAGCCTAAAAACTGACTTTAATAATATAATGGCAATATAAGAATAAATACATCAATGAAAAAATTTATTACCAAATACCTTGCTTCAATGAAAAGGGTATTATATTTTTTTAATAAATCATTCTTTCAAGTTTTAAAGAAAACCTCCATTGGTGCTTGAGGTTTTGACAAAAATATCTTTTCTACCACTTTCAAGGCATCAGCGTTTACGCATTGAAATTATAAACAATAACAAGATCGCATAAAAAGCATAATTCCGATGCATAAAAAAATAGAATATCTTTTCATCAAAGCAAAAAATCTCGGGATGGAGAATTCATGTCATATTTCTTTAAGCATTTCCAGATTTTTTCGTCCTGAGAACCTATTGTCTCTTCGAAAGAATTCCTTTCCAGAGATTATCTCCACCTCACGGAACATATCATCGTCACTTATTCTGATAGGTCTTAAGGTACTTTTTTAAAGAAACATGTTCTACTCTGATTGGATTTGACATTGATTTCCGGCTCGAATCGTAAGTCTTCTTCAAAAAATTTTATAAACAGAGGTGGATATATTTCATCTTTCTTTAGTTCGAAAGTTTATATTTTTTAAATTCCGAACTAAAATATATGAAGAAATAATAGAAATAAAAAACCCTAGGATTAAACTCGAATGAAAAGAAAGCAGCTCTCTTATACGAAATCAATATTTGTAATGGTTATTTTGTGTTGCTTTTATGGCTTCTTCAGTAAAAAAAGAAACAAATATTGAAAATAAACACCAATAAAATAAAGTTTAGTTTATTGCATCTCTTTGGGTTGCGAAAGAGGATCTCACGGTGGAGGCTTATATTTTGAGACAGCCGCTCTCTCTCGAGTGTTTGTTTACCCTTTCCTCCCCCAATCCGTAAGAACTTCGGCCTAAAGTGTATATGTTTAAAAAATGCCTCCAAAGATAAAATGTGTTTTCAATAGCGATTTACAAAATCCCTACATTAAGAAAACTATTTCCAGCAGTGGTGTTAAATGTGAAAAGTGTTTTTCAACATTTTCAGTGGCAAACGGTGGAAGGTCGGACGTTATTCGGCACTTAAAAACGCTTAGACATAAGAAAAGTAATATTGCGATTTCGTCAACTAAATTAATGACGTCTTATATGCGAAAACAAACATTTGATGACAAAGAACGAAATTTAGCTGTGATTGAAGGAACTTGGGCATATCATACAGTTGAACATAATCACTCGTTTCGTTCTACTGACTGCCCATAAAAATGTTGTGATGAAAATTTTTCGTGTGCTAGAACTAAAAGTGAGGCAATTCTTTGCAACATTTTGTGCCCCAAAGCATTGGAGATGCTTAAAATAGACCTGGCAATCACAAATTGTATATCTGTGTATTTGGATTGCTGTAACCGTGGTAGTATAAAAATTTGTCCAATTTTGGTTAGGTATTTCTTGCCAAATTGCGGTGTAAAAGTGAAAATTATGGAATTGAAGCAGCTGAGTGGTGAAACTTCAGACATTCTCTGAACTTATATGCAGGAAACATTGGTAAATTAGCAAGTGGCAAACAAACTTAGCTTTATGTACTGATAACACGAATTGTAATTTTGGAGGAGTGTCAAGAAGAGGGCAAAATAATATGTTCTATAAAATGCAACAGCAGCAATCACTGGGTACAAATTTAATTGGTGTAAATTGTGCTAGACATGTCCTAAATAACTGTATACAAACTGCAGCAGACTGTCACCCTATAGACATTGTAATTGTGAAAATCTACTCATTCTTTTATATTTACACGGTGAGAGTGGAACAGTTAAAGGAAATATGTGATTTTGTGGATGTTGAATACCAAAAACTACTTGGTTTTAGTAAAACCAGGTGGTTGGCACTAACACCAGCAGAGTATTGAGACTTGTTTCAACCATTGAAAACTTTATTTCTATCCCAAGAAAGATGTCCCAAGATTTTGAAAACATTTTTTGAGGATGCATCTGCTGAAGTTTGGTTTTATTTTGTCAAAAGTCAGGCCTCAAATTTTCAAACCTGCATACTCCAAATTGAATTGGAAAATGTCTCAATGCCAGAAGTAGCAAGCATTTTAATAAACTTTAAATTGAAGTTAATGGAATGACAAAGAGAAATTTTCTTACCCGCTATTGTCAGAAAAATGATTTTTGATTTGGAAAAGGAAGGTGTTATTGATGTCAAGAAATTTCAAAATCAAGTGATCTCCTTTTATCATACGTGTGTGGAGTACTTGGACCAGCGAATCAAAGAATTTGAAGATATTAACATTTTTGAATGGATTATTCGAAGAATTCCAGACTGGACCCAAATTGAGAAATGTTTTGATTTTATTTCAATTAAAAAATCAGATTTAAATATTGATGACACAACTATTTGATGAGATCACTTGTTTGAAAAATTATGCTACAATAGAGAATATTGCTGTTTGGAGGGATAATGAAACACCCATTGACAAAAAATGGGTTGAAATATTTACTCATCTTGACTCTATTGAAATATCATATAAAAACATTGTTTATTGTTTACTAAATGAGTTGCAATTTGGCTACATGCCAGGTGGCAACATTACATGACTCATTGTCAATAAATTTCACATCATCTAACTTACTGCGTGATCAAGGTCACTTGTCCAAAATTTAACTGAATAAAATTATTAATTTTATAAAAATAATACAATTTTGGCTAAAATACTTATAATACAATTACTTTCCCCTTGGCTTCAATCGGAGCCGAAGTTTTCTAGGTTCATGGTAGGCCTTCACGGTTACCGTAGCGGTCCCGGTGCCCACGAAGTCCCCACCGTACTTCACCCTACCACTTCACCACTATTTTGATTAAATAAATTAATATTAAATAATATAAAACATATCTTCATCTATATTAGAGGTAAAATAATTTCATATTTAACAAAATACACTCGTTTAATATTTTCTGTTATGCTCTGCCGATAAGAATGCCTCAATTGTGCTCAATACCTCTAGACGAACGAGTACACTAGGTCTCAAAAGACTACAAATCAATGCAAAAATTTTAAAACTTCTAATGAATTTAGTATAAGCAATTGCGACTATATGAGCCAAAATTTTGAAATTTTATTAACCAATTTTATAAGCGCATAGAAATTTTCAAAAACAAATAGTTTTGTTATCCCCACTCGTACTATAGCCATTTGATTTTCTCCGCAAAAAATGGACTATCTTTGGAAATTGTCCAACATGTGAGAAAACAATTTATAAAACCCATTATCCTTGCTTTTCCGACCCAACATTGAGAAATCAGACCGGTTACAATAGAGAATCCTAGTTTCGGAAACCCTTGCTACGTGACGTTGCCACCCTCTTCTACTTACCTAATCCCAGCTCCTGGCTCGCATTGCCGATAAACAACCCGGCCAGCATGATCTGTAGTTTAGATTCTAACTTAATCCTTGAGGGAAGCGAAAGATCCGTCGGAGTATCTAACTCTACAGCGGTAACCTAGGATACGGCCCAACTCTCAAGAACTGGAGCATGTCTTGGAAAAGATAGAGAGTTACAGAGATTGGTGTTATCAAACGAGCACTTCCATCCAATCTAAATGGGACTGAAACAATCGAACTACAAGTTTACAAAGGTTCAATTTTAGCTCGCCTTTTAGTTCCAAACCTTTGCGATTAAGCATTAGAAAATAATCTATTCGTCGACTGAATCTGCTTCTACTTTACCAATGGTTGTTTAATATTCTGCAAACTGAATTTTTCCAATTAATGGAAAAAGGAATTAAAATACATTTCATCTGACTTCTACGAAATATTTAAGGCATTATTAGTTAAATATTACTTAGATCCTAACAATGCTTAAATTTAGTTCTTATATTATTATTCTGTCATTGATATAAAATGTGTCCTGTTTTATTTTGAGTTAGCGCCTATTAACAGAAAATAATTGGTTTTAAATTTGTCATCACGTATTCTTTTCGGGTGCACGGATGACTACTGATATATAGTTGTCGAGCTATCATATGTTCGCGCAGGAAGGTAAATGTGGAAAAGTACTGAATGCTGTGGATTAAAAACTAACAATTTCTCTGCATAAATATGGTAACCACAAACTATTTCAAAAATAATTATAACACCATCGATTTGTCCAAGTAAGTTAAAATTTACAAGGCATCATATCCTGTCCTCATTCCTAAATAATATTTGTTATTTCAGGAAAGAGTACGTTATTAATGAATAATCTATACTTTCCCTTTAAATTCTCCAAAATTTGAGAAATTTAATCGCATTTAACAGTACTTGAGTTTTCAACAGTGATATGTACTTCAAATTTCGTCCAATATAGAATACTGACTGTGAAGAAAAACTAACCTCGTGGTCTTACTTAACTTATAAAATGTGGCCGTTTATTGTTATTCGTAACTGCAATTACATATTTATTTTTCACTTTCGTCAATGATCTCATTAAAATGTATCATTACTGAGCACATGCGAGTAGTCAACAACAATATAATTAGAGAATATTTCTATATCTGTTGAATCGTTCATCATATTGTACGCATATTTGACAATTATCACTAATAAGTTTATGGGACTGCAAAAGCACATAAAGTAATAATGGCATAAAAAACTTTTAGATTACAGTGAGTTCATGCTGAACTGCTGTTAGTAAATCAGATTTGCGTAAGAAATATACCGTTATTAAATACTGTATATTTACAGTAGCTGCCGAAATTTTAGGCTGGATAAAGAATATATTGATAATAGAACCATGCCCAAAAGTTGTTCTCCACAGTACAAATTAACAAAATTCTCCGCATATGGTTACAAGATCGGGGACAAATACATCTCCTTCAATACAAAAACCGTCCACACCTTGAAGATAATAAAACAGGGACGTGCCCAGACAATTTTCCGTCTGAGGCAAGTTATAATTTGACGTTCTTTTAATTTTTTCCTTGGCCCATTAATCATACGTCAGTTGAAAAGCTAGGAAATAATATGCATAAAATATATTTATCGGTACCGTGTAGTTACGTATAATCCAGAGATGGCTAAACCGCAGATCGCGAGCCGCATGTGGCTCTTTTATCTTAGTAAGCGGCTCTTTTAAATTTCCATTCATTGGCGTGTCAACGTTTTTCCCAACAGAACACAATGACGTAGGATGGCTTGAGACGTGCTTGGGGATGCCTAAGGTACATGAATTAAACCTGAATTGCGTCGGATTCAGGTTAGTTTTTCTGTTCGTAAATTTAGTGGCACAATGTGTGTCATGCGGCTCTCGAAGTTCTGAAGATTATCATATGTGGTTCCGACGGCAAGTAAGTTTGACCACCCCTGGTATACTAATAACAAACAAACAAAAAAAAAAACAAAATCTGGTGCGTTTTTGTTTTGTATACAATTTTAACTAAAGTATATTTACTTTTATCTTACACCGACAAAAGGCAAAAAAGAAGGCAAAATCACTATTTATCACTTTTTCTTATCATAAACCTCAAAGATAAATATAGCTTTATTAGCCTATAATAACCTATAATAACAAACAAGAAGGAAAAGTGTACTCCATCAAAGGAATGCACAGAGTTTATAATGCGTTCTTTATGGTATTTACGTACAATCCGGTTTGTAAAGATTGGGAGGTTCTCAGATAATTATCTTCAAAAATTTAAGTCGTAATTATTAGATCTCGCGGACTTTTTTATGGCCAAAAAGTGTCAAATAGTTCAAGAGATGAAACTCACGTCAGTCGGGCGGGCGGACAAAATGGACGTGCCTATAAGCCGCTTTGCTAATATCACTTCCTCTGTTAATGCCTAAAACGGGAAAACAGAGAATAGTTAACAAGTAGATCTGGAAATAACTAATCCGCCTACTTTCATTTCAAAACATTTTAAATATATAACAATTAGGGCTATACACAGGTTTCCCTTGATACAGAAGTGCTTTTCGTCAAATTCATCGCAGTATAATCGTATACTAATGTATTAGCTTTGAAATCAGAAAATTAATTTTCCTTATATAGTGGTAGCCCTACCTTCTTGATACGTTCTAAATATATTCATCTCGTTTTCCCATTCTATACTCGCCCTACAAACGAAGTTTATTTTAAATCCGTTCAGCCGATATCTTCGAAATTCATAGTTACAGAAAAATTCAGTATAATATTTTGGTTATTTATTTATATTTGTAATGATGGCACCCCTCTTTGGCTGATTCGGTTTAAATATGCTAATATGGTTTTGCATATAAATGTATATTATAAGTATTAAATTTGGTTAAAATTTATGTGAACAGTTCAACACATATACGTGTAAAAGAAATTTATTTACTCCTTACATTGTGGCAGCCCTGCTTTCTATATCTATACTAAACATCCTTATTTTGTTATTGTATGTTGTACGCGTACTTCTTACAAAATTTCGTTGAAATCGGTTGGGCATATACTATGCATTAAATTTAGTTGAAATCGTTTCATTCATGAAGAAGATATTAAGGGGGACACACACACAAGGACAGCTGGGCGATCTCATAAGACGACTTTCCATTTTTTGGAAATTAGGCTAAAAACATAGACTACAAACTTTTAAATTAGAAAAAAGTCTAGGTGGCATCCAAATAATCCTATTTAATAGTGGCCGATTTCTCTGACCGTTACGCTTTGTATATTAGCAACGCAATTTATTGACATGTTTTAATAAATTTTTGGAGGAGACACTTATAAATCAAAACATTCCACTCTTTTTCGGCAAAATTTCTATAAATTACTTGGTGCGCCACATTTAAATTTTAAACTGCTCGCTAATATTACTTTCGCCTCGACTTAATTCGTCTTCTTCATATCGCTCATTATTCTTTCCTCACAAATATTCTCCTTGCGAACGGCCACTTGACGGATAGTCCTTATTTGATGAATAAATGGCTAAAGCCGTTGCTTCTTTTAACCTCGAGCGCACTTGTTCGACACGGCTCGCTGCTTATGACGCGTCTTCTACTATAGAAATTTGCTAGACGAGCTTCCGAGTTTCTAATTTCCTTGTCTACGCTCATAACTCAGACGAAGTATGGTTAAATGGCCGTTCGCTTTCTTCTATGAATTCTTTTCTTAGAGATTTAAGTCGTATTAATTGCCAAGGGAAAATTATATAATAGGCAAAAAGTTTCTACCTTGTTGATAAAATGTTTTTTGTGGAAATAATACCAAGTTATCAACCATCTGCAGTAGCTTTTATGGTGCTTAATTACTATCATTATGATGGCCAACTATTCTGAAAAGGGTGATTTATTCTCCCGTATTATTCTTCTATCAGTCTACGTGTGATTGAACATGATATTGATATTCACTGGATGCACAACCACTGCCTTAATTTACGACAAAGCAAACGCACCAATATATAATTACCATAAATGAATAATTTGCACTAAAATTTCAAAGTGATAATTAGTTTTAAGTAGAAATTTCACAAGGCTTCATATTGGCAGAAAAAACTCTGTAACTTCCGCCGGAAGTAGATGTTGCAGAATTATTTTTTCTGTGATTATCATGAGTAAATTCCACAAAGTGAAATCTGATTTCATTGATGCGATAAACCAAGCTTATTTAATATATTCTGGCTTATAAGTTATCCAGAGAGATTTCGCATTCAGACCAACCTAGTGGCGTTCATTTGACGGTGTAAAACGACTGACGAAAAGAGCATTTCTCTCCTTCCTCCGAGGACAAAGATATTGATTAGTTTACCTCAAGGACTCGTAACGTATCATGATTTGGCGGGAATTTTTGGCGGGATATTTTAGTTATACTTAGCTCAGTATTATTCGAGACGTGATAGTGTTCGGAAGTGCTGAAGGAAGTTGCCTGTAAGCAATCTCCGTTTCAGAGAGACGGCGTTGCAGTCCCTCAAGATAGTGAGTAATTTCTGCAGCAGCAGTAAATAATTAACAAATTATTCATAGATGTAGAAAAGTTAAAGTTAAAGAATTTAAGTGTATAAACGTTTCTGTTTGATAACTTTTCATTAAAAATTTTAAAGAGCTATAAATAATCATGTTGTTAGCAAAATGTTTAGGTACAAATTGTCGTTAGAATTGAATCATTAATTTAATGGAAAAAAATCAGTGTAGAAGCTTTTTGAATGATTTTTCTGGTGCTAAGTTTATCTTATTTAAGTTTATTCTATTGCATTAAAGCATTATCAGTAAGTTTTCTTTTTCCCATTCTAGGAGCTGTGAATCCCTCCTTTTTCTTCCATTTCCAAGCTCAAATCTTTACCCTTTATTTACTTCGTAAGACCCAATGTGCTTTTTTCCTCCCCTTTTCAAAATTTAACTTTGCACGCCCCTATGATATGGTCATTTGTGATGAAGTTTTGTGTGTGTGTATTTGAGTGTGTGAAGAGGGATTTCTTTCATCGCGTAAGAATGTCTTCTCACACCACTGGAAATTATACACCGCATCAATGGTAGGGAAACGTCGTTTTTTCGGATCAGAGCCCTTTTATTTCCAGCTTCGGTTTAATGACATTTAGGTTGTTGTAGCGAAAGTAAATAGTTCGAAACTAATGTTGGTGTGCCAAAAATTAGAGATGAGTTGAAGGAGATTAAAGGAACCGCAAGCCTTTATAAAATTTACACAGAAGCCACTTTGTCATTAATATCCTCACATTTCTTGAAATTTATCCATCCATCTATTAGTCAAGTTTTCTAAGGCGGCGCCAATTTTTCTATCGACTACTGCACATATAGTTGCGCGTATCTCTCTGGAATCATCATGCGAGCAAAAAAATATTGAAATTCTCCATTATCAGTGGAAAATTACTGTACCTCGACAAATTTTAGTAAAACTCCCCAATACAAAATTTCATTAAAATATGTCCAGCGGTTTCAGAGTTGAAACAGAGGGACGTTGTAAAATTTTTAATGTCATTTTGGAATTATCAAAAGAAGATGAAAAATTGTATAATTACGTAAATAGGTTAATTTCCTTATCTTTTCATTTATCGTAAACCTTACGTTTTATGGGGAAAATTATTTGACAAGTGCATTCAATTATTCTATTCAAATTTTTATCTCAATATTTTTGCTAAGATGAGTATTTAACGAGATACTTGCAAAGTACTTCGTAAAATACATGTAGGCCTTCACGTTTAGTGGTCGTTATTATGATCTGATTCCAACCAAAATTGGAATCGCTCGACAAATTTTAGTAAAACTCCCCAATACCCGAGTTTAAACATGCGGACAGACGGAAACGACCTCCCCTATATGCGCTCACTTGGTGAAAAGAACGCATAAAAATGGAGTGTAACTGAGGGGTAGGAAAATATTCTTTACAGTTTAGCCCCGGATAAATACCTTGAAATAATTACTGACTGGTTCAAGCCTCTCTAGTTAACGCGGAACGGTTCTCAAACAGACTGAAAGATATTAGCCCTTGAGTAAGCCAAAAGAAGCTGAACTGCGAAATAGCTTGAAGGAAATAAAATAACTCCAATTTTACGAAAATATAAGAGCGAAAATGCAACAGAACCGTATGCTCACTAATTTATCAATCTTAGAGAATTTTTATGCAAGATTGGTGGACGGTATTGAAAACGTATAAATGCTTATTTAAATATACTGATGTGGGCAACACATGACATTCTCCATATTTATATGGCAAATTACATGTTTTTAGCTCTGGGAACGTTCCGGTTTACAATTAAGAAAAGAAAAAGGAGCGTTACTAAGACGTAACTAAGCGTCAAATGTTAACAATAATCTTCGGTAGGTGGCATGGTGGTGGCAACTAAAAATATCAGATATATCTTAAACAATGCATTATACGGAAAACTATTTCATGCAAAGGTTGTAGAAAATAAAATTTTCCACAACTTTTATTATAATACACTCTTACATTTATCAAATATTATAGCAAATATTTCAATATAACGGATAAGTGACAAGAGTAAACGCCCACTTTCGGTCGACCGATGTTTACCAAAAAATAATTAGATCTTTTAACTTCTATAAAAATGTTATATATAAAATTTTGCGTTGATCTGATTAATAGTTTTTGAGTTAGAGCGCCCACAAAAATCTATCACATACAGACTGGCAGACAGACATCATCCAGAAATAGTCAAAACGTGTTCAGGGGACCTTAAAACATGTATTTACGTTGAAATCTCGAATTCGATTTTTTTCATGAAAACAATATTTTCTCTATGCTGGAGAAAGTAAAAAGATACTCGTCATCCATGTGTCCTTTAGCAGTTTTGATCATAGGATACCCACAGGATGGTACGCGCTGATCCTAAACCGGAGTAGGTATGGCAGTCGTACCAATTCAATTAGTAAAACATTCGGCTTAACTGTTTGATGAGTTTTCATGCCCGCTCTCCTAACCTAGAAATGGACTTACCAGCGCAACTAGTCGGCGCTTTGATTTGTCTGTGGCTCGGCAAGATGAAGGCAATAAATGTGCACTTCAACCAGAAGGAAGTAATTGTTTGAGGAGATGTCATTAGGCCCTTAAACAGCCGCATGAATCTCAAGAAGAGGCGTTTCCGACTCTAAAACGAGCTGGAAATATGACTAACTTTAAACTACAGGGTAATTTTATTATTCGAGCATTGTTAAACTTTAATCACAAACAAGTTTCAAGTTTTTGTCTGATTTATATCATGAGATATGGTTATTGAATAAAAAATCACCCAATGCAAAAATTGCTTAAAATTTCTCGAAGGGACTGGCTGCTCTGTTCTGTGTGTGCACGACAAGAAATTCCCTTAAATAATGTTAGAGCGCAGCCCAAAAAAATCGGAAAATGATATACAAGGAATAAAGGAACGCACATGGAAAGATTTTCATAGTGGTCCAACTTTGGCGCCCCTTTCGAGAGGTAAGATAATATGCCCGTAAAGACAAACGGATACTTGGGTTCAAAATGTATCAGTATTTAAACAGGAATCTATAACCTGCATTTCGGTTCACGGCCGTAGTCTACTTCTTAATCTCGGAAAAATACTCCAAATGGAATTTTAATGATACCGTTGATGCATTCATGCGCCCAAGGAAATGTGTTTCTGTCGGCAACGCTTGACCTTCTATTCGATCACTCTTATTAGAAAAATAAAAGGTAAATCACTCACTTTCACCGGTACGTTCAGAACTGACATTAGCATAACTTCGCCTAAAGTGAGCCTGCATTCGAGTAATAAACTCGCAGATTTAGTTCGCTTTTTCCACGCTCCGTTTTCCGACTGCAGCTCCATGCCATTGGGCAACCATCTTCACCCCGTATACTTTCACTTTTCTAAATTGGTCGCCGTTCGCATTCGCCCGTCAAATCGGCTTTCCGCATTTCAGCACACCACGGGAAGGTGAATGACTGGCCGCACTAAATTTGAAGCGGGCATCACCCGAAAAAACTTAAAAAATGATACAAAATGGTGTGGTGGTCTGTGGTTTATGGCGACGCATGGAGAAATTTCCCGACATTTTTTTTATCCGGGGGTTGTTTTCGCTTTTGCAGAGATTGGCATTTTTCGCGTCCATACCAATCTCTGATTGCATCGGATTAGTTCTAAATCGGCGGAAAAGCTCGATGCTATTAAGTTAATTCGACCGAACGCGAAACGATAACCGATCGTTCCCCTCGGCGGCTATTGAAAAATCGCAGAAGAATGTTACCGCTATTTTTCATGTTCGGTGAAAGTGTATCTATACTTGGTGAGTGTATGAAATCTGACTTCAAAGCAGTTTTACGTGCTAATATACTTAACCATTTAATTCTATAAATGATTTGATTTTTGTAAAAAACTTGAGTTGAACTTGTGAATTTCAAAATTATTTATCACCTCTAAGTCTTATAATTGTAATTCATCATCATTACAGAATTGACATTCAGGTTGTTTTGATTTGAAAAATAAACATTTAGTAGGAATAGATTCGAAAAATAAACATTAACTGGGTAGAATATAAATTATTTGAATTTGACGGCAATATTTCTATTTCGGAAGAAATAAAATGAAATTCTTACGGTAAAATTGAGTAATAAACGCAATAGAAATCAGACGTTACACTTCTGATGGATTGGAAAACACACTTATCATACATTCATTTGTAGCTAAGATCTATAAATTCCGTTAAACTTTCAAGCTACGTCCACTCATTTATGCTTTGCATTTTGCAATGCTTACATGAAAAAGCGTTGAAAAGAAGAAGAGACTTTCTATTTACAATATTGTCCCGACAATATATCTAAATTTAATGGTCGACCTCCGTGCATACATTAATTTTTACCCATATGTACAACACTTCTTACGATAATATATCTAGCGCTGAAAGTTTACACTAGCGAATAGCTAATTCAAAGGTTTATGCAAATTAATTAACGTGCCCTTTTGCTAGCGCATAATGCAAGAATTTGAAACACGAAAGTCATGTCACAATTGGTTGATTTCACTCTATTACCCAATAATTATTTCATACATATCTTGATAGATTACTGAAATTATTAAAACATAAGCATACAATTTAATCTATTATTATTGATAAAACGATATTAATACAAATGAAAAACCTTCATCTATTAAATTTATGCAAATTATATCACGCCATGATAATTTCCACAACTTTTTTTAAATGGTGATGTTCGCTGTAAAAATAAATTGCATGAAAATTTCGGAATTTCAGATATCTTTTAAATAATTAGACACCATACGGTTGAAAAATATTTCGCTATTTGATAATGATACCCAAAAACAAAAAATTTATAAAGCCCTTTGCCAATTTAATAATTGTGGATTGGCTACCCTGTTCATGATTTACTTTTGATAGGTAGAAGTTAAACTTTAAGTTAGGACCCAGATATCCATTTCTTGTATTTTTGGAAATACTAAAATTAATATTTCTGATCTTAAACTCCAAAACTTTAATGAAAACTTTTGAAGATATGTTGCATGTAGTCCTTTCACGCGCATTCGATTCCAAAGATTGCGAGAGGCTCACCGCAACGAATATATGCCGCAAAATGACGCAACCGTCATCTCCATTAGAATAAATTTCAAACCTACAAACCGGTGTAAAGCCGCTATTTTTCTGCTACTTTAGGCCTCGTCTTCTAAAAATATAGACCCATAATTAAGGCCTCCATAAATTCCTACTGTTTACGTCTACAATTTAATAAAGCTCGTCAGATATATGAACCTCTCTCAAAGCTCCAGTTCGCCACTCGACATTTTGAAGTGTTTACAATATCCATATAACAGAATGTTTGCTGACTCGAAACTTTTAATTAAAAACTTCAACGCGCAGTTCTGTAAAGTGTAAAACACAACAACAGCTTCAACGATTTAATACGGGGAGATAGGAGCACAATTTAAGGTGAAAACGTTTACCTAGTGAATATATATCTATCTGTCTGTCTCTCTCTCTCTCTCTCTCGTTCTCTATCTCTCTCTCTCTCTCTCTATATATATATATATATATATATATATATATATATATATATATATATATATATATATATATATATACACACACACACTTATGTAGGTAACATAATAGCTCCTTACCGATACAGTTTAAACAAAAATACCTAATTGGAAGATGATAAATTCCTAGGCTACTAAATGTTATAGAAAAGTCAAGCCAATACCAAATAAATTCCGGAATATTTATTACTGAGCTTACATTCAACAGAACTACCACCGCTTAAATAAGCCTCAGTAAAATTTGAGAAAGTTTCAGGTCGCGGACAATAAATTCAAATTTACAAGCTTAGATAAAAAGCTAGAAAAACACAGAGACCGAAAAGTATTGTAAAAAATAACGAAGAAAGGAGAGGAATTTTTATCGTCGAGCGTTAAACCTGTTCAAAATAATAAAAACCCCGAGGAGGTTTAGTTATGGTTTCGCCCCGAAAAAGATTTCTCCCCTCTCACCCGCCATCCCTTCGTTCCATTGTCTGCATTTCGTATAATGTGATTACTTCATCTCAACGGCGCGGCCTCGTTTATCTCGCCAGCGTCGGCAGATGAAGCCTAAGGGGGTTGGGAGAAGGGATGGAGGGCGAAAAGGGATTGGGGGAAAAGGGGAATTGGAGGGTAAAGGGAAAAGGGTGGGAAAGTGAGGAGAGGGAATTTGTGCGGGGGCGGAGGGGGTGGAGATGGAGGCTGTTGCATAGCGCGAGAGGCAGAGAGAGATATGAGGGAATTAAGAGGAGAAACGTGGGAGGTTTTCGGTAGAGGGGTGTAAAAGGGGTGGAAGAGGGATGAAGGGATAAGGGAGGGATACAAACCCCCACGGGCTACGCGTGGGTGGAAAGTAGGAGAGAGGGAGAGAGCGATAGAGATAGGGAAAGGTTGACGGAGAGAGAGAGAAGCAGAGGATGAGAGCAAGAAAAACGGGAAGAGAGATTGAGCATAAAGAAGAGAAAGGTAAAGAGACTGAGAGGAAAATAGAGATGGAAGGACAGAGTTAGATAAAGAGAAGGATGGTGAAGGAGTTAGGGGAAGGTGGGAAGGTAATATAAAGAGAAAGAGCTGTAGGAAGACAGAGAAAGAAGTGTAATGGAAAATAAATTAGAGATGGAACGGACAGAGTTGCATAAAATTTACTGTGGTAAAAGAGGCGCAGGGGCCTTTGATGCATAACCAGGACCGCACGATACAAAATATTGGCCACATTAATATTTCACTTATTTTAAAACTGTCGCAATAAAGAGAAATAGATTCTATCCCCATGATAAAATTAAAAATATAAAGAATATATTAAAGAATAATTATTAAGACAACTAATTCTTGCATGCGTCTAAAAATATCGAAAAACTTTGTTAGCAGGAGGATAAAGTATTTACAAAAATGTATATTAATAATGCAAATATGCAACTGCATAGACCGGGTTGCCGGATCAACTTAGATATAGTAAGAAGGTGAGATAAAGAAACAGGAGAAGAAATGATGAGTCAGATATTAAGGGGGGATAAATTTTTAATAAAAACTTCACCCCTCAAGCTGCTACTGAAGTCTCCAAATTTCAACCGCGGGAAGAAATTTTGGCCATAAAAAAACCCTCAAATTTAGTTCTTCTAACTTGAACGGCGTAAAATAGTTCATCGGACAAGGAAATGTGACGGGCATATGGACAAAATTATTAAAAACTTATTATAAAACTGCCAGAAAGAAATGAAGAGAGGAAAGAGAGGGATTTTTAGGTAGGCGAATAAGGAGTTAAAGAGAGGAAGATTAATAGAAAGAGGTGAGAGCGCGAAACATTGACTGGGAGAACGAGGTTTAGTGAGAGAGAGAGAAATGTAGGGAGAGAGCGAGCCATAGGGAAGAAATAACGAGACAAAAAAGCGAGATAGGGACAATGTAAGACAACTATATAAATTACAGGAATAAGGATTGAGCTATAAACAGTAAGGACGAAAGATGAATGAAAGGCTATAGTAATCCAAGAGGTTGATTAGCCAAATATTCTATGCAAACAAAGAAAGATTAATGATAATAAAACAAAATCTAATGTAGTCACCACATGATTTCTCGATACCTGCAATATTTTTAAACGATAATAAATATTTAAAGAAATGTGAGAAATTTTAAAGACTACAAAGAACAGAAATAAATTCAAGCCGTAGCATTCTGTTATTGGATATAGCCAGGAAGGTACAAAAAAATAATAATATAAAAAAGAGCGTTACAAACAATTAGACTTAACTAAGCGTCAATTGTTTACAATTGCCGCTGGTAGGTGGTGTGGTGGTGGTAGGCTAAAAAATTATTTTTTTAAAAATACCTCTTAAACAATGCATTATATGGGAAAAAATTAAAACAAATTTTGTAGAAAATTAAATTTTCTACATAATTTATTCCAGTACTTTTTTATATTAATCAAATATTAAAGCAAATATAAAAAAACGGATAAATGATGAGAGTAAACACCCATTTTTTCACGAAAACAATACATTCTCCTAGATTACATATGGAGAAAGTAAAAACTAGAGCTGGAGACAATGAAAGAAATACGAAGAGAGATGAACAGAGACGAAAAAGAGATAAAGATAGGGGGATCGAGAGAAGAGGGAGAATCATACGAGTGCGAGAGGGTGGTTTAGCTTAAGGAGTGGCGAGGTGGAAGAACGTGGGGGAAGTTTGGGACGAGAGGAGTGGAAAGAGAGAGAGAGAGAAAAAGCACTCTCACAAGAGTTGAATGATCTACGTTACCTTGGTGACGAAGGTGGGGCAAGATATTCGTGACCTTTCCAAAGCGAGAGAGAGAAAGATATATATATATATATATATATATATATATATATATATATATATATACGAGCCGAAAAGAGTGTAAGTCGGCCTCGGATAAACGCTCCGAGTTGAAAACCTCATCTTGAATTTAACGCCGGCAGTTTGAAGGGAGGGAAAAAAAAGCATCGTCTCGCGAAGAGGTCGTAAGAGACGAGTGAGATACGACGATAGCTAAAGAGAAGTAGAAAGAAAAGAAGTGAGTTTTATATTTGACTTTCGGGATTTATCTTTTCGGAATCTGTACATTTACGTTTTAAAGCACTCGAAGATTTTTTTATAGAGGAGCAAATATCAACCTAGATTACATATAATAGTACATTTTTAAGCAGTTAAATATTGTTATAGAGGAGCAAATATTGATCCAGGTTACATATAATATTACCAATTTAAGCACTCGAAGATTTTTTTATAGAGGAGCAAATATCGATCCAGGTTACCTATAATAGTACTTTTTTAAACACTGAAAGATTTTTTTATAAAAGAACAGATATCGACCCAGGCTACAATAATTTATAAGGGATTCTTTTCATTTTACACAGCTTAGGTCTCTTTTCTTACATTTGTTGAGACTGGGTGATCTCGGCAACGTGGCTCTCCTATCCATCTACCTTTTACCTTCCGCTTCGCCCCTCATGGGACACAGTCATCTTTCCATGTACAAGTCTCCCGCGCAAAAGTTTCGCAAACAGAACTTTCGCGGTGTTAATTACATAATAATTCCATCGCTTTGAGTGCAGCGGCCCGGAAAACAGCCGCCCGACTAGGACGGGAAGTGCACGAGTATAATTACGGGCGTCTGAAACCCCTTGTGCCCGCCCGTCCTTCGAGAGGGGAAAGGAATTCGCATATCTCGGCCTCGTCTTAATAAAATTGCTAGAAACGCCCCTGGATGAATGTAACCTTTGAAGAATGGAAAACGAATCTCGCTTAAGTGAACTCGTGCTGCATCGAATAGCCGTTATATAAACCCAACCCGTTTAAGGAAAATAAACCAGAAATGCGTGTATGTATGTCACATGCACATACGTACAAGTGGATACAAAGTATACTCTATCAGTATGTATGTTCCCAGGTGATTCACCTCTTACCTGCGCTCAATTAGTATGCAAGAGGTAGATGCTATTATGTATCTGTGAATAGGTATGTGTACGATATATATAGGGCCGGGATAAGAAAATTTTGCGCCCAAGGCAAGGTTTAAAAATTACCCCCCTCCTAATGAAAATTAACAGAACGCAATTTTATCTCACAAAACTAGTTTATTTACAACGTAGAGGCAAAATAAAATATATGAAACGATTTTATAATATAAAGTACCACACTTAAACGTTCAAATTATTATTTGTTGCTCCACTAAGTGTACTGCGCCCTAGGCGTGTGCCCTTTGTCTCGGCTCTGTGTGTATACACACGTCATATACATATATTCGATTGGATGCCGACCTTGGTCGAAAGGTAGTTAGCGTACCTAGCTCCCAATGCTAGGGTCGTGGGTTTGAATCCGGCAGTGGGCATGGTCATATTTGTTCATCTTTGTCGTCGTTGTTGCGCTCATCGTAAAAGGCCGTAATGTGCTGTTTATGACAGAGTTGAATATAAATAAATAATAACGTTTAAACGCACGAATATGTATCACACCTTTCAATCAATGAGCGTATCTTTCAACAGCAATTTGAGATCTACAATTATATTTCGCTTTTTGAGATCAGACGATAGTCAAGAAAAATTATCGATTAGCACAAATTCTCATAAATTGACTGATTTTAGAGCTCCGTGACTGTATAATATTTTATAAGATATTTTATATTATATGGTATTTTATATCATAAAATATTTCATATTATATAGTATTGTATTCATAATTTAGGAAAATGTAATTTAAGCAATAGTAAGAATCAAACAAGAAATTCCATGTAAAAAAGGAAACGATAAGCAAGACGATACAGCTAACGGAATTTTACTATTTCAGACCACACATGTTCATTTTACAAACATAATTTATGGTTCCAAGACTGCTTAATCACCAAACTGGCAAAATCTCATCAGAAAGTCTGTATTAATCAACTACAAAGACATTAACATTTACGAGATGGTGTGAACAGGGTAGTCAAGTTTGCCATAAATGCAGTTCGTATTCCCTACAATAATAACAGTCTTTATATGTTTCTCTGTAATGATGTAAAATTTACCGCTACTAGGAATAATCGTATTTTAGCTATCTACATGGGGTTATGTATACCGAATTAGATTTCGTTAGGAGACAGCATTACGCCTTTGCATAATTAGTTCATATGTGGCTCAGAATGATTTTTATTGAGTTGTGCAGTTTAAATTCAAGCAGTAATGAATGTATCTGTGTATTTTTAGACACATCACTAAACTATAGTAGTTATCATTACGCTGTAACGAAAGAAATATTTTGTTTTTGCATCGGATTAAAAAATAATAATATTTTCATGTTCTTACATGTCTTTCATGTTGCAGTTTGGAACCTCCTCTTTTTCAATTGCCGTACACAACTTCTTTTCGTTTTGTTTATGTAGTTACAAGTAAATTGCTGATTCTGTTTTCAATCGTACTTTGTGTAAGATTTCCAACGGCAACAGTCAGGAACACTAAGTGTTACCAACGTAAAAAATCGCAAAAGTGTTGCATTTACGATATAGATAACTCGTATTTCGTAAGTTCCATTGTATTTTGCGAATGAGCTATGGATATGCGTATATAGGCACGTTTATATTTTCAACTAACGTCATTAAATATTTTAATTATAATTTAGTACTTCTTCAGTGTCCACTGTGTACCAAGGAAGTAATGGTGAAAGCAGATTTTGAGAACTTCAAAATAAGATAGCGAGGCTAATTAGACACTTTAAATGAATTCCGTTGAAGCAGATCTCCTTCGGATTCCGGAGGTAACACCAGAGAAAGTTATGAGAGTGGCAGACGTTGACATATATGACGGCCACATGGTTTTGGCGAGGGTTGTGGCCAATGTGATATCAGGAGACAGAAAAACCACACAAAGAGAAAACTATAGAATGGTCGACATAAGGTAGGTATTAAAACGATATTAGTCGCCCTTTTAGACTATAACGAAAGACTACTTTACTCACTTTCCCTTTCAATCTCACATTTTAAACTGAGAAAGAACATATCACAGTAGATGGCAAATATAATTATTAAGCAGCGCCGACTAAAAATTAAACATAATGGCATTTTACCGTGTGTTAAGAGTAAAGAAATCGGCATCGGGAAACAAATTCTAAATTTTGAAAACAAAAGAAAACCGCAAAAGGAACACAAACTCGCCGACGTATCGTCTCTATAAAAGTCGCAAACGGTATTTGTATATTTTTAGTTTGCGATATTTATCAGGAACATTATTAGAGTTAATATACATTGTTTATATATCGATACGAATTCATTCTTCAAATACTATAATTAATCATCTGACAGTAGGTGTGTTTGTCGACGTATTTTTTGCGGAGGCCATATTCAAAACATACATCCCCAAATTCTGTATTTCAAAACGGAATCATCGGAAGCAAATACTTCAGATATCACTTACTATGGTGGCCTTGGGTTCAAATTAATTGATAGCACTAAGCGACTGAAATCATTACAGAGTAGAACTTAAAATAGATCTGATTTTGAGATTCCACGTTTTTTTTTACAACAACCGACTGATAACAATAACAAGACAATAATAAGTGGCGATTTTTTTTAAACAAAAGGAATATAGCTTTACCTACATACAAGAACCTTTGTTAGGATTTTATCCTGCTTATCAAAGAACCATGTCTTTTACCGCAATTATATATGGGGATATTCAAAAAGATAAAAATATGCTATAAACCTGAAATTTTCTTTAATTCGTTAAATAGTTACTTTTAAACAGCTCTATAAAACTTTGAAAAATGCTTTTGAATGGTCATATATGACACTTATTACGTGTTGAGAGGCTACGCATGCATTTTATTGTCTCGTCATAAGGCAACAAGCTCACAGGACTCTCGAAATGGTAACGATTTAGCTTTCGAGTTGCCTATTGTGCTTCTCCATACAGTATAATATTCATTAATTTAAATTAAATTTCTGATTTAAGGTCTTTGATTAATGTTTTCTACTCTTGTTTTTATATAATATTATGAGCTTGAATGTACAAGATGTGCATGGAATGGCCGAGCAGTTCTTCGCGGTCCCCTCACCTCCCCGAGGTTGCACCACCCACTGGTGTAAAACCAAATTATAGAGCATTATAAATAAAACAAAAAAGCCATTATAATAACTTTAAAACATGCTTTAAAAAATTACAAATTTCTACAACGCCCATTATTTCACGCGCCTCGAGCATAACTCGTGCCGGCGCGCCGAAATTATTGAGAAAACGCAATCAAGCTCACGTACCGTATCCTCGCAGCCTCCCGCGTTTGTTGCGTGATTGAGTTAAATTAATTTTTCAACTCTTTCGGCACCTTTAAGAAAATCTATACTGTAATATATGTTGTCCTCTCTTGAACCCTAATCCCTTGATAATTTGAAGCTCTCCTCTCTCCACCTCTTTCTCCCCATCTCTCTCGCTTTCTCCCTCTCTCTCTTCTTTTTTCTCTGCTCCGAGATGGATCGCTCCCTTTCCGCACTTCCATACACAAAACCCCTTCAGGGCTAAACATTTGCCCCTACTCAACCTTCTTCTCCACTCCTCTCCCTCCTCTCTCTCGTCTCGCCATACGCGTCCGCCATCTTTTCCCATCATCCTCTCTGCCTCTCTTCGCGTCTCTCGCTCCACTTTTAACCTTATTAACATCTTCGCCCTTTATTGACTGCTATGACAACCACTCTTGAAACGGGGAATACAAAATTTTTGTATCGTTGACTAGAATAAGAGAAAGCATCCGTCAAGATGGGTCTACATCATTTAACAACGGGATGATAAAGAGAATCGTTTTTGTACTATTCGACGTCAAAACTATACCGTTATCGCGGAAGGCAAAATTGCATTCGAAAAAATACAGATGATTAATGAGGATGTTTGTCAATTATTCCCTACGCGTCTAACAATGGAGATGCTGTGTAAGAATATTCGTGTCCGTTTAAGCTGGTGCTGATAAGCATTTAACCGTCTGACACATCCCTTAAACTAAAGTTCGTCACCTCGTGTGTGTGTGCGTGTGTGTGTGTGTTGGATGGCGAATCAGCCTGGTGGGATATTATCGCCGTACCCTTACTATCACAACTCATTCATTATTAAGACAGGTCTATGTGCTACACAACACCAATGATTTAGATGAGACAACATAAAATAAATGCAGTCGCATCTGGTAAAATAAACAAATAATAAATAAATTAAAGACAGATTGGGAGAGACTGTAAAGGATCCTTCCACAATCTGTGAAATAAAATTTCGATGAGACTATATAAGGGTCGTTGTAGAAATGGTCCTCTACTAAACAAGTTCGCAATCGCTGAAGGTTTTAATTGCTATCGTTCAGTTCGTTGCTTCAAGGCCAATCAACATCACTTCGTAAATGCGTGGGGTGGGGGTGGCGGTGTGGTTAGAGCGTTGGCCTTCCACAGCGGCCCCAGGTTCGAATCCGGCGGAGGTCGGATTTTTCAACCTGGGAATGTCCCGTTCCCTATTTGTGTGATTTTAAGAGACCGCGCCTTCTCTTGTGTGTGTTCGGGATGGCAGGTTAATGGCTATAATAATCCAAGAGGTTTGTTAGCCAGAAATTCCTTACAAACAAGCTAATTCGTAAATGCGTGGTTAAGCTAACCATTGGGTGCGGTTTTTGTAGAAATGTAACCTAACGCGGAATCCAATTCATCGACAAAATTTTACTCGAATTTGCAACAAAGCTACAAATCGTTACTGATATTTCATCAATGATGTATAGAAAAGAGGCAGTTTGTTAAAATTAACGTACAAATTTCCATTTTTAGTAATAAAAATCATGTGTATATTTAAGTAACGTGCCAGAAATATAACTAGAACTGTAGAATTTCACGGCTAATGGTATGAATTAATTTTAAATATTTTCAACGAAAACCTTCATATTTTAATATCAAAAAGGCTGGAGAAATAATTAAATGTCTTGAGACATCTTTGAACGTCACTTTCTTCGAAAATTGATACACTCATCAAAGTGATCACGGCCATAAAATTTATATTTCAGGTAATGAGTAGCGATTGTAAACCGCGAAAATTACGTTAGCAAAATTGGCAATCTTTAAAGTTAACGACATTTATGTCCCCACAATTGCCTTATAATCCGATATCCCCGATGTTTTTGTATATAATACGGAATCTTAGCGAGAAAATTGAAAGATTGATTACGAGCGCCGTCGATAAAGTCTTTCACTTGATGGGTTTTCAATTTAGTTAGTAATTATATATAGGAGTTGTCGACCCAAAGGCGTCAAATCCTCGTTAAAAAATAATCTCTCTCTGTGGAAACTAATTGGGTTAGAATTTTCTATGGAACGCAATGTGGTCGAAAAACGTTTTTTATTATTTGCGAGGCGCCGACTTCCCTTTCATTTTATGGACGAAGGACGATTGCCTTAAAGCTACTGTAGCGTGCTGCAAAGAGGGGGCAATTCAAAGGACGAAATCAACTGGCACACATTGAATTAGAGCCGTCGTTTTTATGCCAAAGCCAGACCTCTGGAAATAATAGACGGAAAAAATGTTGGCACGAAATTCATATTTGTACATACGATAAATTCAGATTTATACAAACGATAAATTCAAAGTCGTTGCTGAAATTTATTTGGGAACATAGTTTAGCATCAGATTGAATAGATTGTGAACGCGAATATTGATTGATTCGTTAATAAATGTTATTTGTTACAGCTTCAGCCATATCACTCGTGATATGGCTGAAGTAGTATCTCAGATCGAGTGGTTACGTTAATTACGCCAATAAATTTATTTAAAAACGAAGGGGCATGCCCCATGCTTGCTGACGCTCGCCAGCACCCCCCTCTTTGCTCGCTGTTTCTTTGTTCCTACCATGTAGGATATTTTATAATATAGAGAGAAATATATTTCCGTAATTCGATTTTTTTATAAACCCGAATAAATTTTACTTTCCTTTGAGATTAGAGTTATAGAAGTTCCACTGTATTTATACAAATCTAAAAAAAATATATTTCAATATTTTTAATTTTCTGTAACTAGAATAATTTTTACTTTCCCTTGAGATTCGAGTTATGGAAATTTAACTATAATTCGTTATGATGGCATTAATTTCCATTAAAAGCATTAAAGGCCATGATTTTTACACGTTTCCATTGTTGAAGAGAGGAAAAATTCACTCTTTTTTCCTATTTAAAGCACATATTTACGCTAATTCGGTATGTATTTAACTTCTATCTTAAAAAATAATAACTTCGTTCTATCAGCTAGACAACTGTTTTTTTCGCGAATTCGCATCCCAAATTAAAGTAATTTTAAAATGTATTTTTGGAAAGCCTTGCACTGAATCCCATGTTTTTCTTATGGATGTTGAAATGGAACATTGTGCTTAAAAAGACCCCTTAATTATTAACTTTTTTGTGACTTTCGATTTTTCTCGTCGGTTATATTACTCGACGTACGTACACGCAAAATTTCAGGTTTCTAGTCCTTCTATAAGTATCTAAGAGTTTTATGTCAGTCTTAGGTTTTTTACATCAGTGTGAGCGTTATGCATTACGATGACCATTACGATTTTATAATATAGAGAGATATCTTCATATGTTGTTGAAAAATATGTGACAAACGCTTTGAACAAACTTTCTCATATCCTTACGCTTCTAGTTTACTTAAAAATTTTAACAGCTTAAAATATACGTATTTACGCGCATTTTCGCTTGAAGGAACAATGCTGCTGCTGTTATTGAGGTTGGTGATTGCTGGGCGTAAAAACCGCTATGTTATAATGCCAATGGAATCTATATGTTATGAGGCATATAGTTTGTGTAGATGTTTATTATAAGAAGTTCTATAACTGGATGAATTTTAAATGAGCAAAGTCACTATAAAGAACTACTCTTCATTTTCACACTAAATGATTCCTTTTAGCAAGGCTTCTACTCCGAGTGATACTTTACATTAATACGATTTCATCAGATTCTACTAAACCGTTTAGCTCTAGAGTTGCGCGCAAGGAACATAGATATGAAATAGAAAAAATTATTTTTTGGACTCATCTTAAAACGCGCATATCCATCTAAATTTCGTGAGAGAATTTCTCTACATATAGAAGAGAAAGTAAAAACACATTTTTAACCAAGTAATCAGTTATGACAAAAATGCCTTGTAAGGTAGGAGATGTATTACAATTGATATTTATAATGAGAATACAAATTTTACTAAAATAAATAACTCTAAATCTGTTACATCAACCTAAGAAATGTTATGCTGGCAATTCCTAAAATTTATATTTCAGGTAAATAATTTACCACTAATCACAATCACTATTTATTAAATTATATATTACCGTCGTAAAAGAAAGAGGTTACAGTACCCAGCCATCCTCTCGTTGGCATTAAGTAAAGATATTTTTTTCAACATCGACGCTGATTTAAGCACCATAATGATAAATTGCCATGGTGAAGTAAATCAAATACACGTACTTTAATCAGTGTAGCTCAATATTCCGATGTAATAACCTCCGGAGTGCTCTCAGTTTTTAATCCACCTGAGTGTTCTTATTAACGATAACACAATTTTTGTTCCTAGGTAGTAAGTGTCCTAATTGCTTATGCCTAAAAAGTATAGAAAATGGCTATTATTCCCCTCAACTTTGCTTTTGTGACCAGGACAGTGATATTTTTAAATTTACCTATTTCCAATGAGAAAATGGGCAAATCTGCGTCTTTTCGTTCACATAAAGTCAGAAAAGAGCAACATATGAAACAAAATTAAAATGTGTTTATACTAAAGTTATACAAAAATGACCACAAAAGATTTAGAAGTGAGTAGTTTTTCGAGATTTACGATTATACTGTAAATTACTTTCACGAATCAGCCCCCAAATGTAGTCTCCCATCATATTCTCGTTATACTGTCCTTGGTAGTGGCGTTCAAAGTCCAGTATATCCTGGTGGAAGCGCTTGCCATGCTCCTCCGAATACGCTCCCATGTTCTCATTTATTTATCAAGATGAGCATCAAGGATATGGACTTTGAGGGACATCCTTCAGCCCATTGTGCCGTAGTTCTTCACCAGAGTCTCAACCAGCTCCACATAGTTTTAGGCCTTGTGATTGCCCAGGAAGCCCCGAACCACTGCGACCAAGCTGTTCCAAGGCGTTTTCTTCTTCCTAGTTAGCTTCTTGGGGAATTCCTTGCACTACAGGATCTTCTTTATCTGTGGTCCGACGAAGGCACCGAGAACTCGGTATGCTGTGGTCAGTCCTGCCTGTGGTAGTGCGCCTTGGTGTCCCAGCTGTCCCAAAGGCAAAGATAGCAGGGAAACTTGGTAAAATCGCCTTGGAGACCCATCAGGAATGCCACCATTTTGAAGCACCCGATGACCTCCCAGCCGTACTCATCATACTTCAAGGCGTCCAGCAAGGTCTTGATGCTGTTTGCAGTGCTCGCAGGTGAAATGAGGTGCCCAGGGTTTGTCTTGATCCCCAACAGGCATGCCGAAATATGCCTTGTAGGCCTCACACATCTTAGCAGATGCTTTCACGGAGTGCTATTTCGCTCTTGTCTTGATAAATTGGCAGCAGACATAGCAAAATGCGTCTACCGGATGCTTACAGCCTCTTGATGCCATCTCAAAAAAGTGCAGATATGTATCCACTTAGGCAGCTGGAACTAAATTGAACTGGTGGGCCCCTGTATTTTTACAACTATTTATATTACTAGAAAGTTCTAGAAAGTTCTAGAAATTACTCCAAGTTTACTCAGCACTGAATCTATCTGGAATGTTCTGGAAAATAGGTAAATTTCAAAATATCACTGTCCTGGTCACAAAAGCAAGGTCTGTGGGGAATAATAGCCACTTTATATACTTTTGAGGCATAAGCAATTAGGAAATAACACTTACTACCTAGGAACTAAAAACAAATAAAAAATTGTTACACAGTGTAATTGGTCGTTTTCTTAGCTTTCGACTCCGAGCCTACTAAAAGTAGGTCTACCTTTACTATATATACGACATACTCCTCTTTTGCTCTACCTCTCTCTCTCACTCCATCAACCCAAACTCTGTTTGTCCCCTCTCAAAATCAAAAGAGCGAACTTGTAAGTTTTACCCCAAGGGAGTATCCTCAGACTTATAAATCTCTCTCTTCCCCCATATCTATTTCACTTATCTTATGTCTAAGTAAATATATATATATATACTAGTAGTTGGTGCTTGCATCCTGCAAGCATATCTTCTCAACATAAAAAAACTTTCATTTTTCATATTTCATCATTACAATTATTTTTTAAATTCTAATTATTTCAACTCCAGAGCGATTTTCGTTTTTCCCTTATGTAAAAATAATACATTAAAACAAACCCAAAACTTTGCAATTTTAAGAATTTTATACTTTATGCATTATTGGGTACTAATGCTACACATTTCTGCCAAATTTTAAAGTTGTAGTACTTCTAGAAGTGAAATAATATTTTTCCAATTGTTTAAATTTTAAACATTTTTAACGGCCGCCGCAATATGTTTATGGAAAGATTCAAATGTTTATTTGTGTAAATGCACTACTCTGTACATAACTTGAAAACTTCAGCTCCCTAGCTTATCCCGTAATGTCTAAACAGTTATCTATTTGTTTAAATTTAAGAATTTTTAACTGCCAAACAAATTAAATTATCAAAATTTGTATAATCCCTATTTTGTTTTTTTACGAATTCTACTTACGAAAAAAATTTACAAAATTACATAAACCATGAAAATTTGTTTAAACAATTGCGAATTTTTAGCGGCCGCATTGTTGCACTTTTTCATGAATTTCGTTTTTTCTAATCGTTCTTGCACAAAATCCTACCTATGAAAAAAATTTCGAATCTCCAGCATATTTGGAAGTGCCTAAACATTAGTATCCTCCTATATATATGTGTTATATCCTCCTCCTCTATAATGATATATATGAACTGGTGGTTTAGCGGTTAGCGTGTCGGCTTCCCATTGCAAAGTTCCGGGGTTCAAACCCCGCGAATGGAGGTTTTATAAAAAAAACTATCTTCGGTGCCTGGCAGTAGGCAGCAGTATTGTCAGTATGATATAGAGCCGAAGACAAATTATGTTGGCTGGATCTATATCCAATAGAGCTGTAGGCGTGATCAGCACGATTTGAGCGGCTACAGTACTGCGATGTGAAAATCAAGAGGGAAACTATCACATTAAATTCAGGCGAATTTGCACCATTCGTCATTAAGACGCTAATATTTACATTTATATATTCTCTAAATAAATTTCGATTATCAGGAAATCAAGGCAATATAACCGCAGGAGTTTTATAAAAATAGAGAAAATCTCATATTTTTCCGCATCATTACGACTCATTCACCAACAAAACCCTCTCTGAACCATTCCCCGCATTATGAAATATAAATTTCGTAAATTATTTTTCAAAACCGATCATTTTTCAAAACGATTATTGTACCTGGCTGTCTTCCTAGTGAATTCATTATCACATTTTGCTGGGGTCATTTATGTATTTAGAGTGGTGAAAAAATGTTCCTACTCTTTTTCAATTTTAAGACGAGAAGAGAGAAAACTTCCAATGAGGACGCACGTTAAAGGTCACTTTACCTTTGATTTCAGATACTAAAGTGATATGGTATAGCACCAAGCCGTTCTTCTTCGAAAATAAATTGGCAGTAACCAATTAGGCAGCTTTTTTCCCATATATCGAGCGGAACTTATACATGTTGCGTGGGTCGACTCATTCATTTCCATCGGACGTAATGTGCCTTTTTCATAGAATTCAAGTTAATCCCCAACCGTAAGTTCAAACTTAAAGTCCATTGAAAAGGTAGAGACTATAAGGATCCCTCCTCATCCTCCCGCTCCCTTCCTCGCACTCCCTTCTCCCCACTCCCTTCCTCCCACTCTCTTCCTCCCACTCTCCTTTCCTACGAGATCCGTATACCGCCGAAACAATTTCGGATACGCAGCGCCGTTCAATCAGTCGATTGAAATGAAAAAAACGGTCGTAAGGAGACCGTATCAAAAGTCAAAGGAATCGACCACATGACCTTTTGAGGCGGATATACCATTCCTCCCGCTCTTATAAAAGGGGTCACTGGAAAGAGAAAAGAAAATAAAGAAGCTCTCTCTTCAAGAGAGAGAGATGAAAGAGCCAGTCCGAGGTAGAAAGAGAAAAAAGAGAAAGGAGACATCTGAAAGAGTGGACAGATAGAGCGGAAGGTGGATGGGGACAGGGAGGGAGGGCAGAAGGGGGAAGAGAGAGAGAGGGAGAAAAGGGGGAGGGAGAGAGGTGATGGGTGGATCTGTGTGAGAGATGAGGTTGGAGGCGTCAGTAGAGAGAGGGAGGAGGATGGATAATAGAAGTGAGAGAGGAGTGCAGGAGATGTGGAAGGAGTGAAGAGAATAAGGATGGAAAGGAGGGAGAGAGAAAAGGGAGAGAGAAAAGGGAGAGAGAAAAGGGAGGGAGGAAAGAGAGGAGGAAAAGGGGGAGGAAGGAGGGTAGGAGGGAAGAGGCAGGAGGAAGGTTGTATAGGGAGAGAGGTATAAAGAAGTGGGATGAGGGAGGAAGAAGGGAGGAGGGAAGAGAAGTGGGAAAAGGGAAGGAGAAGAGGGTAGGGAGAGAGAAGAGGGGAGGGAGGAAGAGAAGTGGATGGGGGGAGGGAGAAGAGGGGAGGGAAGGAGAAGAGTGGAGGAAGGGAGAATAGTGGAGGGAGAAAAGTGGCGGGAGGAAGAGAAGTAGGACGAGGGAGGAAGAAGAGGGGAGGGTGGAAGAGAAGTAGGACGAGGAATGGAGAAGAGGGGAGGGAGGAAGAGAAGTAGGAGGGGGGTGGAAGGAAGAGAAGTAGGAGGGGGGAGGGAGAAGAGTGGAGGGAGAAAGAGAAGTGTGATAAAGGACCGAGAAGAGGGGGGAGAGAGAGAAATAATTTTAGCAAGATGGAGATGGAGAGGAGAAGGAAGAAGAGGGAGTGAGGCTCTGGCAATGGGGTGAGGGAGGAAGGGACAGGAGAAAGAGAGGAAGAATAGAAGGAAAGGTAGATTAGAGAGGAGGTGAAATAATGTAGTAAGGGAGTAAATAAGGAGAGGAAAAGGGATCGGGAATGGGGGAGGGAAGAAGGGACTAGGGGAATAAAGGGAGAGCGAGATGAATGGCAGAGAGAAGAATAGAGTGGAAGGGATAGAGAGAGGTTGCGAATGAAGGGGAGGTGTGAGATGATGCTAGAGAAACATGGAGAAGAGGATAAATAGGGAGAGAGAAAGTAGCTAGGTAAGATGGAAAGTCTCGATGACGAGAGAGTGGGAGAGAGAGAGAGTAGAAGAGTAAGGGATTCTACGAGAAAGGAAGAAGGTAGATGGAATAAAAGCAATTATATGGAATGTATTTAGAATTGGGAAAAAAGATCCATGGAGAAGAGGCAATGGACAGAAAGGGGTAGGTAGAGACAGCGGGTGTGAGTGAGGAGTGGAATAACAGGAGAGAGGAAAAGGAATAAAGGAGGCAGACTGAAGAACTTTGGAAAAACGTAAGGGGAAGTGTAGAGGCAGAAAGGTAGGGAGAGCTAGGAACATGAGACAGATAGAGAGAGAAAGAAGTTTTTGGAACTGGGAGGGAGGCACGGTTGGCCGAGAGCGAAAGAGGCGTAGATAGGCGGCCAGTGGGTGGCCATATGAGGGAGTGGGGCGGTTGGCCGAGAGATAAATTGAATGGTTTGCTCGGAGAGGAGAAAAGAAGGCGTTCGTTAGCGAAGGTACGTTGCCGAAAGAGAAGACTCGGGCAGAGAAAGGTAGTGAGGAAGAGGGAGGTCAGTGGAAGAGAGGTGATGTGAGGATATAGGTTGCCAATGGAAGAGAGATGAAGCAGAAGATAGAAGAGGGATAAAGAAGAAAAAGAGACGAGGGAATTGAGTTGAGTGGACGTCAGAAGGGAATATAGACAAAATAGAAAAGAATACGGTAGATTTGTAAGTTAGAGATAGTTTAAACGTGTAGCTAGTTAGTTATTCTTTTTGTCATATGAGAAAGGAGTGGAGGAGAAGTAAGCTAATGAGGTTTCTTTCTGAGAGCGCTAAGGATATAATGTTAATTCTATTCGATTTGGACACAGCTTTTTCATATTTGTGAAAAGGAAAAATCGCTAATAATGTGGTAAGGGCTAAAAATTACATTCATAATCATTTCCACTTAAATTATTTCAAAAACTTATGATCACTTTGTAAAATCTTTTCAGGAAAAATGAGCAAAAATTACATGAAACTGTGGCATTCTATATATCAGGTATATAACGTAAAAAATTAAATATTTTTCACTTGACCACTATTAAATGTTGTGTGAAATTATGCTTTTTAAATTATAATAATAAATATATGTATATCTACTACAATGAAATACTATGGTACGATCTGAAATTTTTACTGATATTAAATTAAGTGGAATTAAAGACAAATGCTGTACATAGCTGAAGTCCTGTAAGATCTAATATATAAAAATGAATGTGTGCATATATGTATGTTTGTAAGTCTCTTATACGTTTTTACACAGTTGAAGCTATCGAATTCAAAAGTTTCATGGGCCATCCTATGGACCAAAGGAAGAACATGGTCTAGGTTTGCAGACCGCAGGGTCTCTTATACCCCATGGGGTTAACAAAATAATATTTCCATAAGAATGCATGGGAAATGGTGTGGAGAAACCACAAAATGCGCAAAATTTATTAACATTATTCAGGCGGCAACAAAGCTAAATTTCTCAACTGTTGTCCTCCTCAAAGGGAGATAGCCACCAAAAGATTAATGCTAAGAAAGTTCACGCCGTAGCGAGCCATAGAAGAAAAATAGCCAACACCAAGATAAATGGTACAAATGGATTAAATATAGTCTATGAATACTTTTAAAGTCAGTCAAATGATTTTCAAGGAATATTAAAACATTGTTATCTTTTACCATTGACATTGAAAGATTTATCGCAACATAAATCGATACATCTAGTTACATTTGTTCGGTAATCAAGATTTTGATTATTGTTTACGTTTTGCCTAATAGTATTTACATAATTCACATAATTTTATTGCTACTTTAAAGGCTTCAGTGCACCTACCCATGTGGATATTAAGCAATACGTTAATGCGTAAATATATTAATGGTAAAACTTTACAATACAATAGATAAAATAATAAATGTTAATGTAAACATCGCTTGCGTAATTAAGGAATGAGGAACGAAAATTCAGGGCTTATGGTGCACTCGGAGTAATTTTCATTTTAATAAAACTGCTCGATTATGACAAATATTCTTGGAAAAGCAGTCCGCGTTGATTATATGATGGATTCGCCATTGAGATACACCCACGAACACAAGACTGACTAAAATTGTTCGATGGTTTCTTTAGGTGGTAGTTAAAATTCTGTGTGAACCTCTCCGAATAACACATTTGAGAAATTTTGGGGCACCAACAGCGCGGGGTCCCGAGAAATAAAAATCATTTGCTACTTAAAAGAAACTTCTTTCCCGAGCGAAGTCGGTAACCCCAGCTAGCCTAAGAATAATAATACGTAATAATGCAGAACAAACTAATATTTATATAACCTAATATATGTACATTAACATACTACAATTTCTATAAATACTTGAATATTGTTATACTCTATAGGAAATGTATCTGATCGTCCTATTATATTTTTACGGTATAACAATGAGAAAATTACGAAGCTTTACATTCTATCGAGAGCAAATTATTTCTTCTAAGTGACATTTAAATCTAGTTTTCCATACTTCACGAGTTACTCCTGGTTGAATAATCTTCCCAGATCCTTTTCCTTCAAGATCTATTATTTCCGCAACCTATGGTTTAACGAGCGATTGTGGAGTTTTGATTGAAGGCGGAAATTATTAATTGACCTTATTTAAGCGATGATGACTGCGCCATCTCTCACAAAGTAAGTAAACTAAGATTATATTCTAGCATTTTGAATGAGAAAATAGATCTTATTATTGAATTTTGAACTTTGAGAAGGAGAAAAAATCCTGTACTTTACCGGGAATCGAACCCGCCCGCATGCATATTAAGTCATCTCAACACCTTTGTTTCTTATTAGATCTTATTATTAATGTCGTAAAAAATTAGCATTACCAATCGTTTCATAATTCTTTCCGTTCAAATCTTCGCAGTCGACTCCCAGTCACTGTTGGGACAGGTTTTGCCCCTGAAGATGCCCACCTTGTGGGCGAAATGCATTGGGTGTTGTAACCCTCTAATTGTTTGGCTAAAGGAGTATTTTACATTTAATAATCGTTTAGAAAACAAGAAGTCCAAACCAGGACTAATGCAGGCTGGTTTCCCAAAGTTGACGTCCCGAATTGACGGAAATGTTTCAGTATGTGTTAGTCATTTCAAGGAATTCTCATACCATAAATACCATTTGTGATTCATAGTTTATCAATGATTGAGAAAAATTGGATAACAAATCATTGGAGCTTTATCAGGTTTTATACTATTAAAACCAATGTCAAAATCTCTTTCTGATATTATATTCTGCATGTATTTTTTAAATAAACGAATTTACTGCTGAAGGGTAGTCGAGTAGAAAAGAAAATAACCCATTCGTTCACTCGTCTCTGATCAAGACGAGTTCGGTAATAATCGTCTCCATGGCAGAAATCCGATAAAATGCTATTTAAAACGCTATGTTTTAGTAAAAATTCAAGAAAATACGATCAATTATCAAAATTCCGTGGTAAGAATTAGAATTTAAATTCATTTCCCCTAAGAAAAGTACAAACCTTGCTCCGATATCACAATCTTAAGATATTTTCAAGTACTAAAGAAAACATCTCTGCACGATGTATTTTAGATTTCATATGTAAAACAAATAGGGTAAAAACTTTCCTGGAATCGAACCCGGGTCTTCAAACTTCGCCGAATTAAATATAGCCCGGAGGTCACGAAGCTAATACCAAGTTTCATGAAGATTGGCCCATTGGTGCAAAAGTTGTTAGTAGGGTACACACACATAAACACAGGACCATTTCATAAGACTATGTTTCCTTTGGAAACCAGCCTAAAAACAAAGTCATGAGTATAAATTACATAGGTTCTCTGCAGCAGGAATAATAGAAGAAATATCTCCAGAGTTGCATATGGAAGCGGAAGGACTGATAGATAACTGTATTTACTAGTGGACAACAAATTATTTAGTCTTTCCTTAAAAGGAGAGGCAGAGGATAGGAAAGAATGAGGTGTGGTATTAAAATTTTATTATAAAGACGCAGACAAATAATAATGACAAAGGACAAACTTGAGCAGAATAAATTGAGACGGTAGAGTGATTGACTGGAACCTACATTGGTTGTGTCTCAATTCCACGTAGCCACGTACTTCGATTTAATACAGAGCATATTTCAGCTAGAATTAAAATCACGAAATATAAAGATATGACCTCAAATTTCAGTTGTTTAAAGATAACACATATTCAAAACTCAAGATTATTGGGGCGACATTTATACAGCTAATCAGGTAAGCAATATCATAAGACGAAATTAGGAAATGAATCTGCAAAACGCAGTGCTAATTGTCATTTTTATGCATAAAATAACATAATAATCACTAAAATATGCATCCAAAAGAGAATTATCGAGCTCTCTTTATGGCTGAAAACACATTGATAAACTATGTTTCTCCAATAGCCAAAGGATGAGAAAATCAGATGCTAATTTCGGATACAAAGCAGCCGTCAGTAGTGGTGAATCACCAATAGTATAGACCAGAGGTGAACAACTCAAAAGTTGACACGGGCCAAAATCGACTTTTATTATATGTACCTAGGCGGGCCACGCTATGAAAGTTTTGTATCTAAATAAAAAATTTAAGTTCACTATTATAGATTCAGTAATTACCGTAACAGCTTTTACATGCAATTTTTATGCGACAAAAATGAGGTGACAAAGAAATATAATTTACTCAATGGCACGGTTTTTCTCTCGCCATTCCACTTATATTCGGAGTAATGCTGGTAGTTTCTGTTCTTAGAATGCCTCTTAAACTCTGATCTGTCAGTACTTAACGTAATGGAGCTTTGTTTAATTTCATGAGAGATAATGTTTGTACACTCACGCGATAAATATCCATAACATATTTTACTTGTATTTTTACGGAAAAGGAAAGGATCAGCCAAATTAAATCCTGCCGGGCCACACTAAATGTGTCGGCGGGCCAATTTTGGCCCGCGGGCCGTATGTTGTGCACCCCCGGTAATGACTCTAAAAATAAATCACCGTCAATAGATACCAAACAATTAGTGTTATCCATGAAAATGAATAAAATTAGCTAGTTTTTCATCTTTTATGTGGTTATATCGCCACATATTCGGTCATTGGAACTTTGTTTAACGTGCCATCAGCGCGGAAATCTAAACTCAAAATAGCAGCTTTTCCATCTTTTATACATTCGGAGATATTAAAAAAATGAAATGGGCTCCTATCTGAACCTGTGTATTTTTCAAAACTCAAATCTAATGAAAAACAAAGGTCATAAGTACACTCCAAGTTTCACCTCTCTATCGTTCATAGTTTCGTTACAGTTTCAATTTAAGCAAGTGTGCGGACAGACGGACGGACAAACGGACAGACAAAAAGACAGAGATACGTGAAACTATAAGCGCATTAAAAAAACGCGCTAAAAAGAATCTAGGATCTGAAATTAACTTCTATCAGTGAATCATCACTTGTATTCTTTGCACCCCTAATGCGCATCATGTTTTCTAAAACTTTTATGACTATTGCAGATACGTAGTGTGTTCAATAAATTACCTTTTTAAATGCAGAACATTTATTGAATATGTCAATAGGTCATTTTTCATTCTATATGGGATTAATTATGGAGCTCAACATAAGGGTGAAATCAAATACCAAAACTATATTTCTCCAAAACGATTCTGTTATTGGCGAACCATCTCTGATGACGACTGCTTTGTAGCCGAAATGCGCATTGAGTGTTACTAAATATTTTATGGCTATTGGATGTACATGTTTTGCCAATTTGGTGTCAATAGATAGTAGGGGAGTGGCACAATGAATAGAAAGTACAGTTAACTGTTGAAAGTATTTCTAACCCGCATTTTAATTGATGAGGTGAAGCAGAATGCATCACGCTTCGAGTTGCTATGAACGAGGAAAGCGTCTTGAAGGAAATGGTGATGAAGATGGCTAAGAAAATCGGTAAAAGACGAAAGAATGATAATGAAAAAGATAGAGCGTTACGACAGTAGAGGGCGATGTGAAGAGAGGATTAAGGAGTGGGAAAAAGTACGAAAAGACGGAGCGAGAATCTTCAGATACTGCACGGGGGGGAGGGAGGAAGCGTGTTGGCGTAAAGAACAGGAGTAGGAGAGAGGAAGGAGAGGGAGAATAAGGAAGAATTATTTTCGGGACGGGTGTGCAAGGTCAGATAAGAGAAAGCGATGACATTAAAGAAGTTAGTGCGTTAAGATTAAATGCGACACTTAAAAACACACAGTATCTCCGAAAAGCGTACCATTATACGGCTTAAGTTTTAGCTTTTTATATCGCGCTTCTTTTAGATTACTAGCATTTTGCCGGTAAGTATTGTTCCCGAAATTAGAGGGGGGTAATTACGAATTGGGGAGATAAAACCGCCCCATTATGGCGGAGAATTTTCAGTAAGGAAAAGATTATGAAGATAAATACACATCTTTCCTCGTATAATTCGGGACTCCATATATAAATGAGGCTTCGCCAAATATGGCCGGTAAGAAATAACATATCCAAGAAATAATGTAAAAAAAATGTTATAAATGTATTACATTTCCGACGTAAAGATCACCACGCTTAAAAAGGAAGAGAAAAATTATCTACAACAGACTATAATTTTACACCTTTTTTACTAATATAACTAATTTTTTTAATTTTAATTTTATAAAATATATTAGTAGATTCACTGCACCTATTTTAATATAAATCTTTTATGCCTTAGTAATAGGAAATAATTTAATATGCAGAATTCCTTGAATGGGATTAATGACCTATTTGGAAATTTCTCAGAAAATCGCAGCATTGAAAGAATTACATTTTGACACAACTATATTTGTGTTTAAACGGGAAATTGAATTCCCGTACAAATATATCATTTTCTCAAACGTAAGAAACTAATAGGAAACGTTGGCATTCCCATAATTCGAACAAAAGGCGCACGTCAAATACTTAAATCAATTAATCCCACGCGTTTCTGCGTCACATCTTTTTAAAAGCAAAAAATAAAACCAGGATTAAGCCAACTAATCCATGAGGACCTAAATCCATTACCAAAGTTAGGTGGACCTGATTAGTTTCAAAGGACAAAGCTTGGGCGCACGAAGACGAATCCAAAAGAGAATGGTAAGAGGGATGAGCTGGATGGAGGAAAAGACTTTTGCCTTCAGAAAGAAGGACGATGAGAGAGGAAGGAGGAGGGAGGGAGGGAAAGAGAGAGGGAGGGAAGAGAGAGAGAGAGAGCGCGCACGCTAAGAGATGGAGTCACTCAAAATGTAGTAGTATCTCCGAATATCCTAGATATCCGATCGAAGAATCGAGTCGCCCTCTGGCACAAAGTAAGTGGAAGCGGAGAAATGGAACGGCGTAGCAAGCGTAATTGGGCCTCGAAGAATTCATAGAGAGACAGAGAGGGAGGGAGGGGGAAAGAGGGAAAGAGAGAGAGCACTGAGGTTTGAATTCACGAGTGTTTGATTCTCAGAAGAGCTTCGCCCGAGTAATGCGAAGGAATTGAGGTGGAGAGGGATAGAGAGAGGGAGTGGGAGAGGGGGGAGGGAGGGGGCAGAGGGAAACTAATAGGAAACGCAGCGAAGGCTCCACGTGTCCTTTGATTCTCTCCAGCTCTTCCTTTCTCCCTCTCCCTACTTTCTCTCATCTCTCACTCATACTCTATTATCCTCTCCTCTCTTTCTCTTCCTCACTCTATTTCTCTTCCTCTCTTACCATTCTTTATTTATCTTCCTCTATTTATCCAATATTTGTCTTCCTCCATTTCTCTTTCTCTATTTCTCCTCATCTAGCTCTCTTCCGCTATTTTCTTCTTCAATTTTTCTTCCACAACTTCCCTTACTCTATTTTTCTTCCTCTATTCCTCAATGTTTCCTTCATCTCTCCTGTTTTCTCCTCTCACTCCCTTTCTCAATCCGTCCCTCTCTCGTATATCACCTGCCCTCATCTCTCTCCTCTTTCCCCTTTCTCCCCCTATTCATTCATTCTCCTATATCTCCACAATCTTTTCACTCCTCTTATCTCTCCCATTATCACTTTCTTCTTTTCTCTCTCTTTTTCTCACCAGCCTGTTCTCCATGTTGAAATCCTCGCCACCTCCTCAATCCTTCCTTCCATGTCTTCCTTTTCCATTTTCCCTTCACGATCTCTCCTCGTCTCTATCCCTCTCCCGCCTCTCTTTTCAATCTCTTTCAACTTTCCAGTAATCAGTGAAGCTTCTCTTCTCTCGCAATTTCTACCTGTCCTAATTTCCCTTACCTCTACCGTACCATCAGATACAGACCCCAGTATTTATTTGTCTCTTTCTTTCTTGCGATGTTTCGTTTCATCTCCTCCTTCTCCCTTTATTTAACTCGATATCACTTCATCTCTTTCACTCATCCTCGGCTTCCGCCATCATTCCTTCTCTCCACTTTTCCCTTTTTCTCTCATCCCTCTGTCTCTCTCCCATAGCCCTCTCCTCTGCTTTAACTTCTCTCTCGAACAAAACAGGGTTACGAGGCGCACCGGCAAAGGCCTTCTCCTCTCTTGCCTCCTTTGGATAGCTAGCAATTTCTCCAGATTTGACATCACAGGATGCGCCGTGCATGTCCTCGCCTTTTAAAAAGTTATCCGCAAGGATACGTCCTACGTAATTCTCGATTCTGCCTTTATCATTTTCCGCGGCTTTGCTCGTAAAATTCATAGGATTTAAAAGAGTGATTTCCACCGAATCAAGTGCCGGCAACATGAATCATTTTCGGGATCGATATCACCGTGCGAGATTGTGTATAAGAAGCGTTTCCTTTTATGTGAGGGATTTATTAAAAACCGGTACGAAATTAGATTTACTCCAGACTTAGGTTAGGCTTAAATGTCGTATATGAGTACCAATCGTGTCATAGAAAATTATACGTATAATTATCACCTAACTTTTCTGAAGGGGTTTATGCAATTTTTTTTATTCTGTCCAAATAACGGGCGATTGAATGCTTTTAATACAGGCAGCAGAATTGGTTTAGGTTCCCATTAATTTCATCTCGCAACCTCACAAATCTACAAGGAAGTTGTGAGATCCTAGTCAGCCTATGAACGTATAGAATTGTGCTCAACGAAAACACAACTTTGGAACAAAACAAAAACGACTTCTTTCCGTAACTTCTATATGAACCGAGGAATTATCATTATATATAGACGTTCCTTACAGAGGAGGATATAACTAACATAAAACATATTAGGAGGATACTAATGTTTAGGCACTTCCAGATGAGCTGGAGATTCGACATTTTTTTAGGTAGTATTTTGTGCAAAACAGAATAGAAAAAACGAAAATATTGAAAATGTGCAACAATGCGGCCTCTAAAAATCGCAATTGTTTAAACAAATTTTCAAGGTTTATGTATTTTCAAATGATCTACGGAGCTGAAAGTTTTTTTAGAGGTAGGATTTGTAAAAAAAACGAAATAGGGATTATGGAAATTTTGATATTTTAATTTGTGTTGCCTTAAAAATTCTTAATGTTTAAACAAATAGATAACTGCTTAGGTACTACGGGATGAGCTACAATGCTTAAATTTTCAAGGCATTTACAGAGTAGTGCATTTGCACAAAAAAAACTTTTGAATCTCTCCATAAATATATTGCGGTGGCCGTTAAAAATGTATAAAATCTAAACAATTAGAAAAATATCATTTCACTTCTATAAGTTCTACAACTTTAAAATTTGGCAGAAATGTGTAGCATTAGTACCGTATAATGGAAAAAGTATAAAATTCTTAAAATTGCAAAGTTTGTGGATTGTTTTAATCTATTATTTTTACATAAGGGAAAAACGAAAATCGTTGCGGAGGTGAAATCATTAGAATTAAAAACATATTTGTAATGATAAAATATCTGTCAGAAAAATGTATGTTTTTTTAGGATGAGATGATAAGCTTGCAGAATTCAAGCACTTTCTACTAGTACAACATAAGATAATAGTTATCATATTGTATAAATTTTCAAAAACGGGAGACCTTGCCCTTGGAAGAGGAACTGATTGGTTTTCAATTTTTCACGGAAACAATTAATTTTGCATTAGACATTTAAAATTTACAATCAATTACAAAGAAATAGTCGTTGACTCTTCGTAATTCTAAGATAAATTAATTTAATTAATACGCCAGTTGATAAAATAGAAATTTTAACGTGTATTCCATGAGCATGAAATATGATACTCCATGTCTTGAATCGAATTTAATAGCCATAGCCTCATTTTAATATGGCATTAGAAGATGTTTTTAACAAAATAAAGTTTAATTCCCATCGTAGATAACTGAAACTCGCTATCACCTAACGCGAGCTGCATTCGTCACTGAGAAATGTTAAGTATAAGTCTTTCAGCGCATAATCTCATCAATGAAAAGAACGACATTTCACATTTTCGCTTCACGGGGTTTACGACCTAAATTAAGTGAAAATGGTAATGGTGAGGAATATAATCTTTAATTTAATGTTTTGATTTAAACGATTAAAATTCAAATACATGAAATTCGGTACAGTATAGATTTTACTGAATGCGTAAAACTGTAAAACGTAATTTTTAGGAATATTATATCAGTAAATACACTAAAAGCGTATTATTTAGTACTTTAATGTTTTCACGTGGCCTGATGGGTAATTTTCCTAGTTTAGTTACCTATAAAACAAATGATAGCTAGTATAGATATCCATATATATCCATATTGGCGAATTTCCTTAATAATCGATTACAAATAGATTTTTGTCGGTGTTTCTCTGGAAATTGGACTAATTTGTCTTACTCTTCAATTTTGTCCTTACAAGTCTTAAAACTTTTGCAATTGCAAAACTAAATTAAATCACAAACATATATCATAAAAATATGTGAAACACTTTCATGCTGCATCCAAAAAAGGTAATACGCTGCCATAAAAGAAGATAAAATAACATCCATCAGAGTCTTTTGAATCTAAATTTGAGGTTCTACCAGAATACTATTGAATACACTCGTTTTATGCGAGTTAATGCAATAAATTTTCCCGAAAAAAACGCTAAACATTCGATCGAAAAATACATTATCTCCTCGATAGCACCCTTGTGTACAAAAGCGAAACAAACAATTTAGATTTTCGTTTAACGTACATCTTAAAAACGAATTCTAACGTTCCATTTCCGTGCGGTTGAACCGATGACGCACAGTGGGAGAGCGAGAGGATTGCCTCCTCGATGCCTCCCGATGGCTATGAATCCATTCTGAAATCCACTTCATCCCTCATTCTAAGGGATGGAGAGCATTGAAGATAGATGGAAGCGAGCTAGGAAAAGAAGAGGATAAGGAAAATTATGAACGTGGAACGGAGAAGAGAGAAATCGCCAGCTAAATGGAGGAATTAGTGAAAGAAAGGGAAAGGAGAAGAATGCAGGAAAAAATAAGATGGAATAAGGCAGGGGTTTGCGAACTATTTAATGTCGCGTAATCCTTTCAAATATAAACAGAATTTCGCGACACCCTAGCCTTGAAGTAGGATGTTATATTATTAATGAGTATTACTACCTTTCGACGCATCCATTTGTTGATACTACTCCATAATCAACATATTAGAGGTGTGCGTATTGCCTAGCCAACACTCTCAAATCGTTTATTTATTAAATAAGCAAACTTTGTCGCGGTACCACTAAATCAGGCAAATGCTTCAACGAGGCGCATTGGAACTTCCCAATACTTCGACCGGCTTGATAAAACTTAGAATCGGAAGTTACGAGTGGAATCATGCAATTAAAAACAGTTTAAACATGAACAAATAAAATATGAACAGTGTATTTTACACTTTTTAATATCTCAACACGGCTAACGATATAAAGATACTGGAAAATACAAAGTTGCTATTTTATTTGTTTATCATAGGACGGTTCCACAATGTTAGGCTCGCCACCGTGAGTTTTAGAGTTTGAACGCTTTTAGCGTTGGAAATTTCAACATAAAAGATTTAAAGAGCGTAAACTTGATTAACGATTATAAAAAATGGCTCAAACCTTATGGAACATTTTTCGTCAAAAGATTTTGCAAACAGCAAAAACGCCAACTCCTGAGGTAGAGAGTTATAGATGGACAATAAAATAGAAAACAAGATAGCAAAAGATACAAATAGAAGATCGAAATACACTGAAATGGTAGAAAAGTAAATTTAAAAGGAGAAAAACAGACTAAGAGGAAGAAGTGGTAGGAATCGTAAGAGTGTTATACGACCCAAAAAGCAGATAAAAAGTATAGAAAGAAGAAAAAGTTCGGATGAATAAATGGGGAAAATGGCGGAAGAGTGATTCATAAGGGGTTTGGACGAATCATACAGAAAAAATCGAAGGTAAATAGAAATTGAAAAAGTTGGGAGTTAAGAAAGTGGACGTAGATGATGGTAAAGGAAATCGAAGGGAAGTGAAACAGAGGAAGAGGTAAAAGGAGATTTGTTAGGTAAATGTCAGAGAAAGATGGAGTTAGGTAAAGACGGAGCGAAAGGGAGATGGAAGATAAAGATGAGGGAAATTAGAGTTGGGCAAAGGTAAGCAAAGAAAAAGGGGTAGAGCAAGAAGAAAAGAAAAGCAAGAATAAGGGAGGAGGAGGAAGAGAGAGAGAGGGAGAGAAAGGGGGAAGGAAAAGAGGAAGGGAGGGAGGGAAAGAGTGAGGGAGGGAAAGAGTGAGGGAGGGAAAGAGTTAGGGATGGAAAAAGGGAGGGAGAGAGGGATGGAGAGAAAGAGGGATTGAGAGAAAGAAGGGAGAGAAAGAGGGTGGGAGGGAAAGACGGAGAGAGAGAGAGAGGGAGGAAGAGTGGGAGAAAGAGACAGAGAGATAGACGGGGGAGGGAGAGTGATAGGGGGAGGGAGGGAGAGAGTGGCAGTTCAATGAGAGGAGGGATGGAGACAGATACATAGTGGGAGACGAAGAGAGAAGAAAATAGAGAGAGAGTTGGAGAGGGTAGGAAGGAAGCAAAGTGGGGTCTGAGGAAGGTGGAGACTCTGCCCAGATGGGAGTACAGGGTATGGAGCGTGGGTGGGGGTCGAATTCAATGGATTGTGTGCCCATTCGAAATCCAATAATGCCACAAAAGGCACTAATCCATCCCTCCTCCCTCACACCCTAACCTCACCACTCCCCTTCTCACCCTACGCCTCTCACCCTCCGCATTCCCTCGTCGCCAGCCAGACCCCTTACCCTATCCTTCTTCCTTCCATTGGCACACTATTCACCTTTGTCCTTGGTATACGCATACCTCAATCATGGCTGGTCCGATGAAAGTCCTTTTCAACTCTGATTTACTTATCCTCTTCCCCCCCGGAGTCGCATCGAATAGAAATTCCCTCTCTTTTTTCCCTCCCTCCCTCCGTTCCTCCCAAGGCAGATCGAAATGTTTCCGGCGAACCCATTGCGAAAAATAAAAAAATAAAAGGAGAACGTTTTCGGCGGCTGCAAGAGAAAGCGGACCGAGTATCTCGAGCCGTTCCTATTTACGGTTCGGCGGATTGTCATTCCGTCGGATTTCTACGAGTTTTTTTCTTCCCTCCAAAAATCGGTTCGAGCATTGTCTTCCGTCACTGCGCGCGAATAAATTTTTCAATTCTTTTATATCTGGCGAACGGATCGTACCTTCCTTTCTTTATCTCGTGAAAGGGTTCTCCGATGGGATTCGGTTACGCTTATTGGATCTGCGCGTCGAATAACCCCGGGTTGTAAAAGAACGGGGATTCGAGCTCGATTTAAATAATTCTATCGGATTGTTTTAAAGTATAAAATTTTGGGTAATTTCATAATAAATATAGGGACACGATTGATGCCAGAATTTTAATGCAAGCCTATTGCTGAATTAGGAGGTTTCAATAGCCATAAATTATTACGCATTTTGACCACAAATCAGCCGTTATCTTTTTATTAATAAATTTTAAACTAACTTCACACACACACATATATATACATATATCTATATATATTTATTTATTTATTTATATTAAAAGTCACTAGTGGAACTGTCCGTCAAAATAACGGGTAGGCATGAATAAAATAGGTGCGTTGCACTAAGGCGGCCAGCCGGCCAACTCGGTAAAAGTAGCGTTGGTCGCGTGACCTAATCGAGCGGGAATAAGCGCCTCCTAGACACGGTTTTCGGGAATTATCGGATCTCGTATATATTTTTTCACAGATTTTGCTGAATTGTGCAATGCGCGACGTGAATAGACGTCGAATTACACCTGAACCGACCCGATCCGTTTAGAACTCTAGGAGTTCAGCGGCCAACGATCTCATGTCGGCGTTTATATATATATATATATATATATATATATATATATATATATATATATATATATATATATAGATTTACGAAAAATATTTGGAAAAGCGACCTGGGTTCGATTCTAAGGAAGACATTTCCATTTTCCATAAAATATCACAAAAACATCGACTTCACAACGTGCAGGTTTTTATTCTTTTTGAGATCTAAAGTAAAATGAATTAACACACGATCTTCGTATTTAAACTATTTTAAAGAAAAACTTATAAAGTTTCTTATTCTGTTCATATTTTTCCGCCTACATTTCCAAATCGCTCATGTTACACGTTTAATTCACATATTTTGAGAAAATCTTGCCATTTTAACGGAATGTAGCCTTGCCAACATTGTTAAACCTCGAAATCCTATTTTGATTTCAATCCTAATGGGTGAAAGAGTGCTTTGAATGCTTTTTATACGAGCGAGAGAGAAAAAAGGAGAGGGAAATGAATCATTGCGTTATATGCGAGAAGGAATACATCAGAATGTAGAACATTAATCATTCGCATATTAAAATTACTTAGAATCATCGTAGGAGGTCGAGACTTGAAACAACGAACGCCTAAAAGAACGAGAATTTGTTTTTCTGCCATTGATTTTTGAATACGCATCGAATCGATCAACAGATCAGTTTTAAAAGCAAGAATTTGACGCATTCTTAGTGATTTGCGTTTTTCGGGTTTCGTGTAATTAATAATCTAATAACGAAATTTTAATTTAAAACTTTCCAGTAGAATTTCAACGGGCATTCTCTAGTTGGTTAATAAAGTTAATTTTTGAAGAATATATAAACATATTCATATATTTCACATTAAGATTAAAAGAAAAATAAAACGAATAAAAATAAAATTTTAAGTCAATAACTTTTATAAAGCGCACAAAGTGTAAATATATATTAATTTTGTTACTAATAACTTAGCTAAAACACACTGAATGAAAAAAAATTATTGACTTAATAGAAATATCGAATAAATAAAAATTATGTTGCAATTCTAATAATTAGTTCAGATGTCTTAAAGAATGCAACATAACTTTTATGCATTCAATATCTCAATTAATTCAATAATTTAAATTATTTTTTTCATTCACTGCTTTTTATATAAGATATTAATAACAAAAATATTATATATTAATTTTTACACATTTTGTGCACTTTGTAAAAGGTATTGACTTAAAAAACTTATTTTTATTTGTTATTAATTTATACAATAGCCATTAAAATAATTGAAAAAGGTTGGAATGTCATTATAAAATTCAAAATTATATATGAACATTATACGGAAGAAATTAAACTGGGATAACTGAAGTTAATGCTGTAAATTACTTAAATCCGATTAGTTAGGGTATCAATTCGAAAAATATCTACATCTTTTTTACCAATTCCTAATGCCTAAAATTAAGGAATCCATCTTAAAATACAAATATTTCCATATAATGCAAGTTCGAATTTTCAACCGAGTCATAGTAAGAAAGCCATTATTATAATTAAAGCAGTCATAAAACTGGATGATAATATGCTTCAGTAGAGTTTTTGCGAGAAGGATTTACACTATATGTTGCAATCTTAATATTTAATTAGATTTCATCTAAATCTAAACTGTTTTAATTAAAGTTTTCTAAAAAGCTGTAGTGATGTTGATCAGGGGTCCCAAACCTATGGGCCGTGCATTATCAATTATTTTAATACATACATATTCGTAAATTTACCAGCAGGAGGTGCTATTAGGTATCAGTTATGAAATACAAACGATATTTTCCAAGTAAATGGATACAATATACTTTTAAACTAGGTGTATGACATATTCTAAATAGCTCTTAAAACTGGTTGTTTTAAATTTACACATGACACGATCGATCATTTAAAAGGTCGTTATGGCTTGTACCCTGGCATACAAAGCATCATTTTTATGGACATTTGATGATTCCTGGTGTAGATAAAATTCCAAGAAAGCCTATCAAAGCATTACGTACGCACAAATAATTGGAAAGTTCGTCTTATGGCTAAGATCAAACTAATAGATCATAATTATCCAAATGCCATAAAATTATTGTGAGGTTTTTATATTAGTTTTTATCAGTTTTATAATCAAAATACTAAGTGATTTTCATAATACTTGTGAAGTGTGCAAGTCAGCGCATAAAAGAAATACCACGCAGATGAGCTCTAAAATACGCCAAACTAAATCGATATTGGACATTTGTCGAAAATACATTTGAATAACGATCACAAAAATCATAAATTAGTCATCATTTAGTTTAAAACTATGTATTATTTCAGGCAATATAAAAATCGAAAGCTAACCTTACCGCATGCTCCCTATGTTGAAAAATGTCTTGTGGAATAATGTATGTTCGTTTGAGGACTCCAATTTTGGCACTCACCTGTAAGAAAAGAAAGCAGGATTTGAAAAATTATTTCATCATTAGAAAAAATACAACTAAACAATAACAGACTTGATTGTGTGGCTATACACACACACACACACACACACACACACATACATATATATATATATATATATATATATATATATATATATATATGGTATATATTGGTAAGTGTCCGCTGGGCTTCCCTCAACACCTTGTTTCCACCCTCATCACTACTCACTACCTTTTCTTTTCCTTTAGTTTATATATATATATATATATATATATATATATATATATAGACATAGTTATGATATCGATTTTGTGAAATGATAATATTCCTTAGGTGGCGTATAAAACAAAAATTGTATCTGCGTGTACGAATGCAAAAACTGATTACGCTATGAAGATTTAACTGAAAACTTCAAGATTTTTATTTAGACTCCGATGTTTAATGCCATTACGGAGAGGAATAAAATTATTACAGTATTACAGAAATTTTTCTAAGTGTGCCCGTTCGAGCTCGGAGGTTCGCTAAATGTGAGAATTCAGGACACGATTCGAGCAGCTACGCCTCCCATCTTTAATAACACGTCTTAAAATTTCCAACAAAAAATTTACGAAACCATTCCAACGTGGGAACATCGAGACTCAATGCCTATTTTACCCCGACGTAGGATGAAATCATTCCATGATTTACCAAATTGAATTTCGGCGTTTTACGTATTCACCTCCATGATGTTGCTTCGGTTTCTGGTTAACCGTTTGGATACGCATTTAATAATTATATTTAATCTGCGATAGTGTGGTATATGCGATAAATTTTCAGGGAAATCATTTCCAAGTTATATCGAGAGAAACCTGTAGTCATTTGCAAATAGTAAAATTTCCCTATTTTCCAAAGAATTAAATACTTGAGAGATATCTCGCACATGTCCAACTGCCAACAGCTGTTCTCGCATCAAAATCTACGTCTATAATAAACATTACCTTGCACATAAGTTTCTCCGTTTGAGATAAACAGGTACAAAATGAAACTAAAAAATAAATTTGTATTATCATGAGTTTCATTCAAAATTGCTAAAATCCACCAAAACAATTAATGGTCAAATGATGATAAAAATATCTTAATGTAAAATAAATATAATTTCTTTTCTTTTAAATCATTTATCCCAGTAGATCATCTTAGAATAAGTTTATGATAACCACATTAACTATCGTCTTAAGAATTCTATCAAATTTGTTAACGTAATTTTTTTCAAGTAACGAACTTTTGTGAGTAAAATTCATCATATTAGTAGCACAAGAACAAGCATTTAATAATACTTATCTCGTGTTTCTCCAATACCCGCAACATGGTAATAAAAAACAAAATGTGTATTTGGGGTCGATAATTTCCAGTTGAATTTCACAAGTTGTTAAAACTTCTACGAGTATACATACATAAACCCAAAGAATAAACTTGAATGTTAAAAAATTAAACTAAGGTTACTTCCGTGTCATTCTGTGATGAAGTTAGCCGTTTTACGACTTGAAGGTCTTCAAACTCAAAATCCCAAAACTTTCAAGTACTATCAAATAAAAATGAGTTCCGCCATATCTATCAAAGGGCCTCATTATCATGGTATCAGATTCAAACTTAAATAACCTTATATAACATGGATGTTTTCCAACGATCTCCTATTCGTATTTATACTTTTCCCGGTATGGAATCGGTCCGTAAAGAAGATGAACGATATATAACTAACAGAGCCACGGGGTTTCAGAGAGGATACGGTCCCAGCTATATTCGTCTGTCCATAGTAACCTTAATACACTCTATTTCCAAAAAAAATTAAGAAAAATTCTCAGCGAGGACATAAATGAAAAAGACTGAATATGCCCACGTAACCAAAAGTTAAAAAAAAGAAATCCTTTACTCGACCTTTAAAAGAATATACGAAAACGACGTATAAAATAAAAAAGTGAGCGGTAGAGGACCTTCTGAAGGGAACCATTGAAAAGATGCGCCCCAAAGGATCTCTCCACCTTATTCCATCGTCCTACGATAAGGTAAATGAAGCGGTAGTGCCCCCCTTCCCCCATTTTTATCCTCTCTTCTCCACCTCCCTCCTGCCTCCCACAAATCCCCTCCTCCTCCCCACTCCGGTCGACGTTAGAAAAGAGGGACGGTCAACGTACCGCAAGTCCTGAGGGCCTAAGAGCGTCCTAACCTATCTTGTCTCCTATCCACTCTCCTCCCCCGACTTCCCTTCCTCCTCCCTCCATCCCCAATATCCCACCTCTCTCTCACACACCAAACCCATACCCCGAGTGAGGTAACGTCCCTTCTTTAAAGAAAAACCGAAAGAAAGGGACATATCCTTTGAAGTGGAGACATCCGACCCTTTTCCCCTCAGCTATACCCTTAAAAAAATCCCTTATGCTCTCCCGATCTCCACTATATGTCTCTCTCGCTCACTACCCTCCTTCTTTCCTCAACCTCGTCTCCCTCTCTCTCTCAACATCAGCCCTCTTTGCATCGCTATTTCTCTTTCTATAAGCTCTCTTCCGCTTCCCTCTCTCTCAACCTCCAACTCTCTCTTCCTCTCCCCATCTCTTCCTCTCCCCTTCTCTTCCTCTCTCCTCCTCATCTCTTTCCCCTCTCTGCCTCCTCCACATCTTTTACTACCTCTCCTCCTTCTCCCTTCTTTCCCCATTCCTTCTCATATCCCTCACATCCGTCCCCCAATATATCCTCCTTCTACCTCAATCCCTCGCCTCTCACCCTCTCCATCTCTCCCTACCATCCTACCTTTCCCTCTTATTCCATTCCCGATCTCTTTAGATGATCCAAAATCACTCTACGGTCTACTCTCCTTACCAATATCCTCTCATCCGTGATTTCACTTCCACCATTCCCCCTTCTTTCCTCATATATTCCTCCTCCTTTCTTTCCTCTCCGCAGACCAAATCTAAGGCACTATCCCCCCTCTCCTTGCATTTTCCTACATCTTACTAAGCGAAATATTCTTTCTCAAACGCGCTTCCCCTCCTTTCTCTTCCTATCTCTCTCTTCTCGGTCCTTCTGTTTCTTGGCCTTTGTAAGGATCAGAATTGACCAAATGAAGCGAAGAGTAATCGTGGAAAGTCACTCCACTTACGGGGACGACGACTATGATGAAATCAAGGAGATAGGTATGATATGTAGGGCTCTAGCGGAGAAGATGGGTAAAATTTTGTTACCGTCATACGTGAATACGTTATCTCCACTAAGTTAAGTATAATGTGATTTGGAAGAGATCCAAAATACGCTCATACGCATATTGGATAAGGTTTAATAGCACCGATAAAGGAACTCGAAAATTATCGAGCAGAAAACTAGAAATTCCTTGGGATTTTGTTCCTGCATTGGAGAAATGGACCAAGATGGCAAATATGTAACAAACAAATATATTAAATTTCTACAGGAACCTACCTGATTGATTTTTTTCAAATTTCATATAAGCGTGCAAAAGAGGAATATGAAAATATCATGGTGAAACCTATCACGTTTATTTTAAATATCTATATATCCATATTTTATTTTATTTAAATTAAAATACGTGAATGATAAAATATATCAGTGATAATTATTAAATAGTAATGCAGGTTCAGCAGATATTTTATATTTGCGGATTTTAAAACCTATTGAAAAACGTGCTAAATTGCATCAGAAAATGTTTACCTGATTGCTATTTAGGTATTGCTGTATAAACTTAAAAAAAATCTGATGTGGCCACCACATGACTTTCTCCATACCTGTAATATTTATAAAAATTCCTAATAGGTTAAATGATAATAAATATTTTAAGTAACTGCGAGAAAAATTTAAAGAACAGAAATAAACTCAAACTAAATCCTTCTGATATTGGGTATAACCTAGAAGCTCCAGCAACTAAGAAAATAAAAAGGAGCGTCAAGTGTTTACAATAATCGGCGGTTTAAAAAATGGATGTGACAAGAGTAAACACCCACTTTCGGTTGACAGATTTTTACAAAAAACTGAACAGTTTTTGTGCCTTTAACAAAAACATCAAATATAGAATTTAGTTTTGATTTGATTAATAGTTTTGAGTTAGAGCACCTACAATATCCCGGCCATAGACACACACAAGCACACAGACAACCAAGAAAATAGTCAAAATGTGTTCAGGGGATCTTAAAATGTTTTCCGTTAAAATCTCGAATTCGATTTTTTATGATAACAATAGGTACTATCTTTATACTTTGTATATGGAGAAAGTAAAAATGTGACACAATTATTACAAAAAGTGACCGTGAGCCTCACATATAAAATACATATTAACTTTAAGGGTATTATATCCCTATTTTTAGCATAATATGCCCATTAAAAGCAATCAGTTTGACAGATATTCAACGATAGTACGTTTGAAACGAATACAAATTCCAATTACGCGGGGAAAAAATTATCAATTAATCCACATTCTTTCCGCGTTCATATTATCATGTTGCTTGTCAAAAAAGCAGAATTTCTTCACCACTGCGATTCCTTTGTACCCAACCATCATTTAATATTCCAAATTTAGTTATAATTTCGTTTCCATTCCGAAAGATTATCTCGTAAATCATTTCATTGAACGTCGATAACTTGGGCCGCTCCGTAATCTAAAATCTGCAAATGGGATTTGTTTTAAATTTTTCGAAAATTGAATCGAAACGACGTAAAAAACATTCCAACGAAAAAAATACGCGAAAAAACACGCGCCGGTGTTCTTTCGAGATCCAATTTCAAAATTTATTTTTTTCCCCCTCTCTCGAATCTAACCGTTCCGACGAATGCATACCTTTAGGTCAGCAGATTGAATGATAAAAGAATACCTCGAGATTCGAATTTCAATTTCGACTCGAATGTTATTTCCATTTTTTTATCAAATGCTTCCTTCCTTTTAGCATTCCCTTTGAACGTTTTGGGGATTTTTTAAAACGATATACAGATTCAAAAAACTCTCTTATCCGGAATTCTGTGGTCCGGAAACATCCCTGGATCGGAAAGATTTCGGACTATTGATAAATGCGGAAAAACACGGAGTCGATTGGCGTTTCGATTTTCCCATTCTCTGTTTTCTCACAGTCGAATAAAGGATTAAAGGACTTTTAAAACGTTAAAAACGCTCGCGCTTGGAGATAGCACTCGAGTTGAATAACGCAATAATAATTGCTATTCTCAGGAATAATTTGATAAGCTGAATTTTTTGTTCTCAATTGTACGGTTTGGAGAAAGTTTTTCACATTCGTCCCTGCTCTTATTTATTATGATAATTTAGACAACATTTTCATGATTAGATAGAGATCAAATTCGCACAAGTTAGTTTAATAAGCAATATATACCAGTAGTTTTGTTAATTTTTCCCTTTTATAAATATTATTCAGTATTCCAATCCTTCATTTACTCATATCCGTGTTAGAAACATAAAATTGTGACTTCAGCTACAGTGTTTATGTATGGCCATACTGTTGCAGTAAACACTAAAACACTACAGAATTTTAACTGAAGCCACAATATCAGGTTTTTAAATAAAGGATATGAATAAATTTATATATATATATATGTGTCACTCTCATTTACTCTACTGCTGAAGAAGGGCATAGGCCCGATAAGCTTGCATGTTTTTTGTTTTTGTGCTCGTGTGTTCAACGTGTCTCTTCGACGCCCCCAGCAGTCTGCCAACTTGGTCTCCGACTTGGTAAGTGTCCGCTGGGCTTCCTTCAACACCTTGTTGCCACCCTCATCACTACCTTTTCATTTCCTTAAGTCTATATATATATATATATATATATATATATATCCCTTCCAACTGACTCGGTTCATTGCCTCAAAGTCGGCGAAGTACAGTGTTGTCCTTGGACACTGGTAGGTGCAATCATGATGTGAAGTCTTTCTGCATTATCTCCGGCCAAAGCAAAAGAGGAACTCACCAACCCGTTCTGGTCTGGCGTGATGTTTAATGGACCGAATCCCCTTATGATGCATACAACCTTAAAAAAATGGCCCCCATTCACCGGAGGTTGGGTTGCCCCTGACCGTGGCTGTGGTTAGGATTAAGTCATGAAGGCAGAGGGTGCTAAAAATCCCCGGAGGTTAAACACCCACTGCCACTCCTCATCCTCAATTCCTTTAACCTAAGCCTAACTACCATCAATTTCCGGACTTTGTCCAGCGAAGACAAACTTCAGGAGCTTAAAGAAGAACTAAAAAAGATCAAGTGGGATATTTTAGGGCTCAGTGAGGTAAGAATAAAAGGAGAAGTGCTGCTGGAACCGAATAGTGGACATCTTTTCTATTACAGGGGAACTGACACAAGACGAACAGCAGGAGATGGATTCATCTTCAACGAAAAATTGAAAAACAACATCGTGGAAATAAAAAACTCATCAGAGCGAGCAGCAAGACTAGTGATTCAAATAAATAAGAGGAACCAATTGCAAATAGTACTAGTCTACGCCGATAACTTCAGCATACTCGGATTATTAAGTGGAGGATTTCTATCAAGAAATTGGAGAGTTGCTTGACAAAGAAAACTGCCATCTAAAGGGGGTCTGGGTGATTTCAACGCGAAAATATGAGAACTAAAGGAAGATGAGAGCGCAGTTGGAAAATCGGGCTATGGAGACAAAAGAACGACGAGACCGACTTGTAGACTTTGCCGAATGTACCAGCCTCCACCTAATGAATTTATTCATAAAGAAGTGCCCTAACAGAAAATGGGCCTGGAAGGGACCCAATGGAATAAAAAATAAAATTGATTACATAATAGTCAATAAATGGGATGAGGTAGAAGACTGCTGTTCTCAACGAGTTTAAAACTGGAAGCGACCATCGTTTAATGCGATGCAGAATAAAATTCAATTGTAAGTTAGAAAGACGGAAGTTGGTAAGAAAGCCTAAGCCTTTAATCAACGGACAAGTGCTAAAAGAGAGAAAATAAGAATCCCGCAATCGATTCAATGTACTAGAACAGCGTTTCCCAACCGGTGATTCGCGTACCCCTAGGGGTTCGTGAAATAAATCTTGAGGGGTTCGCGAGAAAAATTTGGTAATAGCGTCTTTTTCACTTTCTTGGTTCTAAAATTCTTACCAATATTTTAATTTCTTTCAAATTAGTTGCAACTATTTTCATTGTTTTCTTATGCTTCAAGAATTATAATTGTATTTTACAGGGTACTAACTAGAAACTGATGACAATATCAGAAATTCTGATTTTATTTTGAACGATTGCATACTAAGTGCTATATTAACATTTTATTTTTCTTGAATTAAACGCGTTGAAAAAGATTAGTTTTTACAAAATTTACTCTCCAATATAGGGTGTTTGCCGCCAAAACTGTTACAACTCAAGGGGTTTGCGAAGATATAAGGTTAATCCAAGTGGTTTGCGACGAAAAATAGATTAGCTCAAGGGGTTCGCGAAGTGGAAAAGGTTGGGAATCTCTGTACTAGAAGACCAAGAAGCAGAATTAATGCTGACGGAGGTACTCAGAGAAACCGCACTATGAATAGGCGGAACTGTTTAAGTTAAGCCAGATAAAAGTTATTTGAAAAAACCATGATGAAAGATGATTAATGGCCGTAAGGAAATTATCCACTTCGCAGATATAAACAAAACACTTGCTGGGCGGATATTCTACCATTCAACTATCGTAGCAGATCAATTTTCTCGTTTCTGAACGAGGATGTTTTCTTGGTTGGGACGGAACTAGCCAAGCTGGTATCAAACTTCCCTAACGGTTGTCCTCGAAGAGATACACCAAAGAAAACTCCTCCCTCTCAAGTGGTGAATTTGCCCAGCAAGAAATTTATGGAATAAAGCGATCTGAAGTTCCTATGACGACAGGCATAAGCTGCAATGTTGGATATCTTACCTTTGAACATATACATAGTTCAGTGGTGGAATATCCGCCCAGCAAGTGGAAATGGAAAAACCGGGTTCAATTCCCGGTCATAGCAGACTTTTTTCTAGTTTCAAAATTATTCCCAAAAATATTCAAGGCAACAGATGGACAAGATCCTCTACAAGATTTTTACGTCTTGCTTAAGGAAAAATAATATATCAGAGTCGTGGAACCTTCATTCTTTCATCTACAAAACTTTCTTATCCCCAGCTTGTATACCAGTTGTAATTAATTTAAAAAAGTATATTTAGAATGCCATGCATTGAATCTCATGCTTTTATAAAGGGGTATTGAAATGGAACAATGGGGTCGATAAGACCTAAAAATGCAAATTGTTAGTATTTTCGATTTTTCCCGTTTGTTGTGACCTATGACCAAGAAAAAAGCCAAATTTCAGAGCCCTACTATAAGTAGGTACCATAGAATGTGGCATAGGACACCTAGGAGGCTCGTACACAAGATTTTTAGTCTACTTCCCAAAATGGAAATAGGCTAATAGTTTCGTCATTGTGTCTGTCCTCTATTAACCTTTGAAACTATAGACCGAATTTCATAACACTTGGTGGAAACCTCTTGCTACTGCGGCCGAGCTCCCGAGTATAGTTTTTGTTGCGAAGATTGAAAGTCCCGGATTAGATTCCAGGAACTATCCTTCCCATTTGATTTAGATGGGAAATCTGAAAACCATCGTGCAGGGTAATTTTCGTCTGCATATTGAAATACATTAGAATTGAAATATCGGGGCGGGATATATACCGTTCTCTGAGTAAAAACTGGATATTCAAATTGTTATCGCATAATTTTGTTTCTCGATCGTATTTCTTCGAATTCCGCGAAAATACTGGCGTTTTTGCAGTCTTTATCACTCATTACTAGAGTGTTGCCATAGCAACGACTATTATTGGACTCACAGATTAGGTATATTCTAATACAAACGTGCCTTATTTATGCCGCCCAAATACGCGTGATCAATGTAACATTCCGTTCCAATGTGTTTGTAATATTGTAAAACGCTAAACTTGGGAACAGACTCAAACGCGGTGATTTTAAAGCTATTAAAGCCAATACAAGTATTAAATAAATAATTATGTGGAAATTAGGCATCTTAAGTTCCGTGTTCAGAAACGAGAGAAAGTGTTCTGCTACGATAGTTCAGGGGTAGAATATCCGCCCGGCAAGTGGAAGACCCGGGTTCGATTCCCGGTCATAGCAGACTTTTTTCTCGTTTCAAAATTATTCCCACCTTACAGCTTATGCCTGTCTGCATAGGATCTTCGGATCATATTTTTCCATCAACATCTTAAGTTCCGTTTGGATCATCTTATTATATATATACCCGTGCTTACATTATTTATCCTTTCGCTCCAACAAAGGATTAATGTACGGCCACAATATATGGCACCAAAAACATTTTCTATCTAATTTTCCTTTAAAAAAACGCCATGGCTAGGAACTGGGAAGTATCATTTGTCTAACATTTGGAATGTTCGTAAAAATAATGGGATGTAAAATTTTAACATTCTTAGGATCAGTGGCCACAATCTAGTGCTCAATTGCTCTTAACATTCATGCTGAAATAAAATCTTGATAGTTTTTCAAGAACCGTGGTTTATAAAATCATAAATCTGAGAGCAAATCTATCGAAAGCATTTCCGTTATTTCATAATATCGTTGAATAGCATGCCAAATATTATCTTCTGTTTTACCCTTTAAAATATATTAAATATATATTAAAGTATCTAATTACAGAGTCAATTTAATTAACAATTAACTTATATTGAATTTTAATTAATTAAATTTTAAGTGGATCAGATCCAATTAATTAGGGAACGGTTTAATTACAATATGGAAAATTTTCAATTTAGCCTTCTGTATATATTTATATGTACACGTGTTTGTGTGTGTGTAATTTTTGACGAATTCAAAATAAAAAATGACCTACGCGATTATTCCGATGTGCGTTAGACCAGCGATGAAATTCGTCGTGTGGAGTCAGATATTGCTAATGCAAGCATATAACCGTGGAAAAACTAACATTTGTTTCTTTTAATTTAAAATTATGAACTTGAGTCAAATTTCAATAAAAGTGGAAAGGATTTATTGTAAAATTATCAATGTTGTGTTTATATGTATCTACATGTTGAATGTTTGCTAAGTCGATACCAATTATATAAATGTTGCAAAAATAAATAAAGTTTATTAACTCTTGTTGAACATTATATAGGTACACTTGTTTTTATTTTTCCAAATGGGATAGGATACATCATTTTAAGTGCTGCAGCTAAAAATTGCACGTTAAATTCTCAAAGGCCATGGGTGAAAAAGGAACTATAAAAACGCACATATTTGTTTCCTTGAACATTTCCACGCCTGTAAAACAGTAATGTATATTACGATAAGCATTAAATAAACTGCATTTGCAACTGTTTTAAAACATACTTCAATCTACCGGCGCCATATATTACACTGACTCGCATCGTAAACTAACGGAATCACACGAACAAAAATTAGGTCAGAGAATAAGATTGTCTTCCTTTGACGCAAAGAAAGAAAAAATAAAGACTAATATTCCGACATAAGCCCTCCGTAGCTCAAGCGTCCTTAAAATTTCTCCAAGCACGGCCATTTATTTTTTGACGACGCAGAAATCTCTCGGTAAAATCTTTCTGTCCTCTTGCAAGCACATTACACAAATTCTCACTTACTTAAATCATTAACTCTTGTACGTCTGCTAAAGAAGACCTTTCCACTCTCAAATTAATCTCTCCCGCTCCCAATTCTCCCTCTGCGTATGTCATCCAGCTTGTGTCCTCATAAAGATCGAAAGCAAAAGAAAAAGATAAACCCGATAAAAAATGAACGACGTAAAATTATGAAAGTACGGTGGGACTGCATGAATAAATAAGCCAAGGTTACTAAAAATAAAATGATCCAAAAACCTTATCTTCTAGTAAATGTGTTATTACTCGAAGATGTATTTTCTAAATTTAGTGTGCTAAACATTCTTTCAAATGAAACAATTATTTATTGGTATTAATAGCTTACAGAGTGAGAATGACAAAAGAAGATTTTTTAAAATACAGTTGCTCTATTCCAAGTAGACGATATTGGATTTTGAAGTCACTTATGATAAAAAAGTAAATATTAAACCTTCGTTTAATGAATAATATTGCCATAAATTAATGATATGAAACAAAATTATACGAAAAAATCTGATGGGGCCAACACATGACTTTCTTCATGCGTAGTTGGTAATTTACTAATTGGCGGCGCTGGAATAGCTGTCAATATTGAACTGAAATATCTCCTTAACAATTGGCTCTACAAAAAATTATTAAATACAAAAGTTGTAGAGAATAGAATTATCTATAACTTGCGTTGCGATTACGTTAATGAAGAATTACAGGAGATATTTAACACAAACGGAAAATGACAATAATAAACATCCACTTTTGGTCGACCGATTTTAGCTAAAATCTAATCAGTTCTTGACCTTCTAATACAAATGCGAAATATAAATTTTTATGCTGATCGAATTATTAGTTTTTGAGTTAGAGCGCCCGCAAAATTCTGGTCACAGACTCACCCACAGATATCGATAAAATAGCCAAAACGTTTTCAGGAGACTTTAAAACATGTATTTCCGTTGAAATCTCGAATTCGATTTTTTTCATGAAAACAATACATTCTCTATACTTCGTATATGGAAAAATAAAAATATAACGCTAGTCATGCTTTATAAAATAGTTTTCATTTATGTAAAACGCATTAAAAGTTTAGTTTGATCACATCACATTAGCCACCGTTATGCCTAAATAATAAATGTTGATTGTAAATACTAAATAAATGAAAAAATCATAGCACTCGCCAATTAAAAAAAACTTCGCTGTAACTTATTAGTGAAAATACTCTACATGGAAGAGAGATTATGCAGTGCATAATGCTCTCAAACCCTTACAGAATAAACTTTTTCCCGTTTTAAAATAATCATAATTAAATCATAAGATTCACAGTATGGTAACATTTTGCAAATCATCCTTGACAAAGAAAATAAAATAACAACCTTCGAATTTTCAGTTTAAACATATATGTATTACACATTTAAGCAAAACCCTGTCTGGTATATAATCGCGAAATTATTTAGTCACACAGACACCTCCAGATACGCGACGTTTTTCAAGGCCAAACACGAGTACTCCGAAATATGAATAGGCAAAAAATTGTCCCACTAATCCCCTTTCGAAACAAAACACGTAATATCTTTAAAAGCCCCGGCAACCATCTCCGACGCCCAACCATTGGTTCTCACGCGTCCCCGACACCTCCCGAAGAAAGCCTACGCCATTACGGCCTCAGGCGCTGCACTTCAATCCCAAGCTTATCTTATGAATCACCCCGGAGCACAGTCTGTTATCGACAACTCCCTGGTAAGCTATACGCACCCGGAATAGAAATAGGAACGAGAATTCGAAGTGGCGAGGGAGAAGGAGGGGAAAATGGGGGAGGATAACCACCCTCTCTCTCTCTCCCTTCCTTCCCTCTCCCTTCAGCATCAATTGAACCCTTTCTCCCTCTCTCCCTCCAACCCCTTCCTTTTTCTTTTAAAGCACCCGTAAGTCCTTCTACTTGAATCGGAAGGCTGTATTCCCCCCTTTCCCCATCCAATACCCTATGCCATTATACCCTTCCTACTCCAACTCTACTGCCCGCGTTAGGGAGGAAAAAGGAGAGAAAGAGAGAGTGGGGAGGGAGGGAGTGGCGCAGGAAGTGGAGGAAGATGGAGGAGTACTTCCGCACCTTTTTGCTCTTACCCCTCTTAAGAGAGGTTTTAAAAGGGAAAAGAAGGGCAAGGGGATTGGAGGAGAGAGAGAAAGAGAGGACGTGGGTGAGTGAGAGAGAGAGCGGCAGTTCCCTGGAGGCGTAACCCTGTGATGAACCCTCGAGGCACCCTTTACCTTAAAGTAGATAAGGGGTTGAGAAAGGATGGGAGTTTGAGGCATGAAGGTTGAGGAGGCCCAGAGGAGAGTGGAAGAGATGGGAGAAATGGAAGGAAAGGGTAAGGAAATGGAGGAATTGGGGAGAGAGAGGCAGGAATTGGAAAATGTGAAAAGATGAGATGGGAGGTAAAAAAATATGTAAGGTAAGAGGAAAAAATGATGAGGGAGGAGGGATGGAAAGGAAGATGAGAGGGATGGAGAGGGAGAGCGAGAGTAGAGGGAGAGAGGAGGAAGAGAGGAGGGAGAGAGGAGGGGGAGAGGAGGGGGAGAGGAGGGAGAGAGAAGGGAGAGAGGAGGGAGAGAGAAGGGAGAGAGGAGGGAGAGAGGAGGGAGAGAGGAGGGAGAGAGAGGAGAGAGGCAGATAGAAGCAGGAAGTGAGGGGAGGCAGAGAGAGGTGACAGAGGGTGGAAGGAATAAAGGATGCACAGGATTTGGAGCGAGGATAAAAAAATGAAGGAAATGGATTACAAGATGAGAGAGAAGAGATGATGAAAATAAAGCAAGGGAACTATAGAGGAAGGAAAATTTTTTAAGATAAGAGAAATTAAATAACTACTAAAGGAAGGACTGAGAAATAATATAAAATTGTGGGAAAACGGAAGAAGGAAATGAATATTGGATGAATGAGAAACAGGAAAATAATAGATGTACATAGTGGTAAGAAATTAGGTAATATCAATTTCCATCCATTGCGAGTTAGAATCCCATTGAATCTTCTTACGCCCAAAAACTGTGTAACGGGAAGTTCACTATGACTAAATGTAAAGTTTTATAATTATCTTTGTAAAATTAATTAAAATGCTAACTCAAATCTGCGGGACTAAAAGACGATTTTCCCCTAAAACATAATCACCACAAACGCCTTGGGAGACCGAACTGAAGTGAAAAACTAGGGGAAGAGTAATAGGGCCTTATATAACCAATTCTAAATTAAAGATTCGGTTAGACAGAGGAAACAAAAGATTGAGTAGTATCAATGATAATGAAGTAATGAGGGAAGGGATAGTGTATCACAAAGAAAGAAAGCCAAAGTCTTAGCGAAGAAATGGCAGCGAGAAATAAATACAACTGACCGTAAGGAAGATAAAGAGATCGAAAGAGATAGAGAAATAATTAGAAAGTGAAACAGGGATAAAGGTAAAAAGCGAGCGGAGGATTATGAGAAAGGCAGGTGAAAGTTGATTGAATCGAAGATAGGCAGAAAACTTGATGAAGAACGGAGAGTTTAACGGCCGGAGGCTGTGGTTCAGAGACTCAAAGATAAAAATAGATAAATTGGTAACGTATATATGGGAAGTGAGTGCCGAGTAAATTACATCGATCTTTTCAGATTTCTTACACTTTCAAAAAGCTCTTACAAAAGTTCCATGCATAGGATAATTAAAATTGTAAGGCTTAAAGCCAAATAAGTTTTACAAAAATTCTAACTAAACTATAGGAAATTAAATTTTATTTTTACTTTTGTGTGCAAGAATTTATTTATTAATTTTTTTTATTAATTTATCTTTTACTTTTTAGTCCTATTTTAAATACAGGACAAAAAGAAAAGTAATTGGCGACCACTATTGTAGTACAAATAAATTTTTAAAGGTAAACATCAATTTCATTTTAGGTTTATCATATTCTATAAAAGTAAAAAAATCAACCAATCAGTACAAGACCTTGTTGTTACCGGAAAAACCGAGAAAGAACGGCTATAATAATTTTTCAGGAGCGTTGGCAGCGGAAATCGGTTGGCTCTGTACGCCATAGGCGAAGCATAAGGCGAACGGCTGGTGAGTTTGCGGCACTCGGGCTCGGGTGTCGATAAATTCCCTAGTCCAACGGGGGCACGGTAGGCACCCCGACAGACCGAACCTTTCGACGGGTTTTTCGAGGTATAGGAAATATCATCATCATCATAGGTAGTCTGTCCGTAGACAGGTCGGTGATTATTCATGGTTAAACCAGGTTCTCCATATACTCCTATTTTCCGTTGTCCTCTTCATATCTTGATAACTCTCTTTCTCTTTCAAATCGTCGATCAGCTGAAACCTTTTCCTACCTCTTTACCTTTTTCCATCTTGTTTCCCTTTAACACGTCTTTAATCATTCTCTCTCCTCAGGTAATGTCCAATCTAGTTTTTCTTCCTCTTTCTAATAGTCTGTATAATCATTCACTTCTCTCCTACTCATCGTAGCACTTCATCGTTTTTCATCCTATCTGTCCATTTTATCTTCAGCATTCTCCTCCAAGTTAACATTTCAAAGCTTTCCAAATATTTGATGTAATTTTTCCTTAGCGTCCATGTTTCTGCCCCGTATAAAGCTATACTCTATACATAGCATTTAATTAACTTCTTGAGGATATCTTCCCTTATATTCCCCGTAAGTAGGTGTTTCTTTCTTCTGAAAGCCGCTTTTGCTTTTCCTATTCTAGTCTTGATCTCATTCGTATATTTTGCTTCTCTTGTTACGCCAATTCCAAGGTAATTATATTCTGAAACTTGTTCTAAAGGCTTTCCTCCAATACTTATGTTCAGATTCTCTTCCTTGCCCGATATTCAAATGACCTTGGATTTTTCTGTATTTATTTCCATATCGTGTTTTCTACTTGTTATTACTAGGGAAGACCAGGGTTCGATTCCCGGTCATAGCAGACTTTTTTCTTAATTTATTCATATTCCCAACTTTACAGCTTATGCCTGTCTGCATAGGATTTTCGGATCGCATCATTCCATCAATTTCCTGTTATTACTAGTCTATTTATAATCTTCTGGAGTTCTTCTACCTTTGTTTTATGAAGTACTTGATCATCAGCATATTTTGTTGTTCTTATAATCCTTCCTACAATTTTGAAATCTCCTGTGCCTTCCAACGCTTCTTGCATTGGGAAATATAAAAAACATTTAATATATAGAATGTCGAAATTTCTCGGTTTCTACACGGAAATTGATATAGCATGGGGAAATCGGGAAAAACACTATTGGAAGGGGATTCTGATCGTAATAGTTTCGCAGATATCAGGCACGGAAGTCCAAGCACAGCCTATAGGCCAATGTTCCCTCTAAGCTGTGCGCGCGCACACGGTCTGTAAGGCCAGCGCACACGGGCCAAACTTGTACGCACAAATACTTGTAGAATTTTAAATAGTTTATTGTGAAATAAAAAAGCGCACGCTACTGTGCGACGTTGCAGACTAGTCGCAAAATCTTGGTATATGCCGATTCTCCACCCCACCTCTTCCTAATTCCTAATTTTAATATACCCAGATGCATTTATTTACCTTTTTTAATGTCGAGGAAAAATGGCGCTGCAGAAAAAGAGCGCACAGTTACCTGAATTTTCCTAAAAAGTAGCACATGGCAAATTTCTTCCGCACACGTCATTAAAAATTAGAGGAAACATTGCTATAGGCCCGCCTGTGGAATTCATATTTCTCGCCTATTTTCACTGGAATTACAGTTGCTGCAGATGTAAAAAAATCGGTTAGTTATCGTCATTGCTTACCTATCTAAGCAGTCTACTGTGTCCTGCCATTTATAACTTGACTGACAAATGCAGTCTTCCTTGTAATAACAAAGGTATTATTCGTCGAAATGCGCATGGCGCCATGTTAGTCTAATACAAAGCGACATATATATAATGATTTTACAATAAAAGTTATTAAAATTAATCTTCCTAAATGTATGGAGGTAAGAAATGGACTGAGAGAAGAGAAACAATACCATGAGAAGTTTAGTGACGTAGAAGTGGAATAAATACGTAGAATATAAGAAGAACGGGTCAAAAAGGAAGAAGGAAGAGAGAAAAGTTTAGAACAAGTAGGGAAAAAAGTGCTGAATCAGCTGAATGGAGATTTTAAAAAAATACACAGACAAACCGAGAAAACTTGCACAACGAGGCAGAATACTGAATCGATTGGCGAAAAGATGAAGTCTCCATTTGCTTTCCTTCGCGAGTCACCGTATCAGACGGACAGCCGGACAAACCTAATGCATAAGCGGATTTAAAAAAACGCTAAAAAGAGGAAAAATACAAGAAGAGGGAAGAGAGAAAAGCCACGAGAAAGAAGAGAGAAAAATGCAAGAAATAAGAAGATACAGAAATAAAATGCAAGAAAGGTAAGAGAAACCTGGAAAAAGAATAAAAAATTGGAAGAAGAGAAGAAAGCCATCAGAAAATGATTTCGAAAAATCAAAAATAGAGAAATATCCAGTAAGAGCGAAAAGGAGAGAAGAAAAGGAGAAACGAGAGGTAGAACACGAACGTGCAACGTCAAAGGAAATAGGATCGGGAATCCTGGCGATGGGAAAGGAGAGAGAATGAGAGAAGCGGAAGAAGTGGAGTGAAAGAGAGAGAGGAAGAGAAAAGGTAAGGGATATAAGGTGGTACGAGGAAGGTTCGCTTTGGGGAAAAGAGGGAGTCTGTTGGATGGGAAAGACGTGAGTAGGGATTAAAGCTTGGGATAAATGGGAGGTGAGGATTGGAGGGTCGAGGGAGAGGAAAAGGGAATAAAAGGGAGAGAGAGAGAGAGAGAAGAGGGTGAGAGAAGGTCCAGTAGAGAGGAAAAGGGGGATGGCGCTAAAGGAATTGGTGTTTTGAAGATGAAAGTTTTGGAAGAGAAGTATACAGCGTTGGAATTGAAGAAGGGAGCCAATGACGGCACGAATGAGTCGACGTAAGGAGTAGAGAATTGACGTGGAGAGGGAGTGAGAGAGAATAGAGGGAGGGGAAAAGGAGTGAGAGATTTGATAGTGAAAAAAATACACAAGAAGCTGGAGGAAATTTCGGCGATTTAAAAGGCGGAAAGTTAAGATAACTCGAAACTCTTTAAAAACTCCATAAATTGGGTTGATCGTTTTTAGCAGGAAATGTTTTCCGACTTATCTTTAAATCTCTCTTTGTCTCCCTTAAGGAGCTTTTAAAAAAAAGGGGGATACGACGTCGGAATTACACCTAAAGTGGAACGCGTACGTTTATATTACGGATTGAGAGATGAAGATATTAGAGTCCGATCTTCGTACGCTCGATTTACTGCCGTAATGCGCCATTTACTGCAAGTAGAAATACATTATTCGTGGCTCCCGAATTGCGCGGCAACATTTTCTCACTGCCTCCACGGCATTACTCATCTGAGAAAGCGATCTTTTAAGACTTGAATTACAAATGAGTCGGTGAATAATGTTTCGTAATGAAACTGAATTACACTGCATCATACCAATAATATCCGAGTTTTCCTTTAAATTAATTTTTGAACAATTGGCTGAACGCAGAATATTCAAGGAATAGATCGTTGTAAAAGTATATTAAGTTATATACTAGGGTGGCAAAACCTACTTACCTTTGGATCCGCATATGATAATATTCAGAATTTTTATAGCTGCATGACACACATTCTGTACTCATATATTCGGGACTAGTAAAACCGAAGCAATTCAAATAGAATGCATATCCCTTATTTTTTATTTTTTACGACCTGCTGATTCTATCATGTCTACGCGCAATGGATATCTAAGAGGTAGTGCAATGGGCAGCTGGTCAGTTTCACAAAGTTTAGGAAGAAAAGTATTACCTTTTCCATTTACAAGTGGCTTGGATTGCATATCCCTTAGGCATCCCCGACTACGTCATTGTGTTCTGTAGAGAAGAACGCTGACACACCTCCGAATGGAAACTGAAAGGAGACGCATATTAAGTTAAAAGAGCCTAATGTAGCTAGCGAGTCGCGGTTTAGCCACCCTTGTTATAAATAATTCTGTTTTTTATTATTTCTTATGCGTAACAAGCTATTTTGAAGTGCAGAGAATAAAAGAGGACGTTGTATGCTAACTAACAGATGGTTTTCTTTAAACGTGTATTTTTATTTAAAAGAGAATTATCAGGCTCACCTTATTATTTAAAACAAGTGGCGAACTTTATTGTCCAAGAAATAAAAACTTGGGAAACTCGATGCGAATTTAAGCTAAAAAGCCTTCTCCGGTGATGTTTCATCGATGATAGATTTGTTAGAATTTTATTAACTTGGAAGACATTTAACTGAATGGGCATCTTGTTTCGCCAAACCTTTATGAATATAAAACAGAAGATATCATTAATAAGTTCAGGCTTCACTTTGTGTAATTTACTCATCATAAGATAGAAAGTTCGTGAATATATTTTCGAGCCATAGTTACATTGAGGTATTAATGATTACCTGCCACACCTGACCTAAATAGATGTCAAAGAAGCATCCATCAGAGATAGCTCAGCTGTTAATGATTCTAATACAAATTGGGTATGACCTATTCTGCTCCTATATGACTATGAAGGTTGCCTACATATTTGTTTCTGCCTTGGATAGTTAATTATCATTCGGTAACACAGTCCCATATTCCCTTCAATTCCCCATCACTCTTGAAAGTTCATCCCCCCATATGATGTTCGCAATCCTTACTACAACCACCCAGCAACCGGCAATAATTTTTTCCATTTCCTTTCGAATAATGTCTGATAGCAGGGAACACGAAACGGCACTCCGTTAAATAGTCTGATAGTACTAGAAGAGCACCCAAAGCAAGCGTGGTTGGCGAAATCTGTTGATGCATTAGCAAATCATTTGATCGATAGATGTTTCGGGTTCCGTTCAATAAGAGTTATTTAAAAAAATGTCCAGATCATGAACATGTTCTAATTTCAGCCATATTTCCGCGGCCATGTCGCCGAAACAGTAGCCAAAATTGTTAGGTGAACTGAAAGGATATATCACATTATTACAAAATGTATAATTCGACCGTTTCAGCGGAACTTATAAACGCTTTAAAAGCGAATATCGGTAAGTTATTGGGTGAAGTTAAATTGAAGAAGTATAAAGAATAAAAACGCCGCCTTCATGTACAATTTAAATTTTGGAAATATCCAGCCTTCGAGCTAAGATAAAAATAATTTCGGAATTAAAATGTATTACGAAAATTCAATTTAGTAACTAGCAAACGCGCCTCAAGATATTTGGTTTTGTAAACGTTTCATACCATTTAAAATCTCAAAGCTAAAAATATCGGTTCAATATTCACAGCACAAAATTTCTCATATTTACGTAAGTGGCTCGTCTCACTACTCTCTTTCCTGCCTGGAGGGAACTCCTACTTATACAAAATCAGCAAAAAATGTTTTCTGCAAGTAAATGTTACTAATATATAGATAACCTTATATAGGTAAAAATCAAACTTGATATCATACATAAATATGAGTATTATTTGGATTGGCGAAGTCACATAAGCGCCGAAGCGCTATTGCCCGGGGGAAGATTTTTGAGGGAACAGGAGAGCTAGGCGTAAAAATCGATATATTATAATATATTTTTCTTAGAAATATTATGTATGACATCAATTTTTATGAATGAATGAATTTTAATCAAAATTGTTTCAGATATTTTTTAATTAATCGACATTTTGTAAAAATTGGAAAGAATAAATTACTATTTGTTACTTTTTTTATCCTTCAAATTTTCCATTCTGGATAATAAAATGCCTAAATACGAAATATCATTCGATTCTGTTCAAGCCGCGCACAGACAGACGGCGTGGCGAAAGCCACATTTTTGGACTCGGGGACGCCTAAAATGTGTATTTCCGTCAAAATCTTAACCTATTTTAGTGCTCGGGGCAAATTATTAAATACGCGCACCCCCTTCCTTTAAAAAATAAATTTCTCTAGTTTATTTGGTAAATATTTGGATATTTACGTCCTTTACTTATTGTTAGTTGTGCAAGGGGCAGAAGCCCCGCTTGCTCCGCCCTACGAAACTGTGAGAGGGTAAAAGCATATTAAAAGGTGACGGACACGAATACTAAAGTAATCCAAATTTCCAATACATTGACCAGGGGGGTGCCGGTGGTGTAGTGGTTAGGACGCTGGCTGCTACTCGCCTGCTGCTTGAAAAGGTAGCGGGCACGAATCCTGCGCAAGTAGGATTTTTTCAAGGTCGCCCGGCCCCCTGTTTGTGTGGTTTGAGGAAACCGCGCAAATTCAGCTGTTCCGTCCTTCGGAAGGGACGTTAAGCCGTTGGCCCCCCTGATGTTCTTCGTAAGAGCAGGCCAATGCCGACACCGGGTTTCCTTCCTCCCTTCCCGGTTATTCATTGCACTACCTCTGAGATACCCATTTGTGCTGTAAGAGAGGCGAATTGACTTGGCACACAAACAAACATTGACCACATCACTATACATATCACATACTGTAAAACATCGCATGGCTACTTGAAAAAAATCACTCACTACTCTTCAACTGCATAAATAATACATTTCCACCACAAAGACAATTAAAAATTTTAGTGTAAATTGCCAAAGCTTGTTAGATTGCATGGCTCGTGATTTCTGTTCTTTCTTATTTTTTGTATTTCTCCACTTCTCATGAACTCCGACAATTTGGCTTTTTATTTTCGCATAATAACACTTATCTTAAAATAGTAGCGCTACAACATTCCATAATATTTTATGCTGACACATACCATGGGCAATTTGGGACCGAGTTCATATGAGTTAAGCCTAAGAAGACAAAAAAATGCAACACCTATGAAAATATACACGTACACAAAAACTATGTTGCGAAATTTCATATTGTTTATGGAAATGATACAAAATATTTTCCTGAATGTTTGTTATTTTTTATAATAAATTAGCTTTTGTGTGAATAGGGGGTGTTCAAAGTTCCATTAGCCCAGAGGCACCAGACTTCATAACCCATTCATGATCGTATCCAATCAAACAGTTTTATATTTTTCCCTGTTATGCGCACGATTTTCCAACAAAACCCCTTTAACTTATCTCGTTTTATTAAATAAAACTGCTAGTTTCAAACCATAAGCTCCCTTATATTACGCACCCTCGCCCGTAGAGACACCTAACGGCAAGCGGCAGAAATCGCATCGCCTCAGAAAACGCCCCAAATCGCATTCAAACGGCGAATTGAAAACGATTAAATATCCACAACGTGTTTCTCCATCCATGTCTCGTTCCTCCGTGACGCCGGAATCCAACCTCAAAAGGAAAAAAATCTCACCCAGCGTGTAGCAAAGGCTTGGGAGTCCCAAATTTTGTTTCTAAGGCAAACAGTATCGCCTTTTCTCTCTCTCCCCTCTCTCATCCTCCTCCCCCTCCAACGACGTACGATTCTCTCGACCCACCTTCTCCATCCTCCACAACACTACCAAAACTCTCTCTCTCTCTTTCCAGCCCCTACAGCCGTGTTCCCACTCCAACTCCAACTTCCCCTCACTAAACCGCAAAACTCCCAATCTCCCGATCCCATCCCTCCGCAGAAGGGGACGTGACCGCTTAACAGATGAGCGGGCACTGTTGTTCCAATGGCCGGCCATTCCCTCTTCCCCCATCCTCCCAACCCCTCCCCCTCAACTCCTCTCTCTCTCCAGGAAGTTATCAGGACCAGGGGTCGAGCCAGAGGGGAGGAGGGAGAATGGAAATAATTCTGGGAATCGTCGAGATTGGTTCATTCAGGGTATTAAAAGATTTTTTCATCACGGACGAATTTTAAGCAAGATATATGTAAGACACGTATCACCCGGATTTTTTGTGTATTTGTCCACATTTTTTTCCAACTTATTTAAGAGAAGGTGGGTCGTTATAAAAATCTGAATTATGTCGCTTGGTTAATTTAATTCGCAGATTTAAAAACAGGGGAAAATTTGTGGGTACACGACAATACTGCATGTTTTTGTAAGCTTTTGGTCCAAATTATATAATATTAACAAACGATCAAATTAATGAAGAACCCAATGAATGAGTAATTCTCCGCCATTATATCGTGATAACGCATCAATTTTAGCCTCGTTGCGCAGATGCAAACAACTCAAATTATAATTATCGGGTTTAACTTACAGCTGAAATCGAATAGAAAAAGTTTCTTCAAAATCCATTAAAATAAGAACTTATCTTAGGTATCATCAATAGCCATAGCAAGGTTGTAAAAACCCATATGCGAATTTTACACAAATAATTTAAATAATGTTTTAAATTCCTCTAAAATATAACCTAATAACAATGTGCTTATGATAGCTAAAACTACTTTCTTAAATGACTGCTGATGTTAAATTCATCGACATATAAGCATATTCCAACAATGGTGTTGTTTTGGTCTGTCGTGAGATTTCTAAATATCAATTATTTATGGCAGTTTAACATAACACCACGAAAGAAAATACGTCTCTGTTTATCATATTCTGTCTCAAATTTCAAATTTGATCTAAAATTTCTTTAACATTGCTGGAATATACTTGATTCTATAAATATAACTGTATCATTTATTAAATGACCACCACACTCACCCACCTAAATATCAAATGTATAGCATAAATAGATTGCTTTCAACATTAGCTTGCTCATTTTTCTAAACTTAGCACCCTCGGTGAAAATCCGAACTAATGAACGAATCGTAAAATACGATTTATTTATTTAAACATCAATGTCGCAAGTTGGCTAAAGCTAGGTGGCAACGACTGCTACACTATTAGACCCACAAATCACTTGACTTATACATTAATTGAAATTAAAATTAAAAAATCTGATGTGGCCACCACATGACTCTCTCCATATCTGTAATATTTCTAAACATTCCAAATAGGATACAATAATATTTTAAGAAACTGCGAGAAAATTTTAGACTTGACAAAGAACAGAGGTAAACTCAAATCATAGACTTCTGATATTGGATATAGTCACTAAGCTCCAACATTTAAGAAAAGAAAAAGGACTAAGACGTAACTAAGAGTCAATTTTTAACAGTAGTCGTCGGTAGGTGGCGTGGTGGTGGCAGTTAAAAATATAAGATATCTCTTAAACAATGCATTATATGGAAGAATGATTCAAACAGAGATTGTAAAAAATACATTTTCCAACAACTTTTATCCCAATACGTTTTTACATTTATCAAATATTAAAGCAAATATTTCAAAATAACGGATAAGTTGACCGATTTTCACCTAAAACTAATCAATCCTTTTGACTTTTATAAAAACGTTAAATATCAAATTTTCCGTTGACCTGATTAATAGTTTTTGAGTTAGAGCACCCACAAAAAAGCTATCACATACACACAGATACATCATTGAAAAAATGGTCAAAACGTGTTCAGGGGATCTCAAAACGTGTAATTCCGTTGAAATCTCGAAGTCGATTTTTTCATAAATACAATACTTTCCCCTATATTACGTATATGGATAAAGTAAAAAGACAACAATAGTTAATTTACCAATAAACAAATTTAATAGTATTTAATCTAAAACCTATTTAATAAAAAACCTATTCAATTAAATTAGTACCTATTCTTATGGAGTTTAGACTTTTTCTAGGTCCATTTTCTTGGTTCATTTGTTTATTAGTGCCTATCCAACCAAAAAATATTTTTTATCAATATCTTAAAACAAAACTAAGTTTAATTTCAACAAACGGACTACAAAGTGATAACAATAATTTGTTTTAAATTTTTGAAAACGAGCTAAAAATAATAATGTTCTTTGTTACGTCTATTTGAGATGCCAAAGTACTTGTTTTCAAGTGCTTATTTTTTAATTTGATCTCGGACATAATAAGTGCTCGATAATTTTCGAGTAAGCCATAAAAACTATCGGAAAACCAAATACGAATTTTGGGCAAAAAAGCAGTCGCCATCGACGAAGTTTCTCCAATTTGTAGACGAAATGTGCGTCTGGTTTTTTAAACTTTTTATGACCGCCGATGAAACAGTTTTTGAATGTGAACAATTATTTTGCATTTAATACGATACATGCTTACAAGTTTTCACTCAAATATCTTCTAATTTGTATTATCAATATGATGTATCCACCTTCATTATCCTGCTTCTTGATCCCCATTGCCTATCGTTATAAACTAAATTTCGATTTCTAACTCCAGAATAAGCAGTTAAGTATAGAAAAATTAAGAAATACTTATTTCAGGTACCACCAAAAATCGCAACAAAATGATGATACCTGAGATAAGTACTTTTTCACTTTCTTAATATCGTAATGAGACCATTAACGAGACACTACAAAGGCATATTTATAAAATAATTGAACCAAAAACGAATACAAAGAATAAGAGGTTGAAGCAAAAAGTAAAATAAAAAATCCATGCTCAAACCATGATTCCCTCTTATTGTCGCCATTTCATCCCGCCCTCAAAGCCTAGGGTTTGTTACTCCAGGTGAGCCGGGATGAACAAACAAGCAAACATCGCTCCCCGAAATCATGGCAATCGACCTTCTCACAACGCCTCCGAGGCAATTCCAAGAGGATATCATCACGGAGAGAAAGGGATAGGGAAGCTTAAGTGTAAGGGAGATGGGGATTTTTTTTCCTCCTCCTTTCCCCTTAACTCCGCCGACGCCCGCGAGATGGCACCGCCGATGGAAATTCAAAACGCGAGTCGGGGATTACAAGGTCGATCACCTTGCTGAAACACCGCTCTGGGCTAGAAGCGGATGGAAATGCGATGGTCTAAAGCAAAAGCGGGAATTGAATCCATACCAGTCGAGAAGCATGCCGTGAAATATGTACGTCCCACTTCTGCTATCTCCATCACTCTGTAGGGGAGGAACAAGGACCTACGAAGCATGCGGGAAGATAACAAGAGAAGAGGGATAAGGCTATAAAACATAAAATGGAGGTGGTTGCTCCTCTCTGCGGAGGACATCAAAATTCAAAACTTCAATAAGAGATCTCAGCAAATGGGAGCCTTATACGTATATTTTCACGGCGCAATAAGTAAAGCCAGCCGGTTTAATACGGCCGCTACTGTTTCAAATTTCCTTTAACGATGGACGTGGCGTATGACGCGACAAAGTAACTCAATTGTTTTGAGAGTAAATCTCTGTATCAAGCGGAGCTCGTATATGATGACACTCAAGAGATTGGGAGAACTGTTTTTGAACAACCGTGCTTCGTTATGCCGAAAGACGTGAGTTATAATCAATTTCGTAGGGATCGCGCTACACCGAGAAAGCTGTTGGACCAAAACCAGAAACAGTAAACTTTACTTCTGCTTCGAAAAATATTCACAAAATGTTTTTATAAAAGTTAGTACCTTTAAACTTGGTGAATATGCTGCATTATTTTGTGGGCGTTTATTAAGCCAATATGAAAATTTCAGGAGCATGCGCTTAAAAATACTTGTCTCAGGTGTCTCCAATAGCCACAACCAGGTTATAAAAAACTAGATGCGCATATCCGCTACAAAGCAGTCATCTTCAATGGTAATTCGCCGAAAATAGATTATAAAAGGAAGTAACTATTTTCGGTGAATTATCACTAAAGACGGCTTCTTTGTCTGTCTTTGTAAACGAAATCCACATCCGGTTTTTTATAACCTTGTGGCCATTAAAGACACCTGAGAGAGGTAACATCATGTGCCTTTTCTTGAAATTTTCAGCCATATGACGAGCTCGATAATTCTTTGTTGAATTAAATAAGAAATTTCGTCATGAGAGAGCACCACGACATACAGGTACATTTTTTGCTAAATGTTTCGTTTACAGAGATCTCATCACAATGATGAATTTATTGATATATCCCTACACACTACTTCGTAGTTTCAAACAAAGAGGAATACTTATAAAATAAAATAACTACTAATTTGAGAGCATTAGGAGTTCGGATAATGTAAATTTCGTACAATTGAACAGATTAAACAAATCGATTTATATGATTTCGTGAAGCACAGAGGATAAACTCCACAGTACTCGTAAAAATCAATGGGCAAATTAGTAGGTTAATAAAAATGTTCGATAAATTAGTTTATTTATTGTTTAAGAAATAAAATGCAATTTTTCACTGATATAAATTTAATGTCGACATAGGTTTCGAGGTTTTTACACCATCTTCGGGTGCATTTTATTTCTTAAACAATAAGTTTTAATTTCATCAGTTTACTACCGAAACAACTGAGTTAGAGCTAATTAATTGCTTGATAAATAAAATACAATTTTCCACTAATATAAATTTAACTTCGACCTTCTATGTTTTTCACCATATCCGGGTGCATTTTATATCTTAAACAATACGTTTTAATTCCACAAGGTTAAGCCCTAAAAACTAAATTAGAGCTAATTAGCGAAAACACCGCGGAAATTGAAATAAAATGCCACTTTTCGTCAACTGTAGCCGTGCGAATAATTAAAGCGTTTGTTTTCCGCCAAGTCCTTTCTCTTTCGGAGGTTCGACTCGTTCCTTTTCTGTTCCCGACGAAAAATCGTCAACTCGTCCGTAAAAAAAAACGTTCCCACGGAATAAACTGTTAGTATTCAAGAAGAGGAAAAAAAACGAGGGACGATCGAAAGAGATTTTGACTCCAGATTTAATAAACAAAACGAGATGATATATTTACCGCCCCCGTACACTGTAAAAAAAAACCCCTACCGGGATGGAAAAACTTGAATTTTTTCAAAAAATAAAATCGTGGTAGCATCGTTTGTAAAAATTAAGCCTCAGAAGGGTTTGAGGGAACGACGCACATGCGAGTGAAGACAAAAGGTCGCAAATCGGCATGAAAGAGATGAAAATCGGAATGGTAGGATGGAGGAAAACGTGAGGGATAAAAGAAGAGTTGATTTGCCAAAAGAGGTGGACAAAAGAATTATTATACGTAAATGGAAGCGAGATGAATCTGAATCGGGTGAGATTTGGACGAGAAGAAGGCAAGAGGACGAATGAAATACGCTTATATTAAAATTCATACGATATATTCGCGGCATGTAGGTTGATTATATGCAAATATATACATATATTCGCCCGAGTTCATTAGACGCGTACGAATAAAATGCATGTGTTTGTGTGTATACGTGTGCGTGTGTGTTTGTTTGTGTGTGCATATGTGTGCACGTCCCAGGTGGGTAGGAAGAAGTTACTCCGCCTAAAACCTTAGCGCACATAAACAGCTTTGGGGAGAGAGTTGAAAATACGATTTTAGTCCATTGAAAGTTTGTAGCAAAATACATGGACCAAGTGTTATTGGTTTGTGGTAGTCTAAGAAAAGGCAGAAAAAGTTTAAAATATCAGATTCAGCTTCTAAATTATATTGGTATTTCCTTTGTTGAATTAGAAAAGCGACCGGAGTGAAAATATCTTGGATGACAGGATCAAGTCTTCCCTTTAGCTAAATTGCATATACGTATTTTGCTTACTTAGAGATACAACTGGTTTACAGCAACACCATTTCGTTAGAGGGCTTCCAAATTCGGAAAATCTCGCCCAATAACCATGAAAATAAACACTGAATTATTGCATTCACAAATAGAGTAAATTGCTCGTTATATACCTTAATTCGCTAAAACCGCTCTCGTTGTGGTGGTTTTTTATACAGCATGACTAAAAAAATATAAAGTAAGAACGCGATAGGGCGTGGAGAATGTGTGAAGGGGTGAGAGACAGAGAGGAAATAGATAGAATGGGAGAGAACAAGAAAGAGGGAGAATGAGATTGATCGGGAGATGGTGTGGGAGGGAGAGAGAGAGTGAGAGGGAGAAAGAGGAAGGAGAGAGAGAAATATTAGGGAGAGAGAGAGAGGGAGAGTGTGGATAGGAGAGAGTAGGATGATAGTGGGGAAGAGAGTAGGGTGAGAGTGAGGGAGAGATTAAGGGAAAGAGTGAGGGAAGGAGAGTGAGAAAGAAGAGAATGAGAGAGGAGAAAAAGTGAGGAGAGAGAGAGTGAGGGAGAGAGTGAGTGAAAGGGTGAGGGAAGGAGAGGGAGAAAGGAGAGAGTGAGGGAAAAAGAGAGAGAGAGAGTAGAGGCGAGGAGAAAGGGTAAAAAGAGACTCGTAAAGTTGGTTGCTAGAAGTGAAGTAGGGAGAGTTTTTGAAGGCTGACATGAGATTGAGCACTAATCAAGGTTGCGTGAAGCTAACGGGTATCGCTGAAAAGGGCAGAGGTAAGGAAGGCGGAGCAGATTGGAAAGGGACGGTCGATGGGCGAAGAGGGAATACAGAGAGACGAGAAAGAAGCACGGAGAGAGAGAGAGAGAGAGAAAAAAGAAATGCAGCATCCGCCTTGGATGGCTGTAATAAATGTGGGTAAATAATAGCGAAGGTTGGGGATTAACGGTGGAGGCGATACGTTACTAACTCAGTACAGTATTTAAGTCAAGTTTCGCAATAAAAATTAGCGTATGGAAGTTTTGACTGGGATGCTGTACACAATTTTACTCGTCATTTTTTCCATAAACTCATTGCTGATGATAGAAAAGTTTAGCAGACGCGAAATTTTCCATGTAAGCAAGTTTTATATTGTCTTACATTATATCGATAATTTCATCACTTCTCATGGTTTTCATTTACGAGTTAATTGCATATAAATTGCCAAATATATCTAACCATTCGCTTCACAATGTTTAATTTTTACTCTTTTCACATTGGCCATAAAAGCGCTTAGTTCTTATAACAGTTATTTGAGCTATGTAAATATAGTATTATTTGAAATTACTATTTAGGCAGGGAACTGAGGCATCGCTTCTGTAAACGTGTCTTATGAATGAATCTTTTCTAGAGCAAGGCTGTTACATTACGTCAGGATTTAAAAATGTCTTCTTGAGCACGATCGCAATTATACTTTTACGTAACACTAGAAATTACATTTTTCTCGTCATAAATATAATACACCTAACAAAAGTGGAATACTCCTTTAGCCAAAACAACTAGAGGGCTGCAAAACCCAATGCATTTCGCCCACAAGGTGGGCATCGTCAGGGGTAGAACCTGTTTCACCAGTGACTGGAAGCCAACTGCCAGGTTGAAACGGAAAGTATTAAGAAGACGACCGAGAAACAAGCGAAACGCGGAAAGATTTTCCGGCGTGTGTGTCGTTTAAATCTGTCAATTTGTATAGGGTCTTGTTGAAATCTGTGTCTGTGTTCATAAGTGTATCGCGGTTTTTGTAAATGTGAAGGTTTTCTAACGAGTTTAGTGAGTTATTGGCTGAAGTTATCAGTGTTAAATCGTTTACGTGTATACTATGACCTGTTTCAAAGATGTGGTTGGCAACGCTTGATTTTTCAAAACGATTATATTTATACATATTATTTAGCACTAGATACTATTTATTAGTTTTGTGCCATGCGTGTGTGTGCGTTCATGTCTGCACGCACGCACAAAAAGTAAAAACTAACCTGGATCCTATCCTATCCTATCTTTTGTGCAATTTATACCCAGGACGTTTCCTAAAATACGCCTCATAACGGCGTATAGAACTGGGTTTCATCAGATTTGCCTCCGAAACAGAGGTCTCTTAGTGCTCTGACTTGGCCGCACCCCCGTTGAGATGGACACCATAATTTTGTGTTTAAAGCTGTTTCAATCGAGAAATGAAATATATGCTAGGACGTAATCTTAGCCAAAACATTGTTGTATATTTTAAAGGCGCATTCTATTTACCTGCGTCTCAAACAAGCAGTATAATTTGTATAGTACATCACATTAGGATAAAATATTTTCTCATCCTCATCAACGAGAATTTTAATTTCCATCATTATGACGCATGTAGCGGCCGCACTTAATTAGAATAGTTTTCATATTTCCCGTCTAAATACCTTAAACTAATTCTCTTTAAGTTTTAGCAGCTCGGATAATTTTATTATTGTTGTCATTTTACAAATAAATCGTGATATGTAAAAAGTAATTCTCTTTAAATTTTTTTAACTTTTATTGATTTTTTTTCGATTTAAAAATAAATTAATATCCAAGAGCCTCAAAAGTTTTTTTTAAACTTGGCTGTATGGGCCTTCGTGGTATTTAAAAAAATAGTTTATGCGATATTGCCCCATTGACCGAAATAATATGACTTTCACTACTCTTCGCTGTAAAACCAGAAACTTTCTTTCCTAAATAATGCTTCATTACATTCCAAGGTTTAAATTTTCCACCCTGACATAGATGAATTAATACGTATATAGATAAAATCAAAGGCGCGTTATATTATATTAAGGAAATTGTAATTCCTTTTAAAACAGTGCCAAAAAAGATCGAATTACGCGATTAAAATCTGCATAAAAATCACGTTGTGACATAACTACCAGCCTTGAAAACGGTAATAGTTCCACTCCGTGATGAAATCAGTGTACTTGAAAAGTCATTTTAAAAAAACCTAACGGAAACCGACGGATAATTCATTCCCCTGATGGAATTCCTTCAATTCCGGATTGCGTAAAATATCGAGTTACAACATTTTAAGGCGCCTAGAGAAAGAAAGAGAGAGCTGGGAAGATAATCCGGCTTTGATTAAGATACAAATCGTCCACCAGTTGAAAACCAAGATGGATGGTGAAAGGAGATTCTTTTTGCGAAATGGGAATCAAAATAATTAGTAATCTCTCATGCAGTCGGCAAAATGAAAGAGAGAGAGGGTCATCGAATGGGTGTATCTTTCGCCGTTTCTTTTTTATCCTTGTTTCACGGAAATATCTAGATAAGGGATTAATACCAGTTACAGGCATCGAGTTTCCGAACAAGAGGCTGGAACAAAGGAGAATATTTCGATCTGCGATAGGGGAGGATGGCGCTCACGGCCGCATAAATTTCACCTTCATGACGTTTGTTACGCGCTATGGCTCTCGAGCGTGTAAAAGAATTTTAAAAAGAGAGATTTTTATCTCTCCGCACGCAAATATTTGCGCGAAAAGGCAAAAAATATACGTATAATGGAGATATCAACTGAAATGAAATTGCGATGCCGTTCGGGCTGACGTCCTATTCAAGAGGGGATGTGTATTTCGTGGAACGCATTCGACAGTATAATTAATATGACTTTGATTGAGCTGAAATTAATTATTTTGTGGCTACCAAAATTAAATACCAACTCAATGAACGCTCAAAACTCATTGAAATCGAGTTTTTGCTATGCTATGCTATGTTCAGGCGTTAAAAATGCTAAAATGTCAAATTTTTATATAAAATCAAATTAAATAAAGTTGAATTTGATGATAAGTGATAAATTACACAAAGAACTAATAAAACCACATTTTAAAAATAACATTTAAAACCAATGTTTATATCCACGTTGCATAAAACACATTATTGATATTGATTATAAAATAAAACTATTTAAAACATTTTTTAAAATGAAATCAACGAAATTTTCTATTAAGCATTCAGTAAATGATATTCATAGTGATAACGAACATTGATACAACACTAAAACCAGATAAGTAGGTGAAATACTTGATTTATAATCTTGATTGTTCAAATATTACAGTTGTTGAACTAAAGCGAAGGTTTTTCTGTTTAGTATTGCAAACGTCACTTGTAACCGAATGACATGATCATTTTGCCGCATTAAAGATTAAAAAAACATTACCTATTTATCGATCGATATTATCTGAATACCCAAGCATTACAGAATCCATAAGAATTCCATTGCCGAAACCAGTAACGCCAAAACCCTTAATTCCATTTATATGCATCTAGATATAAAGAGTCGTCCAGTAAAGCCAGACGATTTGTTTTACTTTTTCACCAAACGCAACCGTATCCCCTTAATGTACGGCATAGTCGTCTGCATTTTTGCACATTTTTACTAATCCTTTATAAACGAACCTAGTATAAACGCAAAAAGTATAAAACAAACGCTGGCCAATAAAATTTCAAACTGTTCTGACCATCTAGGTCGAAAGGTCAACATGAAAAGGAAGAAGAAAAACAATTTCCATAAATAGACATTTTCAAACAAATGATGCCGTAAAAGCAGAAAGAATAACCTTTAACATTTGCGTATCAACAGCGCCGTTTACGTCACGTCGGTGCTCTTCGGAAGGATGTGCGTACGTACGCGGTTGTCTGTAAGTAAAGCAATAACAGCGATCAAGTGGTAGAAAAGAGAATTACGGGCAAAGGATGCGGATACAACATTTATCGCTGATGTTGATTATTTTACAAGCTTCAATGGTGAGTGTGTGGGCGCCTACGTGTGCGTACATCACTGAACGTGTACGTCAGCGCGCGCGTATGTAATCGCCTTTCTCACGAAGAAATACTTTGTGAAGAATTTTATCAAGAGCGATGCGTACAATGAGTCGCAACAACGCATTAATTTGACCATCTATTTGCTCATAGCTGCAAAAACCGGCATAAAGGATGTGACTTGAAAAACTACGGTTCGTGTGCCAAATCCGGTCCTCTCTTCATCCAGCGCGCCATGAGTTTAATAATTAAAGGACACAACGTAAAAATATATCAAAATAAAAGGTTATAAATATACAAAATAAAAAATGTTTTGTCCTTACTCCTCTTTTCCCATAATATATAAATACATTTAAAAACAAATCTGGTAATATTAAATCACCCTTTAGTTTTCTAAAATTATTCTTCAACTCTTATTTGCGACTGGGTGTGGCCCGCAAAGAGAGCGGAAGTAAGCAATAAGTAAACCGCGTTGAGTGTATAAATGGGCTATGTGGCCCTCGTTTTGTTTCGATTGCTTCAGCATACCATCGGACGTACTTTTTCTTCGAAATATTGGCTCCTCCATGTGGGAACGATTTTTAGCACACTTGCATCCACAGAGAGCCAACCAGGTCCCCTGGCACAACATTCTGCCCTGACGTGAGCGATTTTGAAGGGAATACAGACGATATTCTTTCCCAGAATCCACTCCAAATTCTTAAAATGTTGATTCTCGAGTTAGTATACCAACGCGAAGGTAAAAAAAGCTTACCTATCCATTTTTACTTTAAAATGCTTTTACCGCATTTTGAGCTTTCCTATTAATTTTATGCTTTTGGTTACAGTCTTATAATCTCTTCTTCCCAAGGTAACTTTAGTTTCTCTTTTTAAAAAAATGGGTTATTGAATTATACAGTGAGCAAGGGCGCTTGTGGTTTTAATTGTTAATGAGGTCGCTGTAAATGGACGTTGAGGCAATTTATGAGCTAATGCCGAATCAATGAATTGATTAATTACGTTCTCTCACCCTTTAATGGAATTATAGCAGTCATACATAACTGTTGAATTTTGCGATGCATAAGAATTTTTTATAAAATCTTTCAAGTTATTATATAAAAATCTTTTATATGCGTTCGTCCAATATATATTTTTCGGAGTGGACCGTTTTAGTTGTTATTTTTACAATGAATATTACTCATTTTAGCTCTTAAAAGATGAAAACAAATCTGCTTTGCTTCTTTTAAGAGCCATTTCTTGAAAAACACTATAAAATATTTTATTTTAATCCATACTTGTTTAATATTATAGAGTGTATGGACACATTATGACAAATGTTCTTTTTAACTTGACTTTTAACTTCATATTCAATAGCAATTTTGGACTAGGTTTATGTTTTCTCGAGATACTACCAAAAAACTAAAATATCTTTAAATAACTTTGAAGAAAGTATTTCAGTTCAATTAAACATAAGAGGGATCCCAAAAACAAAACTAATAGCAACGTTTTAAAAATAAAATCTAGAGAATGCTTTCAATCCGGAAAACGTTCCTGAATTATCTGACCAGAGTAAATTAGACGAACTAATCTCTTGAATTATTCACATAACCCTGAAATACTATCGAATAAAGATTTCTATTTCTGACTTATCCGTTGTGCATGTTTCAGGGTCTCCTAGGAGAGCAGAAATTTCCCTCTACTTCCTACGCCCCGTAGGTTTCTTCTTTTCAGTCAATCCGAAGCCATCATCCCCCTTTCCCTTCTTCCCACGTTCCTCTTGGCAACTCATACCTCAAGGCTTTCCACTTTATTCGCCTCCTTCCTGTGGGCTCTCTCTCTTTTTTTCATGCTCTCGCGACACGTGTCGCAGCTCCAGTTCGACCTCATCTTGCTCTACTGCTTCCCCTCCTCACACACACACACAAGAACACATTTACTCTCCCGTGCTATGACACGATTACTTTTTTAAATCTACTTTTCCAGTTTCCGGCCCCTACCCGAATCAAGGTAACTCTCACGTTTTCTCCTTTAATCAACCATTTATAAAACAGTTTCATAAAGTCTTTTTTTATTCCGAATTCTTACCATTGATAAATTAGGGAGCTACAATTCCCACAAAATATTTGGGAAAAGAAAAAAGTTCAAATGGGCGACATTCCAGCCCCTTGTTAGTGGAGATTCATCCATTGTGGATACTAAATGGCTATTGCAACTAGCTAATTTGACAATTGGACAGCAATATGGTGAACTTGATATATTTTTAGTTCCTACTATGCTGATTTTTATGAGAGACTGTTAATAAAAAGATCTTTTCCTTAATTTCGTAAGTCTATTTGAGCATTTTAGATCTAACAATGGTAGGATTCGAACGCACGGCCCTCTAATTTGGACTACCCTTCTGTTGTAGCTGACAGTTATTTTGACTAGCAATATGCTTTCTCATCGGAAATTACGATTGCTACCCATCCTGTTCATTATTTTGAAAACATTTTTGGATTATAAACTGCGGTAATTCCCATACTTCTTAGGACATTTCGACATTTTAAATATTTTTATTTGACTCATTTTTACATCCCTCTTCTCGTCAGGTGCTTTCCACTCCTGGCTTCTATTTTTATTAACGACTACGAGCGTACTACCGACATTGGCTTTCCATTTTATTTCTATCCGTAATTTCCACAAACAAATCGGTTGTATTTCAACTTTTTCCACACGCGAAAATATAAAGCGCCCCGCGCATCAATGCATTTCCTCGACTTTTCCAGCACAACAATTAATTTCACCCGGTCGAGAGAAGGCACTGCCTTGCATTAAGGAGAGACTTTAATCAAAGCTACTTTCAAGACGGGTTATTGCGTAGAGAAACTTATGCCGCGTCTACAAGAAGCATATATGGCCCATTCCTTTACTATCCCACGCATTCCACGGTTATTAGTCTCAATTGAAATGTCGTCCTAGCATTCATTGAAAATAAATTAAATCGTGCAATCTTAAATCTTTCGATCAGAATCAGAGATAAGGAGGGAATTTTAATTGGATCTATGTGTAGCTGCACACGGACATGTACACACACACATACATAGTCATATATATATATATATATATACATATACACATGTTTGCTTGTATATACGGCTACACAAACAAGTATACAAACGCGTAATAAATAGAAGATACGATTTTTATGATTAACTACACAGGTCGATAATGAGAATTTGGCACGAAGAGACATCGACACACAATGCACGAAATCGAAATAAATATGTATCGATTTCCTAAGAACAATATTTATAAGAGGTTTTGCACCATATGTAAAATGAGCAGACAAGAATGATCGCAACTTGGGGGGCGAACTAACAAAAAAATACATTTGCGCAGTTATGGAATGCGGAAGGAATAATTCACCCAGTTGTAGCCCAAAATTCAAGATTTTGAATCGTTAAGCTATACAAACAGCGACAAAAAATTAAATGTGAAAGTTCGAAACGTGTTTTTCCCGCCCTTTCTATGTAACTACTCCGCGAAAAGTAAGCGGACATAAAAGCAGGCAGTAACCCGAGCGGTTTAAAGATTTGTTGGTCGCCGTCCAATCAATTCCTTCCGGAGTCATTTGATGGCTGCCACGCCGCCTGACGCCAAAGAAATATTTTTACGCGCACACATAAATGAGATGGATGGAAACTTTCTCAATCTCCCTTCATTTCTATCTCTCTCCTAATCGGAAAGAAAAATAGTTCCTCGTTTTTCAATCTTAATATTTATGATCAATTTCCTTTGATCGTTTACTTTTTCGGCAAAAAAATAAAACATTTAATTTCCTTTTCGCCATGGAAATATTTCAAGCGCATGAAATTTATCATTGCTTACGGAATGAAAATTCAAAATTTTTATTAAAAAATTACCAGATGCGTATGCCTAGAGCGTGTTACAATAGAAAAGTGAGTAAGATTTCTAAAGTGAATGAGAATTTTGGTTTGGTCTGAACTTAGAAAAACGAAGCTCAAAAAATTAACGCCGAAAATGTATTGTTAGGGATGATATTAATTACATTTTCGATTAACAAAAAAATATAAACTCTCAATGGCGTTAAAGCTGAATTTTAGATTAATATCTAACATAAGAGTATCGGGGCTACTACACGAATATTTTTGCTTTTCGCTCGTTTACTAAATAGCGCTCTATTGATAATACTCGAATATATCAAATTAAAAATTTACAAAAATTGATATTTTAGTTTGTTATCAGAGAAATATGTTGCAATTAAAATCGGCCAAACGCATATGATTTACGACTTAAAACATTTTACCAGTGAATACTTATAAGATGTCGATTATCGGAAAGTCAAGAATAACACGCTCCAAGTGCATTGGCAACCTTCACCTTTACGTCTACGCAGCCATTCGCCTCATTTACCTTAAATTAATGATTCATGATTCCTTTTAATCACATCTTTCAATCTACCACTCTCTGAATTCTTCTCTCCAATTCCAACTCGGGGTCTTTGTTTTATTTTGCCTTCGCTTCATTAATCTTTGGTAGTTGTACTTCATTTCCCTCGAGTTATTTCAACTATTCCCTCTATAAATTCCATTCAAAGCAAAACCTTTCCCTAACACAATTCATTATTTACTATTTACCAATTTATTTTCTTTTTCAGAAACCTTTTCTACATATGCCTTCCTACGGTACGCGATGCGGGAATGCAACTTTCTTGAAAGCAATTTTTGAGAAATCAATTCTGGCGGAACGTTTCGGTGGCTTGTTTATTTAGCTTTATAGGTGTGAATCAGAATAAAACTTAATCGTTGACAAAAACCTTATTATGTAAATTCCTCCAGTCAATAAGGCGTAAAGGTCAATGGAAACGTATTCGGCAAAAATGAAAGACGGGCATCCAAATTTTTGCGACAGTACAGGCAGCTATTAAAAAAGGACTGGCAAGATGTTCCAATCCGAAGAACCCGATCCATATATTTTCACAGCATGCACGCAGTCCTGAAAAGATCGCCTTTGGGTTAGGTAGAAAAGCCCGGTTTTTCTTTCGTTAGTTCTGGTCTTGTAAGAGGAAAAAAACCTCTGCGATGGACTAAAAAGTTTCCGAAAATTCGTAAATGTACATGAATATTGTTCGTGAGCTGCTATTAACTAACCTAACCTTGATAGTTCCAACTCTCATCCTATTGCTTACACCTTTTAGAGAAACGAACGCCCCGCGGCACAGCAGTCGCCCAGTCTGCCCCACTTGGCAAGTCAGCCAAGCGCGCAAGCGGGAGACTTTGGTTCGAGTAAATGGCGTGAATTATTGGGAGATTACAACCAGCGCCATCCCTCAGTCCGCGTGCATCCGGTCGACTAACCCGCCCCAATATCCAACTGACGGGCAACACACAAAGGCCTCTCCAGCCTCGAGACGCAATAAAGATCACCGCGGTCTGTACCAAGGACTTCCTACGTCATAGGAACAAAAGAAGTGGAATTGAAACGGACAGACCGTTTGCTTGCGTAGTAACATGAAAAATGTACTTTAAAAATAAACTGCAGAGACACTCTTTAAGTGTGCCGCTATTAATGGAAGGCTATAAACGATTTTTTTGCCAACGGTTTCCGCGTCCTTCTGTCTTTAATTTGTGACAGATGCATACATATAAGGACTGCTAAATTGAATTAATGACTACCAGATATCGCGAAAATGTCCTTGACTTGAATTATTTATGATGGATGGCCAACATATTTTCCATTTTCAATAAAATATCTTTCTACAGATGAAAAAAAAACAATCCAATAACTTTTTTGGATTCCTTGCGACATATAATCTCACAGGAAATGATTTACATAAGTTTCTAACCTCGATATCCAACATATTTTATATACAAACTATCAAAATATTAGATTTGTTTTGAATTTTGCAAATAATCTTCCACATTATATGCACTAAAGTTATTTTTAGATAATGCAGAAATCTAGAAAATTTTATAAATGTAAAAACTGAAACTGGAATGATAGTATCAGGAAGTGGAATCCATACAAATATTTTATCAACTCACAATGGCAAATTATCTGAAATACTTACAAATATTAAAAAAATACTTCAATCGAAATTCATCTTTAACAAAATAAAGTGACTGTTAAGATGAAGAATATCCTCTATTATTTTTTAAAAAGTTCCAAAATTAAAAATATATAAACATTTAATAAAACCCAGATGATACATTAACCAGGAGCCAAAGTTACACCTTTTGTGTGAATAGAAACTGAGATATATTTTAAAGATTACTTATTATAAATTAAAAAATATGGGTCCTCTCAAGACCCCGTACAAAACCCACTATATTTCAATGGTTTTTCGCCGTTGTCCAGCAGAAGGATTAGACTGACTTATAATCGTAGTCGGCTAAGAATTGAGGTCGACTAAGATTCGCGAAAACTCGGCGCGTCGTCAGAGAAGATGAAAAGATGCACCGTTTTGACGAATAGTCTCATCCAATACCCTTTCTTTTGCGATTTGTCACGACGAGCGTGAAACGCTTTAAAAAAAAAACAAAAAACCTCTTTGACTGATTGTCTCCTGCACTCCTCACTTTCACCCGACGCTAATCGCTTGAAACGCTAACCGATTTTCAGGTTGCTATGCCACGCCCCGAACCTTGAAACGGTAACCAAGGTAGCTAAAGACGTTTTCATCACGCTTCGAATGAGGTTCCAATCAATTGTTTAGGGAACGCGGGCAAAAAGTACGTCGTACCGCGGCATGAAGAAGCGTTTGGGATCGAGGAAGGCTTAGTCTTCTCTTGGACGACGTTAACTTGGCCACTTTCTGTGATCGATAATCCACGAGTTTAATCTCTACGACAGTTGCTGCTAAAGTGCGGTACGCGTGCCACTTGTGGCACCACGCCAAGCCTCTTCTTGTGGTACGGCACAACATTTCCGAAACTTATGCGTGAAAACAAAATGAACAATGAACCTTATAAAAAACAAAGAGCGCACTCAACTCACCGATGAACAACTTAGGAGTCTTCTGAGATTAGAAAGTACATATTTGCAACTACAAATTGAAGATTTGATCAAAATAAAGAAACTCTAGGGTCGATCGAAAAATTAAACATTAAATTAACTGTAATTTCAAATCTTTCTTTAATAATAAAATACAGCTTGCATTACAATTTAAACGATGTGCGCAATTTGTGAGGAATCCAATTTTCAATGTAGTTTTCGATCATAATTGATTATAATAAATTTCGATTGACATTTACTAGTGCCACACCGATACCTTTTCTATTTGAGATTGGCACCACGAATTAAATGTTTGGCTAACACTGTTTTACAGGATACTTTCTCGAAACTTTTGCTGGTATGTTATGCGAGACGTTTCGTGTTCGAGTGATACATGAAAGAACGATGAGGGATAAATTCCATAATATTATTATCGATTACAGCTGAAATGTATATTGGCGAACCGTATTATAGTACTTCCAAGAGTGCTGAAACATTTTCACTTTTAGTAATGGGCAATCCTGAGAAAATTGCATAATCGGAATTTAAATTATATTAATAACAATGAAAAGAAAATTTGAAGAAACTCGCTAATAGAAAAAATAAATTGTCGTAAGTAAATAAAATAGTAGATAAATCAATGTCGTCGGAATTAATAGATTGCACCAAGCCTTTCGGCGAATAAGAAAAATCGTTCAGAGATGTTTTGTAAGCTGCTTTATGCTCCCCTACTTGAAGAAATATTCGCATCAATTCAATTAATTTATCTAAAAGGTTTGAATGCTGAAACCATTCATAATCGCTGATACAAAAATGTATCAGGATTTTTCGAGAAAAAAATCTCTGCTCGATAACTGAACTGAATTTTGCATTTTGCCAGTTTGCTATAAATTGTGTAAAAATAACTTTTACTTGTCAATTGATCGCGGTGTGTTAATTACAGAAATCTCGCAAGTATCCACATTAATTGTACACAAGGAGCATGAGGGAGACGAAGAACCACCTAAAGACTCGAGATAATAATTACCCAAGCTGGAAATTTTTTAATGTAAATGACATAATTGTTATATACTTCCATTTATCGCGCCAATTAAATGTAATTTATCCTTCATATTCTGCAACCCTGCATACGAATTTGTTAAATATTACGCGCGACCATAAAAAAATCGTTACTTCGAATGCCTACATAAAACCATAGCATACGCGAGAAATTAATTCCTTCACATTTCGCTTTCTCGCCGGAATGACCGGGTTTTCTTCCATCACCGAGACATAAAAAGAATACCTAGGGAAAAAAATCTCAACCGTCGGCCCCGTAAATGAGTCTAACAGTCTTGCGGTGACCCCGGGAAAAAAAATTCGACGCGAAAAAATGTGCTCCCACGCCATTTACATGGGAAAGAGAGAGAAAGGTAGCTTGCGGTGTGAAAGGATGGGCGAACGAGAAAAAGATTGGATTGAGTCCAGGCCACGAAGTTGCTGGCCAAGGACCACTGGAGATGAGATGGGCACGTTGGGATATGGGCGAAAGTAACGGGGCAAAGATGTTCAATGATGTATGGGGGTGGAGTTGAGAAACTGCGCCCTGAGAACAAGGACAGTCTTGAGATGGAAATGACGAAAGGAAAGGGAGATGATGAGAGAGGGAGGAGGCATGATGGAGGATATACGTGGGTGGGGGTTGAGATATGAAGAAGGCGGGCAGAGTAAGATGAACAAGTGATGAAACCATTCAGGAGAATGGTGAGTGGAAAAGAGATAGATTTTTTAAAGAACACGACGCGATCCTTCATGAAACATCCAATGAGGAAAACATTTCATTGCGAGGAGCTCGAATGTAATAGTAAATAATTATCCAAAACCTTCCTCCGGAGATGGCCCCATTAATTTAGAAATGCTTAAGAATCTTTTCCTGCGTTTTATTTATTTTTGATCATAAATTCGCTAGCAGTTGAAGCAAACAGCAACTGAAAGTTTAAATTTATTTTGACGATAGAATGTTTCGAAAATTCGAGTGAACATAATAAGGGCGTGATGAAAAATGACGTTTACAGGCAGCTTATATAAAAGAGCGTGAATTAATTCGAGTTTGCCACTGCCACCTACAACAAGTCATTAATAGCTGAAACGCAAACAACTTTCCGCCGATTTCATTTCATTCATCAACACAGCCGACGTACACCGACGACCTCTTGTGTCACTATCCAACAGTAGAATGGATGTAAAGTTAGTTCGCTCGTGTTATGCGCGCATTCCGCCCTGTTGATTAATCATTAGATTAACCTTAGTCCTTCCGTCGAAATTGCAAAAAAATAACGAAAAATTCCGAGCGACCCACTTCGGCAAAACGAAAATAACGCGCGGCATGCACTCAAAAATGCATCGCCGAAGGCTATTCACGAGGTTCGAAATTCAATCCCATGCGTTACCTTGGCAGAAAAATATATACTCCCCTTTCTTGCAATTTAATGCGCGCACTTTCTAAAAACGTTTTTTTCCTCCTCTTGTCCACCTTCCCTCTCTGTAACCACGTAAATAAATCGCGGGTACGGCCCAAAAGCTAAGGATTAAAAAAAAATCGACCCGCGACGGACTCGAACCCTTTTTTTAACAAAAAAGAAGTGGGTTAAGGAGTCAGGCAAACGGGTTTTTTTAGCGTGCCATCACGGCGATCCGGCTTGGCGTTAAGGGATAAGCCAATGAAGGTTTTAAAACGGAATGAGGGATTCCGTCCTAGATCCACAATCTCCCACCGGTGCACCAGAAATTTACGAGAGCCTTGACGCGATCAAAAAGAAATTCGAGAGGATAAACAAAGAGTTACGGTAAAAGGCTTGAAACCAATTAAGATCTTTTTCGTCTCTCGCACACGTCCTTCCGTTTCTACTCTTCCGTTCTAATTTTCCTCTCTCTTTGCCTCCTCCCAAAAAAGTTCTTCATCTAATGCTCCTCCTTATCTACCCACCCCAAACGAGCCTCCTCATCAAATATACCACGTTTCTTCACCCACGCAGACCACTGCAGACCATATGGTACCGCAGCATTATCTAACAATCTACGCCCTTCCCTCCTATCTACGCCCCTCTCGCCTTTTCCCACTCTCTCACTTATAAGCGCCTTCCCCTCTCCGCTGTTCCGGAACATTTCATTACGCCCCGGTCGAGGGTTGCGAAAATAAAAATAATATTTCCGCGAAAAGATCGCCGATCACAGACTTTTGCGAAAAAAGTTCGCAAATTTTCTTAACCTGCGAGCCAACGTGGATGGCGTAAGTCATTAGGCGCAGATCGGTACAAAGAATCTGCCTCTCGGTGAAGTTCTCGCCTCGGCGATTCCTATTCCTATACCTATTTACCTTCTAGTCTAATCTCCGATTAAGCGCCCGTTCCTTAAATTTATCCAGAATCTCCATTCTCTTTCTAAATCCGCCTCTTCCCTTGCATTTTCAATTTCCTTACATGCCAATTCAGGTTTTTATCCATTTATCTTGTCAATTATTATTTAAATGCGGTTTTTCCGTTCTATTTATTCGCTTCTAAAACATCTTACGCCGTTATTCTACGCGAAAATATTTCCACGGTGATAATTGAATTTTTCCTCATTGCTGCCTGTTACACTTTGACTCGGTAGAAAGCGAAGAATTTATAACTCTAATGTTATATTTTTTTCCAGAAATGAGACTAACTTTACCTTGCATATCCTATCTTACCTTTAATCTTCACCAAACTATCGCCTAACTGTTGAACGTCTTATTACTCTTCTACCACATTTCGCGGCAACCTTTCAAAATATTCTCCCCTTCTTCAAATAACCTCTCTTACCTCTTTATCTTAGAACAATCTCAATATCATGTTAACTACTGATTACCGAGATTGCTCTTGTTCTCATAAAAAGAAAGCTTAAAACACAAGCGCATTCCAGTAGCAGAGTAGCATGTCATCGTCATTTAGAATAAAATATCAGCAAAATATCAATTATGATGCCTGCTTCGGAAGCAATATGCAATTTTAGGGTATCGTATAGATGTAACTGTAGAAACCCTGACAAAAAGAAGCGCCAAAACCACAAGACAGCTCATCGACAAACACATATCGTAGATTTTAAGAGAATCTCGAGGATCTTGAAGTAAGGGTCCCATCTCGTTTTCATCATCACGGAGGAAATCCAGGTTAAATGAGAAAGAGATGATAGATTGATTCGTGCAGCAATCATCGTGCCGTCCTCCATAAAGCCCCATTCGACCCTCCTTACCTACTGCACCACATTCCCTCCCAAAAGGGAAGGGGGAGGGATAAGGAGAGAGGTTCTGCCAGATAATTGAAGTAGAGGGTGGAATATGGGAGAGATATGCCGCAAGGAAGGATGAGGAGAGAACATGAAGGAATGATATGAGGGCGAAAGAATATGTAAGGAGAGAGATCGGAAAATATGTCAGCAAGAAAAAAAAATAGGTTGAAGGTTATGGCACGCCAAGTAGTTGAAACGGAGGGAGAATACGCAAAGTATGACGCCTGTCGCTAGAGACCATAATGGCGAGGCATTTCTGAGATAGTCACGCTCTAATAGAGTGGGAGGAGGCAAGAGGCGGTTATCTATCACTCGTGTCGAACCCTATTGATGGCAGGGCGGGACAAAAAAGCGAGGGGGTAATTGACAATGTGTGGAGGAAGGTCATTCGATGCTAATTTCACGCCGTGTTACGAACAAACGAACGTGGTAAATAAATACAAATGCCTATACGCCCTCGCAATGGTTTATATTTAACTGAGATTGAGTGAGAGATATCGAGAGAGAGAAAGAAAGAAATTCTGTCTTTCCTTTTACGGCGCGGAAAATAAAACGTTTTCCTTTACGATAAAAAACGTGATTAAAAGAGGTTATGGCCGGCTGTAAATATGTAAGCCACCATAAATTACGTCAATAAATACCTGGCTAAGTAAATCCATAATTTTTCATTCGGTTCAAGAAAACTTCCGACGCATCAACATCATATATATAACAGTGAAATGAAGTCCGTTAGAAGTAAAAAGTGCTTCAACTCTCAACGAACCAAATTATTTCGAATAAAATGTTTTTCTAAAAATACTGAAAAATATTTTTTTAATGTATGATTGTAAAATTTGTATTATAATTGTTTCTTCAAAGCTATGGTAGTCGATAAAACATGCATTGAATGCTACCTTGAAAAAACTTTGAGGCAGAGAGGATTAATCGGTAAATTTCTATCAGTGAAAATGCTAAAACTGGCAGGATTCTACGATTATTTCTTCCACATAACATGTACCTCATAATTACTTTCGAATTTAAAAAAAAACTAACAACTTATTTCTTAAATTAAGTCCGCTATCTTGAACAAATCAATTTGCTATAAAGCGGTAATAGTTTGGAGTAAAATCAATAAATTGAAATCAAGTCAATAATAGATTTCCACTTTCGGAATGTTGAAAGGAAAGTAACAAACTACATTTAATGTATTTTCTTCACCTCATGACCTTTATTGAGAAACATACTCTTTGATGTCTCCGATTAACGCTTTCTCAGAAATCGATATATTTTTCTTATATTGGGAAAATACGAAAAATATATAAAACCTGGTGCGAAGAGAGACAAAGAGTCGTTTACGTTTTCTATAATATATCTGTAGATATTTTAAAAATTATCACTGTATCGTACAAGTAAAACCTCTCATGTGATATATTGGTATACCTCAGCGTTTGCAATTTTATCCAACGGTAGCGATTTGACAGAAATAGTCTCACGTTCACGCCTCGCAGGAGAGATATAGGTCGAAATGGCAAAATCCTCTATAGAATACCGGAGAGCAGCAGACCATATAAAAAGATATACACAAAATCTCGACAGAAAATCATAAAGCGCGTATGTTGCCTATAGAAGTAACAAGCGATTATTCAAGTATAAATTTCATTTAATCAAATATACATTTACAAGCGATAGAATGGTAAATTCATAAAATGATTCAAGTGTACATATAACACCGATGTTTGAGGTTATCACGGAAAATATATTTCTTGTTGTTTGAAATCATAATACGCATATGTATTTTGTATTCGACTAAATTTTGGCTTAGTCAAATAGGAGTTAAATTGGTGTTCTTCATTGTTGCAACGCTGCATAAAAAACAAGCCAAATTTAACTGGTTATAAAATTTACTGTATAAAATTCTGCACTAATGCAAGTTTATTTCTTGCAGAAAAGAGAATATATGCATACATTTGATACCTGAAGAGCAACAGAATGGAATATAATTCATTATAAAACAATGGAAGTGCATTTTTATTACACGAATGTTAGTCTATTCTTCCAAATATATGTCTATATCTTTTCGTAAGATCACCATAAAATATTAATAGAATGGTAATTTAATGGAGATTCGAATAAAGTTCTATCAGAATCCGGCTTATCCGTGAACTAATACGTAACGACGCAAAATCGGGAATTTTACTGCCGTAGACTAAAAACTGAGAAAGTACATATATCAAGAATTTATCTTTATTAAAAATTTATCAATAGCATAATATACTCTTCCATTAGGAGCAAAATGGGATCGACGCCGATCGGCATTTATATTGTTCATTTTAGAAAGGTTAAAAATGTTAAATGAATTCGGTGAGTGAGGCGGAAGTTTTACTGTTTAATTTCAAAAAGGGGATAACTACCGAAACGGCAGAGGATGGTGCGCGCGTCCTATTACGTCATCGGTTCGATTTGGCCCTTCCGGCGGAGTTATCTTTCCAGCGAGTCAGCAAGGTGAGAATGGAGTCATGTCAGCTCGGATTCGCTTGTATCTGTCCGCATCTCTGAACCGTTCCAATTCGGTTAACTCCGGCGACTGATGTGTTAAGTTGGGTGGTCCAGCGCGATACGAGAATTAGTGCTACAAACGCCCTCCGCTAAGAAGGGTCAGGCCTCAACTTTGGACCTGCTAACTCGATCGAATGCGCGTTTTCAAACGGCGCGACTGTTAATTCTTGATCTCGAATAAAATCGGTTTCGGTAATGCGGTCCAATATACTTACATTATGAAAAACCTCGATGCAAAAGAAATTAATGTCGTTATCTATATATTTTCAAAGCATCGTTCATCGTTATATCTGCCTGACTGTTGAAATATTTTGACTTTTATTTTACAAAGACTGTTCATGCATATAGTTAATAACACGCATTAGAATGTCACTTCTAGTTTTTTATTTTTTCCCTTGAATCCGCTGTCTGTGAACTGAGACCATCAACCTCTCACATCTAATACCTCTCACTAATAAACGCGTGGTGTTAACAGAGAAGTACGGAATTTTAGACTAGGGAATCCCCGGGTTCCCTCTCCCCTCTGACGCGTGCGCTGAGCGTCTTGTACAGAAATAATGCCACTGGACTATATATATTCACCTTTTTGGGACATATGGCTTAGTTAGTATCATTTATAAATCGAACTTGATTTTAAAATATCCAAGAGTAAAGTACACTAAATTTTTGCGCAATATCGTTCATCTTCTCAAAACGTCTCTTATGAATGATATTATCCACAAATATGAGATATAATTCGATTTACTTTAACCGTAAAGCTGTATTTAGATTTTGAATGGATTACGGCAGAAGCGTGACGTCATAACGTTCAGGTAATGTACCTTAGAGTACATTGTAATGTCACTGGACGCCATATAGTGATTTTTAGAGACATGTGTCTTACGTAGTATTATTTGTGACATCTTCGTGACAACTAAAGTAAACAATATCTGGTGTGAATAACTAATTAATTTAATTTTCTTTCGTGCGCAAACAATTTTTGGAAAATAAAGGGAAATGGATAATCTACGACGAGTAAATGAACGTTTAAATATATCAATTTTCGTTACGTATACAGCGTTTGTAAGTAAAAGGAAATGGGTAATTTACAACGAAGGAATGAACGTGAACATAAAGATTACATTACCTACTGCTATTCTAGTGAGGTAAGTTTTAACTAATTGTCGATTTTTTTATTAATCACAACTGATTATGAAATTAGTCGGTGACTCAAAAATTCGATATTTCCTGGGCATCACTACTGGAATTTCAGTTCGTAGACATTATACAAATCCATTAATATTTACCTCTTTTGACATGATTGCAAAAATTGTAAAGAACGCCTTTCTCGCATGTACGCACGCATGATGCGTGCATCTTTCCTCTCTTGTTCTCTTTCATGTTATTTCCAACAGCAATCTCCTCGACTAGAAGAAAACTTTTCCACGAAACTGTGCAGATTTCCCAAATCGTTTGCCTTGCTTTTCTTTCCTACCTATGCTCCTCCTCATTATCATCTCTACCTTCTTTCCCTTTCTACTCCCGTTTATCTTCCGTTCTTCCCAAATCTCTGCGTCCCAATCCTGTCACAATCTCCCCCCCGCTCTCCCTAGAGTTCCATCCCTTCCAAATGGGGAACGCCCTGTTGAGGCAGGGACAATGACAGGGAGGAAAAGTAAGCGGTCAGACATTGAGAGTATCTAGGCAAAAAAGCGGAGGTGCAGAAGAAAGTGATGAGACTTGCGTGTTGAGAAGGGAAAGGCGAGAAATTAGAGGAATAAGATAATGCGAATTTAATAATAACGTACCAGATTCCCAAATGAGGTAGATATGTATAGGGAAGGGTGGGGTTATTTGGATCGTTTCAAATTTAATCAGGATTTACAGATGGCCAAATATTTTTTTAGAATTCAATAATTATTTTTCATGGCCTAATAGTGTTTGAATTAAAAAATATATTGCTAAGTTTCAAACATCATGTTTATTTTAAAATACGCCACAAAATAAAACAATAATGAGAAACATTTGTTTTACAAATTTTGTGCGGCTATTTGGATCAGAGGTGGGACTATTTGGATCGCATATTTTGTTGTAAAAATTAACTGAAAATTAGTCTTATAAAAATTAAAAATTATATATAAACAACGCATTACATTTTCTGACCATAATCATCCGTATTAATTACGGATTAAACATCTTTTCCACACTTAAATCGTTTATTTCAAGCAGCCCCTGCACACAGCTCGTGATACCAAGTTTTGTATATTTCGCAGTCTTTTGTGAGAGATTTCAGATGAAAATATTTACTTGATTCGGCAGAAACCACACGGTACATCTTCAGATGATTTGTATGAAGATTCTTCACCTAAACTGCTTGAGTCCATTAGTTTTCTTCGCACACGTTTTCTTACTTTTCTTGGAGATCACTAGATCTTTTGATTTATTTCTAAGTTTTTTGACCTTTGTTCCTTTTTCCAAATGTAACTTTCTCTTTGCTCTTGTGTTTTCAACGTTTTCAGAAGACGTCAGATAGCAGGCAGAATGCTTTGCTTAGTTTGCTTTTTTCTTTGGATTGACTTTGGTAGAAGTAGGTAAAACAACTGAAAAGTTTTTCCAGAACATGATGGCTTTGTGAGAACTTGATTAGTTTTAGGATGAGAGCAATTTTGAACATTAGAACCGTGGTACCGGGAGCCATTCCTTGTTTGTATTCTTCTCGCATTCTTTGCCCTTTAAATATTACCAAAGGAGGAATAAATACTACGCTAGTACTACAACATGCAACAACAGTTACATTTTATCCCCTTTCTAAATTTGTTAAGGAAACACCATCTCTCTTACCCTTTTCGCCAACAACTTTTGAAGGCTTGTTGTTCATAGGAAATTCACTCTCATTCACGTTGTAAGTGCATTGAGGATGGTCGATTCATAAATTAAATGAACAACCCTTTGTCTGCCATCATTATTTCATCGCCCCAAGGAACTTTAATTTTATTTATTTTAGCATAATGGTGAACTGCTTTTCGTACACTTGTTCACGTATGGCCAAAACCCTGGTTATTCAAAGATTTTAGTCTTTATGAAAAATCTCTTTCTTGTTAAAATGAAAAAATCGCTGGGTGGTCAATAGGCTTGGGCTTACAAATTGATTAATGAACTTCCTTCCTTGCAATTTCTCTATTGTATCCTGGACTCGTCTTTGAAGAGTTGTAAATGGAACTTTGAAATGATCTGCAGCTCCACGTATAATTAAATGTCCATTGAGTGTGCTGGATAAGGCCTGGCACATATCATCCTCCTTCCACTGCAAATAAGCTTCCTTCCGCTTATATCTTCTCACCATCGGAAAAATGAAACGCAAATTTGAGGGTATTTAAAATTTAATTTTTAGAGTGTTTCTATTTTTTGCAACATATTTTACTTTTGTGTATACCTAAAAAAAAATCATCCCGCAAACATTCCTAAATTTCAAATCTCTAGACCTATTGCATACTACTGCAAGTGCAATGTGTTGACAGATCCAAATAGCCCCACTATAATCGATTCAAATAGCACCACTTGTGTCCACTTCAGATAAAAGGAAGTAGTCCTGTAGTTACGAACATAATGCGCTACTTGTACCATAGAACAGCGCAGAAGGTAGCAAGGCTGTAAGTGAAACAGAAATAAAGAACAAAGCGAGAATAATTTTAACACTAGACTTTAAATTCTAAGGCCGTAATGTTACATACCGTTAAAATCAGTACTAGTAACAACTTACCTCGATCCCTTTAATTGCGTTTTGAAGGAATTTACAGATGCATAACTAAATAAATTCACTTCAAGACCATAAAAAACCGTATTCTAAAATCGTTCACTAGCAAATTACTGCCGGCATGCGCAAGACATTATGCGCAGTAGGTCAAATGCTTATTTTGATCCAAATTGCCTCATTATCCAAATAGCCTCACCTTAGCCTAAGCATAAAGACTAGAAATAAAAGGGTAAAAACAATCTAGGAAAGGCAATAATCGGGAACATGTTGTATTATGCAATTATATTAAATATTACACCTAACAAATTAACAATTATATTTTCGTTTATATTTAAAAACGTGCTAGAATGTTCAAATTAAAAAGACGAACTCCGACTCGTAAAAACTCGTGAAGTTATTCTAATATTTAAACTTCATTTTCTGGTGATGCTTAAGTCATGAGCAAGCGCAATCTATTTCATATTAACAATAAGGAGACCAAACGTCCATGCTTACGGCAGAATTCAAGCACGCGGGAATAATTTTGTGCTACATAAACGCTACTCGCTACTTGTAAGGTGGACATGTCATGAATATATCCGTTACTATAGAGCCGTTAATATTTGTACGAAATTGAAACTTACTCAGTAAGCAAACTTTATTCGTTAAGTTTCCGAGACAAAATTCAAGTTTTAACTCGTTTAATATTATTTATATTATTTATTCCCACTGATTACATGCACTATATATACGATATACGCGTATTAACAAAAGTCTGGACACTGAACCCAATGCACACCACCCCTTACTACGTGGGGTATAAAAAACAAAAAAAAATGAGAATAATATTTTCAGTAAAGTAATTTAATTACAATGAACTGACCTATGCACAAAGAAATGAATTAACAATACCAAGAAAACTGGAAAACTGATATTTCATTATGCATGACAAGAAAACAACGTAAAAAGGTGAACTAAATTACGATAATGCTGCAGGGCATTTAATGCATGGTGTGAAATCCTCTCTTATAGCAGCGGAATAAAACAGAATGCAAATTAATTTGACATGAATATATGTTTGCGAAGCTTTTCTAAAACTAATATATTCAAAAAAAGATTCGTTTTACATTCACCTGAAAATTATTACTTGACTGGATAGTTCTCCAAATAAATTAAAAAGGAATTTACAAAGAGTCTTCATTCGGTCTAAAACGAAATTCCATTACGTTGCGGTATTATGAGTGAACTCTATGATTAAAGAACAAAGATTTGATTTTAATATGCTAAATACCTCGGAGCGCTAAAAAATGTCAAGGAACTGTTTTTAAAATGCGGCTTTCTATAAAAATATTACATTTAATTTAAAAAAAAATCGTTTCTGAAATAGTCAGTGCATGACAACGTAGCCAGATATTCATATCAAGGGACATAATTATGTTGTCATGGACATCGGAAATGTGATCAGTTGATGTTTTTGATAGAAAAAGGTTATAAAAGAAAATTCTCGAATTATCATATATTCTCTAAATTAAAAGTTGCAATAAGGCCACTTTATTACACCACGCTATATATATAAATGAAAAAGGGAACAAATTCTGAGGAAATGTGACAGATCGTATGCGGGAAATGGAGTGTCAAAATAAAAAGAGAAATTTTGGTCGCATCAACGTAAAAATAATGACAGTAATATAGATATATAACTTCCTGAGGCGACCTTAAGTGCATATAGGTAGCAACAAATAGAGAATAGGTTAAAATAAAATTCAAAAAGAAACCATAAGAATAGAGAGAGTAAGTAGAGTAGAGAGAGTAAGAAGTAAATAAAAAGGTTTGAACAAATAAAGTAAAAAGAATGTGAAAACTAAAAGAAAAAGGGATAGAAAGAAGAAGAAAACAGAAAGCAACAGGAATACTAAAAACCAAAACAAGAAGAAAATGAGTAAATGTACCCTATGAGTTCTTAAATTTAGAAGGGGAGCATGAATACAGGAATAAAATGGAAAGAAAAATTCAAAGAGGTAACTAAGATGCAATATAAACTAGAGTAATGAAGACGTCAATGCACTGAAAGGAATCAATGTAAAGGAAGGAATAGATCGAAACTAAAGGGGAAAGAGATAGACAAAATGATGAGAAAGAGAGTAAGATGGACAACGGGAGACGACATATTGTGTGAATGTCCTAGCCGCTTTGAAAAAAATATTAATATTAATTACAGTTACTTACGCCAACAAACATGAATTATTAAAGCATTCAACATCATCTATCAGTTCAACTTTCAAATACGCCATAATGATATGAATTACTGAAAAAGTGAATGAATATGCTCGAAGGCCACCAATCCAGACCCATAGAAAGTAAGATCAGGAAGAGCAAAAGAAGTTCAGAAGGAACAAAAGAGCATCTAAAATAGGAAAGGACTTAGGGATAAGAGAGGAAGGGAACGAGTGCGAGACAGAATGACCACGAGAGAGCAATAAAAACCTTAGAAGAAGAGTAGGGGAAAGAGAGATAAAAAAGGCCGAAGAGGGACAGGGAGAAAGTGACGTAAAGAGGGATTAGTCGCGGTGATGGCCGTCAGGTGGCAGTAAAGTTGATCTTCTTCAGTCGAACCGTTGTTGGTTTGGCTTTCGGTTTCGTAAAGGGGATCGGGGCTAGGGAGTATAGAAGGGAGGAGGGTAAAGAGGGATGGAGGAATCGGAAGGGAAGTCTTCCTAATTTAGGGGAGAGTGGATGAGGCTCTTTCCCTCCAGACATGGAGTTAAACGGACCATTTCGGACTTGAGGATTAATTGGCTTAGCCGAGAAAGAGCGAAGAGGTGGGCGTGGGTGGCGGATTCGGTGGCCGAGGAAGGTGCGGGAAGTTGATGGGTGTGGTCGTGAGGGAAAAGGAGCTGTTTTTCGACACTTTCGTTTCATCCATAAGTATCAACTCGAAAAAAGTCTCCACACCGGTCTCACGTGCTGGCGCTTACGACCCAACGATGCAGCTTGAAGCATAAAAATAACAGGATTAAAGAGAGAACCGATTCAACCTGAAAGAATGCCGTATGGGATTCTCGATCTCTCAGAGAGAATACACGTTTATTCATGAAATTGAAATCTGAGACCAGTTACTGAAATCTATAAGCGCTTAATGCTACTCAAGTTAACTCCTGCTTTTCAAAGGCCGTCAATTCTAGAAAACACATGCTAAAAATATCAAATTTCTGTATTTATTTGACGGCTTAAACCAAATTTAAAGCAAATGCAAGTGAATAAAGCTTTGGCGGTTCCGTAAAAAAAAATAACAGAAAGACCTTACCGTTAATTCATTGTATATTAAGTGGCATTCCACATTCAGCAAAAAATAACCGAGTTTACATTGAGCAAAGAATAATTCGTTTTTATTTTCTCCATTATGCGTATAGAATGGGCGATTCCAGGCTGTAAATGTAGCCGAGGCATATAGTAAGGCTCAAAGACGGCATGATGAATAAATAATATGAATTATATCTTAGTCGCATCTACATAAATTTACTCCTTATGTATCTAGACTAAAATAACTGAAAATTAATTGTATCGTTGTGCAACGGATTTGATATCTATTTCCTTAACCATACTTTTGTCATTCATAGCAGATCTCTCATGAAAACAACCACGGCGCAACTTTCTTTCCCCGGTTACGGTATTTTTATTGTACATGTTAATAAACAGGAGGCTTTAATAACCTCGAAAAATAGCGACATTTTATCTTACAGACTATTCATTTTCACCTCTGGGCACAAGTGACTAATCCGGGCTACAAGACAAGGATAACTTCTCAACTTATCTTGTTCAACTTTCACACCTGGGCCGCAGGCTACACCCTATATCTCTCTTTCTTCCTCTCTCTTTCTCCCTCTCTCTCTCCCTCTCTCTCCCTCCCTCTCCCTCTCTATTTCTCCAAGACCCAAAATGGAAAGAGGAAAGGAATAACTGAACTTCATTACCCAGCCCCGAGAACAAAAAGGAAAAACTTTTTCTCCCGTCTCCTGGTTCCGTGCGGGAAAATGGAAACTCTAGAAGCGAGATGAATTCGAAGGCCAACTTCTCGAAGAAGAAGCGTAGCAGAACTGGGGAAGATCGAGAATTCCCGTTTTAAATTCATTAAAACTGAAAACTGGGCGCCGAGGGTGTTGGCTTATCAACGCTCGTTAAGGCGCATGCGCCCTCCAGGTTGCGGAATATTTTCTTCGGTTCTTACGCGTTGGGATTTTGTAGCTTTGAATTTCAAGTCCTTCTAATAACTATAGCGATTAATAAGTGGAATACATGTGCGGAGGCCGCTAAAATTCCCCTGTTCTCAGCAAGAGTCGACTTATACATGAATATCAAACGATCGATAGAAGCACCGTTGCATCGATCGGATGGATGAAATGAACGCAATTAATCGGAGATTAGAAAAATCCGCCGAGATCAAGTGTCTTATACGAACGAAATAAAATGCACCACTTTTCCGATGAAAGATGTCACAATACATTGTACAAAAACATCAACTACCGTAAAAAGTAGGAAAAAGTGATTGTATGAAACTGATAATTTCTCGATAAACTATACTCTTTACGCTCCTATTATGTAAAAGTGCTTAATTTCCTGAAAATTATTTTTGAAGACTTAGAAAATGTGACAAAAAATTATTATACAGCATATAAAAATATTCCAAACGGTGGGTTACTATTGCATTTGAAAAGATAATAATTTACAGTAAAACAAGCACTTTAATTGACAATAAACAAATCATAGGATCAGGCACTAGATAAAAATTCGCCCTTTTTAATGCATGCAATAATTTCCTAAGGAAAATTGTAAATAGGATTGTCAAGAGTACGTGGTTTAAGTTAAGGAATAAAACTGGATGGAAACCAACGTTCAGGAGTATTGTTTATCTAAAGATTTTTATAACAACAATTAAATTTACTGTAATTCTCTCTTTGTAAATAATTTTTTGATGGTGATAGTCAATGTTCATACATATCAAAATGGAATATCTCCAACTTTTATCGAAAATTCCCGCAGAGGATGTTTGGATTCTATACAAGCAAATACAAAACACGTTTTGGTTGTTCACAGGGACATGACACTTCAGAAGTTTATAACGGGAAAATTGAAGATTTTAATAAAACATTTTTAAATAAGCTGTTGTACTATACAGTAACAAATTAAAAGTTATTATGTGTCAATAAAAATAAAAAATAATAGGCGATTAAGTTATGGTAAATATCTCGGCAATTTAAGATAAATTAATTATTTCATTTATATTTATTTCCCGTGCATTTCCGATGCATAATATTTACCTAACTGAACAAGGATAACAGTGTATTCCCACCTTGGATGATAATACCGAGAGAACACTTCTCCTGGATATCTAAAATGATAGAAAATCGATTTAAATCATTCGTTCTTAATGTATTTCAACGCGAATATAAGCTCAATTTGCGATTTTATGTTTGATTGTTACAAACTTGGACCGCAAATAAGCTCATCAAAGAAATAGATTTATATAAAACCATTCAGCCACGGGCTCACACAGATACGTGTAAATGAAAATTAAAAACTAAACTGCGATTTTTCCGCGCCTCGTATCAACTAAGTGACATAGATCACACTCACAGGAAAGAGTTATTTAAGACATATTTGGGATCACTTTACGTCGACGGAATTCAAGCACATCATTTTTTGGAGGATACATGAAATCTAAATTTATATTTTAATCGCGCTGCCTCAGAGATATCTCATGGACCATCAAAACATTTTTGAATCGCATATAGCAAGAGAATGTCATTGTTCAAGGGACATGAGAGATGAAAGAACAAAGAAATGCGGAACTATGCACCTCCAAGGTTTCCCAAAGCTGAGAAATCGAAAAATTTAAGTCCTTATGTTAGCATGTCAAAGGGCGGGGAGAAGCCCTTCTACTTCACAGAATGTGGAGGCGGATGTCACGTTGATGTTCCTTTGAGGTTACATACGCCTGTAGGAAAGATCCATCGAGTCTCCAAGTATAGCTATGAATGAAGCATATCTTGAAATGGATAAAAATAATATGGCGAAGACGTATTTTTATTTATTTTCATGATAATCACTACGAATAATTTTATTTGCTTTCATGATATCAACAATAAATTTATTATCATACTAGTGTAACTGTTCGTAAAGAATGAGGGGTTTTCATGAATAAAAAATTAAATCAAAATTAAAACACTTCCCATTCTCCCTCCCTCTCTCCCTTCTTAACATTCTCCTCCCTCTCACTATCTTCCCTCCCATTCTCCTCCCTCCCATTCTCCTCTTTCCCTCCCTTTCTCCTCCCTCCCTCTCATTCTCCTCCCTCCCTCCCATTCCCCTCCCTCCCATTCTCCTCCCTCCTTCGCATACTCCTCACTCCCTCGCATACTCCTCCCTCCCTCCCATTCTCCTCCCTCCCTCCCATTCTCTTCTCTCTCTCCCATTCTCCTCTCTCTCTCCTATTCTCCTCCCTACCTCCCATTCTCCTCCCTCCCATTCTCCTCTCTCTCTCCCATTCTCCTCTCTTCCTCCCATTCTCCTCCCTCCCTCGCATACTCCTCTCTCCCTCCCATTCTTCTCCCTCCCTCTCATTCTCTTCTCTCTCTCTCTCATTCTCCTCTCTCCCTTCCATTCGCCTCTCTCCCTCCCATTCTCCTCCCTCCCATTCTCCTCTCTCTCTCCCATTCTCCTCCCTCCCTCGCATACACCTCTCTCCCTCCCATTCTTCTCCCTCCCTCTCATTTTCCTCTCTCTCTCTCTCATTCTCCTCTCTCCCTTCCATTCGCCTCTCTCCCTCTCATTCTCCTTCCTCTCTCGCATTCTCCTCGCTCTCTCTCCCATTCTCCTCTCTCCCTCCCATTCTCCTTCCTCTCTCGCATACTCCTCCCTCTCATTCTCCTCCCTCCCTCCCATTCTCCTCTCTCTCTCCCATTCTCCTCTCTCCCTTCCATTCTCCTCTCTCCCTCCCATTCTCCTTCCTCTCTCGCATTCTATTCTTCCTAAATGACTCCTTCTCACTCTTCCCTAAAAGAAATGTCTATATCTTTCAGTGTGGCGGAATTACAAACTCAGCGTGACGGAATAACAAACAAAGCTGATTATTTATACGGAGAAGATATATGTGCAGTGTTTTTATTCGTAGAAACGGTAAAATCTTATTGAAGGCATAATATTACTATACTCTCGGCAAAAAGTAACGACAGATAAAATGACGCTCACGGCACGACGAAATATTTCACAGCATCGTCATTCACTTCACTAACAGTTGTCTTTGGAATTTAGAACCACCGCGTTTCTCGCGACGGCCTTTTACCCTCTTTACAAATCCCCGTTCTTATTTACCACCCACGTCGTAAAGTACCTCTCCCAAGTTTTAATTAAATCTTAATTTCTCTTTCCCGACTTGACTGATAACTCCCCTGCATTGTACCCGATGCGATTCCGATGAAGGTGTTTAAACAATCCTCGACTTAACCTCCCTCCTCTCGTAAACAAATACTAAATTACCCCCTTTTAAAACGGACGTCTTTTTTCGAGCAATAAATTCTCATTTCCGAGAAATGCCTGCAACGCGGAGAGTCCCAGGTTTTTCCTCTCCCCGAGAGCATAATTTTATATTTCGGTTTCAAAACGAACGCCCTTATTCAGTGCATAGTATCCTTTTACGCTCCCGGTATAATTCCTCTCGAATACGCTTCTGTATATTTTTTATTATTCATTTTCTGGCTGGTATGTCCGAGATCTCTCTCTCTCTCTCTCTCTAGAATTACCTCCCCTTCCGCGTTTCTCGGCTGGAATTTATTAATAACGGGAAAACGGTTCGTTCGGAAAAACAAAAGACTGTTTCGGGTCCAGTCCTTTATTTTTATCCGGCAAAAAAATAAAAAAGAGGGGACGGGCGCCCTCCGCCTGGCCGGCATTATTTCCTTCCCGCACGAAAAATTCGATTTTGTTTTAATCCATCTACCGAAATACGTCCGCTCGCCCGCCATTTCCTCCTCTTTCTATGGGTCTCCGCTTTGACGTATTTCGCCGCTCTTTTTTATCGGCGGCAGAGAAGAAAGTTAGAAATTTTACGTCAAGTTGGTCGCCGCTTATTTGATTGCGAAAGAAATTTTTAAGTCTAAAAGGTTTTCTCGGTAGATCGAAAATTGTTCCCGATCAAAATTTAACCTTTTCAACCTCAAAATCTTTGCTTCGACATTTCGTCCTATGTATTATCCGTGGTTTTTTTTCAATTTTTCGTGCCCGTCACATTCCCAATTAACAAGGATAATCTGGGTTTTGCTTTATATTCAACTTCCGCAGGAATTCAAATATTCAAGGGAGTCGAGTTGCATACTTATCCGCATCGCATGTGAACCCGGAATTTATTCCTGGTGCTTAGTTTCTCCTGATTTGGCTGGTTAAAAATGAATGAAAAAGCAAAGACTTTTTCATTCATTTGGTGAGAAATAAAAGATCTTCGCAGCAGTGAAACCACTACTAAGGGTGCAGTCATGAATATTTTTTATCGTGCTATAAATTATGTTCTGGCATAGGATTGGACAATTACTTACCAGAAAAACGTTAAAATTTATTAAATGCGTACGTCAACGTGTAGTACAACTTATCACAACCGAATGCATGACAGCAGTGCTTATTATCTAATTTAGACGCGAAGTTAAATTTTCCTGTGCATAGTTACAAAAAAACATCAGAAAAACCAAGGCACATTTTAAAAGTGTGAATAGCAGCATAAACACGAAGGCATGATCGCGTGGAAAGGTGGCAAATACTACTTCCTCTGCGACTTTCGGAGTTTCACCTAAAAACACCGAAATTGACCTGAAAACCTAACACGTCTTAGGTGCGCGTTCATCACACACATCCTAAGTTCTCCCATATCCTCGTACCTCTTCCAATCCGCATAAAAAACCACGCGCAGGGGCACAATCATGGGAACTCCAAAGAAAAGATAGACGATCACATACGTAAAACAACCAAAATTCCGAACGCGCTACGACAAAACCGCAACTCTCGCTCCCTCGTATCTCTCACTCTCCTCATGCATATATAAATGTAGATATATGTATTTAGGCGGAAGCGTCACACGCTCTCGTGGTTTCTACGGAACGACACTAGATCCTCCCGATCACACGCGAATATTCTCCTCCTCCCCCCTCCCCCGCCCCTCCCCAGCGCCCCTCTCAACTCCCTCCGGGAAACCATGGCGTCGCAGTCTGATGAACGTGGATAGGAGACGCTCTCGGGAACGGCGGAAATTCCTCAGAGTTCCAATAATGGCAGGCACGCCACTGCAGACAATCGCGCGCGCGCACACACACTCCCTCACACCACTTCTATCCCCTCGATACGAAATTCTTGCGAAAAAATAGAAAATAAATCGCCTCCTTTCTCCTCCAAGGGAAGTTAATTACTAAGATTTTGTTTTTGACCGGAGTGCTATTATTAGCTTGGAATTTGGTCTTGTTTTCTCTATATGTCACTTCAGTAAAAATATATTTAATTCGTTCCGGCATGTTCTATCTCAATCTGGATGACTCTGAAGTATTTTTAACAGTATCAAATTATAAGTGTCCTTATTAAAGCAATGTATGGCGTGGGTGAAAAATGATTACGGAGTTTTTGATATTATGATTTGGAATATTCATAAAATTAATTTAAATTGGTCTTTTAGTGCTTTTAGGTTGTTGGGAAAAATTTGGAAACGGGAGAAAAATTCTACCGTGATCTGGATTTGAGCCCGGGTCTCCGAATTGCCAGGTGAATATTCTACGACTAAACTACCGTAGTAGACTACTTCAACCATTTCAGAACGCGAATGTTTTTTTTCTTATTTTCTCAAAATAAAAGGTATCCCTTGCGAGCATAATACTGCTGAATAAAATGTTCCTATAACACCCAACGTTTTTGACTGCAGAGTAATTTTCAAAAGTGAAATACGCACAAAAAGGAATTTAAATTCATAATAATTTAACTTAAATTCAAAAGAAACTAGACGAATATTTTTGAATTGCCGGTAGCTTATGGTATCCTATAGGGCAGAATCGAGATAAATATATTACTTATATATAAGGTAAGGTGAATGAAAAGTTATAAGAAAACACCACTAATTCCATGACAGACGTCATATACATGCATAAAAAAATATTATTATCTTTCATTCATAACACCGCATTCGTTTTTGTAATGTTGAAAGCTCCGATTACAATTTCAACAGGCCACATTATGAATCATAGCAACTATTCAATTAAATTCAAAATCATCTATTAGGTACTTCTTTAATAATATATATGTCCCGATAATTCCTTATACATGCATTCACATAATAATGCTTACAAATTTTTATGTAAGCAATGTGTTAGCCATGGGCTGTTATACTGATTTTTTTAAATTTAATAACTTAGCCGAAATACATTATAAGTTTAAAAAAAAAACTCGAATCTATTTGCCAAAGAATGAAATCATCCTGAGTTGATGACCTTTCCATAGAATAATTTCAAGCGCCGAGTGGAATATTCTATATATCTCATATGAGACCCTTATAAATGTTCATCATATCACGAAATGGCGCATTATTGTGAGTAAAACAATTGTAATAACGTGATTCCCGACTTGCAAGTAAGTAATTATTCCAGGAATTTACGCCACCGCTGTAATTTTTCGCTTATGAAGTATATAAGCTATTCAATATTCTCTAGGAATGCATTCTTAATTGTCCGTGCAAAACTTCAGACTTCCACACAAAAAATAGGAAGAATTTTGTCTTTCTCGTGGTGAAATTTAATTCAATAGCAAAACGACGTAGAACAAATTGGCGAGTTTATCAAAATTAAATTCTTTCTTAATAGAAAATGTATTAGTTTTCACAATTTCTAAGTAATGAAAAGTATTATAAAGTTCTCCGTATGGCTCGATAAAATTTTCACAAAAATACCTTTTACTTGAAAAATTCTTCTTTGGTTTGTTAATAAAATTTTCCACGTCAGAAATTGAGAAAAAATCGAATATCTCTAACGAGTATTTGTTAGTTTTCTTTACAATTTGAGCAATTTGCACAGACATAAAACTGTAAAACTAATGAGTATTTGATACACAAAATATTCAAAATCGTTTCCATTCAGGTGTTCATTATAATTGATGGTAGAATAATTCCCGTAGACGATGCTTTTTGATGAAATTGCCGAATCTTATACTATATCTGGAACCTTCAATCGTTGTGCGTGGTACTAGCCAAAAGCTCAGTCCACCAATCACTATTGGAATAAAACAATTTTTCCCTGTTTGATAATAAATACAAAATTAAACCCATACATTACTTTATTATTACCGCAAATGGAGCAAATACCATGTGCGAGACAAAAACAATTAAATCATCTAGGCAACGTCGGTGATGATAATAAACCATCTTCACTCATAGTATCATACAATGACTTAATGAATTCATGGCAATTAATAAAAAACATATTGATAAACATCACTGATAATAGGTAATGAGGCCAGGGAGTACAACCATTATGCATGGTGGGCCGCATTAGAAATGCCTCGGCGGGATATATTAGAGATTGCGTAGGAATTAACTAAAAAATAGTTTTATAACAAAAGAAAAATGCAGTTTTAAAAATTTTATTGCCTTAAAACTTCTAGATTATGGATTTAAGACCATTTATTCAATTAAAAAATATAAAAAACCTTTGCTAAATGTCACAGATTACTATCTCATAAAAAATTCGAGGACTGCATAAAATGCTTACGTGGGCCGGATGTGGCCCGAGATCTGCGGCCTTCTCTCCCGAATTAGAAAGGCCAGTTTATAAATAAAATTTCAGCCGTCAAATAACAGCTAATTTTGCAACACGAGAATACATCTCAAAATAAGATGTCACACAATTTTTTTGAATGAACCTCCCACGAATACTTAATATTACCATTATCTCAATAAACAGATTACAGAAATGGAAGATATTTGTCAAGAAAATTTACAATTATGATAGCACATTTGAAAATCCTTACTACAATTGCCAATTAACGTACATGTTACGCTTGAATATTCATCATCATTAAGTCAAACTGCATCATCGGAAACGAAACAGAACATGACCTAAATCCAGTTCTCCTATTAACACATGGCAAAATCTGTCATTAACTTAAAGAAATAATTAATTTTATCCGCGGGACGGTGATATTATAATAGCCGTTTGCCAGATCTGATATTCCATCCTTTTTAGCGAGTTTTTTAATAAATAAATTGCTTCTAGTTTCACTTTGGTACCTGTATGCCAGTCTGTGCACTTGCTTAAATTGAAATTGTAAGGAAACCCTGAACGATAGAGAGCTTAAACTTGTAATATCGATTTCTGTACTACCGCAATTAGTTTTTCTTAATATATGAGTTTTAAAAAATATACAGGGCCGGATAAGCGCCCATTAAAATTTTTTAGTTAATATCTCTGAGGTAAAAAAGGTGGAAAGCTAATTTTGAACGTACATTTCCGCATAGATGCCATTTACAAACGCGTCTCCAGTGACCGAACATGTGGGAGAATAACCCTATAAAAATAAATTATAATAAACTAAATTTACACATTTAATAGGTGATCAATTCAAAATTTTCCTCAGTTTTTCAATCATGTTAATAAGAAAAATCTTCATAGCGAAATAAAATACAAAATATAACTGAATATAACAATAGAAGAAAAGACGCGTTAATTTGATCCATAGTCATGGATATTATTATTTGTTTTAAATTGACTTTCTACAAAGCAAACTTAAATCAAAGCTGCAGATTAAAATAAGTGATTAACCTCTATCGATTGCATTTTCAATGATGCATAAGACGCTTCAAATGAAGTACAAAGAACGATTCCCATCGCTGCCGAAATTAAATTACTAATCGAGCTATTATTATATAATATTATCGTGCGACACTGTAATACTTTCACTTGACTTTTTCTAGAAATAGCTCAAGTTAAATCAAAGGAAATCATAGGATAGGGCGAGGAGCGAGCTCCAATAGTAGTGCACTTAACTAAGTGTTGGATATGGCGGGGCAGGAAAAGTGTACAGGAACGTGAATGTCGAATGACGTGATTGGATGCGGGAGCGGTAACCATGGCGACACGCATTCCTACAAGGGAAGAGATAGTGCGATAGAGAGGGAGATAGGGATAGATAGGGAGAGAGAAAGATGGAGGGAGGGGGGGAGTGAGTCGAAGAGAAACGAGATACGGGAAAGACGGGTGGTGGAGGTGGACAACGCAGGATCGGGATATAAGAGTCGGGTGCGATATGGTTGCGGGGTGTGGGAGGGGTAGGAAACAGCTTCCGCAACTCCAGAGGAATGCCGCGCTGCGGAATTCAAATTCCCACCCAGCATTTCCTTCTCGCCCTTCCCCAACCTCCCTTGTCGCCCCATCCCGTCGGATGGAACGCACGCCCACACACCATTTCCTTTCCCACATCTCTCCCCATAATTCCCTCTCCCACCGTCCTATCCCCAACGTATTTTTTCCCCTTTCGCCTCTCTATTAACAACTCCTCCTATCCCGTCCTTTCCGCCCACCCGCGCTTTGCCGTCCTCCCCTCGGGCCAATTATCCCTTCATGATTCCCATTCTCATTTTCAAATTTCCCCACAGCCTAACTTCTCCTCACCCCCCTCCCCCAGCTCCTCCTCTTAATATCTGACCCTCCGACCGTCTCCCGTATACATTTCCCTTCCTCCCTCTCCTCCCAAAACTCATCTCTCTCACTCTCTCTTCGTCGATCAAAATTTCCGCATAGCAACATTCACGCTCGATTTTTTCGCGTGTTTGAACTTTCCCAAAACAAGGCCTTACAAATTGATTGCGTTGTAGAGCGGATTTCACTGAAGTGAAGACAATCGTGAGCTCTTTCGCCTATGTCATGTTTCGTGTATGTATAAAAAGTTTAGGCTCTTTACCAGAAATGTTTTTCTTTTGATAGAAATCAGGAAACCTTTAAATTTATTTAAATGAATGTGTCGGATTAGAAGGTCATTACATTTTTTTAATAGAGCGCGTTAATGTTTCTAGAATGAACTGCTTTGAAGCTGTTCTTAAATTCACTTTATTTATTGAATCGCATTTGTGTGTGCATACTGACATATGTAAATGCATATCGATGTGTAAATGTATCTATATAGGTTTTTTCATAAAAGATTCATAATATAGGTTGGGGATTCAGCAGGAGAAAGAGGATGCAAGAGCTGCTGAAGCAGGCAGTAAATGACGTATTTTTTAATTGAGACAGACAGATGGACAAACAGAGAGAACGTGCACAGCGAGGCAAAATGCTGAATCGATTGGTTAACAAATGAAATCTCCAGCTGCTTTCGTTTTGGTGTTAGCGCGTCCGACTGTAAGACGGACAAACCGAATGTATAAGCAGATTTTTTTTAACCGCCAAAAAAATATTCGTTATATTTTCACCCAAGTCGTATTCGTCCTTTTTATAGGCATACCAATTCCCCACACTGAGATATCTTATATTTGCATATCTGTGATGATTACCATACCATTACTTCACGCTATGTATTAATGCCAATTTCGACCCTACTTTCAGTCAGTCAGATTGTTGCAGATTAAGACTAATGTTGTAAAAATTTTAAAATTTGTATCACTTAAGACATTGCAAATCGCCGTAAGTACCCGCGTTTTTGTTTAATTCCCGAAAGAACTATTATCAAACTGTGGATTTGAATTCCGTATGCTACCAAAGCATCCATATTCGATTATCCTATTCTTATGTGAATGTTTTCGTTACCTCCGTAGTTTGAGCATTAGATTTGCGCAAATAAGTTTTCATTTTTTTCTGATTAAGCAAATAGCTACTTTTCCTCCATATGATGATTTTTTCCCGACTTCGTGGTTTCATGGCTAAATGCTACTGGAAAATCATTTCATGTCATATTTCTGTCCAAATTCCTCCTGTCGACACACGCAGAGATACGCACAGACACACGCACAAATGTGACGAATGAAGGTTTAAATGCGTGATGAAATACTTATTCCCAATTTCGCCAGAATAAAGGCTTTTATCTCCATCTATCTGCTTCTGCTACTGAAATCCTTCCCTCCACAAACTCCCACACACCCGCCTCCCTCCACGTCGGTCCTTCCCACTCCACTACTCCCAACTCCAGGAAGAAAAAAAACAACCTCCTACTTTAATATCCGTCTCTCCAGAGGCGACTATACCATAATGATATTTCGGATGGAAGGGATAGGGAGTGGAAGGAGGAGTTGAGGAAGAAGGGAGTAGGGGAGAAGGGAATGGAGAGAAGTGGAGTGGGAGGAAGAGTAGGAGCAAAGAGAGGGGAGGAAAAAGATATAGAATTAAATAAAGAAGCATCTTTCTACCCTCACGGGCATTACTCCCTTATTTATTTCGCTACCTCGCGTGAATTCCTGCGACGCTCACTATATGTTAAAAAGAGAGAAAAAGAGAGAGAGAGGTGGAAAGAGGGAAGGAGAATAGGATTGGGTATGGGAGTAGATTGGGGGAGGACACGGTTTAAAAAGCGACGTGGCTTGAAGTGGGTGGCAGAGAGATAGAGAGGGAGTGAGCGGGAGATGGGGCGGGTGTATCCTGAGATTGCATATGGAAATTGAAGAACGCCGATTTTTTCCCCTTCCCTTCAATTTCCTCCCTTATTTGCATATTACATTTCCTTTCGCTGCGCTCCCTTTAAAGTGAATTTTAAGGGGGAGTCGATTGTAATAAGCCGAGTTGGGGACTCTGACGTCGAACGCAGAAGGGAGGGGTGGAGTGTGTTTGAGGGAGTGGGGGAGGAGGGTGAAAGAGGGAGTTCGGGGAGTGGGTGAGAGGGAGGGAGGAGTGCAGAGAGGAATGAGAAGACGCTCCTAAGTAACGCTAAAGATGTATATTGGATGGGAACATGCATATGGAGCGGTGTCCGCGATTTAGTCAGTCAAAGGGGGAAATGAGAGAGAATCCCACCCGCTTTCATAAAATAGAGGGGCGTATAGAAACGTGAGGATGGAGTTTCACTTAGGTGTGCGACATTAAGAGGCATCGGATTGCATAAATGGCGCACTAAAGTTCATATATACGGTAGGCGATTTCGACAGATCTGATGGATATTTTTGGTAGGAACGACTGAATTATAAAATGATCCCTCATGTTGGCAATACGCAAAGAAGCTAATGAAATTATCATTGCAAGGAAGATGCGTAAAATCGTTAACAAAAAGGACTAAAACATTTATTTTTACAGGGAATATTTTTTTAAATTCAATTCAAAGTACCTTATTGAATTTTTTATATTAAAATAACCTAATAAAGTTAGAAAAACACTAACAAAACAGTTTTTCATTCTTTTTCTCGTTTCTTCATTCTACGGTATAGCATGTGATTTTTATTATTAATGACTTTTATAATAAGATCACTCCATATACAGATATATATGGAGATATATGTCGGTTTGTATTAAGCAAACATGGCGTCATGCGCATTTTGACGATGTCCATTTCAGGGAGTACATAGTCGAATAATACCTTTTTTATTACGATTATTGAAGGAAGAATGTATTTATCAGTCAAATTATAAATTGCAGCGCACAGTGGACCGCTTAGATAGGTAAGCAATGACGATAATTAACCTGTTCTCTTACTTGAAAATAAAATGAACTTCGATCAAGTATGGGTCAAGAACGCGTAAATGCACTGACACTTCTCTGTATAGAAAATGAATTATTGTGAGCATTGAATCTAGATCCCGTAATTGCAGATTTTGCAAGTCGTAAATGAAGAAAAGCAACAGTATTGACAATCTGCTCTTTTAGTGTTTTATTATATTAAAATAAGAAATTAAGAATTCATAAAAATTGTTATTAAGTGCATATATAATTATCCTACGAGTTGAACATTTGTAAAAGTTATATGGCTTTTTGAAAGTGAAATAAAGCTGAAAGCCATATAACTTTTACAAAGGTTAAAGGTGTAGGATGATTAAAAGTGCAAATTTTAAAGCCAAATAAGTTTTACAAAAGTTCTAAATCAAGTGTAGTTAATTAAAATTTGTTTTTGACTTTTGAGTGTAAAATATGTTATTTAACTTTTTTATATTTTATTACATTCTCCATATACGAAGTCTAGAGAAAGTGCTGTTTTCATGAAAAAATTGAATTCGAGATTCCAACGGATATATGTACATGTTTTTAGATCCTCGGAACACGTTTTGACCTTTCTCGATGATGTCTGTGGGTGTCTGTGACCGGAATTTTGTAGGCGCTCTAACTCAAAAACTAATAATCCGATCAGCATAAAATTTCATATTTCGCATTTGTATTAGAAGGCCAAGAACCGATTTGATTTTAGCTAAAATCAGTGTACCGAAAGTGGATGTTTGTAATTGTCATTTTTCCGTTTTTTGTCAAATACCTCCTGTAATTCTTCATTAACGTAATCGTAACATATAGATAATTTTACTATCTACAACTTTTGTATTTGATAAATTTTTATAGAGCCAATTGTTAAAGAGATATTTTAGTTCCATTTTTACAGTGATACCAGCGCTGCCAACTTGTAAATTACCAACTACGTATGAAGAAAGTCAAGTGTTGGCCACATCAGATTTTTTTATATTATCGCATTCCTTCTTCCCTCTCCTATTTCCTATTTAAAAGAATTACATTATTTTAAAGCATTGAAATCGTTGCATCATGTTAGAATTTCTCATAAAATGAAGTTTATACGTAGGATACAAAGAGCGTCACACTCCCGCTGGAAGACGAATCATTTAGCTACCTTAGAGCAGCATACCTTCGCCGGATGACGAGAAATTCGGCAACCTTAATAAAATCATATCTGCCCGTTGCGCTCAATTTGAAAGGAGATAGGACAATAAAAGAACCTTATCGTATTTAAACATTAAAATAACTGGATCGTGTCTAGAACCGCGATAAAATAGCTTTCCACATTTATTCGCGTTTCTTCATTCTACAGTATAAAAGGCGATATTTATATACTCTTTCTTTCTATTCCTTCCTCTCAGAATTTTCCATTGTTAATTTTAAAACGCAATGTAATGCATATAAATGGTAAATCAATGTTTTTCTTATTCGAAATTTTTTTATTTTTAAAATTTCTTACTTCGTAAGTATTCATATTTTAAGGTTTTCAGATTTCTCATTATGCTTTCACGTTTATATCAACATGATGCCCGACACCAATTCCGGATCTACAATTTCTACGCCGATGTGGCACATGCACGCAGGTACACTATAAATTAATATATAAGACTCAACAGTTCAAACTGCTTAATAGATGTCATTTGCAAAACATTTTAATGAAGTTTATCAGCTTATCGATTAAATTAAGAATTTTACCCAAAGTTCTCAACAACATAGGTGACTATTAATTCTGTATATACAGCACAGTATTGCGCATACAAAAATATTATAATTATATCAACGTCCTACATTTTTTTGTTACATAAGAACTCCCAAGGAAAACCGGCTGACACATCATAAAAGAATTAATTTACTCTTTAAATAAGCTGTGCAAATTTCTTCGGGCGCTAAAAAATACCGTGAACATCGATAACTGAAACTTAAAAAAAACGAATGTAGTAAAAATTATACAATTGATTCATTGATAAAAGACCATATTTTTTCCAAATCACTAAGAGAATCTTAGCAGAATAAGGATATAAAATAATAAGAGAGACGCTAAGAAAAGATACAAAACATATGTCGTTGCACATATACACAGAGTTGAAAATGTGCCAGGTAATTCTATCATAGATTTGCGAAAGTAAAAACATTAAGAATAATTATAATACTTCCCGCATTGCGGAAACTTTGATAGCAATCGCCTAATAAAGCTTGAGAATGAAGTTTGATCGATAGCGATACTTCAATTAAAACGTTTTGATCGAAAAAATTTGAGGTATCGATTTATCAATTTTTAAGGCAAAATTTATCGAGAATATTTTCCTCGAAAACAACTTAGCTTCGATCGTTTTGTACCGCTCCCGTGCAATCGCCAAACTCGGTCGCTCAAAGCCCTCCACGAGACGTTCGCGTGGTCCATTTTTGGAAACGCTATGGTAGGCGGGCGAACATGGGTACACGTGAGCGAGTGAATCCATTACCCCTCTTATGTGTCACGGAAGTCGCTTATTCGCCCCATCGTCAGAGGGAAAACACGTTTCGCTCGCGTTTGTTCAGCAGATTTGAGAGCGAAACAAGCTCGGTCGGAAGGCTCTTTGCGTATGCGTCATGTGACGTCTGCAACTCTTTCGAGAAAAATGTACAGTATGAAAGAATTGGTTACTTTGTGGAGCGATTTGCGAAAACGTCACTTTTGTGGATGTGTTCGATGTCGCGGTTCTGAGATACGAGCTGGATTTGGATTCGCCGGAGGAAATGTACCTGCATGCAAATTTTGCACAGAAATTCGACGCGATGGTGGGTGGCAGGGGGTGTAGAGAGTGAAATATTCTCTCGTCCACTGACATGCTTCCCCAATCGTCCTCTCATATACTCCAATGAAATGTGAATGCGATATTCTGTATCATTCAGTCCTACAATCGACCTGGAATATATTTTCTTATGTCTTACGATGAAATTATTTATTAGTTCAAGAATATTGACAGTTAGACATTACATCTAATAATAATACATGCAGATTCGACATAGCATTAAAAATAGTAAGGATAGATTTATTCAGATAGGAGAAATTATATACAATCATGACCCTGAGTACCTTGGCTGATGAAATTTTTTCAAATTAAGCATACCTTATGATAATGTCTATAAATATTTTCTGAAAAGACATTACGGAATGATTGCAATTTCTCTGTGTTTTCTTATATCTTTTAGGTATCAAAAAGGAATTTCTCATACAAGTTGACAGAGACACGGATAGTACATTCTCCATTTGTCATCGACATTAAATATTTTTTTCTTTCTATCTTCCGCCAAGGAATTGACAAACGATCTACGCACAAAACAAATTCCCTTTCATGACGCACTCGAGCGGAATCAAGACCGTTCGAAACGACATTTTTTTATAATGTGGGCGCACAAAAGGGCGCGCTCTTTTACATGTAGAGATTCTAATGTAACCGACTCGGCAAATTCCCGCGAAAATTCTCGCCGGCAAACTAGAGAAAGCAGTTTGTCCCCCTCCATTTCCAAGAAGTTTTCGCTGTAACGTTCGCAAACGATTCTTCAGGATCGAATGTTTGTCCGTTTCGTCGACTGTACACAAATCCCATCAAAAAACGGCAGATCGAGAGCTGGCCAACGAGCCTACAGCGAAAACCGCCAATGAGAAACACAGCTCTCTCTCTTTCTCTCTGTCACTTCCCACTCGCTCAAACACCCACATACAAAAAAGCGCCAGTGCCATCTCCCATAGTGTGGAAATTCGGAAGCTTTGAAAAAACAGGCATTCCGCACCTCCTCAAGAGCAGATTAAAGAGGGTGCGGATTCCGAATATATATAGACGGCTAGAATTGAAGCGAATATAAAGAAAAGGAAGAGAAGTAGAAAAGAGATTGGGATGAAAAAAACTTAAGGATGAAGTAAAAATGGGATTAAGGAACCGAAAAGGATTTCCCCAACTTTTTTCTTTCCCGAAGAAGCGGAACAAAATGGAAAACGGTTTCGATTTTTAAGGAGTGGCAAAGGAGAGGGGTGGAATTGCGTGTTTGGTGGAGATTGGAGATCGCTGTACAAATGTTTGCTGGTACAGTGCCCGGTCCAAAACAACTGAATTTTAGCGGAGTGGCGTAGGAGGGAGCGTTGGAGAGTGGTACAAAAAAAGTGTGCATGGAATTCTCCCTGCTCCTAGGTAGTGCTCAACACCAACAACCTATCTCCCTCTTACTCATACTTTTCGCAGGAGACAAACATCCTCCAAATTCTCTTCTATTCTCTAAAAAAAACTACTTCTCCGAGATATCCCACGCGGGTTCGGAGAGGTAGGTGGTTTGATATTTGCAGAGCGTGAATGTGTCTACTCAACTCCCCTGCTCCTGGACTGTCGTTCTGATCCTAAAAAAATTTTTTAGGGCCTTGCAAATACCATCCGGTTCCAGACCGTTTCCTACTCTTCTCTACCGTCGAGATTTAAAAAAACTCGAACCATCAAATCGTCCTCTTTTTTTATTGAGATTGTTCTTCTTAATGACAACCTCCCGCTCCTTGCAGAGCATCGTCAACAATTGGATCGTCAGCTGTTTCACCTCTAAAATTCGCTTTGTAACCTTAAAAGGAAAGTGTGGAGCGTTTTTCAAAGAGGCTGCTCACGCGGAAAATCTCGCCGACTTTTTTCTTACTATCCAATTTAACGTAACTTCGCGCAAGCTTTTGTAGGATCGCGAGAGCATTTAAAATAATAATAAAAAATCACGAGATAATTTTCTCTCTCTCTCTCTCTCTCCCACCTCCTCCTCCCTACTTTCAACTCCAGAAGAACCTGCAAATATTGATCTTTTCCTCCTGACGATAATGTCATAGGGTCAAATCCACCACAAAGCTCAGAGGAGAGCCGTAAGGTCATAAGTTCACATTTTTGGTCAAGGCCCTTAAATCTTAATTAAATCTAATATGGCTTCATTTCTTTTGAAAATACACCTTTGGAAAACGATGGAGGTCACAGCGTTGTATAGAAAGAATTTGGCATTTTTAATTTTCCTTATAGTTACACGAAAGTTATTTGAATGAAGATTATTCTCACATCCATTCAATAAAAAGTTATTTTTGATACATTTTGTAACGCATTGGAACGTTATCGATTAAAGTCTTAACTATCCACGAGATTTATTATAAAATGTATCGTTTCAGTTAGTTACCATATCATAGCAACCGTTTCATAAGACATTTACAGGTGTCACTTCGAATTCAGTCGTGTGAGACCAGAGGTAAACTCAATCTTTGCGTCAGAATTTCAAAATCTATTAACACCAATACTTAAGGCAGATATCAATATGGGGTAGTTTTTAAAGAGATAGTAAGTGGAATACTGCAGCCATTAAAAATATTATATTCTTCGGAATAATTTGGTGTAAAAATTCATACGATCAAATGTATACTGAAAAAGGGTTAAAAAACAAGTTGCTTATGACCCGAAATTACAGAAAAACTGAATCTCAATACAAATAATTCTAGCAAAATTTTTAAAAACGTCGAGGAATTAAAAACAATAAGTAATAATAATAAAAATATTGAAATATGAAAGACAAATTCTATTTTCATTTTAAACAGCATTGTTAACGGATGAAATTGTTTTCAGTGGCCTATAAAGTAGTATTGGCATTAAGATACTTCTTCGTTGAAAGTCGCCAGCTCGAAGCTTGGGGAAATCAACGGTACTTTTCTTGGCTGTAAATGCCAACGAACTGAATTAATAAAATTTGATAAAAGCTTATAACGCGAATAGCACAGAACAACATGTATTTCCAGATGTATTCACAACAACGGATCTCGACAGGAAACAATGCTGCAAAGGTTGATGACTTCATTCGAGTTCGTGCTTGAGTAAGCGTCTAGCGCCATAGCCAAACCGACCAACGGCACGATTCACCGCTGACTCTGGAGAACGGAGAGCAATCTACCGTTCTGATCGAATTTAACGCCGGAATAGTTTGGTAAATAACGCCTTGAACGCGGCCTAACCCATCAAACAAAAAGAGGATAGCGCAATTCAAAACACGGCACCCACCACGCGGTAGATCTGCGTAATCTTGAAAACAAGCACGAAATTTGATGTTCTATCGTCGTCAGCCTCTCTCGGCTCATAAAGGAATGGCTGCCATGCTGCCGTAAAATGACTAGATAGGCGTTATGTTATTGTGAAACTATAGTAGCAACTTCGTACGAAAACCGCTTTCTCGCACAGCAGACTGTGCAAAAAGTGCATCGACGAAAATTTCAGGCGTATCAGTAAAATCCCCAGCCTCATTCTTTGAAAATATCATTTTCTTCGGAGCATAAGCGTCATCAAACGCCCTCGGTAAAAGTTATAAATTTGGTGACTTCTGAGATGAAATCAAGAGTGCAAAAAATTCCCCGTTTCTAGGAAAGAAAGTTCTGTGTTTTTTTAATTACTAAAGTAAAAAACCATAAAAAATTACAGACTTTTCAAAGGATCGATTAAATAATTTTTTTCTACTTGCTCTGTATTGTTTTTTATTTTGTCGTTTGTATCGATCAAAAACATTGAAAATTTTAAAAAATGTATGTACACACTGTATTATACAATATCATCGTGGCCTTGGCTATACCGCGGCTGTTTTATAGCACGGGCCTCAGTTCCTATCTCGAAACCTACGTAATAACAGGGGAGCTGTGTAGTAAAAAACGCCAAATAAAGGCATATAGAAAAATAAAATATGCGAAACTACGGAAAAACCGCAGAAAGATACTCTTAAAACGATGTAGTTTTTAACGGCTTTTTAAATTTATAAAGAAGAAATTCATCGGTTATTTTTCATCTACGGTATTATCGCTGACTTACGAAAATAATATTTTTGACTGCCTTCGGTCTTTTTTGCCCGTTAATTTTATTGCTGCCACTACCAATCTCACGCAGTTTTCATAACATTGATGTAATTTTCAATTTACGAGGCACTAAATTTTGATAATGCCTTCCTTACTAACTCAATCCTGGATGACTCTATATAAAAATACAACACGGAACCAGAAAATAACCGAGCCAAATAAATAAAAATCCGCGCTGACTGACTAAATGTATGTAAATTTCTGCTACTTTACGCATAATACACATTCGTTCCACATGCATAAATACGTATATACACACATGCCTATAAAAAAAATAATCCACTTGATGCGTTTTATCCTTTTTTAACTACATCATTCCTTGCCCGCCCATTTTATTGGCATTATTTCTGCAATTTTTTACGGAGTTCATAAGGGAAGAAATCGTTCTCTGCTATTGTGTCTAGTCTACTATTGTCCGACGGGTAAACGTCCCTCCCAGACCGCCCCCGATGACTTCAGAACTTCTAAGAAAAAAAAAATATTTTTAAGATAGCCCGGAAGGTAAGAAAAATACGCTATAAACGTCCATCGAACTTGAAATAATGAATCTTTCTCTTGGAGAACACGTATGCCTTCGTGGAACTCACCTTTTTGGCGGGTGAGAGAGAGGGATCGTGTTGGCGGAAGAAAAGAGAATGGAGATAGGAAAGGAGAAAGAGAGAGATAGGGAGAAAGTGGACGGGTGGATAGGTCGATATATTCTTTCCCGGGGCTGTATAAAAAAATATGGAGCGTAAGAAATGCAAGTTTGGAGTGGGGGCCCTCTTTACTTCCTCCCCCGACCCTCTCACACGTACGTGAGTGTAAGAGAGAGAACGCGTGCACACACGCACGCATCCTCGCGCGCGCTCACACACGCACGCACACAAAAGGCCCCGAAGCCATCCTACGGGGGATTTTTACGGCACACTCCGTAATCCATTCCCAACTCACTCCAGTTCACTCACGCCCCAGAGAATATGGAGTGGCTGCCTTAAGGGAAGCGAATAAGAAAGAGAAAGGGGTGGTTTTTTTTACTCCCCCCCTCACCGCCGCCTCCCTTCACCACACCCACCCCTCTCTCCTTCGTAGGAAAAAACAACTTCGAGGAATGAAGGCTTATGTTATTTTTTTCCTCTCTCTCTCCTAGTAGGAGCGGGAAAGGAGAGAAAGGTTAGGAGTGGAGAGAGGGAGGAAGAGGAGGAGGGTCGTAATGCCTTCGAATATGGGCATCCGGGCGAGAACAGTCATCTTCCTTAACGGTATCTTTCTCCTCTCTTTACACCCTCTGCCATACACACCCCGAACACTGTCTCCGCCCAGCCACTTCGAGCCGCGATCTTTTTACGCCCTTCTCCAAATCCCCTTCCTCCCTCTTCATCTCTTCCTCTCTTCTCTTAGAGGGCGTATATAATCTTACAAAAGGGAGGTAGGAAGAGAGCGTGTGAGAGAGAGGGGGAGGAAGAGGGCGGAATATGGCGAGAGATCAGTAGTTTAGTGGAAATTTGGACGCCGAGCGAAGCAGGTGTGAGAGCTGTGCAAAAAGCTCGTAACCGCAGTCACCAGGAGGGAAAAAAGAGGGTTTTTTCCGCACTTCTTCCCTTACCGTATTGATTGATTATTTAGCAAACCTCCTAAGAGCTACGAAAAGGGGAGGCGTGTGGACGATTCTTTCCATTATGTTTCGTTGGTTGGAATTACGGGAAACGCTCTCGAGGAAACTCGAAAGAGAAAGGACTTTCTTTTTATCCCCGCGGTACAACCGTTTTTAGGGTATCAGTGAAAGGTAAAATGTATCGAAGTGTATAGTGATTTTGTACTAAAAAGAAAAACATCTGATGTGGCCACCACATGACTTTCTCCATATGTGTAGTATTTCTAAAAAATTCCAAATAGATTACATCATAATAAATATTTTAAGAGACCGCGAGAAAATTTTAGACTTTACAAATAACAGAAATAAATCCAAGCCTTCTGATATTGGATATAGCCACAAAGCTCCAACAATTAAGAAAAAAAGGAGCACTACTAAGACGTAACAAAGCGACAAATGTTAACAATAGTCTTTGGTAGGTGGCGTGGTGGTGGTAGCTAAAAATATAAGATATCTCTTCAACAATGCATTATATGGGAAACTATTTCAAACAAAGGTTTCAGAACATTAAATTTCCTACAACTTTTATTCCAGTACACTTTTAAATTTATCAAATATTAAAGCAAATATTTTAAAATAACGGATTAGTGGCATGAGTAAACACCCACTTCCGGTTGACCGATTTTTACCAAAAACTAATCAGTTCTTTTGACTTTTATTAAAATGATAAATGTAAAATTTCGCGATGATCTGATTATTCGTTGTTGAGTTAGAGCACCCACAAATACGCTATCACACAAAGACATCGAGAAAATGGTCAGAACGTGTTCAATGGACCTCAAAACGTGTATTTCCGTTAAAATCTCGAAGTCGATTTTTTTCATGAAAACAATTCCTTCCCCTATACTACGTATGAAGAAAATAGAAAATCATCGAGTCTACCATAAAGCTAAAATCTAATTGAGAAAATCGTTACTTTATAATTATTTTTACTTTCTCCATATACGTAGTGTATGGGAAAGTATTGTATTCATGAAAAAAATCACCTTCGAGGTTTCAACGAAAATACACGTTTTGAGGTCCTCTGAACAGGTTTTGACAATTTTCTCGATGATTTTTGTGTGCGTGCGTGCGTGTTTGTGTATGTGTAAGTGACAGCTTTTTTGTGGGTCCTCTAACTCAAAAACTATTAATCAGGTCAATGTGAAATTTTTTAATATCATTTTTATAAAGTCACAAGAACTACTTTGTTTTTGGTAAAAATCGGTCAACCAGAAGTGGGTGTTTACTCTTGTCACATCCGTTATTTTAAAATATTTGCTTTAATATTTGATAAATGTAAAAAAGTATTTGAATAAAAGTTGTAGGATATGTGGTTTTCTACAATCTTTGTTTGAAACATGTTTCCATATAATGCATTGTTTAAGAGATATCGTATATTTAAGCTGCCAGCACAACGCCACCTACAGACGACTATTGTTAACAATTGACGCTCTGTTACGTCTTAGTAACGCTCCTTTTTCTTTTCTTAATTGTTGGAACTTTGTGGCTATATCCGATATCAGAAGACTATGATTTGAGTTTATTTCTGCTCGTTTTAAAGTCTAACATTTTTTCGCAGTTTCTAAAATATTTATTATTATGTAACCTATTTGGAATTTTTGAAATATTACAGATATGCAGAGAGTCATGTGGGGCCCACATCAGATCTTTTACGATGTATAATCGGTGGTGAACCACCACTGATAACGTGTGCATTGTAGCCGTAGCCAGTGCATGGTTTTTCTAGACTTTTTATGGTTATGGGAATTACATATTTTGACAATTTGAATAAATTAAAGGTAAATAACACGCCTGTAGACGCGTCGTTACTATGTATGGCGCGAGATCCGGCAACCTTTAAAATTTTCGATTGGCGTTGATATAGAAATATGAGGTGAAATCATTTCCTCGCATTTAAGTGATAAAACGTTAGTACGTAATTCTAAATCCCTTTTGAGCAATATCCGTCGGTATTTACGACAAAAAGTACATAGCTTCGTGGAGGCCTTTCTAAATTCACTGCTATTAAATCTCAAGCCTATGGGCTCAGAATCAAGAAAAAATGCAAACCATAAAATTCTTTCCGATTTGACGCTGTTTCAAGGAATATAACCACGGCACAGAGACTGTAAAATAAACAAATAAAATTTATGTATTTTAGCGAAAAAATAAACTAATATTTTTCGGTGGAATAGTTTCGGTATGTTTAAGCAAACGTCGGCAAATGCAAATTCGGATTGAGTTTGGAAAGACTACCGAAAGTAGAATCCATATCTGCGACACACAATCTCTACATAAAAAAGTATAATAATCACCGACATTAAAAAACTGATTCATGTAAAATTGAACACTAAAGGTGCGATAGCATTATTTTCTCCACGGCCAACCTCGATAGTTTTAACCTCACAGAGTTTATAAAAAAGTTGAATAGATCGCCACTCTGGAGCGTAGTGGTGCACAAGTCTGGGGGGAGGGCGGCTTAATCTAAGTAAAAATTCTCGCCTCAAGTACCTACAGAAAATATAGGTTCTAAAAGAAACGCTATTGCATTTTTTTTATTTCCCTCACTTTATTATGAAAACAAAATTTTGTGTCAAGACTTATCATTGTATACACATTTTGCATTACCTTATCCATTGGTGCATCATTTAAAGAATGGCTGACCAAGTAGGAGATAGAGACGTTTGAATTCATTTTCTCCTCCGTTTACGCCTGAACAATTTCATCGACAATACGGCGATATTTATTCCATTAAATCGAGAGTTTCAGGCAATAATCTATGGAAATTATTCATGATTAGACAATAAAGAAAGACAATTGTCACATGTCACAATTAATTTATATAACACGATCTCCGATTCGCCTAGATAAGACATTCTAAAGAATGTCGTTTTTTTAACACGACCCAGCACTTGTTAAATAAAGAATTGTGGAAAGTGACAACTGTCTCTTTTTTATCAAATAATTATACCGTCCTGTGTATGTCTCTACAATAGAGAAATTGGTTTCTGATTGAGACAATCATTCTAGAAATTTCCAGATAGATTTCAAAAAACTCTTTTGCGACGAAACTTCGCCCTCGTGCGAAATTCCTTTGCAAATCCAACGCATTGTCATTTACCGCAAAGCGGAAAATTATGAAAGCCGAAGATGTAAAAACTTCGCCACGCCCTTTTTCAGCGGTAAAATAGTCCTCCACGCGACTGCTATATTACCTTTCCTCCTCTTGCAGCAACTCTTGCGAGACAAAATGGAAATGAAATCCGAGTTCTTTTGTTTTTTCACCAAACCCGAGAGACTACAATACCCTCCGCGAGAAGTGAAAGGGAGCGAAAAAATTAAACGCATTAAAAAAACGCGAAATTCCTAAAAATAAAAAACCCTCATATTTTTGCATCTCGCTGGTATTACTTTTTTTATATTCGCCACTTTCTGGTGTCGGGTTTCCGCGGATTCCGCGATATGAACACAATCGTGCGGGTCGGGCGTTTTATTTAGTTCGTTCGTTTTTTGTTAGCGCTCGCTGCGTCGCCATGGGGATTGAGAACGCGTGCGAATCCTATCGTGCCATTTCAATTTCATCCAGTTTCCCCTTTTTTGCTTTTATCATTAAAAAAAAATCAAACCCGTTCCGTTTCCAGACTTTGTTTTATTATCGTTACCTTGGCAATCGGCCCTCGTGAGATTCGAAATGTTACGATAGGCATTCCTCTTTTTTTTCGTTCTTTTCCTTATTTCGAATAGGAATGAAAGAAATCTCATCTACGCCTTTCGTTTGACTGAAAATGTCTTAATAGAGCGGATAAAAAGATCAAAGGAATCGCGATTAATTCCCGTTAGAGTTAGTCACCTACTGCCTCTGCTCTTTCCCTAATTTGATAAACCTAATGACAATTTAATGTATGGATATTTTATCTCTACTCAAATTTACTGGCGCGTGCTAGTTTTGGGAAATCGGCGTCATATATCTTTAAAAAAATAAAAGGAATTTCGAACAACTTTAGCAAACAGAAACGCCGTGTGAATTAAAATATTTGCTCAGTTGCTCAAGTGAAGTGAAAGGGAAGAGTTAACACGGTACATAATAGATAAACAAGATATGAGAACACCGGTTAATTTAGCAGACGAAAATAAACCTATCGATGTTCTATGCATTAATCTGGCAACGACCGGCTTCAAATATGGCAAAAGGCATGCTTTTGCGTTGAAAATGCCGTCTTCCAAAAGTCAAAACTAAGAAATTATATAATTTATTATTTTTAATTGATTGATACTGAGATAGTTAATGGTAAGGTTAAGCCTTGTTCAGCCTCTCTACCACCAAACAACCTATATTGATTGATACCGAGTTAGAACTAAGTTAAAACAAGACGAAAATTAAACAAAAGATAGGGCCTTAAACACAAAATAAAGAAATGCAAATACTTATAAAATAGTATAAAAAACCATACAAAATGTTTCTAGATCATTCGTTTCTATTTGCTTCCACAATGCTCTTCTAAAGTACTACTGAAATTTCATATGTAAGCAAATTAATTGAGCAATCTATATTGTATCGTTTTATACATAAATCGATATATTTCATAAAAGTTTCCCACCATATATGCAGACATGTTAATTACTTTACGTCGATTAAAAATTCTTAGCCATTTATGCAGTCCAATTTAAATGCCGTATGAGTTAAGGGGTTAAAGGGTTCAGTTCAATGAAAGTATTGCGACCGGTAAAAATTTCGACCTTCTTTTAATAAGGAATACCTTGTAGGAGACGTTATTCTTGTTAAAATAAACTACAAAGGAGAGATTCTCTCTCCGTTGCCCTTAATAGAGCTTTTTACGGCGCAGTAAGTCCTAGAGAAGGCTCGAGCATAAAATAAAAATCGCGAAATAACTATTAATATTTTCGAAAGTAATTCTGAAAATGCCGCATGCAAATTAGACGAAAATGAACGGAAGAAAGAAGAAAAAGTTGGGAAATGGGAAAAAAATATTTCACCCAGCTTGGAAATGACTTTGGTGAAACTGAAGTCTTTATGTCCGAGTTTACACAAAAATGAGACGAAGAAAACTGCATCTTTAAATTAATGCTATGATAAAAAATGTAATGTTCGATATGAAGCGCTAATAGGCTACGAATACGCACAAGATAGGCAATCAAAGGCATCCAATTTCTTCCCCATCCCTCAGCCGGCATATCCTCGATCTTATGCAACTCAGACAGCATTCAAAGTACGGCTACAACTGAAACACTTAAATCAGTGGTTCTCAAACTTTCAGTTGTCACGGACCCTTAAATATCATGCTGACCCCTTTGAATTGAAAACAGCCAAAATAAGAAACTTTATTGCAAATTTCTCCGTTTTACGTAACTATTAATAACTTTTAAAACCGTTTTTTTCCGAAAATTCTCGGACAAAATTTTATTATTCGTGAAAACTTTACTTTTCGATATATCACTTCGCATGCAAAATAATTTTGCGGCCCACAGTTTGAGAAACACTGCACTATATAACCCGGATTTCTATGGTCTGGAAACATCCTTGGTTGAGAATGGCTCCAGAATTTTGATTGATCCGGATGAAAATCCTTGATCCGGAAATATGGTGTTTAGATTTTCTCTTTGTTCTAACAGCCTAAGAAAGAATGTTTTAAATGCACACGTCAGGGGTTTATGCCGCTCTTGAATAGATAAATTATAACTAATGTACTCGGAAGTTGACAAGGATGACTTAGACAACTTTTTTCGTGATTAAATATGAATTATATTCACATAACTTTGGTGAAGAAATGAAGAAATGTCCGTTAAAATACAAAAAATCGCACAAGTGTAATGTTCCCTTTTACTACTACCCACAATAAGTGAAATGATATGCACATTATATAAGCGCTTCTCAAAATTTTCACACTTTTAATAAAATATTTGGAATCGGATATAAATTATAAGTAACATTAAAAGTAAATTAACAGAGGCGAAAATATTTTATAATCACTTAAATAGCAAACTGAATAGAATTTAAAGTCTCACGCTAAATATGCATGCCAGGAGGCTACAATACTCCATAACAGAGGTCGGCAACCTATGGCACGCGTGCCAAAGGTGGCATATGAGATGATTTAGAATTGCACGTGAAGTAATTGATTTAACCATCCCAACAAAGTATCGTATCGAGGATCGGAGAAGCTAAATGAAGCCCCGAATCCCTTGGTAGAACTACCTGCACACGTCGTAGAAGAGAGGGAGAGTGATGAACCGGTGACAAGCAACTCGAAAGAAAGTGATAATAGATCTTCCCACATCAACTTGGAGATACATTGCAACCAAAATAGATGTCAGTATATTTTACTCGGCTACATTGAATCCGGAAGTTTGAACCGCAGATAATCGCTCTACCTCCCCCTCTCCTTCCACGATTAAATGTTGCACTGATATTATTTTTTAAATTACCTGCGAAATGTAAATAGTGATAGGAAAATAGGTTGCGTATTATGATCAGAAAGTCACGATATCTTTGAACAAAGGACGCCAATTTGCAGCATGATTCAACATATCTCTATGGATTGTAAATATTTCCGAGCAGTTTTATTTGGTTAATTTAGCTCGTAAATGGGAGAGTTTCTTTTGCAGTACGTCCGTTCATTCAGTCTTCTATGATAGACAAATATGAATTTATCATAAAGAAAGCCGCGTGTGTCGGGAAAGTGCTTGTTCAACATAAGTGTTTTCCGACTTTTTCAAACGGAGCATGAAAACCTCTTTTCTAGCGAAGTGGTCGAAACTGAAGCAGGAGTAGGCTACTTACGGCCCGCTAATCAACGATCCAAAAGTCATAGGAAAATTTTACGTGGACAACTACATGTTCCTTCAGTATAATTATGGTCTCAAAACTTTTTCTGCCAAAGTTTTAACGCCAGTATATTTAGTTTTACTAGATTTTCATTAACATGGGACCATGGAATCTCTATGTAACTACTAATGAAAATGCTCATCAAGTCCCCCGAAGCCCCCGTGACATCCAACGTGGCCCTCCATAGCATTCACGACTCCGAATGTGGCTCGCCATGCAGAAACGTGTTGCCGACCAATTGACAAGAGCAAACAAGAAGGCCGTAGGAAGTGAAAAATAAGGCAAATGATAATTGAGAACTTTAGTCTACATTATTCCTCAACATGTTTAATATTTATCTGATTGTCTTTACCTATCCATCTACCCCAGGGGTCCCCAAACTTTTTGAGAGGAGGGCCACATAGGAATATTGAAAGTGATAGGCGGGCCGGGTCGAAAAATAACCACGTTTCAAAATTTTAAATATTTTATTTTATAATTACCTAAGCATACATGCATGCATAGTAAACATGAATAAATGTAAGAAAAAATTCTAATGCAAACAATGCGCATGTTTTAAATTAGAAACACTGATTTTGTGATGTTTAATAAAATTTCCGCGGGCCGGATAAATCCCTTTCGCGGGCCGTAGTTTGGGGACACCTATCTACCCTATTTATAACTACTTGGGATTCATATTTTTTGTTCTTTTAGTTGGCTCAGAATTAACACTTTGCAGTGGTTAGCAGCAGCAAAAATAATGCAGTCACAGCTTTTGTTCATAAATTTGCGGCAAATTCTCACAAATTAAGAGATAAATTAATTTTTAAGTTCAAATTAAAAAAAAGACACTCCGTAAAAGTTGCAATGCCAGAGCTCGTGGTAAAAGTAATGAGATAAACAATACATGCATCCGTTGTTAAACTCGTTATTCTACGTAGGATTGCATAAATTAAAAAACAATTTGATGTAACCACGTTACATTTTAGCGTATTTGTATGCGAAAATTGTAATTTGAAATGCTGACAGTAATTTCGCGTTCCAAAAAGACGTAAATTATCTTCCGTGAGTATAACGCAAGCACATTAATGTTATAAAAAGTTTTATTTTAATATCAAGCACATTCTCTTAAATAATTAAATTTGGATTTAAATTTAACCAGCGCGACGTAAGGATTTTTGCAATAATTTCGTATATTTTTTTGGAATATTGTATCTCAAAATTCGACATTTTTATTCAACCGCTGCAAAAAACAGACAATGTGATTTTTTTTAATTCTACCTGCACATTGCTCACGCTTTAATCAACAAAGATAAAGGGAAAACCATCGTCTTTTTTACCTTCGTTATCTTTCATAATGTTTATTCAAAGGCAGAGATATTTACATAAATACGCTCTACCAAAAATGAAGAAATGAGTAGCAAATGGCAGGTGTTCTCATAGTTAAGTGACTAAGTACATTAAATTTAAAATCTTTATTCCGGAATGATTTCGAGCAACATTTTAACTACACAAATTACGATATACATACAATGGCAATGGAATTATATCTTTTTTATAACCCGATTATTTTATAAAGATCAGCATTTTTCCTTCTCCAAAGTCAAACACAGAAGAAGAACAAATCCATAAATTTTTGTTGGGAATTTTCCTGGTAAATCTTATGATTTTTTGTATTTGCCGGGAAAATGATTCCCAACACAACTTAAGTTTAATTATAACTTCTTCTCTAAATAAAATTTTATAATTAATGCAAGTAAAATTAGCTGTCTCAAAAACTGTTGACATAGAGTAAAAACCTTTATGGCTAGTTAAAGGAAGTTGGCTTTAAAAACGAAATGAATTTTGAAAACGATATATTTTTGATTAATTTTTCATAGGTCGAGCGATTTCAAAATTTCCTCCTCAGCCACCCAAAAAATAGCATTAAACTATGATTTCCTTAGGAAATCAATTATTCACCATGCTATGAATTAATTAATTAATTTTCGCTTGTAATGTTAAAAACTAAAATGGCGTTCCAATTTTTACCTAAAATAGTTGTAGCAACTTCCGATGAAAGGCTACTGTTTTCAACTATCCAACTTTATATTTTTCCAAAAGATGGATAAATATTTACAATGTCCTATTAATTTGGCAATTCGAAGAAAATTTTGCTGAAAATGTATTTTATTATAACGTCGGCTTACGTTATAAAATTTAATATAAATAATATATTTTAAGAAAGACTTGATTGTTACTTCCCAAAATAATATTTAACATGCCAAATTTCTTAAATTGTTGGGCTTGAGTCCTCAAAATTAGTATGGACATTTTGGGATGTCATTTTTCTGCTAATAATCTCATCATTATTGTTGTTTATACCTTTTATGGCCTAATTAAAAATAAATAGTTGTCATGGGGTCCATTCAAAACATTCGAGGTCCTTTAAATATATAGCACATAATGTCGATTGAATTAGATATTTATTATTTTATAGCTCTCGCATACTTAATTGATATTGATTTTCTCTCCTCGTTAAAAACAGAAAAATCAAATTTACATGTATGCAAACATTTCCAAAAAAGAAAAAATAGATATTATGATATTTTGCCCTTTGGATTACATACGAAAATATACTTACCACATGCAGCGCTGTAACTATCTATTTTAGCACCCGGGGCAAACTGCCAAATATGCACCCCCTTCATAAAAAAATCTCTAATACATATATGGATTTAGGGAGAACAATTAAGAAACAAAAATAAACTATAAATGATATGATTTCTTAATATAAATGTACATAATTTAAATACATAATTATAAATATAATTACGTACATAATTATACACCTAATTTAAATACAGAATGTATAAATATTTTAATATTTAAGAGTTATTCTATGTGAGTTTAGCGCAGCAAGCTCATCAATAGCCTCATCAAAATTTATAGTTTCTGCTATGCGTAATGTCTGGAACAGGTATAGTAGTGAGATCTCCCCTGTCCTTGTGACATGCACAACTTGCCTTGAACAATTTTTGCGCCCCTTCTTTAGTTACGCCTGGGGCAGATGCATGTATTACCTTATTTGATTTAATCATTCCCATACACTGCTTCACATCGACATTTTTAAAAACTTGATGGGCAAGTTTAAAACTAAGGTCTGCGAGTTTTTGTTACGGGCACGTTTATTCCCGCTACATTTTTATGTTTTTAATATATTACCTCAATTCTACTGCCATAACTTATTCATTTATGTGTTTATTAAATTTAATGTAATGGGATATCTCCTACGAGATAAATAAACTACAACCTACTTGATATTTACTTCATTATTCGTATCTTATAAAAATACAGCTTCAAATTCTCCAAAATCTTTTTTCTGCCATTTCTTTCGTTTTCCTCTTTGCATTTCAATCGACCTGTTCTCAGAGTTTCTCTCTCTCTCCATCTTCTGCTTCTTACGATCTCCTCCTCTTCTCCTTCCACTCCGATTTTCTTATCTCCTACTTATCCTCCCCTTCTCTCTCCTTATACTTGTCTTATCACATCAACATATATCTCATCCCGCATGCGAGTATCACGCCGAGCCATAAATTTCCTACGTCACGGGGCGTCTACTCCTACAACCACCCACCACTTTCCCCCCTCCTCCTCTTTTCCCTCTCCTATCCATGGCAACCACCTCTCCAGACCCTTTACCCCCCTCCCAAATCTTCTCTCCCTAACAACCCACTATTTCCAACCACTCCCGCCCTGTCCCGTCCCTCCCCTGCTAAAGAAAAAACTTTCCTTTCCTTCCATTCTCCATAACAACGAAGTCTCTTCTCCCCACCTACATTTCTCTCTTCTCCCTCCTGCTTCAATCCCGTATCTTGTGCCATCTCTCTTCATCCCTATTTCTCATCTCTAGACAAAACCTCTTTCTTCTCCTCCCATCACCGATCTGCCGCCTCTGCCCAAATTACCCTTCCCCCATGTCTCCGAAACTCCTTGAAAAGAAGCGAATTCGGAGCGTCTACCCATCCCACCAAAAAATCCTTCCCCTCTTCTCTCGCCACCATCCCTCACTCTCTCTCTAACCCGCCCCTCTCCTAGTCTCACTTCCCCCCTCTCTCTCTCTCACTTCCTACATACATCTCTCCTCTTTTCACCATATCTCTTCCCCCCTCTCACTCTCTCCTCCCATCTATTACTCACTCCTCCCAATATCCCTCTCCACCATATCACCCCTCTCACATTCCTCCCATCTTCGTTCACCACTCACTCTCCCATTTTCCTCCCCCTCGTCTTCTCCCCCATTCCTCCACATCTCTATTCCTCCTGTCTCTCCTTCCCTCTTATTCTACCCCATTTCTCTCTCCACCCCTTCTCTCATCCTCGTCCCCATCTTTCATGCACAACCTCCTCTCTTACCCATTCCTCTCTCTCACCAATCCCACCTATCCCTCTCCCCCCTCTCTCTCCTCCCCAACTTTCTTCCTCTCTCCCATCTCGCCTACTCATCCCTCCTTCTCCTCCCTCTCCATTTCCCTCTTATACTGCCACTTATTCAACTCTTTTCCCTCTCCTTCAACCCATCTCCCTCTCCTTTTTCTCCTCCCCTCTCTCGTTCCCCCCCCCTCTACCTTTCTCTCCTCCCCATCTTTCTTCCTATTTCTTCTTCCTTTCTCTTTCTCATATCCCTCTTTCTCCTCTCCATTTTCCCTCTTCCTGTTTCTTCTTCCTCTCTCTTTCTCCACATATCCCTCTTTCTCCTCTTCAACTCTTCGCCTTTTTCTTCTCTCCCTCTCCCCTTCCCTACGCTCCCCATTCTCGCTGGAAGGATAAGAAAATCGCATGGAAGTTTTTTAAAATGATACCGTATGGAGTAAAGAGACACTGGGTTAGGATGAATGATGTAGCATTTTACGCGGCGAGGAATATCTCCGAGAATAATTCCCAAATTGGCTTTCATTATCTTTTATTTCGCGTCGAGAGAGGGACGAAATACCGTTTTGGAGCTGTTTTGATTATTTAAGCGTAACAGTGCTTTAATATTATAGTAGAAATAGGGTGGCAGAGAAAAAAAGGATTATTTTTTTCAAAAATCGGATTCCGATGGAATTACATCTCTGACAAAAAACCGGTTCGGGTGGTTGACTTCTTATTCGTTATCTTTATGTGGTTTCTGACACAATGAATAGATATAAAGGTATGCAGATCATAGTACAGTTAATATGGAGTTTTATGATAGTTGTATGGTTTACAGGTATTTCGAGTGTATAATTCATATCGAATTACTACATGAAAAGCCTGTAAATGAATAAAAATCTGTCAACGACCCCATTTTATTGAAGATGGCCTAATAGTAAATAGTAAGATATTTTTACCAGACGATGAATTTCGCTCGTTCCAATTATTTAAAATTGTTAAAGAGCTAAGCAAACTAACTTTCACGATAGATGTTTTGTATCATACCGTTAAGTAAAGGTGCGAAAAAGTCACATCAAATTGACATCTTGAATTCCAGTACTGAAGAATAATCGCTGCAGTCTCAGACACAAATTAGATGGGAACCACATGGATAATTTTTAAATACTCGTAGATGGGGGGTTGTATGCGATGATTTCAACATATATGGAACTCCGAATGTCATAATAATGACTCTAAACATTTTGTCGAAACTTGGAAGGACACGTCTCAAAAGGGTACATGTTTAGATTAAGAACGAATTAACATAAAATTCATATTTATTAAACATTTTAAAATTTGTTTCTTATCTCTTTGTTAAACCATTAATGTCGCGCCCACGCTGCCTCTTCCGCCTTCTTTTAATAGAATCAATGTAGCGAGACTTTGGAACGACGCGGGCCACGTGTTTGAGACCCCTGCCTTTGGGAAAGAAATCCAATTGTCCACAAGAATGTTTTTTACCATGTAGAATATGCAAGCATAATTTGTTTCTATTCTATTCTATTCTACGTGAAGTTCATTATTATTCGTTCTTTGCACGAAACCGCTGGATGTATTATGATGAAATTCGGTATTGGGAAGTTTTTCTAAAATTGGTCTACCGATTCCAATTTTGGTTAAAATCGGACAACAATGACGACCACTTTACATGAAGACATACATGTAGTTTACAATGTTCCTTTGTTTCAACTTGGGAACCGCTTTACATATTGTGATTAAATTTGTTATTGAGGAATTTTGTTAAAATTAGTTGACTGATTCCAATTTTGGTTAAAATCGGACAATAATTACTACTACTTTACATGAAGACTTACATGTATTTTATAACGTACCTTGCTTGCTTCTTGTTAAATTCTCATCTGAGTGAAAAATACTGAGAACATTGTGAAATCTGAAAGAACGCATTTGGAAACTCTGTGTACTCCGACATGGAGTACACCTTTCCAATTTTGTTAGGTTAAGTGCAAATATATCGTACATAAGTCGAACTTAAAAAAATGTTCATGTACTTTAAGATTGAGCTTTATCGTCTGAAATTTAAATTCCCGCTTCTCAACTTAGGCCCGGATTTAATTTTCTGGATGAAAATTTTTCCGTATTGATTTTCGACATGTTATACATATATGGATGAAAATTTATTATAGCATAATACTGCATCAGTCTGCGATCCACATGGTGCCCAGGATCAGATGATGCTGAATGCATGATTCGGACGATAAAGGTTAAATAAAAGTAAGAATATCATGATATAAAATAAAGTTCCGCGGATTTACTCTCAAGGTATTTTAGTTTTTAAGCTCTTTCGTTTTGCTACAAATTTGAATCTTTTTCGCCATATTAATAACAATTTAAGTTTGAAGACATCATGAGGATATTTAATTTTTGCATGGACCTAAACAAAGCAGAGATTCCTCTGCATTTCTTTTTATTAGAAAAAATCTAGGGTTTAAGCTCCTAGCCACGTAACGTAACTCGATCGCGTTGTATTAGTTTTCACAACTGCTAGTCGACAACAACTCGCTGCGTTAACTGATTTACCAACCATTTTCATTCCTATTTATTCGGCCAACTTTCTATGTACGCATCAACCTAAATAAATTCGAACAGGCTTAGAAATACGACAATTTTTCAAACTGTCGACATATTGACGATCAAATCGACTTAACAAACATGGCGTCCTCAGTGATCGAGTGAGTCATCTCTCAAACAGCGTTTTCCATATATGAATATAAATTGGCACTGAAATGCAGTTTACAAATGTTTGGTGGGGCGCTACGATGAAAATTAGTTACGCTTGCCGCCTAATTCGACTTAGTCGATAATTAAAAATAGAAATTGCATTCTCCGCGATCCGCTTTTAACGCAATTTTGCCCGATGTTAAATAACGGATTTCGAATGACGTTCGAGAAAAAACTTAATTGCCAACAATCCTGTTCGGACGACACGTTCGTCGATATTTAACGCCGAAATTTATTGTTTTCTGAAAGCTGCGACGCACGCTTGAGGGCATGTCTGTCGAATTTAAATAACAAATTAATTCATTTATTTATACTCGCAACCGCCGTGTAACGCTCTCGATAGAAATGGAAACACCGGATTGATATGTCGTTTTGAAATTTTATTCATTTTTTGTTTGGGAGAACTGAATTTCGGAAAGTGTTGGATTAGACCAGTGGTGGGCAACCTTTTCTACGTGGCGGGCCGCATTGGTGGTTCCAAATTCCTCGGCGGGCCACATTGCCAGAATTCAATGCTTAGGCGGCCGGATTAGACATTAAATTGATATTTAGCTACAGATTCTGAGGTGTCACATTTGTGAAAATCAAGCCTAAAATAGGTTTTTAGGGTTAAAATTATAAACTCAAGTGTTTTATTGTCGTAATTTGAATGTATACAGTACGAATTTTTGTTAAATCTCTTTTAATCGTTGCTTCGCCGGCTACTTTAAACGCTCTCGAGGGCCGCATGCGATCCGCCGGCCGTAGGTTGCTCACCATTGGATTAGACCATCACTTTGGCATCGATATATGACACCGAAAGAAAACGCAGTCGAACCTCGATATCTCGAATACTTAAACCTTGATTTCTCATTAGTCGAAGTAGGCATTTTTCGGTTTCGTATTCATGCACGTTAAAACGAGGGCCTAAAACTGGAAGTTTCGGCATTTTTTCTGCATTCCCTTGAGGTTCGAGTTATTTAGATTCAACTGTACGTGGTCACGTGCACGCCGTTTCCCCGCGTTTCATAAGCAACTTTTCCCTTGTAAATCATATTGTTTCTTTTTTTGTTATATACGGTTTATTTTTGCACGGATTGAAAATAATTCTCTAGGCATGTAAACTTAGGATTTTAATTTTTAGCTTATACCGTGGCGTAAATTAGATGGGATATGTATCTTATGTGCATGACATATCTCTCCGTTTGATTTTTGTTTGTATGGAATTTCTGGCAAATCAACCTCTTGAATTATTATAGCCATTAGTCCTTCCACACCGAACACACAACGGAGGAGGAAAAACCGATGCCGGCATTAGCCTACTCTTTACGAAGAGCACCAACCAACCAATTGCATAACGTCCCTTCCGAAGGTCTACCCAAATCACGCAAGTAGGGGGAGGGACGATCCCAGATTGAAAAATTTGACCTCGTCCGGAATATAACCTGGGGCCGCTGTGTGGAAAGTTAACGCTCTAACCACTCCGCCACCGATATCCCCATCTCTTCGCATGAATCATAAGCAATGTGCAACCGTTTCCGCGTTGAGCAACGCCTGAAATCCATTTTCTAGTCAAATGTATTTCAATAAATCAATTTACAAATCCGGAATCGCGGAATGGCGTACATTCACCTTTTGTCCGTGATTTCCACAACGTCCAATTTATTTACGCAAGGTATACTTCACATTATTGAGTGCGCGAATACTGCAAAGACCGATACGATAAAAATGCTTTTGAGTCATAAAGTTGTTGCAGCGTGGAATAACTTTTTCTCAGCTAACACTTTCCTCATACTTTTCAGTTTCTACGACACTATAAGCCATTATCAATATATAGTGATGCCCAAATGAATCAAGTGATGCAAAATCCCTATCCTATTCCGTAATAGCAAATTTCAAAGCAGTCTTTATTTTGCTTCGTTAATTTCGCTTCGGAATAATATTTTGATGTCGCCTCCTGCGCGATGGTCGCAGTAACGCAGCGATGAAAATGTCTGCATTTTATGCCCATAACTTTGCCGTAAATAAGTTCCACTTAATTAGCCTAAATTCAATCCCAAAATTGCTTTTAATTTGCACATCTTAGCACGTAAATGATTCTTGGTAATGCGATAAGGAAAGGGATATAAATGTGCGAGAAATACAGAAAGTAATCAAAGTAAGGAAATTAACCTAAAGTGTTATCGCATGTATCACTACATCTCTACAATAAACACCTTGAATGGATAAATGTGACGCCATTGAATGCGCTGAGAGAAAGAGATACGAATGCCGGGAGAAAAACGTTTTCGTGCGTTTTTTTCCACCAATTCTTTTCTTTAAACTAGGAAAGCTCTCAAGTTTTGCCCTCAAATGCCTGTTAAACTGTACAGCAGTAGTTCCCGAACGTTTTGGCTCGAGGGTCACATTACCCATTTCTGCACCCATTGCGGGTCACATAGCCCGCTTCCTCTCATCACGAGCCACAAACAGTAAAAAATAAAGGTGAAAGATAATTTTAAGGAACTATTTAGATTTCTCTCACTCGATCTCTTTAAAATTTATCGATTTATTATGGGAATAGAGAGGTAAAAGCAAAATATGATTTTCTAATTTACTATTTTCATCTTATATTACATTGTGTCCTGGAATTTTTAAACTCGTCTAAGGGCCGGGTGTAGTGGGCTGTAGTGTGGGCACTGCGGCATTAGTTTAATAAGCACTTGAGGGCTTTCTTTTACTAGTGAAATCGAGCAACAACAGAGAATAAAAGAAGGTATAAGTTGGTTTGGGATGATAAATTATAAAAATTTTCGGATAAACTCGACACTGTATTTCACTATTACTAAGTTGTTTTGAAAATAACTACATGAAAACTTTTTTCCATATCATGGCACAAGTAAGGGTGCTAAACCATCCTAACGGCTGATACTCTCCAATGGCATGGATTCCTGTGCAAGTTCGTTCCGATTCGATTGAAGCAACCCCTTGGTAACATTTTCCTCAGATAAACAATTCACGGCTAGAAATCCGAATTAATTGGATCGCCATGCACGAAACGGCTTTTTTCTAGTCCCATCGCGCGGATTTTTATTTCGGCGGCATAAGCATCTCACATATTACGATAAAAAGCCACCGAACTTTTTGCTGCCGATGAAAGATTTACACCTCTGCTCGTGTCTCGTATTCATAGCATCCTCTTCCATTGCCCAATGAAACACGATGCAAGCGAAATGAGAAAGAGCTTAACGAATTTATGTCACGACCCAAGATATTTTTTTACTGTCAAAATCGCCCGAAATGGATGGAACCACAAGCGAGCAGAAAAGAGAAAAAGTTCCCTTTATTTGAAAATGCCGATTATCGCGTTTCCATACGCAAAATGGCGAAAACTCCGTTACCACACGAAGGCTTTCACTCGAATGGAAGGTTTTTGATAACAAGGACGAGAATAACGCATCGGGGATTCTACATTCTCTATCGAAACGGATGATTTGATGAGAATAATCTCGATAGTTTGGAACGTTTTTGAAGCAATGAAGTAGAGCTCGAAATAAATAAAACAAAATAAATAAATGCATAAAAAGTATCGATACATATCATAGACTGGAGTTGAAAGCTAGCATTAACGAGCACAAACAATCCCTATTATCTCGTGTAATAACTTCATTTCCTAAAAATGACGTTCTGAAATGCCAAATAATAGCAATAATCAAGGATTAATCCGATCAGATTGGTCGTAAATTATATATTTCTCATTATACTTCAATAATATATCTGACCATAGGATATCTAAACTACATGTCAGATGTTGGAGGTATGCTAACACTACAAGTAATAGAATATCTTGAAATTCAATCTGCTTAGGAACTGTGAATCAATATCGACATATTCGTTAGTGAAGCTAATTTGAGGGAGCGAGCACTATGATCTCTGATTGAACCATTAATGAAACTTCTAATTTTCTTGATTGTTAAATATTTCTGTCCCTCTAAACTTCCGCAAATGCTCTTCTTAATTATCCTTATTCTATTGCCGAATGAAGGCATTGACTTCAAATTCCTCTCATATTATCCCTTTCAACCTACTCCATTCATCAAGTTTGTTCCATGAATACGACCATTACTCTATCCCACTTGTATTTCCCTCGTCTGTAATGCCTACAGGAATACATTCCTTTACCTCATATTCTACATTTCTCCTTGCTATATGGTCTGTTCATTAACATTTTCACGCTCTCACTCTTTCATTTATAACCTTCTTACTATATTCAGCGGCTTCTTGTATTCTCTTCGGATTTATGATTCAAATTTCAAACTGCGCACGAATGGTACAGAAACTCCTCCCATAGGAGTTGATCGCTATACAATGCAATAAAGTAAATATAATAAAAGTACGCGTTGCTATAAACAACAATGTAAAATAAACATCTACTTATAGGTATCATCCATACAAAGTTATTTATAAAAATTCCTCTTTTGTATTGTAACTTGTCATGTCATATGAAATTTCATTTTTAAAATGGCCACTTAAAATATTCCACCATTAGTTTTCTATCCCATTTTCCCATTACAAACTTCATCATTCGAGATTTTCAATCTCTCCCCCCCCCCCCTCTCCCGGTCTCCCTCATTCTCTACCTATCCAAATCACACGTCATGCGTTATAGTAACTTGGTGCTCTTCTTCCTGGCACCTTGGAGACTCATCCAGGACATAACTTCTTGAGAGGGTTAGAGTTTCGACCAATCCGAGAAGGTTATCCCTTAAGTGGTTGAGACCACTAACTTACGCCATATATGGTGAATAGGGGGTGTAAAATGTGAGAGTGGGCAGAAATGTTTGTTTGGCACCATAAATCTGCGTTCATTAAGAAGAGAAATCTTCACCACACTATCCATCGCCAATTCGTTCTCGGCTCCAAGATTATGGTATATTTTGTCTATCTCCTTGGATAAACCTCAGATCACGTTATAATTTTTATACTCAGAGAAAAGATTGGATTACCGCTTGCAAACGAGTTCATAGTTGCTTCCGTCCACAAGTATCCAGAATACTAGTTTGCATAATATAATATAATGTGGAATATAGAAAATAATGAACATACTTATTGCGTTGTGCGTACACTACTCACTCCTATCACTACCATCAACGAAAGCCAAAACAACAGTTTATGAGTTAATAAAGGAATTAAATACTTTAATGGCACACTACTGTTACTTTAACCAAATCCCCGATATGTTTCATATGAAAAATAAAACCCCTATTATTGTGAAATGTTTTAATTTATTGCCTGTCTGTTGAAGCAAGGTTAACTGAAGCCTAGAAAATATAAAATAAACAACCTTGAAATCACAGACATCGAGAGCTGTCTAGGGTTACTTCAAAATAGTTCGCGAAAGTGACGCGGATATTTTATTTTAATGGAAAACAAACGATAATGACTCTAGAAATGATTTTCATGTTTGAAAATGAATAAAACAAAATTTCTCCGAATACAGATGACTCTAATCGGATATGAACAGTAAATAAGGACAATTATAGGAAGTGACGTTCACGGCTTTTCTTGGGACGGTGTGTGTGCGCAACACGATATTACGCTACTGATAGGGTCACGTGATTACTCAAAGACAAGGAAACTTAAAAATTCTCTTTCAAAAAGCATTAGTTCTCATCATTTATGGATACCTCAGGATAAATTTCAAGGTAATATTTTTATTTTTTTAATAGTATTATTATTATAGAGAATCGATAGAATCCGCAAAAAAAACACGCATTCTCATTTTCTACTTCCAACCATTCATAGCGGTAAAAGGCACCCAACGCTTTGGATTTAAGAAACTCTGCCAAGAAAAAGAAAAAAAACTCCAGAAAGAAAAGAAACTTGCGGCACTTGAGAGCGTACGTGGCACGTGTAAATTTGACGATATACGATACATATGATGAAATCAATGTCTTCTAAGAAATGTTTTTCTTACGAAAAGGATTCCAGAGATTCGACGTGCGTTTTCCGTTGCGCATTTCTCCTCCCGAACGATTCGATTCCTTTGAAAAGGCTTTCCATTTTTGTAGCGAAACTTTATTCGCAAAAAATACCGGAAGAGTGCTTTATATTGTGATAAAACTTTCAGAAGTAACGTTCAATATACTAGAAGTTTTTCCATGCGTTTTATTTAACTGGCTTTTGGATGTATGTACTCGGCTATAAAGCACTTACGAACGTACACACGCATACATATATACACGCTCACATACTAGTACTGCAAACCTTTATCCAACTTTGGCAACTCCAACACGAATTTGATTTTACACGATAAAAAGTCATGCAAACGCAACCTTGAATTTGGCCAAAATCGCAATCTACATATTTATGTCACAGGAAAAGCTCCTAACCTATAAGAACACGTGATGTTTTTAACAAGGCAATAAGTAGTCACAATACCTACTCACCCAATTAGACGTTTTCAAAGAAAATAAGCACCGATTTGCAGAGGGAGTAAGTGTAACTCCATACCAATAATTACCGCTATAATTCATCTCTCCTACAATCAGGCGAGTGATAAAATATCAAATCATTCGAAACAAAACAGAACCGTTATCATTCCAAATTTAGCAATGTGGAAGTTCTCCTCCCGAAATGTTTTTTTTTAAACCTGTTTACGTCATTTTCCGGAAGTCACTCATTGTCCGCGAAAAAAATCCCATTCTGCAATTTTCATCCTATTTACGGCCTAACTTCTTCGTAGGGCGCCAAGAAAGAAAAAAACACTTCTTCGCCGCCTTATTATGTTCCCGGGCCGGAAAAAAGTAGCAAGAAAACGGAAAGGGAGCCGGAGAAGATGAAAACAGAATCGGATTTTTTTTTCGACTACTTCAACGGGAAGTCATCCCGGTGACACAGAGCACGGTCACCAACCACCACATTCGAAAAGAATCGAGCCAATTACTCAAAGAGCGTAAAAGAAGTAGGAGGAGGAGACGGAGAGGCATAAATTCAACTCGCCAAAACTCTCACACATCTTCGCCTCCGCCCTTCTCTCTCAAACCTCCACCACCTCCTCCGCTTTTCTCGCTAATGGCGTTACAGGCTAATTGGAGCTAAAGCATTCCGATGGGGATAGCCCTCCAGCTCTCCCTCTCTCTGCAAAAACCTCCTCCCCCCTCACAAAAACCCCTTCCGTTAAGTTTTACCCGTTTACGTCCAAAGAACAGGGGAGAGGTGGAATAGGAAGAAGATTCCCCGAGAGAGAAAGAGGTGGAAGGGGGAGGGCATGGATGGAGGGGAGAGAGGGGAGGGAGGGAAGCAGAACGAGACGCTTATAACAAAGTTCCCACGACTTTCGATGTCCTCTAGAGTCAGCATTGGACCCGACCAATTCGGCCTCATTCTATCCCGACCCTTTTCCTCCCTCCAACCCACCCCTTTTCCCCCAACTCACCCTCCCATTCCCCTCGACCCTTTTCCCTTCCCCTCCCACGCCACACCCTTTCGACCCCACCCCCTTCCATCTCTCCTCCTCCAATTCGGAACGTAAGTCTACTTCTGCTTCGCTTTTCCCCATCTCTCTCTCTCTCTCTCTCCTCCCCTCCATATCTCTCTTCTCCACTCCCTTTCCCTCCTCTACGACACCCCTGAGCCTCTTCGAGTCCTTCACCAAACTATTCGAATGGACCAACTTTGTGGGCCTCTTTCCTTTTCTCTCTCTCTCCTTCTCTCTCTCTCTCTCTCTCTCTCCCTCCCTCCCACTCACTCTGCCAGAACAAACTGAGACCATGTTCCCCTATCCTATGTTTGGTTCTCCTTTTCATCTCTTTCTTCTCCATCTATCTCTCGTTCTCTCATCCGTGTTCTCTATGTCATTCTCAATCTCCTCTTTTCTCTCTCTCTCTGTCTTTCCCCTTTTCTCTTTCACTTGAATTGTCTTTTGTTTGCTAATTCCTCCCTTTCACCTCTCCTTGTCTTACCTTATCTTTCTCCCTTTACTACTCCTGCCATTACTGCCCTCTCTCTCATCTTGCTCTTCCTTCACTGTGCCAGTAATCTCATATTCGTATTGCATAGGGATCAAATAGAAAGGGACGTCACTAGCCTTCCAAGCGTAGCTTGCTTGTCAAAAATATTTGGAGAGAGACAAAAATAAAAAATAAACAATAAAATAATGATATTAAACAATATTTTAACTATTTTTATTGCATTAATAATACAAATGGAATGAGTTCGGTTTGTCTGTATGACGCGCTAACTCCTTCCAAACGAAAGCAGTTAGAGGCTTCGTTTTAACTCGGTTTGTCTGTCCGTCTAAATCTTTTTTGAAAAAACCTCCATTTATTTTCTTCTTCAACAACTCTTTCCTTACTTGTTTTTATTGAGAACGAAAAAACAACAATTGATTAATTAATTTGAAAAATATATCATTCATCAGGGTGCCACAGGACTTATAAAGGGGGGACAGAGGCTTCTCCCACCTAAATCCTCCCATAGTTGCGTCCCGGCAAATAGATAATTTCTATAGTGGGCCGCATGTCGTTATAATGATCAAAAGCATTCTGTCGAAAATGAAAAGTAAATGTAAATGGCTCGAAAAAACTTTTTGAACCCAAGATAGCGCATTTGACAAATCCTATGTATATTTTTCTCGCTCTTCCTCGCAATATCGTATATCCTACATTCTCTTTGTTCCCATCTTTCTTGCTCTCTTCGCCGTTTTCTTGTTTTATCTCTTCCTCATATATCTCTGCTCCCATTTAATGATCATTTTGGCATATTAGGGCCGGATGGAAATAGCAGGGGTGCCACAACTGCAAAATGAAACTTTTGTGTAACTATGAATTTGGAAATAATTGGTTAAACCGATTTCAACGAAATTTTCAGTTAAGGAGTTTTGTAAAATCAAGATTTTTTGTATAGATATATAAAGTAGGGCTGTCACGATACAAAGAATAAAAAATTATTTTCATACGTTTTTGTGTTGAACTTTCCTTATCAATTTTAACCAAATTAAATATTTATAATTAACAAAGATATACAAAACCATGTAAGTATATTAAAACCGAATCAGCCAAACAGGGTCTCCACAGTTACAAATTGAACTCTTTCAGTAATTAAAGATTTGGAAGGAATTGGCTGAACGGATTTACTAAATTTTTGTATATAAGATTTATACAATATTTCATAATAAAATCAAGATGTTTAAAGTAGAGCTAAATAGCAGAGCTAGTACAATAAAAATTAAATACTATTTCTTTTGCACGTATTTCTAGAGAACTGACCGCATGGATTGTAACCAAATATGGTATATATAATCTTCATATAAATAACTAATCAAAATAACATATTTCGACTAAACAGGGATACCACAATGTCAAGGTTAGAATTTTTATGCAAACTATGAATTTGGAAAGTTTTGGCTGAACAGAACTCAAAGATATTTCGTATGTAGGGTGAGTAGATATACCTTAGAATGGGAAAGCAAAATGAACATGTTTAGAACAGATCTAAAAAGCAGGGCTACTACAATTCATGAAAAATAACTGTTTTTTGATATCAAAGCATTAATATGTGATTATATTACGGCGAATTTGGCAAAACGCACTTCTGTACCACGGGAAACCCGTGTACACCACTACTTGTTAAGTCCTTCCTTCCCTCTTCAAACTTGTCGCGTCGTCTCGCGGTATCTTTCTCTCTCTCCTTTTTATTTCTCCTCATTCTCGTCCTGCACATTTCCTCTTATTTTTTACATAGCTAAAGCGAGAATCGATCGCGCTTTCTTTTTCTCAAATCCTTATTGATACGAGTGAATCCAAGCGGCAAATCTTTTCAACGCATTCATTTTAAACTATAATTTCTTAGAAAAAATAAAATAGGAAGCTTCGGTTCAATTTGAACGTCGTTGCTATATAAGGACTGCTATAATTTGTTTGCTTGTTTTATTATTGAGTATACGTAAATGAGGGAGAAAAATATTTACTCGATATACGTCAAGAGTCCGAGGAATATACTAAAAACAATAATCTTCCGATTAACCGGACTTCTAATAAGCGGAATCTCGATTAGCCGGAATTTTAAAACTTATAACTTGAATATTGGTTATGTGCGTACAAACGCGCAGTATCTACTTTTTCTGCCTGACAATACTTGGCACAGAATTACCGATTCTCAATGTTGGACGCCTACTTAACTATTGGCTCCATTTTCTTGAAGAGATTTATTTACTACTAGTGGTACTCGCAAAATATTTTGCGAACTCAGTCAGAAATCTGTATGTTTAAAAGTCATCTTAGAGGGGAAAATAATGATACAGCAATTATTTTCACAGTTTTCTGTTATTAATGCCTTAATATTATTTCTTTTTATTTAAATATATGACACTTTTTCATATACAATTAATTCAACCTTTTATTTTATTTTTTACTCGTGAATCATTAACATTATAATTTTTTTGTACTTCACAGTGTGTTATTTTTCATTTATTAATAATATCCCATATTCTCCTTATAAAATTAGAAGACTGACATTTTAAATGTGATGTTTGTTTCTATAATTTATATGTGAAATTCTAATTGCTTCTCCCTTACGAAAAAGGTGATATACCAGTATTAAGAGAGATAGAAAGAAGATTTTCTTCTTTTGATCGTTCGATAAAAACGCCCACAGTCAACACGCAGTTTACCGAATAAATTATCTGCAATTATTAACGTTGCGATCTATTAAGGTGCGTTCACACTATATGCATGCATGATAAATACAAATTTTATACATGTATAAATAGAAATCTAGAAAAGTATAGGATTTGTAGAAGATAAGTCTAAGATTTATTTATGTTCTATACTGTATGAGACAAGTATTATACAAATCTGAAGCTTCCGTGCCGAATTGGAAACGTATTTATCCGTCAGCTAGCGCATGTCAGTGGCGGATCCAAGGGAGGTATAGGTATGCCGCAAATATAAGAATATGCGCGGATAGAGGGGAATTTCTTCCCTAACAGAGGGGAAGTTCCTCCGTCACGGAGGAGAAGTTCATACGTCACGGAGGGGAAGTTCTCTCGGTCATCTTGACTTCCCCCACCCCACTACTAGCCCATCCTTCTCCTCCTTAGGTTGTCATTTCTCACTATTTACAGTTGCTGCCTAGACGACGTTTTGCGAATAATTGGCAACAGTGTAGTTAGAAAATGACCGAGACAGCGATAGCCCGTGCGGTAAGGAAGGGCGAGAGGAGAGGGTGCCAAGTGGAGTGAGGGATTAGGCCACACCCACTGTACACCCAAAATGTTCTTTTGATCGCGGTAGACCTTGGACGATCCCATTGCCCTCCACTGGGTACATTCTTAAACTCATTCCGCGCAACATTCCTTGTTTCTACACCGAAGATTAAGTCTGTATGGCAAAGGAAAGAAAGATTCTGATGGGGATATGGATTTTCAAAATGCATGGTCTTAGGCAGAGGCGGAATCAAGAGGGGGAAGGGCGTTTGGGGTGATCGCACCCCCCTCCCCTTTGGATGTTTCTAGATCCGCCCTTGCCTCTAGGATCTGCGATAAATCATCTGTCATTCTACACTGTCTACGTGAATTTGTGTTGAGTTCGTGTGTGACTTAAAACTGTGTTTTTACCTTGTCGGTCTTCGATTTTTAAATCATTCATTATTAATTTACCATATGCACCGTGGCTACTTCTTTTGCACAAAAAATGTTTTATCCACCATCAACGTTTCTTCTTTTTTGCTACTTTGTTGTTAATTACATAATTTGCAGCAGCACAAATGAACAGATATTCCTCGTTCGAAGACATATTGTCTACTGACTTTTCTAACCAAATGTGAACCCTTACATAATGTATTTTACTTGTATTAGATTGTATATACTAAACCGTATACAAATCTAGGCCAAGTCTCACTTGAATTTGGATTTGTCATATACATGTATATAGTGTGAACGTATCTTTTCGTTGGACTCGTTTATAACAAAAATTCCGATGCTTCGTAAAAAGCTCGAAGCGCTAACGCAATTCCTTCGTCTATTTGAAGGCTTAATAGACGATAATTCATTTGGAGGAATCAATGCGGGTAGCCTTGGCAACGCCCAGAAAAGTATAAAAAAACCATAAAATTTGAAAAAGATGCGCGTATTTCTGACAAATTCTTCCGTGTAACATCTAAAAATCGCAAAAATAAGATATTTTATAGTTTTAGCAGTCGAATAAAGCAAAACGGAGAAAATTGGTCTATAGTTTTGTATTTTGATGAATGAAGGTATGAAATCTTGCATCTTGAGATATCGAAAATCCCGTATGGGAAAATATAATTGTCTGCTGGAGTCGAACCTGGGACACTTCGATAAACGAAAATAATTTTCCCGGGGTCTCATAGTTGGCAGAAACAAAATGGCGTTTGAACCATTTCTCTATGACAAACTGTTCTAGAGATAAAAGGGGGACGTACCGACAGACGGACAGACATTGAGTAATTATAAGAGATATATAAAAGATCTTAATATTCGCGTTTTTATTTCTTTTACTACGTAGCCATATCTACTCAATAGTCATACCTAACCACCTGAATATCCATTTGACCGAAACAGGGTCGGCCGCTACGCATCCGGTAAATCGGGAGTAAACTGTCACTCAACAGAAAAAGAATATTAAGTCTTTCAGCTGAACGCGGTTTGGTCATTCCCTTCTACTCCTACTACTTCTCTCCCTTTTTTTCCCTCTTCCCCTTCCCTTACAGCCTTCTCCTCCTCCTCTAAAGCCCTATCTCCTAACTCCTTCCCATTGCGACAAAAACTTCTCCAACTTCCCTTTAAAAATCAATGAGACCGCCACGATAAAATACAACTAGTTGGTCGGGTCAGACAAAACGGTTTCAAAAGACATTCCATTCCCCCAGCTTCCCCTCTTCCTCCTATCCCTCCCCTTCCTTCCCCCATTCCCAAACTCTCTCCCTCCTTCCTTTTACTTCTCTCCCTAATTCAATCAATCGGCGAAAAAAAAGAAATAATTTTTCGCTCTTTAGTTTATTTTCACACTTTTTCATCCTACGCAGAATCGACGTTCTAGTCATTTCTCTCTCTCTCCCCCTCGGTCAAATCGAATTTTTTAATTCACTTTTTTTCACTCCTCTTTTTTTTCGAACGGGAGGTACGGAACGTCATTACGTGACTGATTGCGTTACGGGAAGTATGGAGAAGTGGAACCGCCGGTCGCGAGAGACAGAGAGGAGAGAAAAAAAACGAAATATCAGAGGTGGCGCTTTGCGGAGACAATTACGATTGCTCGCTTGACCTAGACGGTCGACGGAGGAGTAATTTATAAAAAAAGCTCTTATTTGCAGTCTCTGGCTATATTTATGGAGTGGACGTAAATTAAATCTCTCAGGTATAAAAAAGAACTCGTCTGCATCGGAGAATCGGACGATTATGTACGACGACGGCGTGCATTATAGGTAAGCGGCGACGAGAGGACAAGGATGGCAACGTTCAATGATTGAGAGATGTGTTGATGACGTTAAGCAGACAAGAGAAAAATATGATTTAAAGCACATACGGCAAATATAAGCGTGCCCCTAATTGTGAAAAGTGGGGAAGCTGTCCGCGGATATCGTGTCGATTTGGGCTAAAATATTTCGGAGATTGCGCGGAAAACATTTGAGGTGAAATTGACAAAACATGTAACTCTCCAACACCCATAAAAATTGGGAAAAACAGGTACGCACTTCAACTAAAAATCCGCCGTCATCAGAGGTGAGTCTAATCAACTGTCGGACTATTACCACCGGCACCAAACCTGGGCGGGGCAAGCGGGGAATCTGCCTCGGGCGTAACTAATGAAGGGGCGCAAACATTGTTAAATGCAAGTTGTGCATATCACAAGGACAGGAAAGATTTCACTACTATAATTGTTCCAGACATTGCGCATAGCAGAAACTTTAAATTTCGATGATGCTTTTGTTGAGTTTGCTGCATTAAAATCACAGAAAAATTCTTTAATATTAAAATATTTATACTTTCTGTATTCAAATTGTGTATGTGTGTTACGTTATTTGCCAATAAATAGAAGATATTAAAAATGGAAGCTTCATTTACTGACATAAATGAAACATTATAAATCAGGGGTAATGGAAAAAACAACATATCATTTCAACTGGAATTGGAATAATACGTTGTTTTTTTCTGTTTCCCTGATTTATAATTATGGAATATTTCCGCCAAGTCACGCTGAAGACCATCAAATTCGTATATGAAAAAGCGCGTTTTATTTATTGAAGTATTTTTAGAATTTCAAACTTAAAATTCTTTATAAACTTATGATATAATTATATGAAAACGTAGTTTGTTCAATCATTAATTTAAAAAGTATATTCATACTCTTACGTGTTTTAGGTTTCTAATCTAATGACCATTGGCTTACGATATATACATAGTACATTACTTAAAGTGGACTCCCTGACGCTCCCAGATTTTTCAAAAAATTTCTTCTACTGTGTTATAGATGGTATTGAAAGTCACATAAGAGTGAAATTTTTAACTTTCTATCTGTAACTATTAGCGCAGAACATTAATTTGAAAATTATGAAGCCCTCCTCTCCCTGACGCCCCCCGATTTCTCCAAAATATTTCTTTGGCAGCGTAATAAATGATATCATAGATCACATAAACCCTGCAAAATTTGAGTCTTATACCTCGTACCGTTTACTTGCTATTTTAATTTAATTGAATGATTGAATGTACAGACAGACAGCAAAAAAGTGCTAATAAGGAAATGTGGAAACAAAACTGAACTATCTCTTCCCTATTTTTTACTTCTCTCATCCACTTTCTCTTCTCCCCATATTTCTTCCTTTCTCCCTACCATTTTCCTCCTTACTCATCTCAAATTTCCTTTCTCTATCCATACCATTTCTCTCTCTCTTTTCCATTCTCTGCCTTCCTTTTATTACTCATCTCTATCTCTTTTCTCCTTCCCACCACCCTCGTCTTCGCTCCATTTTCTCCTTCACTCCTTTCTCCATTTCCCTCTATTTTCTCTAGGTTTATCAAAGTATTCCACTCTCTCCTACACTCCACTCCCTTACCCTCACTTTTCTTCCTCTCATCCTTTACCTCACGTCTCCAATATACCTCTTTTTCTCTCTCTCCGCTATCGCTCCTATTCTCTTTCTCAATCTCTCTCTTTTTAACCACCCCATCCTCTCTCGGAACAACACCGAAAGCGTCTGTCAACCATCTTCTATTCTAGAACCACAGAGAAATTCCTTTCCGAACTCGGGATCCCTCTCTCCTTTGCCACCCCTCCCCCTCCTCACATCTCTCTCCCCCTCTTTCTCTCTCCCCAGATCCTTCCACGCCCCAACGAACACGTCTACAGTTCTCAACTTTTCCTCCTCCGATTCTCTTCTTCTCTCCATCTCCGTTCATTTCCAATCCCCTCAACTCCCCTCCCCGTATTTCTGCCTTCTCTCTTTCGTCCCCTCATCACCAGCACCAAACAACTCCTCACCCCTCCTCAATCCGCCTAAAAACCTCCTCCCGACTTAAACCCTCTGCCAACTCTCGAAAACCTCCTCTGCTAAAACCCCCCAATACCTCAGACCCCGCGACAACTACACCCTACCGAGAGAGAGAGAGGGAGGGGAAAAAACAAAAGAAGACGGGATTTGATTTTTGTATACGTATCCCAGCGTGTGGCCCGAAAACTTTTACTGACAAGTGCTTAATTGAATGATATAACGATTTCCTTCGCGTGAATTATATAGCTGTTGTTTGTCACGTGTTTCGAGCTAAGCTTTCTTGACTACGGTCCCAAATTCGCAGCAGGTAACCCGACTGAAATTTCGGCTTCCAGGGAGTTGAACGTTGAGTTAAGAACCTTTTAATGCTTCGCAACGCGCATTGATTACATTTACATCGATACTGTTAAAACTGTTGCACGATATACTTTTACTTTGCTTTAAATTGCAGCACTTTAGGAACTTAAGTATTTGTTGGCTCCGTTAATGTTATCAAATGTTTAAATATTTTACTCGTCAGTTGTAAACTACAAATGAAATTTCTATCAATATAATTAATTAAAAGGTAATAACAACACTCGAAAATATATTTCAACTAAAGTTAAAGCTCATTTTCAATTTCATACGAAATTAAACCCTAAAAAACGCCAATACTTTGCCAGCATCTATAACTGCTATCAAGGCTGCCTTAAGGCATTTGGAGGCCATGGGTCCTAACTTTTTTGAGGCCCCTCCTCCATTGGCAGAGCACGTCTTATTTATAAAATTTTTGCATTGATTATAAAATTTTGCGACGGTTACTACCTATCTGATTTCATAGAGAATAGATAACAACATACAGTACAACGCTGTTTGGGGAGTGGGTGGCTGGGGAGTATAAAGAAGTACTGGAAATTTTAAAATGTTAAATAAACAAAAAGTATAAAGTAAACTCACGATTTCATATTAGGTATATATTTATTAAAAATTCACTGTAAAAAGCAAAAAGGCTATTTATCTGTTTCTTTCCTCATGTTTTTGTTCAATTTCGAATGATTAACATTTACTTTCATCTCTTAAAAATGTGCGATAAGGTTATTTTTCTATATTTTTAAATAGCAAAAATATGGTTATGTTATATCATATTTAATAAAGTAAAATTACTGATTTAGCCAAATGTAGGGCGTCTATCCGTCAGCTGATAAACGGTGAATAGTTTTTAGTTCGTATGCTGCAAAAATGTGAAAGGTATTCGCGAAAATAATATGGACGCGAGGAAATTATCGATTTTTGTAAAACCGCAAGAAAAATTATCGTAAAATTAAAATAAATCTCTATATATTTCGAGAAAAGAAAAATAACGGGTAAATAACATCCATAGATCAGTAAACTTTTTCAAATAATGTATCGCTAAAATAATGCAATATTAAGTTCCCACGAGAGTTTGCTGCTGGCATTTCAATAGGATCATCTACAGACAAAATCATTACAGGAGCCTAGGAAAAGCTGGGATTTATTAAAGTTATTTGATTGCGGGCTGGGATTTTTGAAAACTTTTCCGTGTGCACAAAAACAAAATTTTGCCAAATTTTTCCTTTCACTTTTCACTGATGCTAAATGGGAGAAAGCCTGCCATATAACTGCAGTTGTTTGCATTTCCAAAAGCGTGCTCGCGCTTAGGGAATAATTGGTTGAACTTCTTTACAAATTCTTCTCATGGGCGTAAATATTATGTTTTAATAAAAGCTAACTGAATGTTCTCGCAATATTTCTAGATGTAAAAATATTCCTCCGTTATGAAGAGCTAAGGCGAGCTCTGAAACATTTTTTATCTTTCTAAATTGCACAACTCAACAATTAATATTGTATATTTTTTACACGGTTAAATTTATTTCTAAATATTATATGAACATATTTCTTGCAACTTAAAAACGTATCAATCTTGAAATAATTATTTATTGGTTAGTTATCTTTATCATAGAAAATATATATCTTATCACTATATTCGATAAACCGAGGAACTAATTTTAATGAATAAATTTGAAATAACTCCATAATTTATGCACTAATGCATTAATTGTTCTTACTTAAGGTATTTAGTGAGATCACGTTTTTAAGAAAGTCAGAATAATGCTGATGTATGATAAAAATGGACATCAGCATCTAAAGTAATACAATAAAAACATTTGGATTTTTTCCATTCCATCAAGTACAAAGGGCCATCCTATCAAACAAATTCAAAGCCCTGTAATTCAGCCTTACCATTCTTGCATACCTCTGTTCTATAGTATTATGCGTCAATAACTAAAGAAATAACAACTGCACGGAATTTTGTAATGTAAGGAGTCTAAACATTTTCCACACATCTCATCTTCCCATCATTTCTCAGAAATATTCAAAAACAAAAATATCAATTTTGTTATACAACGATTTAGAAGTCATCTACCTCTTTATTTAAACAAGCAATCTCTTTCATTAAAGCACATCCTTCTCACAAAACCATTCAATTTTACATCACGTAGGAGGATGAAATCCGCCAGGTTGGTACTCGCTCCTCTATTGATTTGCTCAGTTTTAATACAATTCAAATGAGATGCTAGGACCCAAACGGCTAGGAAAACAAAAACCCTAACCGGTAAAGAGTTAAGGCAAAACTTTTCACCAAAAATGTGAGGGGAAAAAATTGCGGGAGAATTATTGCGCGACAATAACAACAACAACAACTTTTTTTTAACGACGCCGCCATAATAACCAAAACCAGAAGAAAGGAGAATGTATTTCTTCTACATAATACCCCGAGATGATGCATCGCCGCTTCCCTTATTGAGAAGGGCAAAGGAGCGTGGGTGAGAGAAAGGGAAATGAGCAACGCCCTCTTGCGACAAAGGGGCGAACTATAAAAAAAGAAGAAGCCCTAGTGGGCGTGGCGGGCGGAAGAAGAAAAGAGGAAGGAAAAAATTCAACGACTGAAGAGCGATCGCTTTTGAAAGAGATAACGCTATATAACCCAACGGAAGAAGGAGGTGGAAGTAGATGAAAGAGCAAGAGGAGGCGAAAAGGGGTTAAATTGCGCCGGTGTCTCAAATGAGCCTGTTGAAGGGATGGGTTAACAAAAGACGAGCGGCGGGCGAGAGAAGAGATATATGCGGAGGATATAATCGTGGGCATTTAAGAGGAACTCGAAAATATGAAGTCACGCGAGATTGTCGTGGAGAGATTCATGCGTCCGCTGGTTGGAATATATTTCATAATTTGAGGAATCTCGAGTTCGATTTCCTGAAAAATATTGCCAGCCGGATAAAGGCGAGAAACTGAGTCGCTTAGTCGAAAATGATTACTATGTTAGGCGTCGTTTGGTTACTATCGTGAAATACCTTCTCGACTATATAACGTAATTGTATAAAAGTTAACTACCCTAGTGATAATGTCCTACATATTACATATATTTTGGGTACATCAGAAGTAAACACCGTACATGTGTAATTCTTAAATGCAGTAGAAAAAACTTTCAACTTATGAGTTTGAAATCACGGTTAATAATAATTCCGGTAATTTGTTACAAGGTTAATAAATAATTTACTCTACTGCTTAAGGTATGTAATCAATGCGAATATTTGGATATACCATTTTGTGAAATTATACAGTTTAAGGAGACGCATGCTATATTTAACAGTGGTTAAACTCATAGTCGATTAAATGAGCAATTGGAAATTTGAATCTTGTGATCAAAATAAATTCTAAATACTTACTTCGATTGAAAGTAAAGTTGTTATTCAAAATAGTATTATTAAGCGCATTTTTCGAACATCTCCGCACTAATTCAGAAAAAACACTATATTTTTGGTGGACCGCCACGGTCATTCAATTACTCGTCTCCGTATAATATTAAAGATGTGATATTGAACTCGGATACGGTAGCAGCCCAGTTTTAATGAAAACATGAAGGATGAAATTTCTGAAATTTTTAAACATATATTATTAACTTTTTACTCATCAGAATAGGACTAAATAATGCTTATTCATCATTATATTGCAGTTCCTCTGAAGAATCAGTTATAATAACTCGAACCGTATTTCGCAGAAAACTGCGAATTCCAGTGGAGAATATAGCGATTTGAGAACTAGTAAATCCTATTTAGTAGAGATTTTTTTCAATGTATCCAAAGAAATCGCCGTGTTAGGCTTTACTGGAACACATATTTGCCAGCAATGTTTAAAGGATCCTCTCTGGTTTGCATAGTAACGTGAGCTATGTCAATATGAGATAGCAGATGCTCTCATCTAAAGACGGCAATTTGTCATCCTACTCAAACATCGACTATGAATACGAACATCTATTTCACGGAGAATCACACGTAGTCAAATCTCAGGACATGCAACAATTAATTCGGAAATAAATCACAAAAATACATGGTTTGATTTAAATATCTTGCAAGCGTCACAGTAAAAAAATGTGTTTTGATATTTTTAGGAGTCGCCTAAAATTGGCTTGTGTGGATACATTCCGAGGAAAGCTATACCAATTGTGTTAAAGGAGCTTCTGAGATCCTTTAATAATTCAATACTTTTTCTGAATTGGAAAAAATTTTCAAGGAGAAAAGTTAAGTGCTTGTAAGATGGTGCAGAGCCGATTTTCCCGCTCCGTGAGTATCCTATGCTTCCGAAGGTTGCCTTCTAACATGATATTTGCCTATTTCTATGCGTGTATTTTGGGAATCTCTTATAGCTACATATAGGATAATCAGTTTGCATTGCCTAGATACAAGAGAGGAGATAAGGCTAGAGGAGGAAGGAGGGACACAGGAGCAGATGCGTGCACATTTAGATCCCTTTACCACCGATACGTGACTTTCATGGATGTGTTTGTTCTAGAGCGAGACCCTTCAAGTTCAACGGAGCAAGAAAAAAAAAGGCGGATATTATTTTTGTTCATAAAAATCTTTCTCTCGTCAATAGGTGAATAAGTGAGCGATATTATTCATTAACTCTGTCTATGCGTAGTGACAACACTAAAACTGGTTTGATTCTGTTACGATAAATAATTATTATGAATACTAGTGTAATTGCTCATCAAATATGACGGATGAGAATGCGTGGATTTATTATTAAATTTAAGGAACTTCCCATTCTTCCTCATTTTCTCTCTTCCTCTCTCCCATCCTCCTCCCTCCCATTCTCACTCCCTCTCTCCTTATCTGGAAAAATTTACTTCCTAGTCTCAATATCGCCCTAATAAAGACCATTATCTATCAATCTCCCCCCCCCCCCTATGTCTCTTCCTAAATATCTCTCCCTCTCTGGAAAATAAACTTCCTAGTCACAATCTTGCCTTAATAAAGACCATTACCTATCTATCTCTCCCGCCTTCTCTGTGTCCCTCTCTCTCTCATCTGTCTCTCACTCCCTCTCTCTCCTCATGTCTCTCTCCTTTTTTCTACCCCTATCTATGTATCTATAATAATAAAGCTACTTGTGCCTCACTCACTGACTGACAAAAAACTCTTAGGTACTTCTTGAAGGGCTAGAAATCTGAGATTTGGCATGTAGGTAGGTCGAGTGGTACAACCGACGAGAAAAATCGAAAATGATAAAAATTTTAATATTTAAGTGGTATTTTTATCCCCAATGTTCCATTTCAATACCTCATAAGAAAATTATGGGATTCAGTGCAAGACTTTCTAAAAATGCATTTTTAAATTACTTAAAATTAAGATACGAATTCGGGTAAAGCACAATTGCCATCTGAAAGAAAGTAGTATTTAATTTTTTAAGGCAGAATTCAAATACTTACCAAATTAGTGTAAATATATATTTAAAAATGAAAATAAGGTGTTCCGAAGAATTATTTCGGGACACCCGGAAATTGAACCAAAAATTGGTGAATAGGGCTAAAAACAGAGACAGATAGACACCCGATGAGTCGCCTTATCCTAACGCATTCAGAGGGGAGAGAAGAAAATCAGAGTTGTGTAATTGGGAATTTATTATAGCTTGACCTTTTCCACAGCTGTACGATCTTCTTTGGATGGCATTGTATGAAGGTGGAGTGCTACGAAAATGTTTTGCCTTTTTTTTTAAAAGGTCAATGATCGTAAGGATGCTAATATAAAATCGAATCTCACCGCAGGAACAATGCAACAATTTTACTGATTATTTGAGAATTCAGAACTTATTTTATCTCTAAATTTTGATATTTCTTATTTTTCATTTTTTTTTATTATTGTACTTTTTATTTTTATGATTAAACATAAAATTTATATCGAACTACGTTTGAATCTATGTTGGTGATGAAAAGGCGTAAAAGGGCCGAAACACCCATCAAAGGTGAAATCAATATAGCAATCAATGAATTCCGATGCATTTTCATGTTATTCAACTTGGTATTCACGTAAAATAGTTTTAACATATGTTTTTTCACAAGATAAACATTATTCCTGTTTTGGGGAACATATATTCGTTTTGAAAATTTAGGTTTACTCGATCAATGCAAAATTTCCTGGTAGCAGAATTGGAATTAATCCAATATAAAAGTACATTTTAAGTTATATTTTTACCGATTTTAACCACAACTGGCGTTTTATTTCTTCGTTCTTTTCGTTAAAATATTATCTCAATTATTTTAATGGAATGCCAGCTATCTTATCTTAATGCCAAGCGGGTAATATTTTAAAATTGCTCATTTTTATTCAAAACATAAAAGTCAATGGGATCAGCCTTTGAAGTCGATACAAAGCGTAAAAACTAGATTAAAGCCTTAAAGTGTTAACTAAGAGCATTAATTTGACACCAAAGCATAAACTAACAAGATACACACGAACACAGTTCTCCCTTTAATTGAGTCAATTACCGGCACTATGAAATCATTAGAACGCTTAATACACCATCACAATGGAGGCATCAATGAATCAAGTTACCTACGCTATCCTGCTTTACCTGGACTTATATGTATCTTTGTGAAAAATCCCTAAAAATTATAACATAATGAAATTCATGTAACTAATTAATGGGTGTTGTCAGAAGCTTTTTAGATAAATCCAGATGTTTCGAATTTTACTCGTTTTTGAAATTTGCTCTACTCTATAAGTATTTGAAAACATGCCTGTTAAAATCTTTTATGTAGTAAAAATAAATTCGTTGGAATATCAATGTCGATTATTAATATTCGTAAATAGATGAGCGATAAGTATTCAGTGTATTAAAATAATTTGAAAAATGTATTTATGCATCGTATTCATGATTTAAAGAGCACTTTATGACCAAAATCATGATAAAAGTTCATCGTTAATAAGGAGCAAGTTAAATATGAATATTATGCCTTTCTATCAAAGTAAATTATCAGTAGAATTAATACAGACATACGTTGAAATAAATGGATCATATGTAACGGTATGCCTAAAGAAATTTTCTGCAATATTGAAGGACATTTCATCGTTTTGAGATACCCAACCATACATGCGACCCCAATTATTCACGTCTATGCATCAATATCCGTCCCTACGCCGTTCAAAAATTACACTATTCAGCTGGGCGCATTTTTTTCATCGAGCAAATGACATAAGGAGTTCAAACGCATTTTAAGGGCGACCCAGCTAACAACATTGCCAGAATCGTAAGTACAAAACTCACGTCTAGGAGGCAAGAGATTTGCGGGACGATTACCCTAATCCGAGAACATCATCAAGAAAAAAAAAACAAAAAGACAACGGAAGAAAAGAGAGAATATGAACGCGGGATACGAAGTAGTAGGCGGCGCCAGCAGCGAGGAAAGACCGAACCTAATGTTCTCGTGATTACCACCGCACTAATATGCTTTATGGCAGCAACTTCCAACAGTATCAAACAGAGAGGGGAGGCTACAAGAATAGAGGGAGAGATGGGAGTGGAAGGAGAGAGAGAGAGAGAGAGAAAGAGAGGTAGTTGGGCAGATATATTCGCGGGGCGTTATGCGGCGGACTAAGAGAGAGAGAGAGAGGAAAACATGTCAGAGGCTCTGTAGAGGTACACAGGAAATGAAGGACCGCTCTCCCTCTCTATATCTCTCTGGCTCGGTTGCTAACTAGTTGCTAGGAACGCTGAGAGATGGAGAGGGAGGAGGTCTGCTCATATAGGAGGTCCAAGAGAGTACTTCCGAAGAGGAAAGGGGATTGTATACACCCCTCCTCTCTTCCACCCATTATATCCCCCTACTCCTCACACCCTCCATCCCCATTATCAACCTCGTCTCATTCCTCTTTCCACTCACACATTCCTCCCCCATTCTCTTTGTCCCACTCTCCACACAAACGAATTGGCCAAGCATTTGCGCGATGCTAATGTACAGACTCAACGACCATTAGAGAATGGACGTTGTAGACCCTTAGCTCATTATGCCATCATTCAACAATCCCTCGATGACTCGTACCCTAGTAATAAACATTATATATATATATATATATATATATATATATATATATATATACATAATGGTATATATGGTAAAAATATATATACACACTAGCTTAAGTACCAGACGTTTTCCGAGTAAATCAAACATTTCATGTCTGAAGAACTAGAGAACTTATTCTTATGGTTTTTTATAAGTCACATGTCTTAGGTGTCGCGAAATGCTCTCAGAATCTTTCTCCAATTCTTTTAAGCCCCGTCCTTCCTTCTCGACGGAAATACAGAATTTTTGCAAACTTTTTTCGAACACGAAAATTTAACGCCATTTTAAAATTGGGAATTTATAGACGCTAGGGAGCTGCAACGTTGCTCTCGATGACTAGTCAAATACGTTTCCCTTAGAATTTTATCCATCGTCTTAATTGCTCTGCGCGCATCTCAGGGTATACTCGTGTACTAAGGGGCTGCTGTTTTTCATTTCATTTTCTCATTTTATAATTTCCCCTCTGAAGTGCATGGGTTCAATCCAAGAGCGTTCATTTCATTCATTAGAATGCCGCAAGTATGTTCATATATTGCTAACATCAGTTACTACGAAGATCATTGACGTGGAGAAATAATTATCAATCCAAGTTCTCCTCATCCTGGCTCTTACATTTTCAGTTAAGCACCAATAAGAAAATATATTCGGTGAAGGTACAAAATTTGTCACAAACAATTACCAAGAGCACATAATTACAACATTTACTTTGGGAGATAGAAATTCCAGAATGTACCAAACACGCAATAACGTGTTTTGTCTAGATCGATAGGCACAAAGATTATTTTGTTGAGAACAATTAAAACACCATGTTCTTCTCCCTAGGTATTACATGATCCGTTAGGTACCGATAGTAAATTTAATCAAAGATAAAAATTCGAAAATGTTTAAGACGTAAATCCCCTAAACAATGGAAAAATTGCACATGGGTTCGAACTCTGGTACTTCAAAGAGAAAGAAGTGCCTCGTTGTCCTTCAACTCGAAAATACTAACAAAACGGAATGAAATTTTGCCGTATTCGGTAGCTGCCGTGACTGCCAGAGATTTTCAGTTAGGTTAATTATTACTGACACCAATCATCACGAATTGAGTTACAAGAGATATCATACGAATAGTATATATATGACAGCTGAAAGTCTATAAGTTAAATAGATTAATGAAATAAATAAAACCTTCGATCATAACGACCTTGCACGTAATTTATCGATAACCTAAGCCGCATATATGCAGGATGACAAAAATTACAGCTCATGATCATTGTTCAATTTGACATGTTTTAATATCTTTGCAACTCATCATATGGTATCGATACTATTAATTACTGCTGAAGAAGGGTTTTCTTCACCACGTATTCTAGATTTGCGCATTCTTAACGAGGTGTGTTTGTAAATAAAAATGACCGAAGTTTATGAGAAATGTTCGAAAGAATTTTCAAAATATACTTCTACGTTGTGGTAGAAAGCTTTGCTTAGTACGTTTTGATAGGAATAATGTGATTCTGAAGAATATATATCCGTAACAGAGAAAATTCAACGATTTTAATGAATTATATAACTCGGTTCGTGAACTACCCTACCATCTACTTATCTACCAAATGAATGTAGTGATTTACAAGCCCATTAAATAGTAGCAGCGTTGTTTCAACGATCGAACACGACAGACGAGAGGAAATATTTAAAAAGCCCTGCGGCGCCAATCAGTAACGAGAGTTCGATACAATATTACCTAGGCGATAATGACGATAATGATATTGACATTTTACATAGGTAAGCTGCCATAATACTTATCTTTGTATTTACATTTTTATGTAAAACTGGCGATGATGATGTTATTACATAATAATGTTGCGGGGATAAGATAAAAGAGAGGGATAAAAAGAAATTCAGCAAGCACCTCTATAAACGTAAAAAAATTACGAAGAATCCGTTTACCCTTGACAAGTATTACCATACGTCCCACAAACAAAACAAATGAAACGTTTTAATGAACAAGTATTATCATCAACCCTATATAATTTGCTTGGTTATGTGTCTAGTGTAATGCTCGACTATGCTTTTTTAACAAACTTTCCGATTAGGTAGATTATTGAAATTTGGTAGAATATTTTAACTTTTATAGTTAAAGCCAATTACAAAAAAAAGAGCCGGGATCGACTCCAGAAGATAATTTCTATTTCCCGTAAGATAACACGCAAAAATCAATTTAGCAATGTGCGAGCTTTCATTCTTTTGCTCATAAGAAAAAGATAAATCGACCCTTGATCTTTAAATTGGGACTGTTTTAAAGGAAAATGTACAACGTTTTTTAGTCTTATCGTCGATTTTATTCATATTAAATACACATTCAGTACTTTTCCGCAATTTGTTACTTTTGCGACCGGTTTTGCACATGATACGGCGTCACCTGGCCAGATTGCGCCTTATCACGTGCGAAACCGGTCGCAGAAATAAAAAATCTGATGTAGCCACCACATGACTTTCTCCATATCTGTAATATTTCTGAAAATTCCAAATAGGTTACAAAATAATAAATATTTTAAGAGACCGCGAGAAAATTTTACTTTACAAAGAACCAAAATAAACTCAAACCATAGCCTTCTGATATTGGATATAGCCACAAAACTCCGACAATTAAGAAAATTAAAAGAGCGTCACTAAGACGTAAATAAGCGTCAATTGATAACAATAGTCATCGGTAGGTGACATGGTGGTGGCAGCTAAAAATATAAGATATCTCTTAAATAATGCAAAAATATTTCAAATTAAAGTTGTAGAAAACTAAATTACCTACAACTTTTATTCCAATACATTTTTACATTTATCAAATATTAAAGCAAATATTTTAACATAACGGATAAGTGACGAGAGTAAACACCCACTTCCGGTTGACCAATTTTTACCAAAAACTAATCAGTTCCTTTGACTTTTATAAAAATGTTAAATGCAAAATTTCGCGTTGACTTGATTAATAGCTATTGAGTTAGAGCATCCACAAAAAAGCTATCACATTCACACACACACACACAGACAGACATCATCGAGAAAATTGTCAAAACGTGTATTTCCGTTGAAATCTCGAAGTCGATTGTTTTCATGAAAACAATAATTTCCCCTATACTACGTATATAGAGAAAGTAAAAATTCTGGAAGTACTAAATTTGTATTTAATATAAATAACATCACCCACTTAGACGAAGTAACGCCTTACTCGATTAATTTTATCGTCGGTTGATCTATTCAATCCGCACACACTCGAATTTAACGTTTAGATGATTTTTTTGGCAAAATTTAATGATTTCAAGCCATGCCATTGCCGAAATCAAGACCCCCATTACTGTCTCAATTCTCATATGAGTAATATATACGTACGTAGGTACTGAGTGCCTTAATATGAGTCATCAAGCATTTGACGTGTCGGCCAGTGAGTCTTAATAATGTACAACTGCTTTCTATGACAAAGCATAAAAGTGTATGTTATACATCCATTATGTTAGAATTTTGAGTAAACTTTTGATATTTGAATGATAAGGATAAATTATTTCTAAGAATAATAAGTGCAAGAATTTAAGTTATATAATAATTAATATATTCCTTCCCGTCATAATGACGGGCTTTTATACTATTTGCATGCAATCTGAGAGCGGTACGGTGTCAAAATTAGATATTATGAATTCAAATCCTTGGACCGTATTATTTTTTGTACCTACTGTCAAAGAAAAATCGTTTGAAAGCCAAAAAAACTGTATTCACCCTACAGTTCCACTGTAACGGGGATAAAAGAAATCGGATGCAAACCGAATTGATTAAACAGGCCTCTGCTTTCGCCGCGGGAAGAAAAAGTGCTCGGAAAGTTAAAAAAGATTCTTTTTTTTTAAATTCCTTACGGACGTTAAAAATAGGGAAATTTTCTCAATCCTCTCCCTTGCTTTCTGCGGGGAAAAACCCACTATTTTAAGACCGATGTGCCGGTTTCTCCGCAGTCTACTCTCAGCCCAAATAAAACCATAATTCTCCGACCGGAGAACAAATGGTTCGCATTGAAAAGTCCTCCGGTGAAAACTTCGATTTATTAGTTCCGGAGGCCCAAGTCCCCATCTGTTCCCTCTTCTTCAAATTATAACTCGTGCGATCAAAGCCGGTATATAAAAACTGGAAGCAAATCCTTTCCATTCAGATACCAATTGAAAATAAATTGCCGAACCGTTGTCGAGAGAAGAGCGGGCTCGCCGACCAAGCCGCCTGTGAACAGAAACTGGTTGTTTTAATTTGATTCCATTGAATCTTTTCTACTCTTAACTAAAAAAAGCATAAGCGCGTGTCACATGAGCAATAACATGCATCAGGAGTCGATTAAAGATCACGCCACGAGAAAGGGTAATACATATTGAATTTTCCTTCAAACGAATAGTTTATTTCATGCGAGAGACTCTACATCGATAGGGTATGACGGAAAAATTTAGCAAATTTCAGTTTAGCTATTAGATATTCCGTAATTTTTTGTTTAATTTATCATAGAATTCGGACAGAAAATAATAACGCCCTTTAGGCTAGGTAAACCATACAGTTATAAAACCTGATTAAACATAATGCTCCTCTCATAATATTAGTCGTTATTTTGTTGAAACTATATACCCCAGTTCTTGTTTTACACGCTCTCCATTTAAGTGTTCTCGAAAATACGCAATTGACAAAAATATCCCTCTCAAAGATGCGTGAAAATGTTCATAGATACGCGATGTGGAAAAAATTCGTAAATTATTCATCTGCCTGGCTAATAGTAAAATCTACCCAACATGCCGGGAAAGAGGCCGTTTTCTCTAACTCAGCTGGTGTAGTACTCTATGCTAGAGTCCTGCATAGGCCGAGCCTAGCCAGTGGGCCGGGTAAGGGGCCAATCTAATGGAATTTATTACAGGCTCTCGGGCCAGGATTTAGAAATTACTGGATGTATCAGGAAAAAAATTTCGGGCTTTGACGGGCCAAAAATATTTAATGTGTCAGAAATTATTCAAGATAAAACAAAGTTTGCCTCCATATTGCCTCAAAGTCATTGCCGGAAGAAAGTGTCGATATTCTGTCCTCTGATGACAAGGATGAACTGCGCCATTAAATGACCCACGATTGTTGTTATTGTAATACTCGAATCTTTTACTTTATTGTACTGTACATATTATCTTTTCTTTTTACTACAGAAAAAATATTCTTTCCAGTCAAGATGTCCTTAATTTATAATATTATTCGAGTCCTAATTCAGGCTCTATAATTTTGTTTCAGATGTTTAAATGTCAAATGTACTGCACTGAATATTTTTTCATAAACGTTCTTTTTACTTACAATACTTTAATAATTTCGATTACTACAGTCCGATACAGTTAGTCTAAGTAAAATACTAAATACAAGTTACTATTAATTCATTATCCATAATCTACTTGAATAAAAATGAATGTTTAGTCAATAAAGAGAAAGAAGATGAGATAAACTATCAATATAAAAACACTGGAATTAAAAACATGATAAATAAAAATATTAGAGCTAAATATTTGAGTTCTTGTTCTTCGGAGTTCTTTGCCAGCAAAGCGGTAATAGCGGAACAACTTACGGACACGTCACCTTGAATATCGAAATAAGAAGTTGAAACAACCACTAGAAAAATTTTAAATTTAAAGAAAATGAATGAGCTTGCATGGAACAACACACATGCTTCGCAGAGTTCTAGATGCTTCTCCGGTATAGTTTTTCAGCGTGCTCTATTAGTTCCGTGCAGTTCTGAGAGGTTTCAGCACTTACCAATAGAGAAACGTAAGGGTCTCATATTCGGCACGGGTCTCATATTCGACGCACTTACCCTTAAAATTTATCCCGATAGAGAACAACATATACTACAAGAAAGTTTGAAAAATCACATACTTACGAGCTACAGTTTCGGAGATAGAAATTCTAGAAATTTCCGATCAAAACATATCATATTTTGTTTACATCAATCTCTAAGACGGTTCTCTCTGCAAATAACAATTAAAATCCATGTTTTTCTATCCATCGCTCTTATATGATCTGCGAGGTAAAGTTTAAAAAATTTATTCGTATAGAGGACAACATTTACTACAAGATAGTCTACAAGACCACATAATTACGAGTGATGGCTTCGGAAATAAAAATTCGAGAATATACCGAACAAAACATCGCATATTTAGTTTACATCGATTGCGAAGTCTGTTCTCTCAGCAAACAACAATTAAATATCCATATATTTCTCTCCCATTCTCTTATTTGATATGTGAGGTATAAATTTTAAAAAATATTTGGATAGAGAGCAACACTTACTAAAAGAAAGTCCCCGAGACCATATAATTACGACTTATAGTTTGGGGGATAAAAATTCGAGAATCGCCTATTCTTCCGATACCGTTTCATACGTATTTCCCATTAAGAACGCCTTTGAAATCTCTGTGTATTCCATTTATGAACTATACTTTTCCATCTTGTTCTGTCTCCGCTTGTAATTAGAGAACGCGGTTTTCGCTCAGTTTTTACCGGAAACTTTACTAAGCCTTTACTAAGCCCAAATATTCTTTATCTTACTCTATAACAGCGGTGCCCAAACTTTTATAATGGCGAACCACATCAGTGGTTGCAAATCCCTTGGAAGTTGCCAATTCTTCGGCGGGCCGGATTAGAGTTTAAATCGGAAATTTTCTATATATTTTGAGGTGCCATATAAGAGAAAATCATGTCAAAATAAGGTTTTCATGGCTGACATTTCAATATATAAAGTTTTATTATGAAAATTTTCAAAAAATGTATGAGTTTGTGTGTTAAATTTTTTGCCTTAAGTGTTTCGCGGGCCGTAGTTTGGGAAATGCTGCTCTATAACATTGATAACTTTCTAAGCAATTTTCGCATGCAATTTAAAATGATTTTATATTAAAATACGGTACCGTACGTAATATAATGCACTAGATATGACGAAAATAATCATTTATTGTCTTAATATAATATTTAGTGCATGCTGTTACATGTTTTATCTTATTTTTTATTAAGATTTTTTCATGGCCTAGATGAGTATGGAACTTTTCTGGGACGCCCTACATTGAAATACATGTTAAATAGCTCTCTTTTTGCGCGTTCTCCATTTACGCGGCCATTTCCAGGAACCACCTGTCGCGTAAAACGAAAATTGGTGTACAATACTGATAATTCTATATTTTCCATTTTTGTTCTTTGTCGTTCCTTAGATTGAAAATAAAACAACCTGTCATGGCTTATCTCGCCCTTAAATTTTTTGATATTAAAACCATAACTAATACAGCTAATAACATTTTTATATTCATCCAGATCGTAAGAAATAGCAAGAATAAATAATAAGAGAAACTGAAATCATGCATAGCGCAACCTTGATTGCTTCGCAAAGGTCATTATTTTAAATCTCTTTATACCTTATACTCTTTGGCATCTTAACATCTATAGTGATCCGAGCGATGTATTCCAAGAAAATTAAACATTTTTGATTGTTTAACCTCCGTATATATAACAAAATTTAAGATTATATTTTTCGCTTTGATGGATTTATCGATAATTTAGGCTAGAATAAACAGCTAATTATATCATTGTCGAAACGCCTATGAAAAAATGAACGAAAACTACGAAAATTAGTCCGGAGGCTACTCAGACAGATCTCGTGCAATAAAACGGAACACGTGACATGTGAATTCATTACGATCGGCAGTAATGGAAAGAATCTCGGCTCGAATAGCGGAAGGGAATGGGAGTTATTAATATCTCCCACTACGCGGCGCCGCACCCTCGCTCCTTCCCAAAAAATATACCGCGTAATACCTCCCCTTACTTCCGTTCTTTTTAATTCTAGCGATAAAGCATCCTCTGCGCGAGAAGTACAGAGAAAAGTAGACAGTCGCTTTAGGGAAATGGGAGAGGGTATTGAAGGGGTGGGGAAAAGAGAGAGAGAGAGAGAGAAAGAACGGATTTGAGTAAAAGACCGCCGAAACCACAAATCTTCAGTGCTGCCGCCGCCGGCTATAATCCAATTTTAAAAAGTTCTTTTTTCGCCCACTCACCCCCCTTACCGCCATTGACCGAATGTGACCGAAATGAGCGGTGACATTTCACGCTGTCCCAACGTTGAAAAAGCGAAAACCGCGGCCATTTTTATCCTTTTTGAGTACTTGCGATATGGAGTTATGATCTTTTATCCGGCCTCGGTTTAGATACAAAGTAAAAAAACCTTTTCTTCCCGGGAGATATCACAGATTCATTTTTAGAATTTTCCGCAGTCTTTTTTGTTCCTGAGAGCAAAAGGTCTTCAGTTTTTTTTCGAAACCCATTTGTCAATTAGAAAAAACGTGATCAGCGTTGCCCCAAATGGAACTTTCGGGAACTCTTATAATGCGCCCAATGCGACAGATGAATCTTAAACGCGTTATTTGTGAAACATTTCCCAAAGAAGACGTCGACTATAAGATATACAGGACTCGACCTGATGAACATACCAATACAATGTCGAAATTAAAGCACAAAGTTGGTCTATTTTTCTGTTCGCGAGAAAAATTAACTCCTCTTCTGTTTTTTGGTGGATATTTGATGCATTTAAACTTCAAAATTATATGTACCCTCAGAATCCGTTTCCTTGATACGCTACTTCCTTTTGTTTTTTGACAAAACCGTCATCTACGAATATTTCAACAACGTATTACAGTCGAAAAAACTAAATAAATTTTAGTATTCATAAATAATGAGCACAATTCCGTGTGTTTGACGTGTCCGGTTTACAACGTTAGGATTGCAGGTTCAAATCCTGCTGACATAAAATTCAGTACATACGGAATTCCGCCTATTTATATTTCCATTTCTCTAACCTAAAACGCCTATAATCGAGCAACAGTTTTTCAGCTAATTAAACATCAATGTAGATATAAAAGTTACCTAAATTAATTAATTAATCTCTCGGATTATCGATAAAAAATGAACTTTCTACAGTAAATCAGATGGATTATAGGTTAGAATTATGAATAGCGCTAAGCATTTGCGATTGGAGTGCCATAAAAACTATAATAAAAACACATGGACAATACTGCTTTTGCGTTAATAAGAGTCAAATTGAAAATACTAAGGATGTTTGTGTAAATAAAAAAATGGTACTCTTTCCCCAGCATTTACGACAGTTTAGTGTTATTTGGCGGAAAATATTAAATAAATTCTAAAAGAGACGCTTCTTTAGTGGCAGAGGAATTAGATTGCTAATAACCAAGAAATGATTACCTTTATACTATTCCCTTGTAATAATACTCGTAGTAGACCTGAATTCATCTCACAAATTTTAAAAATTAAACAAACATAATCCACGTCAACGGTAGGTTCGAAATCGTTTCCACGATCACACAAATAAGCGGATTTCATACTTGCTCTTCTTTCGGAAGACTTACTCAGCCGTAGAATAACTTGCTGGCGAGATCAACAGATGAGAGATGAAGTACCCCGTGCGTAAAGGCACACATTTCATTTTTAAATCCAGGGTCTCGCTTTCCCTCGCTGCTGAAATGTTCGACAGGGTCTTTCCCCGTCCACGGTCGTGTAACATGGACCCTGGGACGCCAAACTCGACCGCCCTCTACAAACAACACCGAGATGCATGCTGGACATAGCCAAGGGGGAGGAAGCGGGAAAAGGAACGGTTGGATGCCCATGACAAACAGAAGTTTGGCACGCAGTTAGAAACGGCGAGGATTTCGAAATGGCTACGTGCCTGTCGTTTTGCTGGGAGACGGTAAAAGCGGTCTGGGCGTTGAAGATGATCGGACACATCTCGTGAAATGGCGATGCGTCGAGACAGAAGAGTTGAGAGGGGATGAGGGATGGAGAGAGGTGGGTGGGGGAGGGGGGTGATGGAGAGAGAGAATTACTCGCAGCAGCATAAAGTAATCGCATGACTCTCAAGGTTAAGTCTAATGTTCCCGACTAAGTTAACAAACATCAAATAAAAATCCAGTTTAACTAACCAATTTTTTTCCTTTTGCCATCGTCTCAATTCGTAGATGTGGTAATTTTCTAATTAATACTGCACGAAGTTTTCCTTCTGAGACTTTTTTAGATTATCATATACTCAAACTGTTCAAATATATGTTTCTTAGAATGAATCAAAGAGATAAAACGAGGAGGACTTTCTTTCTAAAATACCTAAAAGTTTCCGTTTAGTAATTTAAGCATATTTTTATATGTAATGGATGAATTTGAGAAACTGAAAGTTTGAGATTTTCATCGATAAATCTACTCTAATTCTTATAATTAATACATAATCACGATTAAGTTGAAAAGTTGAATCAGAAAATAAAATACAACAATAAAATCCTTTCTAAAAATCTTTGTATGAATTTGTATGAGAATGGAGTCGGACGTTTTCTTCTTGATTGTAATAAAGATCTTGATTAGGTAGTTAATTACTTCCCAGAAAGATACGTGGGAAGCTCGTGGATCCAGTGACCGCTTTAGCAAATGTTAATGACAAATGCAACTTTGAAAACACGTAATTTCTGCTTGAATACATGATTCCTTCGTTAAACAGGTTTTTGTTTTGTTTTACTGTTCTATATATAGTTTCGGCTCGTTTATATCCTGGCCTTTACAAAATATTTAGGAGCTTCACCACTCTAAAACAAAGTCACATATAAATGTACCACTTTCTTTCGTTAATTCATTATTTACGCATTTGAGTAATTGATAAGACCGCAAACAAGTGCCTTAACTCTCTCACACAATACGGAAACAAAATGATAAAAACAATTGCGAATCATGCTAGAACTTTGAGCCTGTTCTATAATGCCTCAGCCTGCCAATTAAGCAAAGCAATCCTCAATCGAAATAACATTGACTTAATCCCGTTTGCCATTTAGAGAATTGCATTGGTCACGTGACATGATTGATGCATTTTCAAGATTACCATAGCAAACAATGCACAAACGTTCGACATGGCCAACAACGTTTTGCCATTTAGTGATAAACTCTAATGACTACATTTGTTCCCAAATTGAGTGGATCCAATAAACAAACGTCTGTATTTCAATACTACAATGATACCGCACTGATTACAGAGGCTAATCACGACCAATAATGACTAAAATGTCGATTAGCTAATGAAATTGAAATTATGCATGATGGATTTCCTGTGATGCCTTTAAGCTCTGATCCAATATCATCACTTTCATAATAGTAATAGATTTCACTTCCACGTAACACAAAATAAAAATTTCACCATACTGCGATGTGGTTATGGTTTCAAGAGTCCACATCAATGGCTAAAATTAAAGTTGCACTCTAGAGGTGGGCAAACATTTTGCGAAACGAGTCGCATTAGAGTTCAATGTAGACGTAACGTGAGGTTTTGCGAGGAATCCCACTGGTAAAAAGTGATAAATAGATTTTTAGCGCTTTTTTTTCAGAGTAAAATATTTTTAGGCCTTAATTTGAAGCAACGAGTAGTACATTGCTAGTTTTGAATTTCACAGTCCGCTTTTATCATGTCTTTGTGAGCACTAAAAAAAAAGATCTAGAGAGTCTCAGGTGACCCGTGGGCCGTAGTTTGCCCACCACTGATGTAGTCAACTGTATGAGTCAGCTATTCATATTTCAGAAAAAGGATAGTTTTCTTCGAGTCGCAAGAGGTTAAGTTTGGGTGTTTCCGAATACCTTCAAAGGGGATAATATTTTTTAAGTGCTCCCTAAAAAATTGTTCCAATCAAACCGCAAACAGTTTTTTAAAATGACATGGCATATCGAGAACTGAATCAAGATCACTGTTTGATGTAATTCACACGCTTTCAAACTCAAAAAGTCTAAGGGACGTAACATTTTCATGTATACTGTAATAAAATAATATTTTCCATCTGTATCCTTATTCTGCAAGCGAAATGCATCATAGAGCAACTAAAGAGAATATTAATTCCTATACGATTTACGCAAGAGAGAGTATTGAAAAACATATCTACATAAAGAAAGAATATGACCATATGAATGAGTTGCTTACAGACGCCAAGGCACCAGCATACGCCTTGTTTGGAATATGTTAATGTATTCCTCAGCAACGTTCGTGAGACCTGGCCGTCGATATATCGCAACTATGCTGTACTTGGAGCGGAGAGACACTCACCTGAAAAGATATAAAGTTATAATGTCACAGCGGAATATTTTTGTTTTGAAGAACAGGAAATCGTGAATATGCACCAAATGTTAACGTCTTTACGTAGTTGAGTGATATTTATAGAACGATGGAGTGATTTCCGGCAACAAATGCGATAAGCAAGGAATAATTGTTGAAATGAATTTTTAAGATTATAACATTTATAGTGACTAAGGAAATGAAATAAACTAACACAAAAATAAAATATCAGAAGATATACCATTGAATTTTCATAACCATTAATATTTATAGCTAATAAATTATAAAAACTCTAAAGAGTTGTATTAAATTCTATATAATCACGTACAATAATAGGCAGTTCTCACTTTGTGTTATGCTGCCAGTCGCGCCTCTGTTGGTGAGATTTGGGGACCATTTATTATCTCCATTTGATTAACACGGGTACGGGTGCAGCGTATTAATCATTTGCACTTTAAAATTACTTGGAATTGTCGCAGTAATTCGGGACAAGAAAAGAATTACCGCTAAATGAACGAAATTTTATTTTCCTTCCATCAATTTTCGGACACGCGTCAAATTGATTCATTTAATTTTTAACGCGTGTATTTGACGTACTTTTACGTGAACATTTTTCGTCATCAAGGTCATTTAGATTGTTTCCGGTTTCGTATAATTGCGTATGACTCGCTGGGATTATAAAATCGCGTCGCATCTGTCCACATATTCACGAAATTTCGACGCTATTTTGAAGTAAAAAAGTACCTTGGCAACGACGAACAATACGACGGTAACGAAAATAAATATATATTCCATTATTCATTGATATTATGTTCATGAGTGTCCTAAATCAGATATAGAGATTGAAATAGCTGAATTTTACAAAGAGATTGAGTATATTTTCTGCGAAAGCTGAAAAAGGTTTTAATCTTCGACTTAAAACAGAAAAATAAGATATATAAATGTATTTTAATGATACGTTTTATATTCATTAAAAAGTAAAAAATATAAAATTCTCATAATTGAATATTCCAGAAACTTGTAAAGGTTTTGGGTAAATAAAGCTACCTAGTGAAAGGTTTAATATTCATTAATGTTTATTTTCCATATAAATGTTTTCATGCCCAAAACTATTTTTAATTTCTGGAATTAAATTAGGTTAATTTTATACTTATTGTTTACTTTTAATCCATATAAAGTTTGGCTTCTTTAATTTCATTTTAATTTAATATCTAAGTCATGCATATCTGTCATTATTTACGGGAAATTACACTAGTAACAGATAAAGTACAGATCGAGCAATATAACGACATAAGCATCACTTTGAATTTTAGTTGTGGTTGAAAAGGGAGAATTATATACTCACTGCAATACTTAACCGTTACTACACGCAAAATTTAATCAAAGTCTACACTCACGTATTGAAATAAAACCGATATTTTGGAATAAAAGCTATTAACAGAATAAATTTGATCATAAAAATACAATAGGAATGCAAATTAAAATTTATCAAGCCTAAATATGACTAAAAGTTATTGCTTTTTCTGTAAGACATAATTTTGGAGACGGATATTACGTCTAACATCTATTATATAGTTACCGCGAAGTTCTGATCAAAGAAAATTCCGAGTTGGATATGTACGCCATTATCCATAAGTTGAAATTTTAACGTGTGAGCTGCAGATTTGTATGAGAGAACACTATCGCTAATTGTGGTTAGTGAGGTTCCACAAGGTGTAAAAATTCCTAATTTTAATATTAAGAAATGGTAAATACTGAGGCACCGACAGGCGTAGAACAAATAACAGTTTCGAATTTTTCTTTCACAAACATGATGACGTAGGAGTTTTTATCTTTAATTGCCGAATAATCAAATTTAATTCCTTTTTCCACCAATACTCGTGGCATCCGTCAAATACCCCATTTTACAGTCATATTGTATTTATATGTACATTTCCATACATATTTTTCATATATAATTCTGCATGGGAGGTGAAACCAGTTCATCTTTTGCTGTTTCACTTCAATAAGTAAAAATAGAAGTAAATCAAAATTATTTGCTGCATAACCACGTTTAATTTAAATAAAGTTTTAGTCTTTGTTAAATCTTGCTTCCCATCTCAGCATGTCAATAAATTGTTAAAATCTGCCTCTAAACAAAATAAAAATGCTTTCATGCATACCACATGAGTAACTTATTTTATTATTTCAATTGTAAATTTATCTCAGGTTGGAAAAATTAAATACAGCTACTCATTATGCCATAAAGTAATTTTTAAACCAATGATTATGCTATATAACGTAACAATTACATAAATTTGCCGTTATCTAAAAATCGCCTCTACGACCATCACGACTCCTACTCTATTCAATGACTTTCAACTTAACCCTCGAAGTTTGTATTGTAACACACCGAGAAACACGTAGTTCGGCAACCTTTCGAAATGTTTCCGTTTGTCTTAAAAAGAAACCAGTAAAACACACACGTACCGCAAACCATGAAGAAATGTTTCCACAACGTTTTAAAACACCGAACCATTCATTTCAGCCGGTTGAAAGCCACCCCTCGCGCGGAAATCAATTGGTTTCGAACGCTCCCTAGAAAGCCATCGCCCAAACAAAAAACAACCGAGGAGCTCTGATTCTAATAATAGCGCGAGAGAAAGGGAGGATGGAAGAATGAAACGTTTGTGAAGGAGACTGAGAAGGAGGGAGCGCATAAGATACCAAATCGCGGCACGCGACCAGCTATTGGCACAAGCGAGCTCATTGCACTAAACCGGTTGCCTCACCATTACGATCAAGAGGGGAAGGAGTTCTTCAAACGCCCACGCCTCGCCCAGAGGCGACAATTCGTTGCCCAACAATTCCGTATATAAGTGAAGAAAGTGGATGAAGGGATCGAGGCGAAGTGGCGAGGATGAAGATGAAGTCCGATAAGGAAAATTAATCGATGTATTCGCATGCGCCGCGGGAGTGGAATGACAAGTGACGGATACAAGGCCTGTGCGTGCGGTTGGGACGTCGAATTTGAACCGAGGATGAAGAATAGGTCAATAGCGCATCCAATACGGACTGCCTCAATCTTGCTGATACGTACCGGATCCGTGAATTACTGTTATTTATTTTTATATCCAAAGGAAAAGAATGGCGCATGTTTGTATCTCGCTATTTGTTTGTCTGTCAGTTAAACTAGGAACTCGAAAACGGAAAGGGCTACAAAGAACTAATTTGATATTACGTTCTATTACATCCAAAGGGAGAGAAAGATGCATGTACGCATCCCTTTTCTAGTGTCTAAGTTCGATTTTAATAAGCTGAAATCAGAAGATTCAAGGCCCGAAGTGATAATATAAAATTTTAACACATTGGAAATAAAAAATCAACAGATTTGCCTCGATAAAAAGAACAAGGTTTAGGTCAAAAGGAAAATAACGGCTACATAAAGTGAAGCAAAAAATTCAGAACAGAGACAAGCAATTTCAAGCAAACGGATTAACACATTCGATTAAATTAAATTAAATTAAATTATTTGTTCATAATTTCCCGGGCAACGTCGGGTATATCAAACAAATAGGGGTCTCAAAGTTACTTGACCGAGGTTTCACTTCTAACATTTAATAGTGTCACTTTCTTTTCGCGTAAATATATAAACAATGCAGAATTGTTAACACAACACATTTACAAACCGCAAGATTTCCGATACTCAGCCAAGATTACACGATGTCTCTGAATAATATTTTGATAAGGGGAATCGTTGAAAGAAAAGTTTATGAGACACCCCAAAACCATTCAAGACGCTACAATAGACATTACAATTAAATTTTATGGTTTGCGCAACACACCTAAACTTTACAGAGCTATTCACTCATAAACTTGTAGAGAGATGTGAAAAATCTAGAGAGATTAAGTGCACTTACTACGAGAATCTTCTGCGCAGAAGAAGAATTAACATCAACACAGTCTAAATAACCACTTCATTCTTGCAGCATGCTATTAAATCATATATTGCACAGTGTTTGACTAGGTATTAAAAGCTTAAGCATATTCCAATGTTTTTTTATTTAGCTAATACGATACATGAATAATGCTAAAGTAACTTTTGAGAAATAATATTACTACATTACATATATATATGTGTGTGTGTGTATATATATGTATATATATATATATGTGTGTGTGTGTGTATATATATATATACATATATATATATATATATATATACAAACTGCTACATAGCACAAGCTTTCTAAAACTCATCTGTGAAAATGTATGCCTGTTTGTGTATGTTAATGTGTGAATGCTTTTGAGCGTGCATGTTTAACATTTATACCCGAATACAAATATATATACACTCACACACGATAGAAGAAATACTCCCAACTGCAGTGAAATTAGTAAAACAGCATTGCAACCTAAATAAACATGAATTTCAGTGTCGTTTTATAATTCCGCAAAATAATTTTTTCCCTGTAGACATGCATATAGATATGTACGTAATTGGTATTTTACAATAGACAATTACCTTCGTTATTTACATTTTACTTTTGTCACTCTTTTTCTTCATTGAAAAGAGAGTTTATCGCTTGGATGCGATTGTACAATTAGGTAAATCCAATTCCCAAGAAAAGGTTGGTTTATCCACACTCCTTATGTTACTGGACATTTTATCTACGAAAACTGATAATAGCATGATGACATCCGTTGAATTTATGTACCTACACAAATATCGTTCAAAGATAACGCAAAGGCTATTAAAAAGAAACAATTGATATTCATTAATTACGTTAAAGAACCAAAATCTCGTAATTATCATCCAAATATATGAAATAAACGTCATAATAAATAATACTAAATGGAGCACAGAACCTTAAAATTTACATACAGCACATAAATAGTATTAACAGTTAGCGCAGAATATATTTTGCGAATTTCTTCTCAAAAAAACTGCCAGAAAAAACCAAAGGGCATTTTTTGAATCATAACAAATACCTAATATTTAGAGTAGAATGAAACTTTTTGAATATGATACATCGATGCGGAAACTTTGTTAAAATCGAGGACATAAAAAAACCAATCCGACAGAACCGCGTTTTTTAATGGTCAAAAATAAATGAAAAATCGCGGACCCAATGCACACACGTACAACAAATAAAATATAATACACGTCTCTCGTTGCTAGGACTTTCCAATTTAATGATACATATGCAAAAAACGACCGAGCAAACCCCGAAACCTTTGTTGGTGGGACCGGAAATATGAAGTGAGAGAAGAGGAGGATGGAAACGTAAAGCGAAGAGAGAGAGAGACCTCGTTTACGATTTGAGGAAGGGGAAAAAAATTATAGGACCGCGCACGCTGCCACGACTAAACTTCATTCCGACTCGGAATGAACGATTGCGCGGAGATTGCGTGGGTCAGTGCGACGTTCATTTGTCAGTCCCGTATCGAATTGCGCCGAAGAGAGAGGGAGAGAGATGGAGGAAAGAGATAGAGAGAAAAAAGAACGTGAGGCAGAACCAGCGCAATCGTATCGGTCGCATCGCAATTTCGAGAGAGAGAGAGGAAAAAAAAATAAAAATCGCGGAAATATGAAAGGTAAATTTTCGCGATAAATCCGCCGCGTGGTGTTACGGTCCGAGAGGGAGAGAGAGACGAGCAAAAAAATTAAACTCTTGGAGCGGAATAGGAAATGGAAATGAGAGAATTATTATTTTTTACGGAAGGTACGCCCGGATATATGTCCATACCTTTTGTCCTATGCTAAGGAATTAGACGATTAGACGAGAATGAAACTAGAAAAGAAGTCTATGTTGCGGAAGGACTTACCGCAAAATGGCATGATAAGAACGTAGCAAGTTTTATCCTCTCTCTTTATAGCACGACGGTGTCCTATGCGACGAAGATGAAACAGACGCGTTTATTGGCACGAAAATAAGATATTACCGTGCGCATTTTCTCGAGGCCAGAGAATTAGATGACTGTAAGCGTCTAACAAATCTTCGCCGCAGACTAAATGGACCAGTTGACGCAATTTCATTTGTTCTTCACCTGCTTAAAAGGCTCTATGAAAACATGATATGGCGTTGCCAATATAAGTAATTGTCTGTGTGTGTGCGTGTGCGTGTGTGCGTGCGCGCATGGGTGTGTGTGCGTGCGTGCGTGCTTGTGCGCGTGCGTGCGTCCGCGTGCGTGCGTCCACGTGCGTGCGTCCGTGTGCGTGCGTCTGTGTGCGTGCACATATGAGTGTGCGAGCGTGCGAGTGCACGTGTGCGTGTGTCTTATCATAAATTCAGCTTTTATGTCAACACGGTAGATGTGAAACAACCTCAGTACAAAAATGGACTATTTCCCGCTGCTGTGGCAACAACGTAATCATAAAAAGCACTCCCATATTTTCGAAAAATGCATAGTGAAATCCGCGCCGACGCAGACCGCGCGACCTAACAAACAACGCAAAAAAACGCAATCTAAAAACGTGACTCGGTCACAACAAGGGTAAAAATTTCGGTATATTCATCCGTTGCGCATACTTTTGCAAACTTGGAAAGTTTTGCAGCCTGATTAACCGTCTCCAACGACGGGTTGCGCGCACAAACAAGAGCAGGGTCAGATATAAACCAAAAAAACTTCAACCCGCATCTGATAACCTAAGAGGACGAATGAAATTCAACTCTGTCCCTTCCGCAGGGTGAAGCAATTAGGATCCCTCATAACCAAGTCCCTTGCCTGATTTGTCTGTGGACCTCGTCCCTATCTTGGTACCCCATTCAGGTCTCTTTTTGCGTTCGCGGGGTCCAGAGAGGTCAAGGTAAAGAAGAGAGAGAGTGAAAGGGACGATGGGAAGGTAGGGGAATGAAGAAGAGAATAAGGGAGAGGACGTGAGAAAACACGATGGAGGAGGGAAACACGAAGATAAAAACCGGTTCGACTTACACTGAAAAAGTTTTCTTATAACCGTACGCTTATATTCCATACAACACATACATCGGTTACATAAATAAGTAAGGTGTGTTCTTATTTTGCCTCTTAGTAGCAATACCGCTGAAGCTTTGAGTGGGAAGAGCTAGGTGGAAGCTAGGCAATAAACGCTATCTACGTATATTATCGTGACTTGACGTTACATAATTACTATTTGATACCTTAGACTTATTTAATTTAAACTACTTCGTCCATCTATATAGTTTGATGCATTTTAAACTAAAATCCTTGATGCCATTTCTGAGTACGTCGAATTTCGTGAATGAAATAACCTCCATCGTTGCATGATACGTTTTATTTCCACAAGGTTTCTAATCGGAGTGATCTCAGCAGTTCTCAACTAGTATGTCGCGACACAATGGAATGTCAGCAAAAATTTTAATGACGGCTTGTAAAAAAATATAAAGTAAATTTTCTTGAGCAGATTTTTTGTCTTGGGTCATTTTTAACAACGATTAAAAGGTTTTAGGCTCTTCATAATGACGCACTATTCGTTTCTATTTCTGTTCGGCGGATTGTGGCGTGCAACGTGTCGCGCACGTGAGCACCGACCTTTATGCGGGTAGCGACGGAAAAAAGGCTGGGAACCGCTGCTCTATAACATTGACGTGCAATGAAGTCCCTCCGCGGATATATTTGCGCCAATTTAAATGTAAAATAAAGCCTTCCTTCTTAAGAATTTCTCTCCCAATCTGCGCCAGGAGGAAGATGTTTGTGCAAGTCTGTTCTGAGCAAATTATGTTTGCGAACAGTGTTTCTCTTTGATGAAACTGAACAAAACAACGCATCGGAACCAGATGATAGATAAACATCTGACGTCGAACATGCGGCTGAACACAAGCAGCATCATACCTGATACGCAACGATTGGCTTTGAAAATGCAGGCTCAGAGCGTTATTAAGTTCGGCTCTAAGCAGGCTGCTCGATTTCGGTATGGTTTTAATTTCTTAACGCGTTTTATTACCCGAATAACTTTCTAAGATAATGCGTTTTAAATTCTTTATTAGAATATCTCAAGTACTATTTCAATTAAAATGGTGATTAGCAAAAAAATAAGTACTTAAAAAATGTTATTTATGTACTTTAAGTTGCAGGCTCTGAAAAAATTAATATTGCGGCTCTATGACAGAAAAAGGTTGTCCCTACATCAATAGGAGATTCCTCCTGATTCTTTACAACTGTTAAACCCGACAATCAACAGAAATACGGAATCGCATATTTAAACAAATCCATTTTTTCAAGCTTAGTGGAACCTAAAAACATGCATATCGATTCAAATCTGCAAATAGATTTTTCTCGCGATCACAATATTTTCAGTAAATACCTCGTGCGTGAGCAGGTGAAAAGTTTGTGGGAGAAAGAAAGGCAAACAAGAAAGGGAGAAGGAGAGGGAGGAGATAAACTAGAAGCAAAGAGAAGAAAATTAAGATGAAGGTAGGAGCAAGCGAAAACAAGGTATATGAGAAAGAAAATAAAGGGGAGGAGAGATGAAAGGTATATGGTGATATAGATTTATGGATAAATATGAAGAGAAAGAGGAAGGATAAGTATGGCGAGATAAAAATAAGAGCGAGAAGAGAGAGAGAGATGCCATAAGCAAGAGGAAGGGAAGGATGAAGAGAAGAAGAGAGACGAAAAGGTGGAAAAAAATAGAATTGAAGAAACCAGGGAAAAGTATATACAAGGGTTTCTGTACGAGATAAGACACGCGAGATAAGAGGGCGGAGCGCCATAGGGTTACCAAGTTCGGGATTTATGCGTCAGTTGTTTTTTCTCCGGTCCTCTCTACCCGCGATTACCGCACTACCACGGAAGGTCATCGCTGATGTGCGGACGCAAAAACGAAACTGTGATGCCGTGTCCTGCTTTCGGACCAAACTCGCGAATCTTTTACAACGGACGAGCGTGTGAGAGAAAGGGAACGGGACAAGTTCGCATGCGAATACATATGCGAGGGACCCGTTTCGGGCACGGTGGCGCCATCCATCGACGGGAAGAAAAAGTACGAAGCTGAACGCCTACGTAGCCCAACGATGCGTTGGGCATACGTCATTGCGGTCACCAAAAAATCGTGATGTCAATTAATTGGGAGATTGTAGGCGATGACGGTTTTTTACGCTGACGTAAGAGAGAGAGGGGGAGAAGTTGCTTTATATGAGTTTGCGTCGCAAGCATTTATCGAAAAAACAGCCTCGTCATCATTTGAGAAAAAATCTTCACGTGCTCGTTATCCCTATTTCATGTTTCTGTGGGAAAACGATTCGTTGGTGTTGGAGAACGAATCCGAGGACAAAATGTTTCTGGAGCCTCTTCTACCTCACGGTGAATTAATTTGCATTGTGGAACACCAAAAACAAAGTCTTATTTCGGATACGTGACGAACATTACCTTCATCTTTCCGAATTCCTGAAATATAACCGAGTTTTACTTTCACCATACGGAAATACACGTTTTGAGGTCTTCTGAACACGTTTTGACCATTTTCACGATGATTTCTGTGTGTGTGGGTGTGTATGTGTGTGTGTGTGTGTGCGTGTGTGTGCGTGTGTGTGCGTGTGTGTGCGTGTGTGTGCGTGTGTGCGCGCGTGTGTGTGTGCGCGCGCGTGCGTGTGTGTGCGTGCGTGCGTGTGTGTGCGTGCGTGCGTGTGTGTGTGTGCGAAAGTTTTTTGCGTGTGCTCGAACTCAAAAACTATTAATCAGGTCAACGCGAAACTTTATATTTGACATTTTTGTTAAAGGGACAGCAACTGATTAGTTTTTGGTAAAAATCGGTCAACCGAAAGTGGGTGTTTACTCTTGTCACTGTCAGCTTTTTACTTTCTCCATATACGAAGTATAGAGAAAGTTTTGTTTTCATGAAATAAATCGAATTCGAGATTTCAACGGAAATACATGTTTTCAGGTCCACTGAACACGTTTTGACTATTTTCTCGATGATGTCTGTGGGTGTGTGTGTGTGTGTGTGTTGTGTGTGTGTGTATTTTGTGGGTGCTATAACTCACAAACTATTAATCAGATCAACGCAAAATTTTATATTTCACATTTTTGTTAAAGAAAAAGAAAATTACTCTTTGGTAAAAATCGGTTAAACGGAAGTAGATGTTTACTCTTGTCACACCCGTTTCTTTTAATGTTTGCTTTAATATTTGATAAATGTAAAAAAAGTACTGGAATAAAAGTTGTAGGGAATTTAGTTTTCTACAATGTTTGTTCGAAACATTTTTCCATATAATACATTGTTTAAGAGATATTTTAAAAAATAAATATTTAAGCTGCCACAACCACACCACCTATCGGCGATTATTGTAAAACTTTATACTCCTTTTTATTTTCATAATTGTTGGAGATTCGGGGCTATATCCAATATCAGAAGGCTACGGTTTGAGTTTATTTATTTATTTTCTCTGTAAAACCTTTAAATTTTTCTCGCAGTTCCTTAAAATATTTATTATCATTTAACATATTTTGAATTTTTAGAAACACTATACCACACATTTCTCCTACGGAGAACGTCATGTGGTGGCCACATCAGATTTTTTATTATATGATTTAATATTTGATTAATGTAAGAGTATTGGAATAAAACTTTTAGGGAATTTAATATTCTACAACCATTGTTTGAAATATTTTCCCATATTATGCATTGTATATTTATTATCAATTAACCTATTTGGAATTTTTAGAAATATTACAGGTATGGAGAGTCATTTAGTGGCCACATCATATTTTTTTAAATAATCTTTTACGCCTATTTGAGAATCATGTGCACGTTCTGGAGAAATTTCTTATATTTTATATCTCAGACACAAAACTTGTCAACTTGGTTGCATGTAAAAAATCAAAGATTAATTTTTCCGTGCAAATCAGATTGCACTTGAACCTCTTGTAACACAGGCTCTTATAAGATGGATCCGGTACAACACGGCTTTTTTATAACATAAATTCAGATAACGCGGATTATGGTTCGCATTAACGCGGTCTGATCGAACATAGGAAAAGAAGAAGAGTCCAAAGTGCTTTGTGAGTGGTTTGGGAATATTGGGCCTGAAGGCATCTGAAGGGATATGGAACGCAACCCTCCTTTCACAATGCAAAGCTAGGTTCACTTACCACGGATTCTCATTGCACGGAAATTTTCACCCATTTTATAGTAGAGCAGGGTGTAAATCGAGAATATTTATTCTCAGTGTATAAGTAATATTTCTGGGTGATTGTTTACTTCGATCTCAAGGGTACTGTTTCGGAAATAACGCATCGACACATATTATGACTAGTACCAAACAAATGATGTAACCATGAATTTTTACCTGCCAACTTTTACGTTAATCAAAATGGTTGACCAGTTTACTCTTGTACTTATTCATGTATGCTCCAATAATCGAAATGTATCTCTGCAAAGATGAATCTAAAAGAAGCGGTGGAACAAATATCACAGAGCTATGTAATCACCACATTGGAGATATAATCCCGGGATGATTTACTCAGAGAAACTACTGTGATGGGCGCTACATAATATCAGCACCGATAGGAGTTTTAAATATTTAAATGACTCCTGTGTGCCATATTTGAAAACTTTTATCCTATAACTTCCAGAAAAAAAACAACTATCGAATTCGGAACGACGTGAATTTTATCGAAATCGTAGAGAGGTTCAATTACAAAAGATTAGATGTAATGCAGCTAACTCAACGGCAGACCACCTTTGACCTTAGGTTACAATCAGAAACGGCGATAATTAGCAAATCTATGCCCGGAGTAGAGTTCAATTGAAAACATCATTTCACATTGGCCACAATTATATCCAGTTAAAAATATGCTATTGACCAACTTTCATTGGAAACGTTTTAAACTAAGATCGTCAGCTGCGCAGTAATCGAGTCTCACGAGCTCATCCTTTGACTGCATTAATTCCTTGACTAAGGTTTACTGATGTGCGTATTTACTTTTAATGGGCGATATTACCGTTAGATGAAATATCCACGAAATTCCGTTTGTATCCATGAAAAATCTCTTGCAGTATATACACGGAAACTTTAAGGGACACCGCCCAATCCGTCATTCTAAACCTTAAAATCATATCACCAAAAATCCACCACAGTTTTGATAGTGAAATAAAAATATATAAGGTGATTGCATCATTGCTCGGGAAATTATTCTTGAATTTATTTTACTTGAGATTTTGTGCCAAAAGTCGAAATTCATTCTACGTGGTATTTAGCGGAACTGCATTAGAAAATATCGGACTTAATTCATCGCCAATAATTACTGATAACAGATGTCAACGTAAGTCTTTTGTATGATTTACGCGCAGTTAAGTAAAGCTAAACATCGCAATAAGCCACCTAATTAGCTCATAAATCCGCTATCACAAGGCACAGTTGATCGAGCTTAATACAATGCTCGAGAGCAATATATGTTTTACGACGTACTAAAATCCGACCAAAATTCTCTATACGCGAAGCAATTACGGCGCGATAAACGGACTAAAGAGATTGAAGGGCATTCCCTCTCACTCCAAGGAAAAATCATAGATTGGCTTACAATTACACTCACAAAAGCGCACATAAATTTATTAGGTATAACGAATATATCAAACGAACGTGTTTCGGAGTGAATTTCTGTATAAACGGGAAATATTTAAGGAAAACTTCAGATGATTAAATCGCGTCAATGAAATTTTTCAATTAATTAAAACGATCATGACTGCAATATCCAAGAATAGCTTTTCATATGCGCAAGCTCTATTATTTTTCTTGCTAGCATTATTTGAATATTTTACGCTGCTGTAATATCCAACTGAGTGAACCTATATCTACCAAATCCGATAATAATACATTAGTATCCTCTTATATGACATATCATAAGCAGCTATATAGAATGATATGACATACTATAAGTAAGGAGCAGCTATATAGAATATATCATCTTGAAGTGCCTAACATTAGTATCCTCCTAATGTTAGGCACTTCAAGATGAGCTAGAGCCTTGTTTTTATGTTGGTAGAACTATGTACATAACTGACTAGAAAAATCAAAAATCTCATAATAGTTCAATAACGCGGCAGCTAAAAATACGTAAAAATATAAACAAATATTTAATGCTTATGTATTTCTGAATGTGCTACGAAGCTCAATTTTTTTGTGAAGGTAGAATTCATAAAATAACCGATTAGGGTTTATAGAAATTCTGATATATTAATTTATTCGGCTATTAAAAATTCTTAAAGTTTAAAGAAATTGATAAATATTTAGGTACTTGGGGACGAGCTAGGTAGCTGAAATGTTTCAGTTATTTAGAGCTTGGTGCAAAAACGCATATCTTCATGAAGTTGTTATTACGGCCATTAATAAGTTTTATATTTAAACAATTATATAAATGTTATACCTACCTACCAAACAATGGAAAGGTATCATATTTTTAAAATTGCAAATTTTAGGGATTGCTATGACTCCAATATTGTCCAATAAGGAAAGAACGAAAATCGGTGCAGAGGTGCGAAATTTGAATTTGAAAACTATTATTAACTAAAATAAACAAAGTGATCTGAAATGCTTGCAGAATGCAAGCACCTTTTACTAGTATGCTATATTTGTTTCTAAAGATGAAAAAAATCCAATACCAAACAAAACGCCATTTTCGTCCTTCACAAACATCTCTCTCTCCCTCTCTCTCTAGCTTAATATCTCCTAAACAATCCACGCCTCTCTTACGAGAAGAAATTTAATTTCCGCGCACTCGCAGATCCAGCAAGAAACCAAAACTTTCATCTATCACTCATCCTTTTCTTCTCCCTCTAACTTCCCATTTCCCTACCCTTCCTACTCCCACACACACACACACACACATCACCCCCGCCCCCTTGCTCTTATTCCTCATTTTAGCCACAAGAGTTCAGGAAAAAAATCCCCTCCGCCTCACCTCCCTCTCTCGAAAACCTCCCTCCAATAAAACCTTCCCATCCAAAAAACTCTCAAAACGAACTCGGAGACTTAATTATTTTTTCATCAGCAAGTCCCATCACAAGAGTGAAGTGAAGAGGTGGGCGGAGGGAGATAAGAAAGGGAGTGAGGATGGCCGAAGGAACGAGATAGAAGGATAGTCGTTTGGGTCGGGAGAGAGAAAAGGGGATGGGTGGCATTTTTTTCGGAAGGTGGGACGCGAAGGATCCTCTCGTTGTTGGAAAGAGAGGGAAAAAAAGATAAAATTCTTCCCGACAAAGAATAATGTTACCGGGACAACCAACCCCTCCAACGTAACAATTTTTCACCTCCATCGCACTACAGATCCAATTGTGAATTCATTTCTGTTCCCCGGCGTTATTTAAAGGGGGCCATTTTTCCCCGGCAAAACTTTCTGAATATTCATGTTCCTCCCACGCCGCCACCTAAAAAAACCCCTCCTGCTCCCCGTTCCCTTTTTCCGCACTGATGGCTGGGTGGTGCGGAGGTGAAGGGGAGAGGATAGGGGGAGGAATGGAGGACTTTTTTTCAAGGTGGATAGAATGCTCGGAGGGAGAAAGAATGTGGAGGATGGGGTTGGGTGACGTTGGGAGGTAGACCCCGTTACCAAGCAGCGAGGGCCCACTAAAAAAAATCCCCGCTCCCGTTCCATACCTTTCCTTTCCTACCCCCCCTCCACCTCCCCAATCCACTTCCTTACACTGGCGTCAACTCCCGATACGACCCAACCCACCTCGTATCTCCTAAACCTATCCGACAGTCCCTCCTCCATAACTGTTCCATCTCTCTCCCTCCATTCTCTCTCCGACCTTCTCCCAACCATCACTCTCCCAGCATCTCCGTCTCTTTCTCACTCTGCCTCGCTCTCGATTTTTCTCCTTCGCTTCTCCCTTCCTCCCAAATACTGTTTCCTCTCTACCACTCTTCCTGATTTCTACTGCTCTCTCTCCCCTTCTATCCCACGTATCCATTTCCATACATTCACCTTTCACTACTTTTCCTTCGTCCTTTTTTACTATCTGTCGCTCACATCTCCCTCATTTCCTTCCTCCTTTCTCCCTCCCCTCATCCATTCTTTCTCCCTTCCTCACTCTCTCTCCATCCATCCACTCCACTTCGCCTTCTCTTCCTCACTCACTCTCTCTCCCTCCCATCTCATTCCCTTCCTTCCTCTCATTATGGTCCATTATGGGCCATATCTGTCTATCTCCCTCCATTTCTCCTTTCTCCCTCCTCACCTCAGTGCTCCTGTCCTTTCTCACTCTCTCTCCCTTCTTCTCTCTCCCTCCAGTCCTCCCTTTACCCTCCCCACCACCGTTCTCCCACCTTCCACACTCTCCCTCCCTTTCTCCCTGTCTCTCTCTTCCTCAATCTCCCTCCCCTCTGCCCTTCTCCCTCCATTCCTTCCTTCTCTTTCCCTTCCTCCCTCTCCCTCATATCCTCCCTTCTCCATCCTTTCCTCCCGTGTCTCTCCTTTCCTCCCTCTCTCTACCTCCCTCACTTCCTCCTTCTCTCTCCCTCCATCTCTCTCCCTGCCTCTCTCCCACTCCCTCTCCTTCCATTCCATCCTCTCACTTCCATTCTCCATCTTCTTATTTTCCTCTATTCCTCCTTTCGTTCCTCCTCTTCCCTTTTTCCCTTTCTCTCCCTTCCTTCTCTCCCTTTCTCTACCACTATATCCTTTCCTCTCTCTACCACTCTCTCCTTTCCTTCCTCCTCCCTTCCTTCTTCCTCCCTTTCCCTCCACCTACCCCCCTTTCCCTATTCCTCTTTCCTTCCGTCTCCATTTTCTTCTACCTCCACCTTTTCCCACTATCTTTCTTCACCTCAATCTCTCTCTGCTCCCTTATTCTTCGACCGTCTCTCTTTATCCCAACTTCCAATTTCTCATCCTCTTCTCACCATTCCTTCTATCAACTTCGTATATCTCCCTTTCCCTCCCTCCCTCTCCCCCTCTTCCACCCTTCCCTTTCCCCTCATTCTCTTTTCCTCTCCCACCTTCTCTCTTTAACTCTCTCTCTCTCTCCTCCTAGCCTCCTTATCCTTATCTCTATTTCCAAATTTATCTTCTATCACCATTCATTCTATCATTTTCTCTCTATCCTTCTTTCCATCTCCTCTATCCATCTCTATTTCTCTCTTCCTCTCATTTCCCTCTCTCTTTTTCCCTCCGTTCTCCATTTAACCTGGTCCATTTAATCCTTTAATCTTAGAGATAAAAAATATAAGGGAAAGAAAGGACGCGCCAATATAATCCACCGACTTTGGAAGGGTTTATCCGGACGTAACTGATTGCAGATTTGTAGGAAAAATCCAAACTCGGACTTTTTTCAACCCTCCTTCTCTCTATCTCCGAAAAAAATAAGCTTATTAAGCTTTTTTCTGCCTCTCTCACGCGATGGAATAAACCGAAATTTTTAACAATACGGATGCTCTTTTTCTTTCTCTCTACCGCTGAAATCGCCGCGTTTTCCCGTATCAGCTCAAACGGAGAAGAATCTCTCCAAAGTTGATTCGTTCAAACCGTATACAAATCCGAGCAAGTAACGTCTGTTAATTCTCTTCCGGCGGTTTTTTGCATTTGGCTCGTGTGACTACACTTTGTGACTTCGTGGATGCGGAAAACTTTTATTTCAATTTGTGCGATCCAACTTCATGTCGAATGAGGACGTGCGGGCACGATAGAGCCTCTAAAATACAACAACCTATATTAACCTGAGAAATCAAATTAAAAGTACGACCTTCAAAATGCATTAAATTTCTCGATTTGGTTTTCACACGACACCCTGTCATCGGTGAAAAACTCATAATTACACGATTTTCCTAACTTTTGTTTCCATTTCCAATTTATCAAGGGCGCCCTTAAAAAGGACTATAATTTCATTTTGCTGGCAGCGAGAGATTTTAGAAAATGTCAGTAACCTTCAATAAAGTGTTCCTAGAGACATTTCAAAGATGTCCTTGAAATTACTGTTCAAATGTAATGAGACGCATATCGCAAGAGCTTCAAAATGATCTAACAATAATAAAAGCCTACTCTGTTGCTTTGTGTGCAACGCTCTCACCTTGCGCATCTCCTGGCGATTCAGCAAAGCCGAACAATATTTCCGGTAATATAATGTGTATAATACTTTTCCCATTTCAGCTTAATTTAATTAAATTAAAATTTTTGAAAAATGTATTTATAATGCAATTTTAAAACGATCTGTTTTCGATCTATAACTTGAACATTTGAAATTGATAATGAAAGGTTTATTCTTTTACCTCACTATTAGTAATTAACTTTTTACTACTACAGGAGTTCATTAAAGGTATCAGATTACCTCCTGTCAATTTCACAGGTATTTCTAATTTTGTCTAAGAAATGATCGTAAAAATTGACAAAATCGAATAATTGGTCATATTATATATAAATATAATGTATCATATACTGATTTGACTATTAATACCCAAGTAGGATACAGATGTTGTGCCAGCACAAACCAAAGAGTGGCTTATATGCGACTGAAGGGCACATTAAACATACGCGAATTAACATACTTACGATTATTCGTCCGGAAATTTCAAAATGACAGTACATTAGCGAAAAAGTAGTCTTTTAACGCTCAAATCGTAGGTATATATCGCCTAAGTCGACGAAAAAACACATATTTGACTTCTTTCAGGAGCGAAAAGCGTCATAGAAAAAATTCTCGAGTCGATGATAAAAGCGGAAATTCCATTAGCCGAAACCAATGGGCCAAGTCCCAGCTGAAACCCACATCTCCAGCCGCTAACACAAAAAAAGGCATTCCTTCGTTCCCTCTTATAACCTTTTACTTCTCTCCAGCTAAAAAAACGTAAAAAGGCGATTATAATCGTCTTCCGTAGGAGCAAGACAGAGCAGCAATTCTTTGTAAAGGCTAAAAATAATTTTTTTTCCTGAAACTACTAACTTTTCGATATTTATATATAAAAGACTGTTTTCGCGTTTATATATAAAAACATTAAATGAAGAATAACTCTTACATTTTTGTGAGGATGATCCAGTTCAAAACATGTTATCTGTTACCTGCATTTCCGTCGGAATATCAATTAAAAAGTTTAAATTTTCCAAAAGTTGGAGTCACTAGCACAAACAGAGCCACTCAACTAACAACAAGAAGCAAAAGTATTTTTATTTAAAAATTTTCGTTACAATTAAAAATAAAAATGATTGCAACGTTGACGCAAACATACAGAAAGACAAGACGGTGTTAACATATTTTTTTAGTTTTATATGCCACCGAACATAACTACAAATGTGACTGCAAACAAGACGACGGAAGGAATTTTTTTTAGTGTAGTGACTTCATTTTTCCTAAAGAAAACATATTCTCATACCTACTAAAAATGAAATGCGAGTTGTTTTCATAGTTCGTCGCCAAAGAATAAACACTCCGACTCTTCCGTCCTTCCTCATATTTTTAAGCACGTGCGCATGCGCACTGCGAGAAAAAAGAAAGAAACATTTGGCGAAGTGCACGCATTGCAGGCGACGTTGTCAATTCTAACCGAAATAACACGGTCGTCGGAGAGCAAACCGGCCGGAAAAAAATAACGAGTGCGCTAACAGCGCGGCCTCAAGCGGCAGAAAGTAGAATTTATTATGAATACATCGCTCCGTCCTTTTTTTTAATTATATTTTTTTTATATTTCCCGAGCGAGTCAAGAGATGCAATTTCCCCCTTGTTTTTATTATTCCTCATAATTGGGATATTCCACTTTTAGTCCCCTCAAGGTCGACCGTGGACATACATGCATATTTATACATTAATTTTTTTACGTGCCAAGGCCAACAGGGACGTTTCGGAAGAGGAATGCAACCGTTTTGCTTTTAGTTATTCTTATGTTTTTTCGCCATCTTTCGATATCCGTCGGACAGGAAACGTTACGTCTACGGAGGAGTCATTTGCGTGCAAATAGACCGGTTTGAGAGGGAAAAAAAGAATGTTTTCAAACCGTCCTCCGGGTTTTTCATTCTAAGCACGAAAACGCGGAGTCAACGCGATATATAAATTTCCTTCGGCAAACGGTGACGAGATAAGTAGGGACAGTCGTTTCTTAGTAATAGGCATTGGATGGAGAGAAAAGCTGTCGATAAAAAATATTACCCAGTGCGCCTAAAGGAGTTTGTCTGACCGGTGGGATAGAGGTTATTTGGAACGGGATGAAATCATAGTGCATTTATATTTAAGGTTCTTGCAGCTGTGCGATAGGTCGGCGAAGTAATGTTACGCTTGGGAAGGAAAATTTTATTTTTTGCTTCGAGACGAAATAATATTAACGTGCTTACGTAGCTCATAGTCAATGGTTACGATGAGCAGCGAGATGGAATGACTTTGATGCGTTCGCTCATCCTTTTCTAAATAACTTGAAAAATGCGAGGTAATCTTTAACAGAGGTCCGCATGTGATGAGACTTCTTTTACCAGTCACCTTTAGTCAATCACAATTTCTATTCAATGCCGCCGGTGTCCGCTTGATGCGTATTGTATATTCCGAATGAATTTTAGTGTACTTACACAATAAGCAAGGAAAAAGCTACAGCGGATTTTCAAAAACAAACCAGACAGACACGAGAAAACATGTATATAGATTCCCCCTATTTTTAATACGGGATGTGTATGCTGGGGATAATGCTTGGCTAAAATTTACATTGAAAGAATTAGATATGTGTAAACCTATTGGTATGGGCCCCTTGGCGGAGTCCATAAATGTGTATGCAGACGTAACGCCCAGATCATTGGCGGTAGTGGTTCCAGCAGTGAAACTAACCAAAGCGTATTATGTGCATCGGACACTACCAATTGGACTTGCTGAAGCCCTTGCGGCTTTGACAGGGATATATATTATGCAGAAGATACTGCAATACACAAATGTTCAAATTAACCTATATACGGACAATTTACAAATAATGTACTCATTTGCTCGTGGAAAAGGATAGTTATTTAGATATAATATAATTCGTAAATTGTATATGTTTTTATTGTTAATAAAGAATCGAGACAACAGAGTCTCTTGGTGCTACGTCCCTTCAGAGGCCAATCCGGCCGACAGACCTTCCCGGGCTATCCAGCACTTATAGACCGGTGCGGCCATATTGGCTTCATTGGTTTATAAGGGCTGGGTGGCCTGACTCGGGGTCAATCGGTCTGGAGTGGGCACTGGAGGTGACGTAGCACTAAATACGCCCAAATACCCCCGCGTAGCTCGCTTTCGAGAATGGACTCTTCCATACTGAATTCGTGTTTGTGCGCAGGTGCCATAAGCTTTCAAAAGATCTGTACCACGGGACTGAATACTGAATCGATTGGTGAAAAAACGAAATCTCTTTCTTATGTCGTTCATGACAGACAGAAGAACAATCTGAATGCATAGGCGGATTTTTTTGGAAAAATCGCTACAAATAACTATATATTGTAGAGACACGTGTTCCATTTTATTCGATTATCAAACTCGAAAGTTAATTGAAAATATCAGTGCACGTTAAAGCTCGCCTATCGAATGAAAAAAGCGCATTTCTCTAATATGCATTGTTATTTTTTATTCCAAGTTCAATTTGTTCAAGAACTTTTGAAACATCATATATTCATGTATATAGGATACAAAAATACGTAAAGTGTGGGTATTACGCGATAAAATAAAAATGCTGAGAGACATTTTTTAAGTACAACCATCACGCGTTGATGGAAAATACCCACAAGCCATATACCTGTCATAAAAAATTCTTCCCCTTCTTCCTCGACGGAAAAAATTGGTTAAAATTCTCATATTAACTTTGTTTTTCACCGTATGAACGATAGGGAAACGACACAAGGACCGTCCGAGTTTTCTTCCCACACAAGGAAAATAACAGCAGATCGTTGAAATGCCAATTCTTAACAACTGGCCTATAAAAATATTGGCATGTTCAACAGACGACCCAAGTCAAACTCATATATTTCGAAATCCCTCCCTTTGATAACTCGGGTCTATCCGCATAAAATTTATTTCGCGAAAAACATTGCTGCGACTCATTCGCAATGTGTACGGAATCTTAACCAAGCATCCCTCTCTCTCTCTCACACACTTTTCGTTCTCCAATCCTGCGTCCTTTCACTCACCCCACTCTCTCTCTCGCGCGAACACACACACACGTACACATAACACTCCCATATGATAGCTAAGTCGAAAAAGTCACGTGATATCCTTGAATATAACCACCCTTTTTCCCAATCGTGACATCACCTCTCTCTCCCTCTCTCTCTCTCTCTCTCTCTCTCTCTATCTCTCTCTCTCTCCCTCTCTCCGCCCACTCTTTTCTTCACCCGATCTCTAAAACATCCCTCGTTTTCACGGTCACGTGAGACCATCTCCTTCTCCTCCTTCCAAACCCCCAGAGACATCTGGTGAGAGGAAAAGGGACTAAGAAGAAAAAACACGTGAAGAGAGAGAAAGATGGGTTTGGAGTAAGATGGAGAAGGAGAAAGAGATTGTTGGAAGGGAGAGAGGGCGAGGAAAGTGAACAATAACGGGTTTCAGTCTTTACTCCTTTTAAATCCACTTCCCATTGCCAAGATGCTTTCCTCCCACTCTCCCTCTTCTCCACCCCGCCACCTCGCTCAACCTTCTCTCTCTGTCTCTCTCCTGCTCAATCCTTTTCCTTCCTCTCCCACTCCACGATTTTGCGTTTGCAATCGTAAGGGAGAGTGAGAGAGGGGGGATGAGAGGGGTGAGATAAGGAAAGACGGAGAATGGGTTGAGGTATATAGCGGTTAACACACCTTGAGGAGTAAAACACCACGGGACGGTGAGAATGGAGCAGCAGAGAGAAAGTATAAATGAGAGTGGAGGAAGAGGGATATGGTGATGGAGAGAAGAGAGAAGATGATGAAAAGTGGATGAAGAAATGAGGAATGGAGGTGGAGTAGGAGAGAGAGGGAAGAAGAAATGGGAGCGATGGGGGAGAAAGGAAAGAGATGATGAGGAGAGATTGGAGAACGGAGTGAGAGGGGAGAGAGATAATTGTGAGATTGAAGATGCGGTAAAGAGGGAGAAGGGGGAGGAACAACGAGGAAACAAGGAGGAGAAACAGGGATGAGGAACAGGGGAAGCATCAGGAGGGAGGAACAGGGGAAGGAACATATGAGAAAAAGGAGGGAGGAACAGAGGGAATAAACGTGGGGAAATAAGTGTGGAGAAACAGATGGGAGGAACAGGGGGGAAGAATATGGGAGAGAAACGGTGGGGAGAAAGAGAAGGGAGGAACATGAGAGAAACAGAGGGGAGGAATCGGGGGAGGAATCGGAGGAGGACCAGGGGGAGGACCAGGAGGGAGGACCAGGGGGAGGACCAGGAGGGAGGACCAGGGGGGAGGACCAGGGGGGAGGACCAGGGGGGAGGAACAGTGAGGGGAGCAGTGGGAGGAACAGTGGGAGGAACAGTGGTGGGAACAGGGGTGGAACAGGAGGGAGGGAGGCAGGAAGGGAATGAGGCTGGGGTGGAGAAGAAGAAAATTGGAGAGGGACATGAGGAAGTGGAGATGGAGAGAAAGGGGAGAAAGAAATAAACAAAGGTGGAAAGAAGGGTAAGGAGAAACATTTCACGGCATAAGGCCTCTAAAGATTCGCAATGGAGACATGAGAGAGAGAGAGAGATTAAGATTGTAGAGAGGAAGAGAAAGAGGAGAGATAGGTGGAGATAGAAGTGGAGATACGTATCCGGACAAAAGAAAGTTTGAGATATGATGAGAGACAAGAATAAAGATAGAAAATAGTTTTTTGAGGGTAGAATAAAAGTGGAAAGGAAAGAAATAAATAAAGTAACCTGAGAGGAAGATAAAAGGACAATTTACGAGTAAAATGACTTAAAAAGCAAAGGATAAAGGGGATAGAGTGAAAACATAAAGAGACTTATTGTCAATACTCCGAGAGAATGGCTCGGAGTGTTTTGATACGGGCAGACGCAAATATTTTTTCAAAGTTTTATTGTTGGCAAAAGTCGTCCAATGCTTCCTTGTCCAAACAGGCCAATCTTCTTCGACAGGTACATCGTAAAGAAACTCGATTGACACTTGATCTTCCAGAGATTGAGAACTGTCCTGTTTCTGTAAAACAGTTATCATGATCAGCGAATCTGAATAAAAATATACACTTTATGTATAATACAAAAGCTATAAAACCGCACTACCCGATTTGATTTGTAAAATGATGTGCCGTAGTTACTGGCGTAATCCTTGTCCTAAATTCTCGCACTTCAGTTTTATATGAATAAATAGAAAAATCCTGCTTAACTTTAACCTTTTTAGCGCGTTTTATTTTATAAACGCCTTTATGTTTTCGCTCTGTCTGTCCGTCTGTGAAATCTATTAAACTAATATAATAAGTAAACGGTAAGAGGCATAGGACTGAAATTTGCAGGGTGTGTTTGCTATATGATACCATTTATTACACTACCAAAGAATTTTTCTGATAAATCGGTGGACGGCAGGGGATGCCTTCAAAATTTTTAAATTAAGATTCTATGAAAATGGTTATAGATTAAAAGTTAAAAAATATTAATTAATTATTGAATAACTGACTTTATGCCATGTAATTATTTTACTAAATTTACAATTCTGTATACTCCTCAATAAATAAAACGCGCTTTTACGTGTTCCGTTCGGTAATGAAGCTCCCAGTTTTCTCTTTATATTTGAAGATTGGTAGGAGGTAGCGCCTTAACTAGATATTTTAACATCCGGGGCAAACTACCAAATATGCGCCCCTTTATAAAAAATTCTCTAATACCTATTTTTTTAAGATATGGATTTTGGGTGAACAATTAATAAATAAAAATAAACTATAAAAGATATAATTTATCACTACATAATTCGGGTAAAATTCACAACTGTATTGTGAATAGGTGACACGTATAATAGCGTACAGAAAATGTTTTGTCAGTCGGGTCCTTAAATGATCCTCGCACTCGCTTTTCGGTCGCCAAATTCTGAATAAAAATAACAATTAATTAATCGAATGACATCAACCATTTAAGCCCGCTGTTTCGATTGCTTAGATTTCATTACTGGATACGCTGTTTCAATTTAAATCATATATTATCTATTTAAGGTCGACTTTTACAAACATGCGTTTGCTTAACGGAACGAAGAGGAAACTGAATTGAAACTGATTGCTGTGGCGTCATGTCTTGTCGTGAGATTACATTTCCGTCTGTTGTGAGACACGCTAAAGCGTTTTCGGTTAAATATTGATAATTATTTCGGTAAATTCTATTGCTGCTCAGTAATGGCCATAAATGTTTAATCTGTCGTTTCTTGATTAAAAATTAAATCCTGTTCTCATAAGTATATCCTCGCGTGAACTATTGGTATGTAGTTAACGTCGTCCAAAAATCACTTCTGGCTAATTTTACAAAAATAAATAAAAAATAGACGATAACCACTTTTAAAATTCATCCCTGCTCGATACTCTACGTTAAATCGGAGAAATTGCTTCCCTAATTTCCTTTATCGGCGAAATCCTTGAAAGAAATTAATAAAAGAAGGTTTCCTTTTACAAACCCGCCTCCCACGTATCAATTTGAAACAGTTCCCAAACAGATAGGGATCAACTCGGAGTGTTAGTTCACAATCTCGCTCTCGTTCTCGCTCTCGCTTTCTCTCTCTCACACACACACATACACACAACTACACGCACGCACGCTCGCTCGTGTACACGCTGTTTTCTCCATTTCTTTTTATTCTTTGGCAGCCATACGAGAGAGTACAAAAAACAAGGAATATGGCGAACAGATGGCGGTGTATTCTTTCTCTTTCGAAGAAGAACACACTACGCGGCGTTTAATCAAGATTTTCAATTTCCCGTCTCTCTCTCTCCCCCTGCCTCCCTCCCTCCAATTTCGGCGTTTGTCTGGTATTAAGAGATTTTGATTCGTTGCTTGGATACGGGATTCTCTTTTATTTCGATCAAGCCCGTTCGCTAACACGATTAAGAACGAGAAAATATGCAGATCTTTTTAAAACCGGTATAATAACTCAAACAAGAAAAATTCTTCTGAATGTATCAGCTTATATTTTATTATTACTTTTGTAAATCAAAACGGAATATTATGTACATATTTAAATTATGCCAATGCAGTCATCGATACGATGAACAAACTCGGTTGTATCAAAACATGTCGCATAAAATGAGTAGATAGTTATGCATAGATGATAACATGGATAAATTTCTGATGACTTAAAAGAATAATTACGGCAAAGTATTATATTCGTGGTCTCTAGATAATGCACAGCGATTAATATTTGAAAACGTACAAGTAGCAAGTAGAGAAACTAAATTACTTAACCTAAGAAAACTGATGTGGCCACCACATGACTCCCTCCATACCTGTAATATTTCTAAAAAATTCCAAATAGGCTACATAATAATAATATTTTAAGAAAACGCGAGAATAATTTAGACTTTACAAAGAACAGAAATAAACTCAAACCATAGCCTTCTGATATTGGATATAGCCACAAAGCCCCAATAATTAAGAAATAAATAGAAGCATTGCTAAGACGTAACTAATCGTCAATTGTTAACAATAGTCGTCGGTAGGAGGCGTGGCGGTGGCAGCTAAAAATATAAGATATCTCTTAAACAATGCATTATATGGGAAAATGTTTCAAACAAAGGTTGTAGAAAATTAACTTTCATACAAGGTTTATTCCAATACAATTTACATATATCAAATATTAAAGCTAATATTTCAAAATAGCGGATAAGTTACAAGAGTAAACACCCACTTTCGGTTGACCGATTTTTAACAAAACTAATCAGTTCTTGTGACTGTCATAAAAATGATAATATAAAATTTCACATTGACCTGATTAATAGTTTTTGAGTTAGAGCACTCACAAAAAAGCTGTCACATACACATACACAAACACACTCACACACAGACATCATCAAGAAAATGGTCATAACGTGCTCAGGGGACCTCAAAACGTGTATTTTCGCTGAAACCTCGAAATCGATTTTTTTTCATGAAAACAATACTTTCCCCTATTCTACGTATGGAGAAAGTAAAAATTCCAAATAAGTTAAATGATAATGAATATTTTAAGGAACTGCGAAAAAAATTTAAAGAGTTTACAAAGAACATAAATAGACTCATACCGTAGCTTTCTGATATTGGATATAGCCAGATATCTCCAACAATTAATAAAATAAAAAGTAGCGTAATTAAGACGAAACTAAGCATTAATTGTTAACAATAGTCGTCGGTAGGTGGTGGCAACTAAATAATTAGTTTTTAAAATCTCTTAAACAATGAAAATGTTTCAAACAAAGGCTGTAGAAAATTAAATTTCCTACAACATTTATTCCAATATTTATTTACATTAATCAAATATGTCAAAAAAGCGGATGTGACAAGAGTGAACACCCACTTTCGTTTGATCGATGTTTACCAAAAACTAATCATTTATTGTGACATTTATAAAAATGTTAAATATAAAATTTCGCGTTGACCTGATTAATATTTTATGAGTTAGAGAACCCACAAAAAAATCGACATATACACACACACACTCACACCAACACACACACACGCACACACTTACATACACACAGATATAATCAATAAAATGGTCAAAACGTGTTCAGGGGACATCAAAACGTGTATTTCCGTTAAAATCTCGTTATCGATTTCCCTATACTACGTATGTGGAGAAAGTAATAATGCTAATAAAACTGATCGACAGACTATTCACATCAACGAACTTTTCCAAGACATTATTTATTTTAGCTAGAATTCTGGCAGCTATCTTACAAATATCTCACCAGTTACTTTCTCCTGAATCTGTTACCAGTGTAACAGAAATTTGTTTTTGCCTTAAACTTTATTTTAAGTATATATATCAGGATACATAAAAAATAATATTTGTTATGCCTTCACATCTCTCAAATAAGTAAAATTCTCAAATGTAAGCACATATTTATTTCCTATAAATTGATACCTTTGGACTATGAACGAATCTCTGATCAATATCGGGGACTAAATTATAAGAACATTTTTAGGTCTATAAAAATAAAAGTGATTTTACAAATCGATTTAAACGTACTCCTAAAAATTATAATACATAAATATTGAAGTAACAAAACAGAAAAGTACCACATTAACGAAAAATTACTGTGATAAAGTTCTTCCTAACTGCTTGAGCCTTTAAAAGCTGAGACGGCTTGGTTAAAATAAAAGAAACGATGACGAATGTGGATAACCGAATTTTAAACAGGTTTCGACCCTTATAAATCAAACGAAAAATTTTCAATTCTCGTGCCACGGTTAATAAACGTTTGCTCACGCTCAGGAGCGCATTTATGAAGCTTTTTATTTCTCGCGTCCTTAATAAAAACCAAGAGTGTAAAAAACTGCGGGAGATCTTCGCGTGGTCCGTAAGGACTCGTGCGAATTTGACGTTCGGAAGGTTTGTTGTTCTCAGTTCTCCCCCTCCCTTTCTCCGACCTCACCATCTCTCAGCGTTTTCATTTCGGCTGAGTGGTTTGCTGTTGCCTACCGGATTGCGGTGTAGGCGGGTGACGCCCATTGAAAATATGGCGAATCATTTCTTGTCTTTAAACGCCTCCCACCTTCCTCCCACGCATTCCCTCAGCATCATCACCTCTCCATTGCATTCTCTCTGTTTACCTCTCTCTTCCCACGACATCCCTCTCTCCCCCCCCCATCCTCTCCTCTCCCTACATATCGTTCTTACTCTCTCACTTACTCTCTCTCCTCCATCCCACTACCTTCGCTCACTACCTAACCCTTCCGTTTTTATTATTCATAATTTTATACTAACCTCGAATGTATGTATGTGTATATATATATACACACAGTACCGGTCATAAGTATTTTACCACCTATGAAATTCACTCGAAATCATGTTTAGACCTTTTAAACCGTGCTGATTCCATATACATTAGCATGTACTTCGTCATTTTATGAATAAAACAGCCATGCGCATTGTATCAGTGGATTCAAGGGGTTAAATACGTGGTAGAATGCAAGGTTTGCACGACGTGCTGATAGATAGGAATATCTGCAGCATTTTAAATTATCGCGCCGTTCACATACTCTTTTAGCCATCAATCGACACTAGATATGCCATTTCACAGTTTGAAAACCGGCTTTGTGCTTTTCAGACGTCCGGGCGAACCAAAACTTCAACAGTTTTCTGTGACAGTTGTGTGTGTGACTCAGACTACGGCTTGAAAGCAAGAAATCAGTGCAGAGAGGCGAGCGGTGGTATTAGCACTTCGGAAAGAAGGTTATTCTGTTACACAAATAGCTCGAAAAACATGTGTAACGCATTCGACTGTGCTCTACACTGTCAACAGAAATGAGTAAACGAGATGCAATTCCAATAGTGCTCTGTCTGGGGGCCTATAATCGCGTCAGAACAGGAGTATAAGTTTATTAAGGTCACCAGCAAACGGTGCAGGACCAAACTGCACCTGATATACGTGATGAAGTTAATGCCACGCGAGAGACTCCTGTGTCAGCAAAAACAGTGCAGCGCCGTCTGCAGTAATATGGACTCAAAGGGTATGCAGAAGCAAGGAAACTACTTCTTTGCAAACAAAACAAGAGGAAATGGTTAGAATTGGCCCGAAAACACAAAGATTGGAACTTAGAGCAGTGGAAAAGGGTGACATTTACCGACCAATCGAAGTTTGAATTGCTTGGCTGGAAACGTATGCAGTATTTGCGCAGACAAATTGGTAAGAGGATGTCGGAGCAGTGTGTTTTCTTCACGGCGAAACATGAAGGAGGGTCGGTGATGGTTTGGGGCTGCATTGGAGGTGATTCGTTGGGTGATCGCATTCAGATAAAAGGAATTTTGATCCTGAAGAAGCGTGCTATACCTACAGGAAAGAGAGTTATTGGAAAGGATTCGTCCTGCAGCAGAACAATAATCCTAAACATGCTTCGAAATTGTGCAGGAACTATGTGGCTAAGAAATAAAAACAACGGGAACTGAAAGATTCACAATCACGAGATCCAAAGCCGATAGTGCTGCTATGAGACGAGCTTGACAGAAACGTCCGAAAACTGAGGCCGACCAACAAGAATCAGCTCTGCGAATACATGGAGAGGCCTTGGAAAGTGATAACAACCACAACTGTGGAAAAATTATTAGCCAGAATGCCTCGCGTCTGCAGGGCAGTGATCATGTCAAAGTCTGGTATCTTTGAGGAGTACAAGGTTTAGGACAGAACTTCTTGTTTTTTATTTCGTTATAAATGAGAAGTTTCGCAGAATGTTGTTTCGTTAATAAACGTCAGTATGTGCAAAATAAGTCTGCTTCGGTGACTTACTTACAATTTTGGGCAATTTTCCTGGGTGGTAAAATACTTATGGCCGGTACTGAATATATGAGTAGTCTCTCTCTCTCTCTTGTGCTGATGAAAGTTCCCGTGTTTTTTTGTTTTCGCCAACTTGAAGACCTCTTATTGGTAAGTGATCACTGGGCTTCCTTATCCTGACATCTTGTTTCTATCCATTTACCCTATTTACCTTTCCTCTTCGGAAGTTATAGCAACAATAATTTCTCATTTTTAAAGCGTTGAAAATTTTTCAAATTAAAATTCTGATAAAATTGTAATAGATAGAAATTTTTAAAATATTAATATTTATTAAATAAATTACTTTTTGTGATATAATTATATTGCTAAATTTATAAATAATTTTAGTTTACAATTCTAAACAAATCTCAGTAAATGAAATGTCCTTTTTATATTGCCTCAGCAAGTGAAGCACCAATTTTTCTAGTTACTCTTCATTGAGTTACTCTGCTCTTCTTTCCTTTTCATTGTCGACGTATTGTGTCTATTCTTCCTTTTCCATACACTATAATATCGGCATACAACAATCAATACAAATTTTTTTCAGTAATTTATTTAAGCTTACGTACATTTTCACAACCTGTAAAACGTCTCCATTTGAAAATTATAACGTAAGAAAAAGTAATAAATAAAGTGATTTTTTGATAAAACTATCGGACTCTTAGGAAATCATTAGCTAAAACTAAAACGAGTAGAATTCATTGATTAATATGTCCGGTTTTCGCAGACTAGTCACCCTTTTGTTGTAGGGAACTTTTTCATGCTCGAACTGGGGTAAGGGAAAGTATAAATCAAAAATTATTTGCAACGCTACCGCTTCCAGAGAACAAAAACGTGATAAACGCGAAAAATTGTGTCGCGCGTCGGCGTTCAAAAAAGACTCGTTCCGATTGAATATTTAGCGCAGCATTCACTAAAATGGTTAAAAGAAAAAACCTGTTTTAAAACAATTGCACTTTTAAATTCTCGAATTTCAAACCATTATTTTTTGGAGCGTAAAATAAAATCCAGAAAACGATAAGGAAACCTATAAAATTGCTTCTTAGCTATTTAAAAATGTAGCATGCGATAAAAAATTCCTTTGCGTATGGATTTATTTTGTCTTTCCCTGCAAAAACTCGTTAGTTGAGATTGTAGTTATTCATTGAAAATAATAGAAAACGCACACAATCGCCGAAGAATTCGTAACGTTTTCCCAAATATCAGTGACAAATTTTTAGTGAAATCCGTGAACAAATTTGCGACAAACAGACGCCATAAGCTTCACTCCAAATAGATTTACGCAAAATCGATACATGACATTTTAAAGACCATAACACGAGATTTAGAAAAATGCAAATCATTTAATCTTTTGCTTTCTAATCAACATATTTAGTAATAATCCGCGAGAGGAATCTAACAAGATAAATTAAGACAACAGTCACAATAACACTTCTTAAAACGAAAGCTGATAGGAATACATGTACGAGCGACGAAAACCGCAATCGGAGAAAGGAGAAGAGAAAGAAATATGTGAAAAACGTCTGCGAAGAATGCGAAAATTTCCGGATCGGTGTGAGATAGGAGAGGAAGGAGAGCGAAAGAGAGGGAGGAGTAGTAGAGAAGGGAAGGATGGAGATAATGGGAAAGGAGATGAGGAGGAAGAGAGACAGAAACGAGGGATAGAACTAGGAGAGAGGGAGAAACGAGAATTCGACGGCGAGATGGAGGAAGGGAGGGAGAGAGAATGAGAGAGGGAGAGAAAGAGGTTTAGGAGGAGAGTTAGTGGTAGGAAAGTGGCCAAGGGAGAGAGAGAAATGGAGGGTGAGAATGAGACGCCAGATGATTGGTGGACGGCGAGAGAGAGGTTGAGGTAGGAGGAAAAAAACAAGTTCTAGAACGGTTCCGTGTGGAAAAACACGACCACAAAAACAAAAGAGGATAACTAAGCGGCTCGCATTTGTACCGAGTCAGGACGAAAGGATGGGAAGATCCATCTAAGTCAGCATCTCTCCCTCCCTCCCTCGCTTTCTGCCTGCTTACTTTTTACGCAACAAACCTTTCCCTAGGATCAATCGCCCCCCCCCCCCCGAAAAAACCCTCTCCGTTCTAACGCCTGGCTTCCGTTTTTCCCATCTCCACTCTCCCAACCAACATCTCTCCTTCCCCCTACCATTAACACGGAAGGAAAACCTTTCCCCTCGACCCGAAAATCTTTCCTTTCCCCCTCAATCACTTCCCCCACATTCGATATTACGGTACACGACGTCCGCGTCAATAAATTGTGCACCTTGCCGCACGCTATTGTGGAATGAAGGAGGGAGTAAGATAATTTGGGGGCGTAATGCGACAGCACGTGGGAGTTGATGAAGTATTATTCATCGACGTTCAAATATTCTTAAGATAATCGGGCAAAATAGCTTTTATTACTTGAGCTTTTTAAGTGATTCAGCATCTATGCGAAAGCGGGACGCAGCAGCAGCCGTCATATGGTGCAATACATTGATAAACTGGTATTCCAAACACGAGTTGTTTGGGTCGCATAACTCTCGGGAAATGTGAAAGACTAGGTTGCATAGTGTTAAGGATGCTGAATTTCTTGGCGTCCAGATTGAGAATAAAAATTTTTATTAGGACTGCAAGCTTATAGTTGTTGTTCAGGTATCATGTTGGTTTGCATGCATATTCAGTTCATTATTCTCAATTATCGTTTTCTTTTATCCGGTTTGCCTATAGGGTGGTATAAATAATATCGTAATCACATTGGAAGTAAGAGTTTATGAACAGCATTAGCAATCCAGATAAAAGGAAACAATAATTGAGAATAATGAACTGAAAATGCATGCAAACCAACATGATACCTGAACATATATACTATAGTGCTTATGAAAATGTTTTAAAATTATTAATATCGACAAAATAGCAGCGCATTAAAGAAGATTTTATCCAAAAAGAGCCTTCTGCTAGTCACCCTTCTATTGCGAGTATAAAGCTTCTGCTGTGTCTTTATTATACATAATTATGCTACGAATAAGTTATCTTATCTGTCTAATATTTATTTAGGGAATACATCATATTAAAGATCACTGCAACTTTATTTTCTAAATTAAGCTAATTTATCAATATATGATAATACATAATTCAAATGAAACTATGCTAATGAATGTTCATGTCAATAATCTACAAAATGTGGCAACTTGGTCATATCAAATAATAACATCTTAAATATACGGGAAATATCAACGCCCATTTCAAAAACAATTTGTATATGATGCGAGAAAATGTAACTTTTTCAGAACAAAGTCATTATATTTTTAAGTCCATAATTTAAATAGCAAAAGTTACATGAAAAAAGCTATGCAGCTATTAAAAATAACTATTGAAAACCTCATACTATTAAAAAATAAATCTTACAGATGGGCTAATTATTGTCCAGTTTTATGCACTCTGTTCCAGATTCCATACAAAATACGATCGAAAACTATATATTATAGCGATATGCACACGCGCAGAGGCGTAACTTGGAAATATGGCGCCTATAGCAAAATATTAAGGAAATATCTTATGATTTTTGCTAAATTTTCATAAAGAATGTTAGCGTTTTTATTAACAATAACTTAAATATTTCAGTGTTAAATTAATATTTATTTATGGGAAAATAAACTTTTATCACTTTTGTGGGAACGTTTGGCGCCTTTTGCAAGCGGCGCCTATTGAAAATGCCACCTTCGCGATACCCTAGGTACGGCACTGCACACAGGTGTACATATACGGAAGGTTAAGTCTCCCTGGAGTTTGTATTTCTATTTGTGACTACAATTACTCACAGTGGCAACTCGTGTAATGAATACCAATAAAGTTCTCAATTACCCTGAAGTCAAAAATAGCTCAGAGAAAGTATTTTATATTTCCCGACATTTCTTTTCGGCGAGATGTTCGGCGACACATGGAATATTTTATTCAGAAAACGGAAAGTGAATTTCATTCTCTCTAATTCTCCCTTCATCCAAGCCCTAAAGCTTCAGGCACTCTATCCATTAAGTCCATTAACCATATCAACGTAAATCTACGTCTTGAAAAGTCACGGAAAGGCTTAAAACCCGTCGCGAATAATTAATTTGCCTACGCTCACAACAAAAGAAAACGATAAAATACATTCTAAAGTGAAATCGCAACATATCTTAAATAGTAACGATTCAGCGATAACGGATAAAGTAACGCGATACAGCATCGATAACGACGCGGTCACCGGAGATAAAATTACTGTTTTCTTGCGGGAAAATATACCTAAAAGCGTAAATCGTACGCGATCATATTTTCTCTCGTCATGACCAACGGAGAAACTCTTCTTCCAACTCCAAACACACGTGCGCAAATGCCCCAACTCAAACACTTACACCGTTACCTTAAACTCTATATTCAGCGGTGAAGACGGCGACATACATGGAATACGTGGTGTGACTGATAGTTAATTTAGACGCGGTGATTGGACTAGGCGTACATCTAGAGTGCATTTTAAAAGAAATTATATGTACGTATTTGTGCATATGTGTAATATATATATATCCACATACATATATATATATATAATATATACATACATACGTACACGCACACACAAAAACTAATATGAGTATGTTTCTATCACTGTATCACACAAGAATGTCTCCGTATTTTTTCATGGGTATACGTCTCGATATCTTCTGCACGGAGTGGATTATTTGATAGGGACAGAAGCATGATTGATCACCGCCGTTTAGAGGTCGTTTCGCCCAAAAACTGTTTTTGAAAACTTTTTTCCTCCTAACACGGAGACGTCAAAATGTAAAATGAACCATAAATCTGTTAGTTTTGGCTCCTGTCTTTTTTTAAGGAGTCGGTTTCACGTTAACTGTCCGAAAACCAATTTAACTTTTGTCCGATTTAGGCTAAAGATATTTTTTTATGATAGCTAGTGCTAGGAATAAAGCTTTTTGGCTGTAGGTACTACTTTTGTTAGTTCTATATATTAATGCTCTAGTGCAGTGCACTCCAACCTTGTTAATTTCACGGCACACATAGATTTTTCAATTGATCGCAGCACACCGAAATTAATTTTACACGAAACTTTGTTGAAGATTTTGATTACAACTATTTAGCGACAACATAAAAAATAAATGAAAAATAAAATATTTTCTTAAGAAGGGAATAAATTATTGCTAAGATTCAATAAAAATCATTTTTATATTCCAATGGATGTGTAATAAAACCAAAATTAATTTTTCAAATGTTTTACCAGTATCACAATGTTCAGATGCATTACAACAGGATTATAACGACATCGAAGAGAGCATAAAATATTTTTCCTTTACTGAATTTCTTGGTATCTGAAGATGTATGGGAGGATAACTAGTTTTCATATTACTATTTATAATAATTTCTTTAAGTTTTACATTTAATGGAAGAACGGACGTCTACTGACTTGGGTTTTCAAGCGGCCACTCCTGAGTTCAATGAATTCCTCTCGAATTTTTAGGTAGGAATTATTATTTGATAAGTTCGCAGATGAAGAAACTTCTTACGCTCGCTTATAGGGTGAGAATTACATTTTCTGATTTTCCCTTACATAAACTCCGATCGTCCCGCAACACACTAAGTACTTCGTCACGGCACACCAGTATGCCGTGGCACACCGGTTGGAGAGCACTGCTCTAGTGCTCCAAAGACGAGAGAGGATAATGTCAGCTTCTGAGCGAAGTATTTCTCATTGATTTTATACGTACAAGGATCGGTGTAAACTGAAGCAATGGTAGAGTTGCTCAAGTCACTACAGCCTGGGTTTTCAGCTTGGGGTACGCAAACCCTAGGAGCACGTCGAGAGTTTTGAAGGGGCACGCGAAACTATGGTTTGTATGGAATTTATGGCTAATCAATCTCTTGGATTATTATAGCCATTACTCCTTACACACCAAACAACTCACGAGGGATGAGGGAAACCCGGTGCCGGCATTAGCCTACTCTTTACGAAGAACACCAAGGGGGCCAACTGCTTAACGTCCCTTCCGAAGGACTTGCGTGGTCTCTTCAAAGCACACAAGTAGGGGATGGGACAAACCCAAGTTATGTGAAACTATTGTATATCAAAATTTTTTTTCTTACTTCGTCTCTCATGCATAATATCGGAATCAAAAGTTGCAATTTTGTGAAGGAGAATAGCGTTATATTCCAAAAAAACTGATCTCGCCACCACATGACTTTTTCCATAACTGTAATATTTCTAAAATTGCAAAAAGATTAAATAATTATAAATATTATAAGGAACTGCGAGAAAAATTCAAAGACATTAACAAAGAGCTGAAATGGACTAAATCCGTTGCCTGCTGATATTGGATATAGCCATGAAGTTCCAACAATTAAGAAAATAAAAAGGAGCAATTTTAAGACTAAGCGTAGAGTGTTTGCAATAGTCGCTGGTAAGTAAATATATTGTTTAAGATATCTCTTAAAATATGCATTATATGAGAAAATGTTTCAAACAAAGATTGTACAAAATTAAATTTTCTACAACATTTATTCTAGTGCTTTTTTACATTAATCAAATATTAAAGCAAATATAAAAAAACTGATGTGACAAGAGTAAACACCCACTTTCGATTGACCGACTTTTACCAAAAACTAAACAACTTGTTATTTTAACAAAAATGTCAAATATAAAATTTCGCGTTGATCTGATTAATATATTTTTATTTAGAGTACCCACAAATAAATCTGCCACAAACACACAGACAACATCGAGAAAATGGTCGAAACGTGTTCAGGGGACCTCGAAACGTGTATTTCCGTTGAAATCTCTACATTGATTTTTTTATGGAAACAAGACTTTCCCCTGTACTACGTATAGAGAAAGTAGATGGAAAATTATACTTCATAAATGGAATACAGAGATTTCAAAGACGTTCTTAATGAGAATACGTATGAAACGGTATCGAAAGAATGGACGATTCTCGAATTTTTATCCCCCCAATTATCAGTCGTATGGTCTCGAGGACTATCTTTTAGTTAATGTTGCTCTCTTTCCAAATACATTTTTTAATCTCTACCTCACAGATCACATAAGAGAATGGGAGATAAATATATGGATTTTGAATTGTTGTTTGCTGAGAGAACCGTCTTCGCGATCGATGTAAACTAAATATGCGATGTTTTGCGCGGTACATTCTCGAATTTTTATCTCCGAAGCCATTACTCGTAATTATGTTGTCTCGTAAATTATCTTGTTGTAAATGTTGTTCTCTATACGAATCATTTTCTTAAACTATACCTCACAGATCATATAAGAGCGTCGGATAGAAAAACATGGATTTTAATTGTTGTTTGCAGAGAGAACCGTCTTAGAGAACGATGTAAACAAAATATGATATGTTTTGATAGGAATTTTCTAGAATTTCTATCTTCGAAACTGTAGCTCGTAAGTATGTGATTTTTCAAACTTTCTTGTAGTATATGTTGTTCTCTATCGGGATAAATTTTTTAATCTATACCTTACAGATAATATAAGAAAAATTTGGTATTTCATTGTTGCTTGACGGGTGCTATTTAACGAGATACGAGTATAAGTTTATTAAAGTAATTATGTAAAGTGGAAGTTCTAATTGACGGATTCAGTTCAAAATCACAGTTGAGCGATAACTTGTAATTACAATCACTCATACTTAATTTAATTAAAATCCGTCCAGCGGTTTAGTAGATGAAAGCTACGACGGACAGACGGACGGACTAGACGTGCCCATAAAGCGTTCCACTATTACCGCTTTGCTGGTAAATAACGCCTAAAAACAACAAAACTGTGAATTTTAACGTAATAAACATGGGTCATTTATCTTAATAGAAATGTTATTGAATCCAATATCACTTTATAAAGTATTTATGGGTACCCGACCATTAAAAAAATGCTCTTATTATGTATTCATCTGAAAAATTAATCAAATTTTACGTAATATGTGTGGTCTAAATATCGTTGTTTCAGTATATAAAATTTTATATTCTCGTAATATTTTGTTATTATTGTCCTCTACTCTTTCTCTCATTTTCCTTCTCCTTTTCCTTCCCTTTCTCTCTCTCTTCTGCTATCTTCCTCTCCCCCTCTCATCCATCCTTTTTCACAAACTCCCCATATCCCTCTTTGTATTCCTCCCTTCCTTTATCATTCTTCCTATCCCAATTTCTCTACCAATTTTAAAACATCTCCGTTTTCCTTCTCCCACCTCCGGCTTCCTCCACCTGTCTCCCATTCCATCCCTCTATTCCTCAATACAAAACGAGGCCAATGCATGCTGAGCGTGTTCAAAGGAAGATAACACTAACGAAAGAGCCACCGAAAGAGTAGGAAGAGTACGCTGGCCCACCGGTTCGGATTCCTTTAAAAAAAAAAGAATATATGGGTTATTGGACGACGTCTTAGGATGCGCTCGGGAGAAAAAAATAAAAGGGGAAGAGTAAGGGTTTTTTGTGGCCCCTTTCGGAGGAAAGAGGGTAAAAAAGGACGATATCGGATATGGCTATGGAAGAGGAGGGAGGGAAGCGTAGGATGAATCGGTTGCCGAAGGTAAGAATGCAGGCCCAAAGAAGGGTCATCAACAATAACTCCCCGGATGAAATCCATCGATCTTAAACTGCTGCGGGAAATAGCAAAACGCGACCGATTTCTTCGTCTTTTTTAGTTAACATTATTTTTTTATATTTCCAGAGTGGTCATCCATTTCCTCGCCGGGAGGAAAACGGCGGCGGTAAATATGGATTTTTGAAGGATATTGACGTTTTTTTGAGTCGGGTGAAGGGAAAGGGAGGAGATTTTTGAAGGGGGAAATAGGTGAGAGGGTGGGGTGGAATAGTCCGGCGCCGACAAAAAAAGATGAAACGCGACTCGCGCACAGATGGGAGTGAGAAAGAGGGAGAGAGAGGAAAAAATTGCGACTTAAAAAATTGTGATGAAATTTTTGAAATATGGACTATCCCCGCCCCTTTTGTAAAGGAAACGGTTTTGTTCGAATCCTCCTCTGTGTCGCGCCAAACTGATTAAAAAGTAATTCGGGAAGATTAGCTGAAAATTTTAGTATCACGTATGAATAAATCAAATTGCTTTGAGAAAAATATGGAGTGTTACTCTGTGCTATTTTAATAATACAAAGTCGGAACGCCGTAATTCGACAGCCTAAAAAGATTATTTTAAAACTCGAAAAGAAGATTTTTCGTCTCCATCAACAAAGGTTAATTTATTATACAACTTAAAAGCACTCTCCTAAATAGAATTCTCTTTGAAGTTTGAACGATATTTTTATTTCATAAGTTATATTTTTAAAACAAAAGCAATTTTATTTTCCTTGTATATTTATCAGTAAAAATTATTTTCTATCGATTACGAAAGACATAATAGTTTATCTTTTATTCTAAAATTTGAAACCGTGATAATTCAAAAAACTTATGAACACGTAAAACACCCTTAAATAATAATAATAATTCTTTTAGTAATAGGAAAATTCGATATTTACATTTCTAAAAATAAAGTAAATAAAAATTTAGCAAATTGCTATATTGTGCGAGATAAATATTTCAGCAACTCGTGAAAAAAATTTTCCATGATTAAATGTGAGGAAAACGTAGTTAATGAAAGATAAGAAACTAGGGGCCGAAAATGGTCGATAACTTTTTGTAAAAATTATTTTTTTGATGAAGATGGATTGTTTCTCTAAGAATCTGTATCGATCCATTTATATACCATAATCATACAAATATTGATCAAAATATACTATGAATAATAATATGTACAATCCGACTTGAAATTACACGGAAATATACCTCCAAAACGACGTATGTTTTCTTGCACTCCTGTACAAAACGCGATGGTACCAACGACAAAACTCATAAATCGACTGTAAAGCAATTATTTCACAGCGGTCCACCCCACTTGCCCTTTTCAATATGCGCGCATTAATATACACACGCTCCCAATCCTCGAAGTTTACAGCCGCCTCAAATTCACGGACGTCCACATTACAAGTTATAACTTCCGTTACTGCCGGAGATGAAAATGCAACAGCAAATCTTTGGCGACGGTCCATTTCCTAGCCGTATCCGTCTCCTCGGTTAACTGTTAACGGATGTCCACGGGCGTTTCATTTTTTTTTGTTTTCTTAAAAATTAAAAAAATATCTCTTCGAAGGCCAGAACGGCATTGTTAAGATTGTTCGATTGGATCTGGAACCTTTAAAAGCTGGATGTAAGCCAAAGAGTGTGTGAGAGGAAAAGAGAGTGAAAGAGAGAAATGAAAGAAAACGAAAGAACCAGATTAACAGGTTTTTCCTGCAGCGGTAAAAACGGGAATACGACGGAGCGGTCTCGGTTACGGGAAGCAAAAAAAATTGAAAGTGAAGCGATAAAGTAAGAGATACATATTACTTTTTCTCCCTAAATGTCAGCTCGCACGCGTTCTAAAAGGCGATGGAAGTTTGTCTTTTTGGCATTCGCGAGGGAGTTGAGAACCTGGACCTTTCGCTCTGGCTGATCGGTCAGTTGAGTTTAGGTTTAGATCAGGGCTCGAAAAATCCCGGACGCCAGGTCGCCATGGCGCCTAAGATTTGCATGCTGGCGCAGCATTTGCAACATCCTACGTTTCGCATACTTAAATTCATTTCTATGAGAATAATTTTGAAAGAGGAAATTCATTTTTATGAAATAAGGAACGTATATTTTATTTCCATCTAAAGTTATATTCTTTCGATTCAAGACAAATGATAAGAGGATTTCACCTACCTACGTGTGGCGAGAATAACTGCTTACTTATTCCATTGCGTGACGAGACAGTATCATATAAATATAAACCTCAACTAAAACAATTAATTACCTACCCATAGTAATACGTAAGCATACAACATAGTCAACCAAAATAATGGAAACTCAATTCTTAGTAACGTAGTTATCTTAAAACAATGGTCGTGCAGAGAACCCGTCTCAAGCAAAACTATGTATTAAATTTTACGTCAAAAGGCAATTTCGTGGAAAAGGCCTTGGAGCGAGATTTACGTTTCGAAATTTGCAGCACAAGCCAGGTTTCCAATTGTCACCAGAACTGGGACGACTTCATTATTCCTTAAGGCAAAAATCTAAGGCGCTGTGATGCATTTTCACGACACGAATTTATGGGGAAAACTACCTGCTCCACCATGTCATACTCGCACAGAGTTTATTTTTCCGATACAATCTATGGAAATATCGAATAGAAAAATTCTGCCGATGAAAGCTTTCGGCATGTAAGCAAAAACTCGATATTGATTATAAAAAACTATGACAGAAAAACAATATATCAACTGCATATTCACTGATAAAATGTATTTTTCCAACAAACGCGAATATTTTTGTGAATGATTCTTTTCTTTCTTTTAACAACCTGCTGATTCCCTCTTGCCTACGCGCAATGAGTAAGAGGTAGTGCAATGAATAGATGGTCAGATTCAAACAGATTGACAAGAAAGGCATTTCCTTTCCAATTTATATGAATTTTTTTATGATTTTAAATGTGATGATAAATTCTAAAATTAAGTTGTAGCTGAAATTGACACACAATTCTTTGTCACTGTAGCATTTACTGGCAAGGGTAGGGAGAAAGTAACTCAATCATTCATTATCTCTGCAAATAAACTTCCTAGTAATTGCCATTTGCATCCATAAAGATACCATTACCCGCTTCTACACAGGCAACTACACCGTGCACGAAATGGAAATTTTCATTAAAACCGTTTTCTGGTATCAAGTGGATGTTATAAAACCACTCGACTTAATAATTAATATACATAACGGAAAGCCGCCTCAACTACTTTTCATTACCATATCGTCTTCAATATCTAGCAAAAGTTTTCTCGTCAAACTTGTTGATATAAAATTGGTAACGCGTGGTCACATTTGCGAAATAAAGAATGAGAAATTTATTTGCTGGAAGTTCTTTGCTCAAATTGAAGCTGTAGTGATTAAAAGAGATATTTATTTCCACCTTTGATGTGTTCTGTAAGATACATACATGACATTACATATTCGCTTAAAGACCATCCTTATAATGTAAAACGACATTAAACAAATAGATAACAAATTTGTACTTTAAGTACCACGATTATATGCCTTCTATAATTTTACAAAAATTATATATTACCGTCTGAAAAATAAAAAATTATTAAATTTTTGGCGAATTAATTGATCCGAGCGAAAATTAACATAAAGCTACTGGAGTTCATGGTAAGCCTTAAAGCCATGAGCAAGATGTGAAGATTTACATGAATATTAACTAGTAAAATACAGCTACGCGTAGTCAAGTAAATCTAGATTCATAAAAAACAGGTCCTCGCGATAGCTTCTGGCTATTTTTAAACGTAATTAATTCAATCACAGCTGAAAGGTATTAGGAACATATACATGTATCAAAATATTTGCATCAAAGAAAACATTAACAATAACTTAAATAAATACCTATGTAAAATCATGTTTTGAAAGTGTCACTGGTAAATAACGCGTTGAAAGTAAAACTCTTGGAAAATTAACTAATTTCACACTCCCCTAAAATTTCATAAACATCAACATTCAACAAAAAAGGATAGTTAAAGGGGATCTGTTGCACTCTGAATACATTTATGCTCTTTTTTGACTAGACGAACATCTTCGACGGAATGATAAAATCTTTTATGAATGAAAATACTCTTATGCATGGAAACGTTCGCATTTCTATTAGATTTTCATCTTGCGATACAAATCCGCATGTACGCTCGACGAAAATTCAGATTTTTGCGACGAAATGAATAAATATTTCATCGCCTAATCTGACAATACCCATATCGTCGCACCATCGGCCTATTTGCTATCTCCATCTGGACCGTAAAAAATTAAATTAAATAAACTCCGTCGCTCTCAACGACTTTATCGCATTAAATATTCAGGTAGGCGCAGAGCCAAAAACATACGCGTCTCTATCTATGCGTAGCCCTTACCCTGTATAAATCACCCACACATTTACACACACACACATATATATTCACACACAAAATATATGTGTGTATGTAGAAATATCTTTTATTATTAGAAATATTTTTTTAAAGATTTCACCTCTCCACCAATTTTTGTTATATCCTTATGGAACAATATTTGAGTAAAACAATCACTAAAATTTTAAATTTTAAGAATAATATACTATTTCCATTGTGGGGTACTAATGCCACACACGTCTGCCAAATTTTAAAGTTAAAGCATATTTGAAGTGAAGTAATATCTAATTGTTTAAATTGCTGCACTAACAACTTTATGGAGATTGTCAAATGCTTATTTGTGCATTTGCACTAACCTCTAAATAACTTTAAAATTTCAGCTCACTAGTACCTAAACATTTATCTCTTTGTTTAAAATTTAAGAATTTTTAACAGCCAAACAAATTAAAATATCAAAATTTTTATAATATCTATTTGTTTTTTTTACAAATTCTACCTATAAAAAAATTTCAACTTCGTAGCACATCCGGGAATAGATAAAATTTAGAAATTTGTTTAAACATTTTAAAATTTTTAGCGGCAGCATTGTTAAACTTTTTCTAAATTTTCGTTTTTTATAGTCGGTTTTGTACATAATCCTACCGACCTAAAAAATTTCGAATCCCTAGCTCTTCTGAAAGTGCCTAAATATTAGCATCTTCCTATACATATGTTATATGTTAAATATATAACCCTCCTCTGCAAGGAGAGTCTATATATAATGATACATAAAAGCATACACATTCCTACGACCTACATCACCCCTCTTTCACCTCCTCCCCCTTCGGGACGTCGTGAATAAGTTTCTCCCCCGCAAACCCATTTCAATATTTAATGAAATCACGATCGTTATACGAATTATCCCGACCATGCTCCCCCTGAATAAATAACAAATAAATTCCGCGTCTGCCACCTTTTTTTATCCCATCTATCGGGAGAGAAAATCTTTTTTTAAAAAAGAGAGCGATATAGAGAGAGAGGAAGAGAGAGAAAGGGAGGCGAGGGACAAGGATATTAATTTTGCATCCGCGTGCATTTACGTGATGAAAGCTTGAGTTATGACGACGGGGAGAAATAAAAGGATTAAAAAAAAGCGAAAGGAAAAACATACTATACTATACGAGGGAAGAGCCTGCCGATGATCGGGGCTTGAATCATTATTATTTTTCCCTATAATTTCCGAGGATTAAAAATTATAGTTCGCATCCCCGCCCCAGATACCACGTGACGGGCGCCACGCCCATCTTCGAACCGACAAGTTGGTACCGCTCCATGCGTGACCACCGGTCATTTCCATCTGTCCCTGTTATTCTCCGGAGAGAGAAAGAACGAGAGATAGCCACGTTAGCGTGAATTACATCGGCGCGAGGTAAATGGGAGGAAGAGAGAATAAAAGTATAGGTGGGTGACGTGGGAGGGGAAAAGGATCGTAACCCCTTCTCTCGTGAATGGAAACCTCGCAAAAGGAAGCGCCTTCGAAGTTCATTTTTTTAATTTTTGAATGGCAGGAGGTAAAGAGGGCGGAAATACTTAGTGTTGGTGGATTCCGTCGATAAATTCCGCGCCATTATGAATGGAAGGCGAACGACCGGAGAGAATCCTTTTGTCCGCACGCATCCAAAGCTTCAAGGGCCGGTGCACCGTGTTAACTCCAAACCCTTCTAATGTACATACCTGAAACGAGAAATGATTTTTTGTGAGAGAGTGACGAACCGAAAAAAATTATATAGTTATCGAACCGGAATACAATCTCCGCGCTTTGAAATTACATCAAAAGGTCTATTCATTCATTCATTGAATGAAATATTACTTAATGCGAGATCCACGCCGATGATTCTAAATCATTTTAATATGCGAATGATTAATGTTCTATATTCAGATTTATTCCTCGTAAAAACGCAATGAATGTTGTTTACATTGGTTGCTATGAAAATAATTCCCCTCTCTTCCTTCTCTTTCGCTCTCTCTCTCTCTCTCTCTCTCTCTCTCTCTCTCTCTCTTGTAATAAAAGCATTCAAAGCACCCTTTCACTCAATGGATTGAAATAACAATAGGATTTCAAGGTTTAAAAATGTAATTGGTTGGCAAGATGCAAAATTCTAAAAAAATGGCAAGATTTCCCTAAAATATGTGAATTAAAAGTTTAACATGGTGGATTTCGAACTGTAGGCGGATAATGATAAACAAAATAAAAAACTTGAATTTTTTTAAAAATAGCTTAGATCTGAAGATCATAGGTTAATTCTTTTTAATTTTAATTTCTAAAAGAAAAAAGCCTGCACTTCGAAAAGTCGATGTTTAACTGTTATTTTATGGGAAATGAAAATTTCTTCCGTGGTGCAGAACCCATTAAAGAATTAATGATGGATGATTTTTTATTTTTTCTGCCGTGGTAAAAACTGTATCATATTTTCAGATGAAACATTGCAGGTGATATGCGGCAAAAACCGCATATCAGTTAAAATATGAAAAACAAATACCATATTTAATCATTCCGTAAAATGGGCTCACTTATTATTAATTTTATTATAATTCACTATTAATATTTCGTTATAACTATTAAGCTCCGAAGCATCGAGAAGTTTCATCTATTGGGGAGAAAAAATAAACCATTAAACGAGTAATATAAAAATAACGAAATTTCCCTTCATATTAATCTCGCTAGTTATTTACAATTATTTACGTATTTCGTTTACTGCCTTTGAATCAATCACCAATAAATATCTTACCATGACCAACAAAGTGTCATGAGCCCTTATTAATGTTCTGAATTTCCAGCCCTAACCATTATTTACAATAAATTATGTTTGTGAATCCACTTAAAACTATCGCATTGGTCTGAATGTATAGAATAACCAATTTTTAGTTCGCTTTTCTCCCGTTTTAAGCAAAGGAGCGACAACCGGGTGTTCCAGATACACAAACAGAGCTGTTGCATCAGAGATTATTATTTGTATGCGAGAAAAATCTAATTTTTGAGAAAATCCGCCTTAATTTACTACGCATCGCCTGAAAAAAACTCTTCGTACCCTCTCACGCGACACATTACTTGGTTTAATTTAGTTCACGTTGATAAATCGATTCGGAAGTTTAGATAAGAGCAATGTCTTAAGTAAAGGCTTCTCCCTCTCTCTTAGAAGGTCGAACCCCACAAAACCCCATCCTCACGCTTTCCTTTAACCCTTCTCACGCCGCTTTACAACGGCACCTGAAGAATTCGACCCAATGTCGCTGAAAGAAGCCATCCATCTTCCCCTCCTCGGACTCCTGTCTCGGTTCCCATTGTGATGCAAAATCACGAAAAGGCCACGAAACCTGAGACGTACAGATTGACCTGCCAATACAAAACGAAGCGGCTTCGTGACTTTATCTGAGAGATAAGGTCACCGCTTTCGAGATCCGGGGACGACGCAATAAAATAATCTCGCGATACATGGAATCCCCATCACCGAGTTTTATTTCTGTTGCCCGCCGTGTCCTCAGTCGTTACGAGAAACGTGCCCGTGGGAACCATTTCTCACCGCTCGGTTCTGAGAGCGAAGCGAGGATTTTTCGCCTCTTATTCCAACGTGTAGTGCGTTGAAAATACGTCGAAACAAAATCCATCAAACTGGGTAAATAGATCGATCTTTGAAGGGCACCGTCAAGAAATCAGACATTGAAAAACTATTGATTATATCGACTTCCACTGGATAATTTGTATTTTTCGTCAATACAGGAATGACTTTTATGTCCTCGTATATGAGCGATCGATTATCAATTTGTTTGACTAGGAATATGTATGGTTGTCCTCTCCAGCTAAATTACGACCAGATTTTTTTAAATGCAAATTTTGGTTAGAAATTAATTATAAGTATTCGAGATATAGAAACTTAATTATATAATATTATATTATTTTAGTACTTAAGTTACTCAAACTCCAAATCCCATAATGTGTTCTATTTACTTTTACATGCTATTTAACTCTTTATATAATAATAAGCTATGTTTGTCCCTCACGCTCGACTGTGGCGCTGCTCTTAAAAAATCTATATAAAAGAGCGGGAGAGTCGAGAACTATTTACAACTGGTTTAGCAACTTTTCGTCACAGAAAATTCGTCACTACGACAATTGGTCACAGGCATTTCGTCATAGGTGGCATTTGGTACCTACGACATTTCGTCAAACGTTACATTTGTTACCTACGACATCCCAATATTTCGAATAGTTTTAGAGCTAAGTATTAATGAAAGTATAATGAGACGTTATTTTATCGGAAATTGAATTGATCCATTTTTATCGAAACCGTTTTCAATTCCTTTTTAGTCCGTCATTTGCAATATCTTTTTTTTAAACAGAAATTGTCTCCAGAATGAGGCACAGTTTGTGCTGAGTAATGAAATTACTTCTCTCGGTTCATTGCCCCATCAACCCCTTTCTCCCCGCCGATTCCGATTAAACTTGTTAGATATACATAAATTTTCAACATAAGTATCATCCCGAGTACTTTGATAGCCATGAAGCCCATGTTCCCGGAAAGAAACTCCACCCCCCCTCCCCCACACCCGTACCCTCTCCTCGCCGATTCCGATTAAACCTGTCAGATATGCATTAATTTCCAACATGCGTATCGTCCCGATTACTTTAATACCCATGTAGCCTATGCTTCTGGAAAGAGTCCACAAGCGTAACGTGAGACGAAAAGTAATGTGTGACGAAAATAATTTTGTGACGTAAAGTCGCAGTTGCCAATTATTTTCCATGACAAAAAGTCGCTGATACCAATTGTAATGTGCAACAAATGTCGCTGGTGCCAAATATTTTGTGTGACGAAATGTCGTTGGTACTAATTTAAATGTGTGAAGAGTTGTCGCAGTTACTATTTTGAAAGTGTGACGAAATGTCACAGGTACCAATTGTCATCTGTGACGAAATGTCGCAGTGACAAATTTTCTGTAACGAGAAGTCTCGACACCTTTACAACTGACTGTAATGATATTTTAACAAGCTTTCCGAGTAGACAGAAAATTTAAATTAGGTAGGACTGTTTGATTATCATAGAAGCAGCCATTTACGAGAAAAATACAGTTTCGACTCCAGTGGATAATTTCTATTTCCCTAAGGCCTAAAAGATACGTAAGACTCAATTTTTTCGACTTACAGGCTTTTACTCTTTTGCAAATTAAAATTAGAAATAATTGCTCTACGATCTTTGGATCTAAACCCTTTTAAAGAAGAATAAGAAACGTTTCTTATTCTTATTGTCACATTTTGCCCGTGATTTGAAATTGCTCAAGTTATACGTTTAAATCATATTTATTGGAAAAATGAAGCTTGTTAACGATATGTTGCCTTACCTTTGTTAAACCTTGAGATTTTATTGTCGTCTCAATTCTTATACTATACTAGTGTAATTGCCCGTCAGACATGACGGGTATGCGTGGATTAAGTATTAAATTTAAGGAATTCCTCCCTCCCTCACACTGTCTTTCGCTGGAAAATAGACTTCCTAGTCTTAATCTCGCCCTAATTAAGACCATTATTTATCTATCTCTTCCATTTCTCTGTCTCCCTCCTCTGTCACTCTCCATTCTCTCTCCACTCTCCCCCCCCCTGACTCTCTCGTTTCTTTCTTCCTCTCTCTCCTTCTCTCTCATGTACCAAAACATTCAAAGCACGTTTTCCTTACACATAATTATAAGTAATAAATAAATAATAATATTCCTTCCCTCCCTCTCGCCGCACCTCTCTCCCTCCGTTTACGTAATTTCGTGAAAAATCCTACGATAATTTAAGACAATCTATGCACTCGTATATATTACACGTATGCGGATTGAGACAGCAGTTGATTCTAGAAGTTTAACAATGACGTGGTCGGTAAGGCAACAGTCCGTTTAAAAGACAATATTTTCCGAAAATATGTAATTTCAATGTGCAATATGATAGATTTCGAACGGTAGGCGGAAAAAGATAAGATTAATATAATAAGAAACTTCATTAATTTTCCTAAAACACAGTTCAAATTTGAAGATCGTACGTTAATTTTTTCTAATTTTAATTTCCAAAAGAATAAAACCCTGCACTTTAAAAAGTCGCTTTTTACGTGTTATCTTTCAAGAAATGTAAATCGCTTTTCTAGAGATTTTCTGTTTTTTTTTCTTCGTCATTTCATTTTTATATCTGAATCAAATATCCCTGCGAAATTTTAACCTTCCACCTAATCGGAAAGTTTGTTAAAAATGCGTTAAAACGTTCCATTGTGCACGTCAGCATTATACACAGAACTGGAAAACTATATGTAAGATGAGTAAGGAAAGCGTGCTATGAATGTTTTAATACGAGAGAGAGAGAGGGGGAGATAGAGAGATAGAGAGAGGGTGAGAGACAAAATGATATGTTCCGCAAATAAGAAATTGTTTTGGGAATATAATAATTGTATACTTAATGTATTTCTTTGTCATAAAATTTCTATTCGGACAAAACTATTTTTACTTTCTGTAATACTCAATTATGTGAATTTTATTATTGCGAAGGCTTCCGCGGTGTTTTCGTGCTACTTCCATGTTTTCCGGGTTTCTACCGCGTGTTGATTCTTTCAATGACGACTGATTCGCGACAATTCCAGGTGAATTTTATACTTATTGTTTACTTTTTAGTGCATATAAATGTTGATTTTAATCATTTTTATTTCAATTTTATTTTTACTTAATATTTAATTTACGCATACCCGTCATATTTGACAGTCAATTACGGTAATTAATAAAAAGAAAGAAATTTATTTAAACATCCATGAACATTTTGTTTGCTTTTTGAAAATTTTAGTAACACTTCATCTTTCGGATCAAATATAAATTGTCTGCACTAATTTCGATAAATTTAAACATTGGTTAAGAAAATCCGTCAGAACGCGTTCCATTACCTAAAATACCTTCTTGACATGCATCGGACATTTTTATAGACGCTAAGATTTCGTAAATGCAACCCGGAGCCTGAAAATTGTATCTTAACACGAAATTTCGGTTCAGACCCGATGAGGTAACTCTAGGTTTGTGGTCCAGAGCTTCGTAGTGTATTGAGGTTGTTATTGACCAATGTGAATGGGTTATTTAAAAAAAGCGAGGAGTAATAAAAGCACTGTTTTCCATTTTCTATGGCTGTTAAATTGTTCCTAGATTTCTGGTGTATGGAATTTTTAATGGGAATGAAATTTTGTCAATTGATAATTTTCTTTTGGAATATTCGACTTCACTAAAATGTTATCGGTGTTATTTTTATATCAGAATATTAAATTACCAGCAATGTTAATAATCTTTTCCATGGATTAAACGAATAATCAATTCATTCGAAAAATCAAAATAAATTATGGGTCCATCTCATTACTACTATGATTAGCCACTAACATAACCATTAATAAGCAAAAGAAATAATACGGTTTATTAGTAACCCCTTTGACACTACAGGAGTCACATGTAATCAACATAACCAGTAACAAGAGGAATTACCGAAACAAACGAACACCAGCATAACCAATTATCAATGCAGTCAATAATCAATAATCAATTTCCATTATAATTACTAACCTACATAATTAATTATCACACTAATCAATTACTTAAATGGCCAACAACCAGAATCCCCATTCACTATTGACATATAATCGCCACCACGATTAATTACCCAATTTAACCGGGTATTTTTATCGGAACTACATACACAGTCGTTAATGAATAAAACACATTTAATCTTTAGATTTTTAAATTTCGAGTCGCGTTTCTTTTAACCCGCCTGCCATATTCCGCAGCCCCATTCCACAGCACGCTCGACCTGCTTTCAGTGAAGAGAGAGAGATACCACGCCGAAAATTAATTACGGAGAAGCGTCACGATGGAAAGGAACCCTCTTCATCAGGCACGTCCACGTCTAGATTTGAGAGATACGGAGAGGCCGTCCGTGACCTAAGAAGAGTGCGATGGAATGAAACCCCCCCGGAACGGGTTTCAAAACCGACACCGGTGTTTTAAAACATGGGTTTACAGCCGATTCATTTACGCAGTTTGAGTATATTCCTATGTGTATCTTTGAGAGAACGGGTCCATCCCTCTCACTCTAGTTATCTTCATCTCTCGCGTGTTAAATATCACTCACAGACGCTAGATTTTTCCTTATCGCCTATAAATGAAAACTTTGTAACCTACACAGTTATAGTGTGAACGTTACAAAGTTTCCATGCTTATTATACAATCGCTACAATATGTTTGGGCAGTAAAAAAATATTTTCCAGTAGAATTTCTCAAGCAAAAAAAATAATTTGGCAGTGTAAAAATAAAATGGCAGTAAAAAAGATAAACTGGCAGTATTCAAGCAGCAGAAAAGAAATTGCAATTAGGGGGAACATTTTTCTCGTCCTCGCCGGGTTGGGTAAGTTGGTTGAAAAGTTTTTCGTTCCTCCCCAAAGGAATATTACTCGTCCTCACCGGGTTGGATAAGTTGGTTGAAGTGTATTTCGTTCCTCTTCAAAGTAACATTTTATTTTTTACTGCCACGTTGCATTAAAATACTGCTAATTTTCGCTTTCTTTACTGCTGCTTGAATACTGACAGTTTATCTTTTTTACTGCCATTTAATTTTTTATACTGCCAATGTATGTTTTTTACTATCAGTTTTATTGCATGCCTTATACAATGCATCACAAAATTGAGCCGCATTCCTTTGATTGTATCAGCTGCTCCTTTATTAATTTGCCTATTATTCAAATTTACTCATCTTTTGCATTCGTCACTTACTCGTCCATTTCCTTGTCTGTATGTTCATTTATCTTCGTCATACTTACAGGTTTGCTTATCAACTCAATTTAAAATAACCTTTATTTCTCTTTGATATGGTACACTGCATTTCAAATAGTAGTTTACTGTATCTAAGTTTCCTGCATGTTTGTACAATTTGATAGCTTATCGAGGCTTTTCTATCTTTTGGTTAGTTTTACGTGGTTTTCGATTATGCATTGTTCGTGTTCGTGCAGAAAGAATGAGGCAAAAAAACCTTCCTTGTCCATTCATTCTTTTACATAGCGCCTAAATATCCACGGGGGAAACGCTCCGGGAAAACGCCACAGAAGCCAACAGAGTAAAGGGTTTCTGGATAACAAGGAAAGTAATGTGATGTTACTCAGAAAAATAGAAATTGGATCAAGCCGTAGATATATTTGTGACAAAATAACTTATTTACAGTTGATAAAATACTTAATAAAATATAGACAATCACAGTCAAAGTGCACTCGAAACACTTTGTATAGGCTATGATTCCTTTTTAAAAAAATTGGGAAAATTAGGTACTTCAAGGGTCTAACCTTTTAGGCCCCTTCCTGCTGCAAGCTTGTCTATTTCCTAGATCATGGACGGTGGACAAACTATGGACCCGCGGGCCACAAAAGGCACGAGAGAGCATTTTATACGGTCCGCGAAGTCATTATGAAAGCGATCCATGAAGAGCAATACAGATTATTTTATATTTTTTGGTGAGAATTATGGCCGAAAAATAAATTATAGGGAAGTTATGAAGCTAAAGTATTATTTAGCATGGGTAACCTCACTAATGCGGCCCGCTTAAGTATATATACCCACCTCGTAAAAGGTATGGCCACTTCTGTTCTAGAACTTTTTTGGAATTAACACCATCTTATCTTTAACGCATACGCATTGCTCCTTTGGGAATAATGTGGTTCTTTTTCGAACTCTCCCATAAGTTAAATTAACTGCTTTGCAAGTGCTAGTACACTAGTATTTTGACAAACAGGATTTGTTAGAGTTGTGGTTAGACTGTCTGTCTCCCAATTGGCGAGTTCGTATCCTGCCGAGGGCATGATCTTATGCGTCTGTCTTTTCTATCACTGTCATCAATTTACCATAACACACGTAATCGGGAAAACCTGTTCGTTTAAAATAAATTATTATTATTATTATCAACACGATAATTAAATTTTGGTTTCGTCAGAACAGGAATTTGCATACAATTAAGAAGCAAATAAAATTTCAATTAATTTATAAAAAGTAGTTTTGAAATTTAATTGACGTATTTATCCACAACAGAATTACTAGATAGTTTTGATAATGTGCATCGAAAAATGTCAAATAAATAAATAAGACGATCAATTGCTCTCATGTCCCCAACTTGATTCAAACACGCGATCCTATCATCGACAGGCAAGCATTGCTACTCGACCCTCTTCATAGTCTAACAAATTCATCATTGTCCTACAAACAACACTTATGACGGACTACAACAAGCATTTTAGCAGAGCGAATGCAAACTTTCACGCCCCATTGCTGGATTCGAAGCAAGGAAATAAGTAAATCAGGCTTGCGCTCTATCATTTTCCTTCCGAGAATATTAATATTGATAAACACGAACATCGGTGCGAAATAGACGAGAAAACATCAGACTGACCTATAATGCAATTAAAGTTTCTCCGTAGTTCGCCTTCGTAGGGAAAAACCAATCCCGCACCTCATAGATTTGTTCCGCGTTAGTGTTTATCTATTCCTAGAACGCCCCTGTATTTTTTTCCTCACCTCTCCCCCACAATCTCCTAGTAACACGTTTCACGCGTATTTGTTTACCGCCAGGGAACGCAAATTTCAGGAACGATGGCGGCTCATTGCGTTGGCGAAGCAGGAAAAAAAAACTGAAGATTATCGAAGGAAAAAATGGTAAAATGAAGTCCGGTTGTGAGATCTACTGCGCATGCGTCGAGAACACGAACACACAGATAACTAAGAAACGAGTAAGTTCTTTGCAGTTAGATGCAGATATTTGGAATGACTTGTCTGGACTTGGATCGCATTAAACTTTGCCGAGCAAGTTTCTACGCTGTCGATAACTTCGTTACGTATATCCGTTCGGCAACTCTGCAAGTGATTTAGAGGCTCGTTCCTATATTTTATCAGTTTGTTTTTCCCGGTTTCGTTTCGTTTTTTCTTGCTTAATCATTAAATATGTCATTTTCCGGTCGATTTAGAGTAGACTGCATCGACAACGGTTGTTTAGAAATCATTCTGGCTAGCGCACATATTAAGGTTCACGTTTTATTTTTCTTAAAAGAACCTATTTTTCTGACACTCTCCATTTTAGGTAAATATCCTCATTCCGAGGGATGGAAGAAAACTTTAAGCGGTATGATACGTAAATAACTAAACAAAAAAATAACTCAAAGGAGAATTGATGTAATAAATATAGGTATTATATGGGAGATTTCCAAACTGGATATCAGAGCACGAAAGGGTACTGCAGCTAACTGTTCAGGGTGCTGCTTATAATGTCGTTGACAATATCAGCCACCGTGTCCCTTTTTGTGGACATTCAACTACATTATTTTAATGACTTTTGACACATATAGTACAGTCGATAGAAAATAAAAGTTTTTGGCCTAAAGATCAGATAAAGTAATAATTGAAGTTCATTCAGAATTGACTTGAAATTTTAAAAAAACATTCCACAAATAAAATTCATGACTGAAAGTATTAAATAAGCAAATCGAATATTTGGAAATTTTTGGATGTGAAAAACCAGCGTAGAGGTAATAAATTTATTTAAAACTCCCAATTTACCCCAAAAGAAACACGTAATACATTACAACCAGCTAATGGTCGCCTTGGAACCGACGAAACTTTCTACGACTGTAGTAACAAGCGATACTTAAGTCTTGGTCGTTCGCTAGGAGATGTGAGATCGTTTAACGTATGACCAACCAGACCAAGTCATAAGGGCGTCATTATGGTCTTCTCGGACCACTTTTAGATTGAGGTTATCAGCCTAATAGTCGGACGTACTCGTGTGCTTAAACTTTAGATCTTAATGTGGTGGTGACGCCAACATTGCTCTCTCAAGTGCCCTCTCTCCTAAAGAAGAAGAAACCGTGGGCTAATCCGTGTTTCGAAACTCGTTCCTCTCAACTTGCAGGCGTGTAGGAAGTTTAGATCGTAACTGCCAGACGTATTTCACCATGAAAATATCGAAGACTAAGGCCGTAAACGAACATGAAAAACTTCTCCCTGACATTTCTGGAAAAACTAATATTTTTTTAAAAGGGCTTTAAAGATATTTTTTTGTGCTATAAAAATATATTCATTCTAACTTAATCAGGGCAGCTTACTTTTAAAAAATACCGAATCATCTAATAATTTTGATGCCACTTGGTGTAAACCCCAATGTCTAGTACATTATTAATTATTATCAGGCATGATTATACAGCAATTCTGCGAGACCGGTCGCACTGCATAAAGTTGTGTGGAAACTTTGTTTATTTATTTCTTTAAATAACAATAACTTTCCAAAAACTGACACATGATTATTAATCAAAAACATTTACTTTATCATTCCTTATATTTGTTCCCAATCGATTCCTCTTCTTCTGCCAATCAACTTAACTTACATTAAAATTCACAGTGATGGACGTAATCTTGCGAAACTGTTTCATGATGAATAAATAAAACTTAACTTACATTATGCTAATATCTGGAAAATTTTATTAATATGGGAGAGCTTCAAATATTAATTGGGTGAAGTTGGCACACTTTTTGTCGAGTTGTTGGGTTAATAATTTCCGCCTTACCATGCCGTTTGTTAACATTAAATTCTTGCTTCGACTACACTACGGTTAGAAAAAGACGAACGATAGGTAAAATTACAATTTCTATTTTATCTATATTTGCCGGGTTAATCAGTTCCACTTGTTTTCAGGACATTTACTGCAAAAGAAGCTCTAAGTGGCATACATAATCCTCATTCTTTTATTAATCATTTTCAATAAATCCATACCATATCAAGTAACGTGACCCTCGCTCAAGTCTAGGGATGACGGTTCTATAGTTAGCAAAGGCATCATGCAAAAGTGCCTGGTATATTTGTTTCACCATTACAGGAACATTTGAATGAATAAAATTTGGTAGCCACCAAACTCGCAACGTCCGTTTGGCGCAGAGGATAGCGCGTTGGACTTCTAATCCAAAGGTCGTGGGTTCGATCCCCACAACGGATGGACATTTTTAAGTGTCTGGTTTTTGCGAACAGCTTTCTAAGAATCGTCTCGAATGTTTCTAGAGCAAAATTATTCCTGAAAAAAATTCTGATATCTACTATAGTATCCTACATCGATTTAGTTAGTAATCATGTCTTCTTAGCTTTGGAGCAGTGATTTCCAAACCTTTATAAGAGCGTCACCCTTTCGAAGATAAAAATAATTTCGTTGTACCCCAGTCTTGAAACGAAGTTTTCGTTTTTTTATGTGAATATAGCAATCTAAAGACGCAATCATTTGTTGGTGTTACGCCATAATAAATTTATTATCATTGCTTATCAACATACTTTATTTGTTGGTTTATTTACTGAACAAATGTTTTTCGTGGCACCCCTATAAATCAGATGGGGCACCCGTGTGCCGCGGCAGCAAATTTTAGGAACCACTGCACATGTGCAAACTTCGGCCCCGATAGAGCATATTTCCAGCCCGCAAAGTGTCAATTAAATAGCGATCTGTAATGTTTAATGCAGGTAATTGTTCATTTTAACTAGCATTATGGTCGCAAAACGTTGTATGGGAACGTTTTAATGCTTTAACTTTCAATACAACAAATAATCTCTTCAAAGTCACAATATAAAATCTAACCCGCCCTGTCGAGGAACTCACAACTGCTAAAGCACTCGCAATTAAGAATGTCCCTAACGACATTTATCCTTTTACTGCTATATAAACCGAAATTCTTCAAAAAATTATTAAAGTTACTTAAGTCCTATGGTATTTAAAAGTTGCACGTAGCTTCCAAGCGAATATAACCGGTTTGCTAAATATCGGACACATTTCGGTACCTTTCTCCACCCGAGCTTTTCCTCAAATGCGATAACCTGTTCCGTCTGAGTTACGCGGGCGGCGTGAAACTACCAGCGTAGTTAGATGCTGGGCGCCCGAGCCAATCACGCTAGTTTATCAGCAGCGCAGTCCTCACCCACCCACGCCCCGAGAGATCGAGAGAGAGGTAGCCCCGGGGAGGTGAGAGGAGCTCCCATAACAAGCGACCGGGCATATCTGCTACCTGGGATCTCCCGCTAATCACTCACGATTGCTAGGACGATTTATTTCGCCAGCGACTCAAAAGAGGGCGTAATGTATTTTACCCCACCTCCGTGGCAAAAAAGCCCCAAATACTTTTTTGAAAAACAGCCTTCGAGGTATCCGCGTTCCGCGTCCAATTTTCGCGGGTCGATTTTTCTCGGTGATAAATCTGTAGGAGATTTTTCGTACCATTGGTCACCGACAATTTTAAGTTTTTAATTGCGTCTGATGGAAAATATGCGCCGCATAGTTTTTTCGCCGCAATCTGGTTTCACTGAATTACGTGTCTGCGACTCGACGCCGCATAGAAAGTAAAGCAAGATTGGGAATTGCAAATTAAAATTTTGAAATTCACAGGTGCGAAAAGAAAGTTTTTGGCTTTGCAAAATCATCTTAGCGGTAATTAACGGATTGACGTGTTTTTTTATCACTATACATTTTTATTCTGGTCTATTTAACGTTTAAGTTTCACAGATAATTTTCAAAAATTTTCCATTATGCAAGGTTATTGAAAAAATATTATTTTTCGAGGGGTGGATTTTTTCATATTTGTCACATTTCCTTTTCCGACTTTTCATCACTTTGAATTTAAATTTAAACGGTACCTCCGATGATAAGTGGCTGAAAATTCTTAACATGTGAAGCTTATACTTCTATTTATTTTCATTATTTGTTCTCCTAACTCAAACTCTAAGAAAAAGGACATTTCATTCCATGAATTAACCCAAACCAATTTTAGTGTCATTGAAATATTAATACTTTAAACATTTAGATTCCAATATTAAGCTGCCACTAATCAAACAAATACTTCACACATTATTTAATCGTAAATTCTATAAGGAGTTTAATTTTTCATCAATTATAAATAAATTTACATTTAAATGACACTTCTGCGAGAGAAAACAGGAAATTTGAAAAATAACTGCTAAAATAATCATATTACATCAGGTAAAAATTAATTATCTTACGCAAATTAATGGTTATAAATGTATTTTGTATGATGATTATGCAAAATTGGTGTACTATTCATGAATACACACGCTCAGACTCAGTTTTGCTTACCGGTTGCACAAGAGCTCTAGAGTTTCCTTAATAAATGATCCTTACTGAATGAAAATTGCCGCTATTAACTTATTTGAATGGCTTAGCCATTTCGCATGATAATCAAACTATTCCTATGTTGTCATTCTTTGAAAACTGCGCGCCATTAAAAACTCTTAAGAAACCTCTCTATTCGATCATACTTTTAGAAAATGTCCTGCCACGGCTGCACGGCGATAAAACATCCGCCGGGGTTCGATTCCCGGAGGAGACCGCTATCCATCAATTTTGCAATCACTTTAGTAATACGCTATTTATTTAAATTAAGTTTTTCAACATAAATTTACTTTACTTTGAAAATCGACAGGTTTCTTTCCCGATATAACTAGGGGACCTAACAAGTTTCAAAATTCAAATTAAATCGGTCAAGCTATTTCCGAGCGTATCTTTAATTATTTTCCCGAGTGCATTCGCACATATCTACATTAACGTACAGTTATCAAATGGAGATATTAAAAAACCTCGTTTACCTCGTTTAATAAAAACTGGCACTGAATGAGTTAAATGTTTTGCTTAGTATATCAAAATTTTTTAACTCCTCAAGATTCATTCTAGCATTCAAATCATTACACCAACGTTTCATCCATAGACCTATTCTTTCCAGGATGATTTATTTTCGAGTTTTTAACAAAGTTCTGATGAAGACACCGTTTATTCCCCAGTAGCCAATATTGTATCAACCAAATTTACACTATGTCTAGCACTTATGTACACCTATCTATTCCGAACATTTAGTGTCTCATAATTGCAAGACTTTAAAGATATTGCCTATAAAGACGGACGGCCGGACAAACCGAACACAAGCGATTTTATTAGGAAAAAAGCGCTAAAAAGTATTATCGAAGCGAGTCCTCTCCCACTTTCATAGAGTCAAATCGCACGGGAGGAAACGTAGTTACATCGCGATACAAAACTTCGAAAAAAAAGACACATACGAAGTCTGCCGGATCGAGTCGATCCCAATCGCAATACTGCCTCGAATATGAATTGCGTTGTTTCACGCGCGGCGGAGACGCGACCGTGAATCAGAATCTCGGAAGGTGGCGTGTTTTTTGATCCAAGTCCAAACATTCGCCTCCGCCCCAACGCATAAAAATCGAACTGAGAGTGAGAGGGAGAATAACATAGGTTTTCCAGTAACGCGGCGAACCGTAGTGATAAAGAATGCGAGAAAAATTTACGAGGGTTTCAGACCGCGCGAAAAAACATTTTGGCACGAGAAACGAGACCATACCAAGCGAAACGGACCCTTTCATAAGATACGCAATGAATCGTTAATTGCGCCATAATGGATGAAAATGGCGCACTATTTTCCCGCGCGACTCATGGCGTTTTGCTTTCTTTTCTCTCAGGCAAGGAAGACAATTACGCTCCATTATCCCTGGGACGTGCATTTATTTTTGAAGCGTCTTAATTCTATTTGGCATCAAAAATTCGACGGTGAAATATTCTTTATTAATATTTAACTTAATTGTAAAGGCTTGGGAGGAAAACAATGTTTCATCGCAATCAATCCACAATATGTCATGTACTATATATACACCTGGACCTCCGATAACAATAGGGATGCTTTCGGTAAAAGCGCCGTGTAACGTGAATCCGTGCTATTTGAACCTAACTTTAAAAACTGAAAGGAGGGCTGTGTTCCACACCATTTCAGTCACACTCCATCGAACCTAAAATTCCCAAATTTCTCTCTGAGTCACTTATCTAAAAATGAAGCGTGATTGTCGAGTATATGAACACTCCAAATGTCTCTTCTAGCTCAGTAATCTGGAACCCTATATTCCAGGTCCAACCAAACCGCGTTAATGCAAACCATAATTCGCGTTAACTAAATTTTGGTTTTAAAAAATGAACCGTGTTGTATGGAATCGCTGTTATAAGAGCCAATTTTAAAAGAGGGCGACGTGTACCGTTTCATCAGAAGTGACTAGTCTTTGGATCGCAAATATTGCAGCTAATCCGCCCTAAGATATCCAGAATAGCTCATCTATTGATAACACCAGCATAAAAAACATTTTTCCAAAATGTGTACGCCAAAAGTACACTACAGCGTCAATCACGCATCCAATATTGACACTATGCGATTTTCCCCGCTGCTTCAAAACCGGTAAGCAAAAGGTCATACGATCCTTTCTTTTTGAATATTTTTCAGCTCTGGTTTTTCTTTAGTGGTGACGCAATGGCAGTAGGATTCGCGATAAAACTTCAACCATCCCACTATAAACTTTTTCTGTTCTTCTTAAAAAGTATGCTCAATTATTCATCGTATCAATATTATGGAATATCAATAAAGAGAGGAGACTACGGAGAAGATTATATACAGCATGGAATCAACTCCAATGCCATAATTAAAAATTACAGCAATCGAGTTGATTCCTTTCTGTATACCATTATGAAACCATAGATTCCTTGCGCCAATTAGTTCCCAACAATTTCTATATCGTTAAAGTGCAATGCGTTCGCCACTATACACAAGTGGGGAATACACATGTATCGAATTTATGTTCTTCATCATTTATATTTTTTTCCACTTTTGAAAAAAGATTTGAAACTTACATTTTATGGTGTGTGGAAAATGTTTTTCATAATAAACATTTGAAGTCTGTCTGATACTAAACATAATTTAAATATTACCCTTATGTTGGAGGTATGAGTAGAAAATATTTCTTTCATGGTAACATAAAAACTTATGAACTACTGTGGTTTACTGTTTACAGTATCAATCATCAATGATGTCGATCTAAAATATACTTTCAGAATGATACGCAATATGTTTACCTACACCCATCCCTTGCTCTATGCTGCGCATGAGTCTCTGCATAAGGAAGTGCAAAGAGAAACTGCAGAGTGAGGAGAGTTCTTACATTAGATTCAGAGAGACTGTTTTCCATTCGGATTATGAATTAGATTCCTATTACAAACGTAGATTAACCTCTAAACGCCATGCGGAACATATATATTTTCTATCAAATGTATTCGCTTGCTATCTAACGTCCCATAATGATTCGTTAATTCCAAGTCCGCTGTATTCGTTCTAGAATCGGGTAAGAGAACGCCCTAGAAGCATGGCTTCACGGCAGGCCGAGACAAAAGTGCCCAAGTCAAAGGCTCAGGGTAGTAGAGACCACAGACTTAAGCTGGCACTTCAGAAATCTCATCTCTCTCGAGTATTAAAGCTTCGCCTTCGGTCCCCTTCTCATACTTTTAAGAAGTAAACCGAGCCTCATGAGATAGCTCTCTGCACCGAAGTTGCGTCAGCTGTGGGTGTAAGTACCGTGCTGACAAAAAGTAAATATTTTTGTATTTGTATTATTTGCTTACAACTAATTTTTATGCCAATACGTTTTTTCAACCTTTTTCTTTCCTATACAGAACATAGTCATGTAATTTTTCAACATTTTAAATATAAAATGCTTTCTATATGAGCATTTTGTCGCCAATAGTTCATGATATGCGTGATTTTCAAGAAAACTTAAAACCCTACAGCGGAACCCTAAGCAGGGGCATTTAAAACCAGCGGATAAAGGTTAATACGTTAAACAGGATTCCCCGTGACCTTCATGCCCATTCCAATAGAGGATATGAAACACGGAAAAGTCAATGACAAAAGACAAGAAAGAAGATGACGCCAAGGCTGAATCACAGTCTGCCAAGTGTGTCTGTGGTTTAAACGGAATCTCTTCCGTTACCGTAGAAAACTGCTCATTCAAATCGAACCGAGGTCGTGTAATCTTTTCTTTATTGCTCGCAACATACTGAAATGTAACCTTCCTTAGCGGGAGAAAACTCAAGGCTGAACAAGGTTCATGTCACATACGATGCTCCGCCCGTCCACTATCAATTTTGCCTTTAGCCGACTGGGAACCTTTCATGGATGTTCTACTTAGCAACGTATTAAGATTTGCTTAATTTTTTGGCTGGAACGATGGATTTTAACGACGTTGATACTTCGGATAAAAAATCGAAGTTATTTTAAGCTAACACATAGATAACGTCCAACAAAATATTTGAGATGCGATAATTTTAAACTATAACGATGAAAACTACCGATTAGCAATAACTATTAATTTTCACGATGAATGACTTTATATATACTGATTTTTGTTAATTTTTCCCCAAGTATTTTGTTTTTATAAATCCTATGGAATCGAACTTACACACTGTTTAAACGATTAAATTCAAATATTTTTTCAGTAAACGCATTACAGCTTCTTCCGGCATGAGGTCACAACGTTTAGCAATACAGCTAGTTAATATCGGTCTTCAAACACTTCTCCAGGATCCCATGTAATTATAGTTTACTCATGCACAAGGTTCCTTAATGAGAATACTACTCTAAGCGCATCTGCTTACGGCAGGCATACACGCGCATGCTCTTTGACTTGGGGCTCCTAAATTCAAAGAAATCCTAAACGCACAGTAATTTTTAGAGCATATTTTAGTTTACGTAGACAATTTATTGGACAAACATTGCAAGAGCTTTATAACTTTTAACACTTTGTTGTTGATAAATTACAAAAACTGTTAATGTTAATGTTAATGAGCCCCTTGTAAAAGGCCGATTACGGCTGTTTAGGGGCCGCATGGAAATAAATAAATAAATATTTCCATTATCGATATAACGCGTAAGGTGGGAGACACCAAGGTTCAAACAGCTACGTAATATCGCATTCATATTATTTAATCAAATACTAAACAATTTATATTACTCTCATGTTATCTTCGATTTAACAGAAAAACATGAGTAAATTTAAAAAGTTCTTACAGCTGGAATTGCATCTCTATAAACTGATCTTAAACTGAAGAGAAAACGACTAAAAGAAATCCTAAACGCACAGTAATTTTTAGAGCATATTTTAGTTTACGTAGACAATTTATTGGACAAACATTGCAAGAGCTTTATAACTTTTAATACTTTGTTGTTGATAAATTACAAAAACTGCCGTTACTTTCCAACAACAAAACAAAATAAAGATATTTGGGTCAGGTCTGATTAGCAAAATGAATGAATTTTTTACAAAAATAATTCACCCGAAATAACAAGGAATAAACGAGATCTGTCATTGAGTGCATGCTATTTCATTGATATCATAACACGTTCTCAATAATTATGTTGTTGCATTGATGGATCTTCTCGTTTGTTTAATTTGATCCACTACTTGATTAAATAGATTTTAAAACTTTACATATTAAAACATGTTAAAGATCATTGTTAACTTTCAGGTTGTAAGAATTGAAAAACGCATAATATTTAATAGTTAGAGCTAATGTCGAGAAAAATAAGACCCAAAAATTCAATTTCCAGCGCAATACATTTGCACCTATTAGTACATATTACACGCAGGCGTCATTTTGAATTAAAATCTTCCTCTTTTGCTCTTCAAATTTGCTGGCTTCAAATAATAAATTTTCATCGTTGGACAGTTTCTAAAATTTGAAATCGTATTTTTTGGATCAGAGAGGTAAATCTCTCCAATCCTATTTTATCTACTGCAGTCGTCCAGCAAATGACGTAATTTGCTGAAAAGACAACTTTGCCAATTAAAGAACCCAGAAAATTACATATTAAAATTTCAGATCCACAGAAAATACCAAAGATAAAATATCAAAAGAAACGAGACCGAGTTTTTCACCGTGGCCTTCATTTAATAGCAAAACGTTTTGATACCGAACTTCTAGGACAACTATACTGTAAAGCAGGGACGTGCAACCTACCACCCGCGACGCTTTGTTTAGGATGCGGTCCGTGATATTTAATTCAGACTGTTTTGGATACATTAACTAAAATTGCCGACATAAAACCTTGCCTAGTGAACATTTAACGCTAAGAAATTGTGTAGACTTTACTTTAATTTTTAAAATCACGTATGATCTCTTGAGTAAGTTTCCGTATAAACTCTCATCCGGCACGCAGAGAGGCTCGCGACTTGTAGTACGATCTGCCAAAGCACTCACATCTACGAATGCGGCCCATCACGCGAAAAGGTTGCACACCCCTACTGTAAATAATCTTCATATTTTATTTATTTCAACACTTACAATTTATATTTCCATTATCGATATAACGCGTAAGGTGGGAGACACCAAGGTTCAAACAGCTACGTAATATCGCATTCATATTATTTAATCAAATACTAAACAATTTATATTACTCTCATGTTATCTTCGATTTATCAGAAAAACACGAGTAAATTTAAAAAGTTCTTACAGCTGGAATTGCGTCTCTATAAACTGATCTTAAACTGAAGAGAAAACGACTAAAATGCGTAAAAGAAAAGCAACGGAACATCAGAATATTCTCAGGAAATATATCATCCTAATAATCGAAAATCCTAGGCACGAAGGGATGAAATTATTCATCAGTCATTGGACCATTCATTTCCATGTAATAACGGGAACCATTTCAAACTAAACTTTGACACCACTCGTTCCTTTCCGACTTCATTATTTTGGCATATTACTAGTTTACTTCTCTTCGACTTTTTCGACCGCCGCTGTATTTATTACCATTTCCATAGCCCCGAGAGCGCTGTATTTGTCATAACAAAAGAACTAACAACTGGAAAGCCAAGAGCTACATTGTTAGAGAGAGAGGGGGGAAAGTTATGCCTTAAAAAAAATTACAAACGCATTCTCTCTTGCTAATTGAGTACATCGAAAGGAGCCCGCGGCGAGAATCGCAGCCGCCTACTCGTTTTTAAAATATATTGTATCCAACTCGTAAATACGGTACATAAGGACGGGACGTTAATTAAGGAAAACAAAAAATTCGTTCCCGCCGGGAGTTTTCTCTCTCACCCCCTGCCATCAACCCTACCCCCCCCCCCCCTCCCTAGCAGCCAACCCAATGACATACATTTCCCGAGCGTTTTGCTTTGCTAATTAACTTCGGCAACGCAGAGTGCAATACATTTTCGAATAATTTTCTCGAGGTAAACGAAAACATTACCTTTTCCGCGATTTCATTTTAGTCGGAAAATAATTAATTTGTCCCTTTTATTAAGCTTCGCTGAATTATTTTGGTGAGCGGGAAATGGCGTAAAAACATCGCCAGTTCCACGCAACGAGTTTGGGCCAGGTATTAAATTTCGATTCGCCCCATTTTATTTTTTAATAATGACGCGAATATTCCATAATATACGCGCACACATATACGTAATCCGTTGTTCCATCAAATGGAAAAGGCACGTTTTAAAAAAAACTACGGGCGTTCCCAGAGGGCACTGTGGCACTCCGAAGCCACGCCCCGTACAAAATCTTTTGTTTTCCGCGAAACTGCTCAAACCTATGCCATAACGGTGTCTGCCTCTTCGTTAAAAAATAACTATCCAGCAATTGCTACGTGTTCCCACCTCAGGTTCTTTGCTAAAATATTGACGAATGGACTGAAACGCTTTTAAAATTTTCATTAAGGGAACCATCCATGTGATCTTTAATAAACGACCCAGTTTTAGTGGCGTGAAAATTATCAAAATCCCAAAAATGTGCCAATGTACAACTTTAGGCTCTCTGCAATCCGTTCCTTTCAAATAGCTTATTAAAAATATCCGAAAATGTTGAATTTATATGGACGTGAGTGAGTGAATACCGAATTAAATTTTTAAGCTGTTAACGAATTCGTTAAAATATTTACAACTAATCTCCATTCATTTTTTCTGCCAGATTACGAGACAAAATCTAAATTCTGGCCTTTTTTTAAAGCAGTTTATTAATTTAGTTTTCATAGGGATGCAAATTGTGGTTATCATGCATATATCCCTACGGGTATCGTTATAAGGAATTTTATTGGAGGAACTCAGAAACTGTAACTGCTAAAGGCATTGTGAGATATTTTGAATTAAAAATTAATTTTTCCTTATTGACAGTCCATAACGAAAATCATCATTCAGAGAATATTATTTTTGGCAATTTATTATTAAATATTATGCAAGTAAATAAATAATTAAATAATTATTTAATTATATATTATGCATTATTCATTATGTATTATATATTATATAATAAATAAATTATAGAGAAAAGAAAAGAACATATGGCATAATCACATGCGGAATATTTTCAACTTCAAATTCAAAAAGACAACGTGTAAGGGCAGATAATTATACCAGTTACATCGAAAATTTTATTTGGTCGACAGGCGGCGAAAGAGAACGGTTGCTCGAGGTTTCGAAAGACTTTCTTTTTCACTCGCTCCAGTGTTGTCATATCGCGTAATTTGCTGGCAAACATAAAAAATAACTTTCGAAGGAATCGATGCAACTGAATAAATTGCTTTGCTTGGAAACATATCGTCACGTCCATCATTTCTCTCACACGCCACTGTTTACATCTTCCAATCCTCTAATCCAGTGGTGCCCAACCTTTTTACATTGCGGGCCACATCGGTGGTTGTGAATCCTTCGGCGGACCGCACTGGAAGTTGCTAATTCTTCGGCGGGCCGGATTAGAGTTTAAATTGGAAGTTAGCTATATATTCTGAGGTGCACTATAAGATAAAATCGATTCTAAATAACGTTTTTATGGTTAAAATTTCAATATTAAAGGTTTTATCATCAACATCTTTATAAAAATGTATAAACTTGTGTTAAATTTTTCGAATAGCTTTTTCATCATAGTTTTAGGGCCACACAAAAACCGTTCGCGGGCCGTAGGTTGGGCTCCACTGCTCTAGTGCATGCCTTTCCCATAAGTACTCTAATTCCAACATCTCTCTCCCGCTCTCCTTATGTCTCTTCCATTCTCTCTCCCTCTCATCCCTTCTCTCTCCCCTCCTCATCCTTGCTTATTCCTTTCTCCACCTTTCTCTTCCCTTTACCAATCTTCCTTCCCCCCTAACCCCCTTCCTCCCTCTAATTGACAATGGGTTACATGGAAGAATAATCCCTAGTATCAATATAGCCCTAATCAAGATGTTTATCAATCTATCTCCACTTCACCCTCTCTAACTCTTCTACACACTTTATTCCCTCTCTTCTCCCTCTACCCTCCCACTCTCTCCTCTCGTCTCGTACCTTCTCCTCCCCCTTTCCTATCACCCTCACTCCTCTTTTATTTCCTCTCCTCCCCCTCTCTCATCTCCTCCCATTCTCTCCTCTCCTCCCCCTCTCTCCTCTCCTCCTCACTCATCTCCTACCCCTCTCCTCTCACTCCTCTCTCCACTATCTCCTCCCGTCTCCTCTCCTTCCTCTCTCCTCTCCACTCCTCCCCCTCTCTTCTTTCACCCTCACTCCTCTCTCCGCTCTCTTTTCTCCCCTTCACTCCTCTCTCAGCTCTCTCCTCCCACCCTCTCTCCTATCCTTCCTTTCTATCTACTCTCCCTCTATCTCTTTTTTTCCTTCTCTCCCTTTGACTTTCCCTCCATCTCCAACCCCCTCCCCTCATCTATTCCTTGCCTCATTGTCCCTCCCTTCTTCCCCATTCCTCGTTCACTCACCCCGTCCTCCCTCTCCCCCCTGTTCCCACAGCGGTGGTACAACCACAATTAAATCATTCCGCCAGTTACACCACGCATGGAGAATCCCTTTCCCTTTGTCTATCTGAAAAGCATCATGCTCAACTCCCTCGATCCCCAGCCACTCCCAACCCACTCGCATTTTTTTCCTCCCGTATCCCCCGCTCACTTCTCTCCTCGCCTCCCCTCCCGTCACCCTTGTTCACGCCTACACCTAAGCGAAATCTTCCGTCGCCGTACAAGAGAGCGGGAATATTTATAGGTTTTACAAATTGCGGATTAAAATATCTTCGCAAACGAATGAAATGAGTGGGATGTCGTAATGCGCTCGTAAAAAAATCTCTCGGCAGTCTTCCGAGCATGCAATTGTAGCGCGATTAGGTAAAGCGTATCTTACGGTTGATTTTGAGAGATCGTAATTCTGCAGAGTGAATGGAATCAAGCCTTCGATCCTGTAATTGGTATAATGTATGATTCCATGAAAACCTAAAGAGTGATGATGGAAAGAAGATCTCGATCGTGGCGAAGGATTCACTTCGTAATCTTTCATACGCATACTACCTTTCGGTGCTTGCAAGCGCTTAAAATATCAACATACACAAAGATCTAAACTTCGATAAACCAACGCGACAGCATATAAACTACACAGAGCCCATTTAAATAAGATAATAGTTTTCGTTTTATGCGAAATTTAGGCATCTATCCGGAATTTCTCAATATTCTGGCAATCGGTTAGCGTCCAAGTTTTCCAATTTCAAGTTTCATGGCCCAGGTCGCCCTTTTACAGCAATTACTAAAATCATCAGCAAGACGATATTCTATATGTTACACTAAAGTTTATGTAAAAATTAGGATATTTTTGGTATTAGGACTATCATCATCATCCGTGCCTTTTTGTACGTATCCGGATAAAAAAAATAATTTAAAACTATCACGACATCATATAGGTACATACGTTGTTGGCTTAAATCAAATGGATTATAATGCAGTCTAAGCATTAAGTCAATGTTCTTGAAGTATCTTACATATAGTTTTCCAGTTCTGTGTGTAGTGCTGAGGTCATCAATGGCACAAACAAACAAACTTCCCGATTAGGTGGAAGGTTGAAATTTCGCAGGAATGTTTGATTTAAAATTATAAATTTACTGACAAAAATCAAATACAAAAAAGACCCGGGTTCGACTCCAGGGGGGCGATTTCCATTTTCCGTAATATAACACGTAAAAAGAGACTTATTAAAGTGCAGGCTTTTATTATTTTAGAAATTAAAATTAGAAAAAAAATGACCTACACGGTCTTCAAATTTAAACTGTTTTAGGAAAATTAATGAGGTTTTTTATTATATTCATCTTTTTCTACCTACTTTTCGGAATCTCTCATATTAAACGTTTAAATAACATATTTTGGGAAAATATCGGCTTTTAAACGGGATGTTGCCTTGCCGACCACATCATTGTTAAACTTCGAAAATCAATTGTTGTCACAACCCGCATACGTGTAATATATACGAGTGCATAGATTGCCTTAAATTATCGAAGGATTTTTTGCGAAATTGCGTAATCCTAATGGGACTGTGATTTAGTTTGGACTCTTTTGCTTATATAAACGACTATATAGATATAGAGTAAGAGATGTGGGGATGGAGATCGGAGGGAAGGTATATAGAATGAAAGGTACATAGAGAGTAAGGGAGGTATAGAATTAGAAAAGGACGGTAGGAATGAGATAAAGAGAGAGACGGAGAAAAAGAGGGAGAGCAATGGATTGGGACAGGAGGGAATGAGAGAGGGGGGAGGTGGGAGAAAAGAGAGGCAGAAAGAGGGAGGGAGAGAGAGAGGGGGGGAAGGAAAGAGAGAGGAAGGGACAGAGTGAGGGACGGCGAGGGGGAGGGAGGGAATATTATTATTTATTTATTATTATTACTTCATTTTTTAAAAGGGGCTCGTCATTTAGCGTATCTTACTGATTTTTCATATTGTAATAAAATATATTTGGAATACTTTTATCATAATCCCGACATAATAGACGGGCAATTACGCTAGTGGGAAATAAATTCCCATTGAAAGGCATTGGAGTCGTTAGTGTGGTAGTTAATATTGTTGATTGTTTAAAACCGAAAAACCTTTTATAATTTTATGATTAAAATCAAATTTTTAGGCAACTTCAGCACGGATTTCAATTTTGTCTTCATATAAACTGATGGCATTTGTTACACAACAAATTGGTTTTCTTATCAACTTGACGTGGGCATATTGATCATCTCCATCGGTTATATTTGGATTGACTTTATGTTGCAATTGTAGGATGACTTTCGCCAAACCCCTTGTTTTTAGTAGATATCTGAATCTTTCCAGTCTTACACTGCGTATTCTGCATGCGACGTTCAATTTCAGATTTTAGCAACTCTTTGACTAACTCCAGTAAGAACTATCGTCTTCCTGATTTTCCATGAGGAAGAGTATAAGCTCTCATATATATTTGGTATGCATTTATTCCGGCAAAATCCACTATATCAAAAAATATTGCCAGAGGCCACCTTTTTTGTAATTCTTCTGATAGAATACTACCGAGCACTTTGGTCCACGGTGTCCACCCCAAATTTGGTTGCATTTTAATATAAGATCACCTACGGTGCTTTTGATTGGGCGTCAGGTTGCGTAGACAATAAAACAACTGATTATTCATTCCTTGAAACATAGCAAGTGTATTATGTAAGTAAACAAAATTATAAGATTTAACTTCACGAGTTTTGGAGGGTAGCATGATCCCTGGTTACGTACAGAGTCAACTTCGAGGCATTTATTATCTTCTAAACAAATATTATTACAATGTTGAGATGACAAAGCTTATATTATATACCAACGCTATAAGAAACCAGAGGCAATCAAAGTTTAGCAGTAACTATATATATATATATATATATATATATATATATATATATATATATATATATATATCACAGTCTGCCATATATAGTTACAGTTGTAGTGAAAAAGAAACGTACGAGTATTCATAGATCCCACCTGGTGTAATATCTGACCGCAGGCATATAAAGAAATATTTACCCATAATTTTGTTACTCCGGAAAGGTGTAACAATAAAATTATGGGTAAATAAGCAACAAAGTTCTCTTTAGGCATTTATAAAATATTAAAGAAATATTCCAAGGAAAAATAGTTATTAGAGTTCTCTTGTACCAGGGGTCAAAGGAGACCCAAGGGAGATGGCGAGGGTTAAAATGCCTTTTGTTGATAGAAATAATAATCCGATTCCAACCTCCGAACGAAATCCCAATTTTAATATTTTAATCGTCCAAATTTATGGGCCTAGTTTGCTACATATCTGGAATAAAATTGACGCCGCATGTTTTCCCTATAGCGATATAATGGCATCAGGAAAATTAGTAGCAGTCGTCATCATTGGAGATTAACCGATAGTAGATTATTCCTTACGCCCCTTTGCTTTTCCCAACCATTCGATATCTTTTGGAAACACAAACCGTGTGGACTCAAGCGTATTCCCAGCGAAAACATTTTTAAAAATCTGTAAAAAAAATGTTGAAAAAAAAGTAAAACCCCACCTCTTGATGAAACAAAGACCGAAATCGTGCCACCGCTAATGAGACCAAACGAAAACTAATTGAAAATTATTACCCAAGCCAAAACAAAACGATCGACCTCCGTGTCTTTCTTGATACTTATCCTTAATAATTCAGCCCCCCATCTATCACACACGCAAAAGAACTACGCTCTTTCTTCCCATACCCTCGATGCACCTCTCTCCCTCTCCTCCTTGCTTCACCTTCTCTACCTATGCATATCCTCAGTCTTTTTCCAACTCTAACCTCTGACGTCATTTTTCGTGAATGGCGCGCCCCCAAGAATCACTTCCAAGCACTCAACTCTTGTTTATCTTTCTCCCTCCCTCCTCTTTCCCTCCCAATCCCTCCCTCTCTCTATATATCCGTCAATCCTCTCTCTCTCCCCCCCCCCCACTCTCACACACTCCCTCTCTCTCTCTCTCAGTCTCCATCCAATCTCCATATCTTAAATCTGTATCCTCATACATATTTACCCCCATACTTGGGCTTCCGCGTTTGCGTTTGCAATCAGCTTGCATCAATTGGACCCCTGGGGGCCTCTGTTTTAACACCGTGGTTTTCCACCCTCTCTCTATCCTCCAAGCAAAGGGAAGAGGGAGTCCAAGTGCTGGCAGGAGTTTCACAGTTGGAGAACTGTAATGGAAAATGCGCTCCGGAATTCGAAACAGCGTACGGCATGGGAGGGAATCCGAGCGGCTGACCTCGGTCGAATGCATGCACAGTTGCGAAACGAAACAATATGGTGCGAAATTGAAGATCTCGAGAGTTCGAATATAAATTCGATCGCCCATACGATGCTTTCTGTTTACTCGCTAGATATTGAGCGGTAGGAAAATAATAATTCCTTCCCACCAGACCTGCGATATTTTCCATATTTCGTTGAAAAATTCAATATTTCAGCCTTTGAGACAAAATTCATTTCTCCAATGAAAAAGCGTAAAAAGGTCGACGTTGGAAAATGTGACCTTCTACGAGAATTAAAATGCGTAAAAATGCATCTTTTCATGATTCTGTGCAATGCTTCGTAGGCCAATCTTATCGATGGCGTGATATAAACAAAGTAGTGTGACTTCGAAGAATTTGCTAGTAATCAAATGAATGGTTGGCTGTCAAATTAGGCTCAATCATTACTCAGCTGCATATCAAGAGTTTATCTAACCATGTTTAATTCATCTACCGAAAAGCTTAACGCTATTGATTTGATTTTCGATTAATTTTACCTGATATTTTAGATTCCTCAAAAGGGGTAATTCTTACACCGTTCGCTATTTATATGTTTATATTTTGGATAAATAATCCGAAAGAAATTTAATATCACCATACAATGGAAAAATCTCAAATTAATTAAATATTAATTACATTGCTTCTTTGATTATACCTCTTGAAATATTATGATTTGACTTTATTTGCGTAATGAATTCAAGCTCAGAATAACGACAATCTCTTACAATTAGAACTGTCAATAACTGAGTAGGAATATTTTAATCTGGCACAAGTTCCCCTTTCTACCTTAACACCTGATTACATTTTTAATAAAACTTTAAATTCGCTATTAATTGCATGCAGAGATACAAATTAGCCTAAAAATACATGCAAGTACTTGAATAATATTTCATAGAACATTAATTGCAGTAAATTAAATAATTATCCAACATTTAATACACAAGATTAAAATACAATTAAATGATCCGATTTCATTTAAAGCTCTAAAAATATTCACTCTAAACAAACTAATATTTAACTAAAAGGACTATGTAGATATTTAAATTACCCATATATTATTTATAGAATGCTCTACTAAAGGATCAAGAACTCTTAAAAGCCATATTTTCAGTTTAATATAGGCCTCCTAATTGGTATGTTCTTTGTGTAAACCCAGACATCTTGATTCGAAAAGAATAAAGAGACGACAGTAATTGGAGAAACCCGACCAAACGCACTCAAAGTTGAGTTTCCGCAATCAAAATAGACAACGAGCCAGAATTTCCGCTCTGTTTCACTTCAAGACTCTCTCAAAAAAGGTTTTTCAGATGTCTTAATTCTCCTAAGGACAACTTTAAATCGGTATAACCGACTACGGTCTCCAAGCTTCGCCGCACTTCCTACTGGCATATTACGCGCACCGATGATAAATCAATTAACCTCGTATCGAGCGTATCCTTCTACTTTCGCCTCGGCAGGCGTGTGGGCGAAAGACGTGCGGAGAAGAAAAGTCTCTTCTGAGGACTCCGTAACCCACGGTGACCGTATGCAAAACCGGCGAAGTCCTTGCGGCAGAGACTTCCGTCTCCTCACGAACGAGGTCGAGATGAGAATACACCGAGGGCTCGACACAGTGACTCACTTTCCTTTTACCCAAATACCCATCGGCAAGGATTAAAAGACACTCGAGAGAGTTCTCGAGACTCTAAAGGATGTGGTAAATGTGTCACCATGTTTTTGTCCAGCTTTGCTGCCAGTAAGATAAAACCGCGTTCCTTTTCTTCTTTTTCCACCTTAATTCCATTATCCAAAATCCCACTCTTTAACCACTGTCTGGGATAATAGCTATTATAAATTATAAATGACGGACAAAAATCTAAGATTCGAACGCAAATATATTTGACTAGCTAGAGAAACAGCAAAAGAGGAGGATGGATTTCACCCTATAAGTAACGTACTAAAGAGAAAATAAGAAGCTACCTTTTTAATTTTTTTGTGTAATTACCCTATACAAAGCATTCACGGCAATTTGAAACTAACTCTTTTGCAGTAACAAAAACGAGCATAAACGTACCAGTCCGCGGCAGAATTCAAAACCAGCAACTTAGTAATGCGAGGCAGACACGCTGCCAGTCTCTCATCCTTATGTAGCCACTAAAATGTATCTTTTAGAAGAGTTAACGCAGTGAAAATATCACAGAAATTTAATTCTTTCATCAAAAGTATATAAATTCGTTAATATGATTAAAGAGGAATTGGTGGTAATTGTAGATTAGTAATAACGTTTCTAATAGAGATCAGTGTGTGTGAATGTGTGTATTTTTGGCTAATCTACCTTTTGCATTATTATAGCCATAACTTCTCCCACACCGAACACAGTTACAAAGAGGAGGTAAACCCAGTGCCGGCATTAGCCTACTCTTAATGAAAAGCACCAAGGGGGCCAATGACTAAACGTCCCTTCCGAAGGACGGAACGCTGAAGTTACGCGGTCTCCCCAAACCACATAAACGGGGACGGGCGACCTTGGAAAAAAATCCTACTTTCGCAGGATTCGTGCCCGCTGCCCTAATAAAGATCCGATAAGTCACAAACTTGTATTTGAAGCAAATTAATATGAACAAATAAGAATTGAAAAGCACGAAGATAACCAATTTTTAAGATGGCGTAATACAGCTTTAAGGGAGCAAATGAACACTCCGCTGGATAAATCAAACAAAGGAGAAATTGAGCACAGTCAAGAGGAGCGAAAAGTTTGATTATCTCGGTCGAAGGCAGATACACAAATATAATCGATAAATATTTGACCAAAATGGAGAGAGAGAGAGAAATTGGCTGTTAATTAGAAATCACTACTTCAATAAGACAGCAAGGATGAGAGTGGTACACGGAGATAGTCGTGATTCGAAGGAAATGGAAGAGTTGCTAGGCAAGGCCATCCACTAACACCATCCTTAATACATGCGTCGGGAAAATGGAAAAATGTACAAACGGAGGCTATACAAACACGTGTTATAGTAGGAGGTAGTTTAAACAGATCCTTTATTTTCACGGGCATTAAAGCACTTGCGAGTAGTGAGGTGAAAGGTTTTTTTAAGTGGTCATAAACTCATTAAATGTGAGATTCGAGTCAGTAATAAATGTATTTTACCGCATTAAAAATAGTTTTGAAATTTTAATGGGTACAAGTACAATTTTACCCAATACTTCAATTTTGTCCTAAATTTTTCACGCGATGGAACAGTTCACGAAATAAGCACAAGTAACGATGAATAAAATTACTTAAAAGCTGCTTTAAAACGATGCTGAACTAAATCGAATGCAATGAATTTTCATTTAATTTTTAACCATAATTCTTTCTTACAGGATAACAGTGAGAGGATATTGAACTTAATTAAGTCATGCGTGACATTCTTTACGCTAAAAACATGCCCCTTTTCAATGAAACTGTGATTATAATGAACTTTACAACGAGCATTTTAAGATAAAGGAAATAGAAGCGAAATTGGTTTTGGAATTATAATAGATATAAGTGAAACCGTTGAAACAATGGTGTAAATCTTGCGATTGATAACGAGAGGAGGCTTAGAAATTATTCCTAAAGCAAAGAGCATTTGCATTAATTACGTCCTTCACTATGGCGAGAAGAATGGCAGTTGTCGATAAATTTGCAATTTCTGTGATGAATTCCTCCGCCACTCCCCACCATTATTAATTTGCAGATTATCTATTAGATATAGATGTTGCACTGTTCTTGAGGCTAATCGACAAAAATAAGCTAAAAAGACATGAATAGATATTTAATGAAATCTTTTTTCTAGAATTAACATACATCGTGCATCATTTAAGAAATAATTTACTAATTGAATTAGGTGTGATTTTGTGGCATTCCATAAACATGAAATCAACGATAAATTACCCCATATTTTTAAATAACCAGTGGATCAGTGTAACTAAGCGCACTTCGTATTTCTTTTTATTATTCATCCGGCGCTAGGCTCCCCAGATGGCTTTTCTGATCACAGGAGCTTTTAGCCCACACCGAATTTCTCACAACCAAACACATTTTTAGTAGTAAGCTCGTAATATATTTTTTTAATGTTGATAATATTTTAATTCCCATATTCAAGAAGCCAACTTGAATCATAGAATAACAGAGAAGCTTATCATCCCTTCATCTTCCTAATATGGGATAAATTATTACAATATGTAAGCAGCGTCCGAGCTTCTGTTTTTTACTGTATGATATAACCTTAGCCTCTTTCATTCCATCTTCATGCCAAATGAATCTGGATGCTGGCTTGAGGCTTCTGGTGACGTATAGTTTGTAAGGTTCAGCTGAATAGGTTGTAGGAATAGTTGAAACACACATATCGGGGACAGATCACGACGATAAAATAAATAAGATCTATAATAAGACTAGAATGGTATCGAGAATAGCTTTCTATAGGGTGAAGCTTTCTCGAGTGGCGAGCCGGGTCGTATCGACGATCTTTGCCGACGTTTCGACGACTAACTCTGCCGTCATCATCAGGAAACCTGAGTGCCGTGAACGTATTTTGGGGGGTTTATATACCTGCCGGTGTATTCAGTTGTATTGTGGCCATTGTTATAGGCCAATATAAAGTTTTTTCGTTAAATTTTTAACAGATACTTGTAAAAAAAAGCAATTTAAAACGGACGAGTTAATGCCGAACCCGATCACAGCCGATTGGTAGCCGAAGTTTGCCGAGTGTTTAGTGACGTCAGTGCATGCCACAAGCATGTTAGCTGATGCTATAATAGCCGTGCTCCCGTGCTAGCAGCCATTGTGCCAATATGGAAGTGGAAGCTTGAAAGACACAATTCTGTTGTTTTCCTCTATACGCCGTCTTAGAAGAAATATTGGTAGAAGTACTGCACCGTACTGCATTTATTTCACGTTGTGTTTTGCAAAATGGCCTAAAGCAGCGTTTCCCAAACTTCGCAGACCTGGGGACCGGTTATTTTAATAATCATTTTTTGCGGCCCACCGTAGTGCATACATACAACAAATTCCTAAAAGACCAGTCGCAGACGGAAGTACTTTGCTTGCACGTCCGATGCAATGCACAATAAATAATGAATTTAATGCATCACACGTGCATATTTATAAAACCATAAAATAAATGAATGAAATCAAATTCCATTGTTTATTTACTTATAAAATTCCACTTTTTATTTAACTTTACAACATTAGGAATTACCAATTCGATCTTACAAAATCATGAATAAAGAAAAAGAGAACATGCTAATGTGAAGAATGATTTTGTTTGTTATAACATAGCAACTCTTATGTCAGGAGGAAAAGAACTCCATTTTACCCTCAGATCTGGCTCGACATCCAATCTATTCCTATACTTTCATTGGATGAACTTATAGAGAGTGCGCTTGTCATGCTTTTTTGAATCGAGTTTAATTCTTTCTTCTTATTTAGTATGACAGATGACGCATAATGGCAACTGATTTTCGTTACCAGCGCTAATAAAACCGAACTAAGGGTATTTCCTTGAAAATAAATAATAAGCGCGTCGTTTTTATTCTGCTCCAAAGTATCTGACACATAAAGCGATTATTCCAAAAATCGCTACATGTCGCGTTTTAATTGCTATTGGAACAGAATTTCATCTCAATGTGTTGCAATCCATTTAAACCAACGTGCTCGGATCACGGCAGATTCCGGCCTGTTTATTTTACCCAATGTATCGACGGCTTTAGACTTACGAACGAGTGCACAAACACATACAGAAAAGCCCATTTAATTTGTTACAGCTGTATATGTAGACGTAATAGGATAGCGCGATTATTTTAATATTTTCTGAGGACCGGCATTTTTTTCCCAAGGACCGGCACCGGGCCGCGGACCACACTTTGGGAAACGCTGGCCTAAAGGGTTTTGTGTAGCCAGATCTGATAATTTGCCCAACGTTGATACGTACATGCTTTAGCGGTACATTGGAAGTCGTGGGAAGCAATATTCAGATGTTGAAATGTGTGGAGTGAAGGCGGATAGGCTTGTATTACATTTAATTGATAAAACAAGTTCGATATAGCGCTTTTATTTTCAGTTATTGTAATAGCACTATTATTTCGACTGAAACGCAGAAGAGGTGTAAAAGATAGATTGATGTCTTAAAACAGCTATCCCATATTAAGTAAAATATAGTTAGATAAGTAAACAAAAGGTAATGGAGAGTCAAACCCGCAAACGAAATTTTTCAGGCGGATTTTGATATATTGCATCCTCTGCCACGCACCACTTTGGTGACATTCAGACTGACACGTAGATATATATGTCGCATATCCTACTAAATCTAACCAATTTACTCCAGTCACCTTCCTCTCTTAACCCTTTCACCAACGTTTTAAAGGTTACAGAATAATAGAGGCTCACACCGTTCCCTTCAGCTAAATAACAGTTATTTTGATCGATAAGAAGTCATTTAGGAGCTTGAAGAGACGATATATTTTAGGAGTAAAATTTACGCAACCCGTTCTATAAATGTGAACCAGCGAAGTTAAACAAAAAAATCATCCTCTTTCAACATTTGATTTCACTCCGAAGTCAGCGAGCATCTAATTGCATAAGACGACATTTAAAAAGACCCGAACAAACGAACCTTATCGAATAAGATTGGTTTCCAAACAAGTGACGCGTATTAATAATTTGTTTAACCGAGAAATCTGACTTATTACGCTCTAAAAGGCATTAAGTATCCGCAACAGTTCCTTGAGCTACATCGACAAACTTCACCCGAGGTTGACGGAACGCGTTTAATCAGCTAGGTTCGAAATCTCCATAATCATACGCGATTAACCTCTTCCTTATAAGATATTTCAAAACATGTTTCTACTCGAACGGCTCATTACGCACTCCGACACCATAATTGCCACTTTTAAAAGCCCTCACGCGGAAAACCATCCGATAATTCTTCTTGCGACATTTAATCGGTTGTCATCTCCTTAATTTGTCCCACGTCCAGCCTTTCGCCAACCATCACGCTTCGCGAAGTCATTCGCGGATTTTCAAAAACATTTGCAATTCATTCATGGGCTTCGTAAAAAGTCGCCGCATGACGAAGCAATAATTCTTTTAAAAAAACAAACTCTCCGACTCTCTCGAGGTATCGTTTCTTTTTTTTCTCTTAATCATCCACCCCCCGTGCCTGCAGCGCCACCTTTAATGTGCCCTCTCGTATTCAGAGTTATTAATCCGACTCTTCGGTAAGACCTTGGCGGTTACTTTCCAAAGCCTAGAGCCATTATTAGCATTCATAAACGCTTTAGCCATGCGACGCATGATCAGTCCTCAGTCCAAATGACTGAGCGGGAGGTAATGCGAGAGGAATTATGCATGAAAAACACAAACGAGGAGAATTCATGACTGTGCCATTGTTTTGATACCAACGAAAAGGTGAAACCACCTTCAACAAGGATAGCTCACTTGAGGCCTCCGAAGAGACGCGTTTCGGTTTTACACTTAAATTTGACACGGAACACGTGGAACTTCTTGGGTATAGTACTATTATCATCAGTCATGACTCGACAAATTATACGGAGATATGGAGCAATTTATAAAATTTTCCCTTAATTTAAGAGTTTAATTGAAATGCTTTAGCCTTCCTTTATTAATAACGTTGTCGAACATAACGATTCGCTTGGCATGCACAGAAAGAGATAACATTATAATATACTCGATTTAGATTTTAATCATGATACAGAAGTAAACATTTTCTGTTTGCCTATAATCGTAGGAGTATTTGCTCATAAAAGGTTTTTTGTAAATGGGATAATGTCAAAAATTAATAGAAACAAAACCAGGCAAAATTTATGAGCATTTTACGTGAAATGATTACACATATATCTGATTCCACTATCTTGCATATATCAATTTGTCATTACGTAAACTGAACGGATTTCATAGGTTTTTATAGTTTGATTCCCCTCCTATACACTTTTTAAATTGTTTTTAAAATGCGAATAAGAACAAACTTGAAATCAGAACGTCCGTAGTTTTTCATAATGCTGCACATTATTTCCAAAATATAGTTTCGAATTAAAATTTTGGTCATGTACTCCTTTATTCGTTCCAAATTCCCACATGACATTCGAATGAAGTATCAACTTTAAAAATCTGATGTGGCTACACATTACCCGTAATATTTCTAAAAAATTCCAAATAGGTTAAATGGTTATAAATGTTTTAAGGAACGGCGAGAAATATTCAAACTTTACAAAGACCAGAAATATACTCATACGGTAGCCTTCTGATATTGTACATACCCACAAAGCTCCAACAATTAAGAAAATAAAAAGGAGCGTTATTAAGACGTAACTACGTATATGGAGAAAGTAAAAAGGAGTATTCCGATAAATATTCAAATCGATTAGAACTGCCAATAATAAGTTGCTAAAACAAACTGTGAAGTAAGGCAGAAAAGAAAGGTAAAGATTGAAGGGGGAAATACCAGAAAAGAGATCAAGTAAGTTAGGGATAAAGTAGTGACGGGAAGAATGAGGGAGGGAGGGGGATAGATGAGAGAGTGATCGAGTGAAAGGGAGACGACATGAGAGGCTTTTAAAAAAACTTAATCCATCTATTATTTCCGAGACCATGAATTATTCAAAATGGGAGAATTACTTCCATCCAAAACCGCAAAACTTTCTCGGCAATCTGATGACGAAAATCGTTACTTTTTTAAGGGGAAGAGTTTCACTTTCGCCGCATCCCTTCTATCCGTCCCAAGCCTCCCATTCCCATTCAGCGGTTGGAGGGGTGAGAAGAAGAATGATAGAGAGAAGTGATATGCCTCCGGTGGTTGATATACATGAAGCCGTTCAGAGGAACTTCCTACCCGATTCCAATTAAATTAAATAAATTTGTGATTCCGAGGTAATGACATGAAAAATAACAAAAAATACATCGCCAGTTTCTCCGCTTCCCGCAATTAATCCCAGGGGTACCAAATTATTTTCACTCTCGTGTAGTACCAAGCCTCAGAGTCCCACTACCTAAGATATAATACAAAGTCATAGTTACGTTTTTGGGTATTGTAATACATTTAAAGATATCATAGGAATATAAATATACAATGTTCATAATTAATCTGATAATACATTGACTTAACATATCATAAAGACAGAAATATTCGCGAAAGAACCTTTTTTCACATTTTTTCTCATTATCTTTGCATGCTCAGATTCGTACTGCACTTAAAGTGCAAATTACTCTGAAAATTTCAGAAATTATAACAAATTAACAATATGAATGTTATACTCTGTGACATTCGGCTCATCACATTTGAAACAAAATTTAATTTTGGCCACCTGTTTGTCATAGCACGCGGTTATGCCGAATTTTATTCTACAAACAAGAAATGCGTTAGATAGGCAAAGGTGGAGACTATGGCGAAATTGATGTTCAATGAGAAATCTAACTCCTTAACCGTAAAGTTCAAAAATTAGAGACATGAAAAGGGGGAAAAAGAAAGGAGGTGAAATTTCAAAGAAAATGAAAAATACAAACAGCTTTAGGAGGAACTACTACTACTATCAATTAGCTTTAGGAGGTGTTACTCCACGCCAGGGACCTGAAGTCACTCACTCAATCGCACAAGCACTAACCCCAAAGATGGAAAAAGTATAAACAAGGAGCCGGGTTTGCGAGAGATTAATCTGCGCCAGACGGCACTTAAACCTACCAGCAACCGTGTGTGATACTAGGTCTCTGGCGCGGTTTAATTTCACGTAAACCTAGCATTGCTTCCCCCTTTTCCATTTATCCTTTTATTTCCCCTTACCTCTTGGTGTGTACGTGTGCGCGTGTTTGTGGTTGCCTAGTAGGCCCTATCGCGGTCGTACAGACTCACAAACCTTCTAGCAACAGTGTGATTTTCAGGTCCCTTTTTCCCCCTTTTTTCCTGTTTCTAATTTTTGAAGTTTCCGGCTAAGGAGGTATATTTCTCATTTAACAATAAATGTATGTAAAATCGATTGAAAACTATGCCTGTTTGCTTATAACAAGTATATGTACAATGCAATTTTCTGTCAACATTTTCGCGAATTTCATTACAGAGAAATAGAACAAAAAGAATGGTGTGAGCCTCGGAGAACCCCCTTGCTTCTTCTAGGGCTAAAGATATAGCGCCTCCTATTCTCTCAAACTTTTTCCATAGAAAACAATCTTATTCTTTTCTATTTCGACTGTAAAAAACAAACGCGCGCGACACTTAAACTTACCACCAGCATATACGGGAAAATTATGACAATTTATAACATGATAATGGCGGTGTTTGTATTCGAGGATAAGGCGTTATTGAAAAGATGGAATGGATGGCAGATAAAAAGAGAGGCCTCAAAGGATCTACGACAAGGGACACTGGGTAGCATTTGTCGAATAGGGCAAAATTTATATTGGAAGGTACTAGATAATAATTTCATTATTCGAACGGATTCGACAAGAGACATGGAAATGTTAAAGAAGAGATTTGTGCATTTTCGGAGAAAGAGAATAACTTTGAATTAACACATCTGACGAAATATAGAGTACGTACGACTATGATCGCGAAAAGCACGTCATACTTGAGGAGTTTTGAGAGAGCTGCTAGAGAAGAGGATTTTCACGAGCGATTGTTCTTTCTGTTAGGACTCATAACGGTGGTGAATCTCTACAAAAAGTAATTATCCGAGCCAATGGAGCTGAAGTGAATGATTGAATATTTCGGCTTCATCCAATCAAACTTTCCTGATTCGAGGAAAGAGAGATCGGTTACTGAGCTCTTTCTCCCTCATCCTCATACCATATCCTCACCCTCAGACATCTATTAACCTTTAAAAACCATCACCGTCCTTCAAACTTTCCATGTCCTGGAGATCGTCAAAAAACACTTCCTCTTATTCCTTTGTAAATCCCTTTCAAGTTATGTATACTGTTATTTCTATCCGTCAAATTCTAGTCAAACACCTTCATGGGAAGGTAAAGTACTCCTTTAGCCAAACAATTAGAGGGTTACAACACCCAATGCATTTCGCCCAGTCACTCCCAGTCACTGTTGAAACAGGTTTTGCCCCTGACGATGCCCACCTTGTGGGCGAAATGCATTGGGTGTTGTAACCCTCTAATTGTTTGGCTAAAGAAGTACTTTACCTTTATTAATCTTAGCCAAAGTTATTGAGCTACTATCAATTACCTTCATGGGAAACAATAAAAAATATTCACAAAATTATTTTGGAGTGCGCCTTCAATAAGTGACTAGAATTTTGTTCCCATCGTTCCAAAGTATACGCTGCTAGCCGAAACAGCGATTTGTAACATGTCTTCCATGTGTGTTCTGTGCTATTCGGATTCCTTGTATAGCATGTCGGAGTACAACGAATTGCATGTTAAGATGACGTTATTGCAGCCGTTACAGACTGGTTTACATCACATGACGCAACCTTCAATTACAGAGACGAAATCCCATTGAGCTGAAACGATTTCCTGTATAACCATATTAAAAAATAACATACGTCGCTGTGTACTATATGCCAGTTGTATTTAATTTTTGAAATATAGCTCAATTATAGTCGCTTTATTGATCCACCCTCACAGCTTGAATCGATAACACGATCTAGGAAAATCACGCCGTCATAAAGAGGCTAAAAAAACAGAAACGAAATTCATCTACGAAAAGGAGACTTCTGAAGTACGCTTAAAATCCACTCAAGCGTTTTTTTTAACTTTCTCATACAGGAAGCATGCAGAGCAATTATTTCGATCGTGACTTCAAGATTTTGATGAAAGTACACGTTCTAGGTGACCCTGAATAAAAAATATTGGTTCATGCAATTCCGTCTGTAATAAGACTGATAAAATCTCGTATTTATATATGGAGGAGGGGTCGGCAACCTAAGTCCCGCGAGACACATGTGGCCCTCTAAGTGCGCTATATGTGGCTATGACGAAAAAGTTGTTGGTAAAATTTAACATGGACAATATCACCATTTTCAGTAATATTATGGCCTCAAAATCTTTTCTAGTGAAGTTTTAGCGCTAATAAATTATTTCGAGTCGATTTTCATTAATATAAGAGCACAGCATCTCTAGGTAAATTCCTACGTAAACACTCATCCGACCCGCCAAAGCTCTCTTGATTTCCAATGCGGCCCTCCGAAGCATTCAGAACTACAAATGCGGCCCACTTTGCGGAAAAGGTTGGCGACCCCTGATAGAGAGTTTCATCCGGAATAGAAACCTTGCTGGAATGATTCATATTGCGCAACAATGGAGGTTAGTATATTATTGCCTATTTTCACAAAAATAATTTCAATTACTTTCATTAAATATCCATCCAGTTATAGATCTTACTGTCATAAACAGTACTTCATCAGCTAAATTTCTCAATATGAAGCTGTAATAGCCAGTGGCGTATTACAAGAAAAGAATAATTTAAAAAATGACCTTATTGTATGGATTTTGTAATGTAAAGACAAGAAATGCCGTCAAATGTACGTTTAATAGATTTTTTAAAATTACATTACATTACATTAAAATCAGTTTGTGGTTAAATCGATCTATTCATATCTATAGAAGAAAATATTCCTCTTCTCCGCACACTTATCTCGTTTAAGATTTCTACCTCTAATTGGAAACTCTTAACTTATATCTTCCATTGTCTTGGCCTATGTTTGACATTTTTCGGCGTGTATGGTTATCTTACTAACTGTAGATGATAAACGGTTTCCCAGCACGAAATGGCAAGCTGACAAGATATGTGCACGACTTGGAAAGGATTGAAAATCGCACACCTTCTCGAGATCAGTTTATTTGTGTACTTATCGAAGAAAAAGAGGATTGAGTAAATGTTCCTCTCGGTATTAACGGTAATTGTTCAAAGTAGGACAAGAATAAATCTTTCATCCATCTCATTATCAGTCATTTAATCCAACCACTTGTATAGAAAATACTGGGAGAGCCGATGAAATATAAAGTCATAAATTATTTATGCAGAAGGTTTATTTCTGACTACAATTTCAGGAAACAAAAGAGAAAATTTTCCTAACTTTACAGGAAACCATACACAGGCTAGGTTTAATGTATATACGACCCGAATGGCTGGCGCGACAACTAAAATTTTGGGGCCGATTATTCAAAGTTTTTTTCGTGCAATATTTCCCAGAAGATAAATAATAGAAAGTACTTTATATCAGTATACTATCCGGAATCTTTAATGGCGCTTCTTTAGTTTTTTGCTACGTTCTATTAATACCTAAATAAATTAAAATGTTTCCTTGAAATTTCTGGAAAAAAGAGGGTGCTATCAATTATTGCACGTGGCGACAAAAAAGCTAGGGCAGTATTGAGCAAAGCGTTCCAAAACATGAGAATTGTATTTTTACTTTCTCCATATACAAAGTATAGAGAAAGTAGGGGACAGTTGCCTATTGTGGGGAGTTTTTTTAACTACTGTGAAACTTAGAAAAAGTTGGAAACAAATATAATTTTACATGATTAATAAATAAAGGCTTGTTACATAAGCATCATGCATTAGGTAAAGGAAAACGTGTAAAATTCTTTTACTTAAAGGCCTCATCTCCCAAAATTAGGCGTTATCATCGTCCTAACATGGAGAGGTGAATAATTTAAGCTGAGAACACAACGAATAGTTTTAGAATAGAAAAAATACGTACATTAAACACAAATTTTAGAAGAAGGCAGTGTTTATTACTGACAAAGCTCACACACAGAAGCTTCCTCCGTACCAGCACATAGGGTGTGCGCCCATCTGAAACATTTAGCACCCAGTCTTCTCTATTATGGTCTTTGGAGAAACGACCACTAAAATACAGGCACTCGGCGTCGTCTTCGTCATCCTCTTCAATCGAATCATCTGCGAGAGGAACAGCTAGTGCACTGTCCGAATCTGATGAAGACTCAGGCAGAGTGGAAGCCCTTTTCTTCCTTGTTCTTTTTGAAGGACCCACAAGAGCATTCGACGTAATAAGTTTATTTTTGGATTTGATAGTATGTTGTTGCTTCTTTTTCTGAGTTTCCGCAACAATGTTTTTGTATGAAAAACACGTTATATCCAGCACGAGGATTTGGCTTTAAATTCAGGCTTGGCACAGGGTTGATAACTGATGCTAGGACAAGCTCAGAAGAAGTGGATGGCGGAAAATGCGCAGGGCTGCATGATAGCTGATTGTTCAACAATTTGGTTCCAGCTTTTTCTTTTTTCTTGGAAAACTGGTTTTTAATTCCATTTATTACAGAAAATTGGTAAGTCAGACGCCTGACCTCTGCCATTGACAAGCGGAAAAACTTCCTTTCCATCAAAAGACAATGCTCAGCCAGATCATTTTCTACTTCAGGAGGAAGAGCTGGTTATCTACACAGTTTTGTATTTATTGCTTCACTTGTGATTTTCTGCAGGTCTTTTACACAACGTTCTAGTACCGTATGTACTTTGAAAATCCTTGATGCCTTGTAGTTGCCTTTTTAATTCTTCCTCATAGCCTCAATAGCTGCCTTCACTCTTTCAAGCTCCCAATTTTTCCTTGGAGCCATCTGTAATCGCCAATAACAAACAATAAATCAGTCATTAGATAACTGATTTCCTAATATGGGGAGCCCAATATTAGACGTTTAAGACCTCCCCATAATAGGTGAAAACATGAACTCAAGAGAATGACTGATTCAAACAAAAAGGTTTAATCCTACTGAAAATCCAAAACAAGGGTTTAAGATTACATTGAATAGAGAATTTAATCAGTAAATAAAATTAAAAATACTATTCACCTTGAAAGATTTATGAGCCACAATATATAAACACACAAAACTTTCACAGCACACCAAAACAACTACCACCACGGAAAGTTATTAACGGGCAACTGACCGTTTCTAAGGTCATCCGTTCTATTAGTGACGCTTCTCAAGCACAGTGGAACACCTCCTTGTATACAATATTCCACCTCCCCAAATTAGGAAACCTCTTCATAATAATAATTGTTTCATAGTAAATCGAATTCGAGATTTCAAAGAAAATACATGTTTTAAGGTTCCCTGAACATGTTTTGACTATTTTCTCGATGATATCTGTGCATCTGTCTGTCGGTCGGTCTGTATGTGATAGGATATTGTGAGCGCTCTAACTCAAAAACTTACACTCATATCAATACCAAATTTTAAATTTAGAAAGAGTGCTATAGATTAAAGGCCTGGTAATGTTTTGACAAAAATCACTCAATCGGAAGTGGATGTTTAATATAGTCATGTTTTGGTTTTTGGCAAATAACTCTTTCAAATCATAAATGTGATTGTTGTTCATTATAAATCTCATATATAATATTATTCTCTATAAAGTTTGTTTGAAACATTTTTGTTGAACGCATTGTTAAGGAGATATTCAATTTATTTAATATTTGTTTGTATTAGAATGGAAAACAGTACTGGAATAAACTGTAAACGCCATTTTAATTCAGCTAACTAAGAGGCCTCGGTAAAACTATTTTCGTTTAGATAAGTGTCCAGGATTCGACTCCGGGAGACGATTACATTCACAGGAGTTTCGATTTTTCAAGGAGCAAGATTTATTTCTTCCATTCATTAAAATGCGTAAATAGAGACCGAATTTCTCCGTTTCTACTTTATTCGACGGGTAAATCTATAAAATATCTTATTCTTGCAATTTTTACACGTTATACGGAAGAATTTGTCAGAAAAGGGCGTTTCTTCGATTGAATTAGCGTCTATTAAGCCTTCAAATACACAACAAAATTGTGTCGTTCTCTTCGCGCTTTTTATGAAGCATCGCAATTATAGTTGTATCCATGGCAAACTTAACGTTGCAACGTTAATAGTTGAAGATTATTATTATTCAGTAAACTGCGTGTGGGCTGCTGGCATTTTTAACGTTGATGATTTTAAACATACGGATTTCTGACTGACTTCGCAAAAGTTTTTGCGGGTACCGCTAGTATTTATTAATATTTATCCTATTTGGAATTTTTAGAAATATAGATATGGAGAAAGTCATCAGCTTTTTTTAAGCTAAGTGGTTAAGCATCCCAGGTTGAGAGTTATAAATGTTTTCCAGATATAGTACTTCCCAGACGACCTAGGTTTCGTTGCAATGCAACATCATCAGCTGAAGTTTATGTGTAATTACCAAATAAGTCTCTTTATTTTTACATTATAAAGAAATTCCACAAAGTGACGCCTGAAACCATCAACTATATCAAAGCTTCGGGATAAACGATCTTCATATTACTTCATTATTTTAATCTCTTCCACCTGTCTAATCTTTCCACTGATAAATGAATAGAAAAATATATATATAAGAAACTTTACATTATACTGCGATAATTTTCATAAATGTGCCGTCTGCATTCTTGCGCCCTCAACGAAACTTTGCTACTCTCACATTTTCAAACAGGCACGCACACTACTCGCAACTTTTGTCTACTCTAGCGACGATACAAAACAATTCGTTTCGAAAACTGCTAGGCAACATAACAAATTCGATAAGACGCTTCTTAGAATAAAACAACCACTAATTTTCTTCACTCGATTAACTCTCCAGAGTTTTTCATTAATTAAGCAAAGATAGAAAGAGAGACGCGAATAAGCGCTGAAAAACGAATATTTAAGAACGCGTTATCCACCAACCTCTCCCCATCGATCAAGAAATCAAAAAGATAAAAACAAATGAGCGGGGAAAAAACCGCCAAACAAGAGATGGATATGCGGCGGTATAATCGTGACGTATTCTCCAATCACGAAGGAAGCGCGGGGAGAGAGAGAAATCATTACAAATGAAAGAAGAGTAGTACCGTTGCTACGGTTGACACGCCATCTGCATAAATAAAAAAATGCCCCAGCCCTCCGGGAGAGAAAAATTAGGTTTTTTTTCGTTTCCGCAACAATCAACGCAGATGTGCTTCGAACGACTCACTTATTCAAAGCCATTCACGCCTCTCCGGATGAAATGTTTTGTTGTTACGTTTTATTTTTCATTACCTCGCAGTCGGTTCGCTTTTCATTTTTTCACGTTCCCCGTCTCCACGGTTACGAAACGACGAAAGATGAAAATCGAAACTGCGGGCGTGTTATTTAGCAATCCTTTGTAAAAATAAAAGCGTTAAAAATGCCGAATAAAATTCGGAGCGCCATTTTCACAGCGGTAAAATAAAATGAATAAATTTCCAATCTTATTCGCAATATAAAAAGTTAGCTGCTTCATACACATACAAGTACAAATTATTATTATTTTTTCGCAAAATACGCACAAACCGCGCGCACACACACAGACGCACAATATGCATTTAATGAAATTCAATATTTAAAAATCATCTCATAGAAACCGTCCGCCGCATCATCAATTATTATTCTCTGTCTATAACCTTTATGTTATTTCTAAACTTCAAATGTTATACGAAACGCTTTTTAAATTTTACATGCACACCTGGACTTCCTATAGCACGGGCACATATAAAAAGGAATCTCTACAACGGGGTTTGTTATAAATGCCAAAAATTAAGTTAACACGGATTATGGTTCGCATTAACTCGGTTAAGTCGGACTTAGAGTGTCGGAATTTAGATTGCTAAGCGAGGAAGAGTCATTTTGTAGGGTAGAAGAACTTTCTTTATCTAATATATAACAAGGAGTCCAAACCGGGACTAATGCCGGCTGGCTTCCCAAACTCGACATCTCGAATTGTTTTACTTATACTGACTGGAAATGTTTCAGTATGTGTTAGTCATTCAAAGGAAATCTCATACCATAAATGCCATTTGTGATTCATAGTTTATCAATGATAGAGAAAAATTGGAAAACAAATTAATAGAGCATTATCAGGTTTAAAATACTAAAAGCAATGTCAAAATCTCTTTCTGACGTTATAATTTGAATATATTTATTTAAATAAATGAATTTAATAAATGTTACTATTTATACGATAATATGTATCTATGGATCAACTGTCCATTGCTGAAGGACAGTCGAGTGGAAAAGAAAATAACCCATTTTTAAGCGTTCTTTACCAGCAAAGCGGTAATAGCGGAACGCATTATGGGCACGTCTTGTCCGTCCGTTCGTCCGTCGTAACTTTCACCTCCTAAACCGCTGGACGGATATCAATTTAATTAGGTATGAGTGATCTTTATTAAAATTTATCGCCCAATTTTGATTTTCAACTGATTCCGTCAATTAGAAATTCCACTTTACATAATTATTTTAATAAACTTTTACTCGTATCTCGTTAAATGGAATCAGTCAAGCAACAATGAAATATCATTTTTTTATCTCCCTAACTCTTATATGATCTGTAAGGTATAGATTTAAAAAATATTCGAATAGAGGACAACATTTACTAAAAGAAAGTCCGCGAGGCCACGTAATTACGAGTTATCGGTTCGGAGATAAAAATTTGAGAAAATCTCCAGCAAAACATCGTATGTTTTGTTTACATCGATCGCGAAGACGGTTCTCTCAGCAAACAACAATTGAAAATCCATATATTTATCTCCAATTCTCTTATATAATCTGCGAGGTATAGATTAAAAATATTATTTGGTTAGAGAAGAACATTTACTACAAGATGGTCCAGAGACCACATAATTACAACTTTTAGTTTTGGAGATAAAAATTTCAGAAAATCTCGAGAAAAACATCGCAGATTTTGTTTACATCGATCGCGAAGACGTTCTCTCAGCAAACATTCAATTAAAAATCCATATATTTCTATCCAATGCTCTTATATGACCTGCGAGGCATAGATTTAAAAAAATTATTTGGATAGAGAAAAACATTAACTACAAGATAGGCCCCGAGACTATAGTTATTGGGATAAAAATTCTTTTTGATCTTTTTAATCTATACCTTGCAGTTCATATAAGAGCTACGGAGAGAAAATTTTGGTATTTCATTGTTGCTTGACGGATGCTATTTAACGAGATGCGAGTATAAGTTTATTAAAGTAATTATGTAAAGTGGAAGTTCCAATTGACGGATTCAGTTCAAAATCACAATTGGGAGAAAATTTTTAATTACGATCACTCATACGCAATTTAATTAAAATCCGGTTTAGGAGATGAAAGTGACGATGGACGGACGGACGGACCAGACGTGCCCATAAGGCGTTCCGCTATTACCGCTTCGCTGGTAAAGAACAGGGCCGGTCCAACCTATGGGCAAGCCGGGCCCGGGGCGCCAAAGTTTTGGGGGCGTTATCCCGATCATTTATCTATGCATTACTTGTAAGTAAATAATTATTGGATAGCAATTTATATCAAGGAACAGGTTAGAATATTTATGGGAATACTTTTTATTTTTCATTATCAATTTTTACAGAGCGATGAATCAAGTTACATGTAATTTGTTAATATCTCAACAAACATTAACGGAGGGGGTGCTGGAGTGCTATCTCGCCTCGAGCGCCAGTATTTCTATGGCCACCTCTGGTAATAAACGCCTAAATACTGTTAATATAAGTTCAACTTAACTTTACAGTGTAAATGCCACGTGGGAATAATAAGAGAAGCTAGCTTCTACGAGTAAATACCGGCGATAAAGGTATTCTATAAGCACATACAAAATTTAAACTGGTTAAGTAGTTCATGCAATATTCATTCAGTTAAACTAATACTGCTTTTTAAATTATTCGGAGAATAGCAAAAATTATATGCAGCACTCGACATTATATCCATAATTCCCAAAATTGGATTCGCCTGAAAACCGGATGTTTTTTTTAATCCGACTCTTTCGAAAGCTCATCCTCACCCAGATCTTCTCAGATGAGATTCAATGAAAAATTATTTAATGACGTAATAGTTATTATTTATTTTATTGACCTTTACGTTGATTAGCGTAACTATATAGAAGCTTTTACTGAAAAGACAGGAGACTGATCAGGAATCTATATGTGAATCAAGTTGTAAAGTTCAGGTTGGGGAATGCGGATACCAGCGGAGTAAATATCGGTACAGTAAGACAGGACTGCTGACTATCGCCAACCCTATTCAATATATATGGAGAAAGTTAGAAGGCACAGGAGATTTGAAAATTGGAGTAAGGATTATATGAACAGTAAAATACGCGAATGATCAAGTACTTGTAGCAAGAAAGGAAGAAGAACTCCAGAAACTGATAAATAGACTAGTAATAACAGGTAGAAAATACGGGATGGAAATAAATTCAGAAAAATCTAAGGTCATTCCAATATTGGGCAAAGAAGAGAATCTGAACATTAGTACTGAGGAAATGCCTTTAGAACAAGTTTCAGACCATAAATACCTTGGAAGTATCATAACAAGAGAATCAAAATGTACGGATGAGATCAGAACTTGAATAGGAAAAGCAAAAGCGGCTTTCAGAAGAAAGAAACACCTACTTACGGGGAATATGGGGAAATATATCAGCAAGAAGTTCAAAAATGCTATGCATGGAGTAAAGCTTTGTACGGGGCAGAAACATGGACACTAAGGAAAAACGACATCAAATACTTGAAAAGCTTTGAAATGTGGACTTGGAGGAGAATGCTGAAGATAAAATGGACAGATAGGATGAAAAACGATGAAGTGCTACGAAGAGTAGGACAGAAGCGAATGATTATACAGTCTATTAGAAAGAGGAAGGCAAATTGAGTTGGGCGTTACCTGAGGAGAGAGAGTATGATTAAAGACGTGTTAGAAAGAAAACTAGATGGGAAAAGGGAAAGAGGTAGGAAAAGGTTTCAGCTGGTAGACGATTTGAAAGGCAAAGAGAGTTATCAAGATATGAAGAGGACAGCGGAAAATAGGAGTATATGGAGAATCAGGTTTAACCATGAATAATCACGGATCTGTCTACATACAGAGTACCAATGATGTTGACTGTACCTACTCTATAAGCAGTGTACGCACGTGTTAGGTCATTTAACGAGAAATCCGATCCCAAGATTTTCGGATAAGCTACCCGAGGAAAACAAGTTTAAATCATATTACGATATACCACAAATATCAAATCGGCGCATATTATTCATAGTGAATAGAAAACAATACTAAATTGATCGACTGATTCGTCCTGGCTATAGTTTTAATATAACTTTAGAAATGGCGGATGAATGACGCGATTCCGTCTCCCTACATTATCGATAACCCAAACGATTTATCACATCTTGTCATTAGCTTAAATCATTCGAGCTCATTATATACATCAGCAAGAGCATGTAGCGGAAATGCCAAAATCAACTCTCCATCCCCTTCGCCCCTACCCTCCTGTTTAAGCGTATTAAATCGATGACATCAGTAAGGACATAAAAACTTCACTTTCGGGGTCAAAAAAAAACAGAAACGACTTCTGTCCAGCATTCATTATAGACGGTAGAAACAGGCTAATTCGTCACGCCCCCGCTTACAAACCGACTCGAAAGACGGAACCTCGCGTATATAAAATAAAAAGGGCTCGGGCTCTATTGGCAGTTTTCGAAAGTGACGAGTAAAAAAATAGCAGAGTTGGAAGTCCCGCGTTTTTTTCTTCTTTTTTTTCTAACCCTCGCCCGTGTTTCGCTGCACGGGATATAGACGGCACCTGGATTTGCAAGCGCAGTGGCACAAATCGAACGTTCGGGAAGACAAGTGCGCGAAGGGATAATCCCAAGCTCCCTCCGAATCCTTTTTTCCTTTAATAGGTTCATAAATCCGCCGGATCGACTTATTTTCGGTCTCTCTCTCTCTCTCTCCTTTCCCACAGCTTCCATTTGGATCCGGCGGTACGGAACGGCGACGCCAGCGCCGTGAGCGGATCCGAGCCAAAACGCTTTTAAAGAAAAAATGAAATTCTCGTACTTTTTCGATCCTCTTCCGGAATTTTTTGTAATGGAAATATGTATATCCGAACGAAAAATATTTTCTGGAAAATAATGAATTTACCGCCGAAATCCTAAATCTTCTCGCGTGAGGTACCACTGTATGGCTCGCATAAACCCTGAATCCGTTTCTGTAGTTCTTTCAGATAGTAGTATTGGTGTAAGGATGAATTGTTAAATACAAGTATATTGGCGTAAGTGCAAGTGTGTGTGCATAAATGAATGCATCCACTAGAGAATTACTGAGCTCGTCTTATGGCTGAGAACAAATTGAAACGTGAGGAAAGAGCTGCTGAAGCAGACAGTAAATGGAGGTTTTTTCATAAAAAATAGACAGATGGAAAAACAGAGAAAACTTGCATAACACAGTGGATTAGCGAAAAAAAAGTCTCTATCTGCTTTTGCTTAGAAGGATTGCGCGCGTCAGACAGATAAGGTGGACAAACAGAATGCATATGCGAAATATTTTAAACGCAAAAATTGATATTAAAGCGTTTATATTACATATCTCCAATACCCATAGCTTGTTTTCTCATAACCGTGTTATGGCCATTGGAGATACCAAGGTTAAGTAATTATTTTCTTCAATTTTGGTACTTCAGTGCTTAATCTTGAATACGAAATTACTACATATTTATATACATTCAGGCACGATAAATATGCATTTAGATATTCATGCATACACCTATTTTCATACTTAAACTTTTAAGCGTTCAATAACCAAGTACGCTAACGTAATAACACATGCTTTCCCACTAATATACACATTTCCGAGCAGATAAACAACCCACGTACACGTGAATACATACACTAATATTATGTACTTAATTGCGTGCATATAGGACAGGATTCCCATTCGGAAGCGCAAGCAAGTGCCTAGCAACGCCGGCGTTATAAGATTGCGATCATTTATCTTCATGCATTAGATAAAACCTATAAATGTTACATTCATTATTATCAGAAAATAATATCCGTTGCGATTAAATATGTAAATTTTCGTTTTCATTGTTCCATTTTTTATGAAACGAAAGGAATGTCAGCTGTAGGCGGAGGGTAGAAGCGAAATATGCCGCGCTTGGGGACGCGTGAGGTGTGTATCCTCTGTACAGGCATACACATGATCATATACATTTTCAATACAAACACAGACGCAAACGTTCCCGCATGCACATACCAAATGCGCCCATTGTTTTTTCTTCGCAGGTGAGACCCATCTTTCCTTTTTATAATTGCTTTCTCCCGATTGGATTAGCCATTCCCCCCACGAAACGACCTCACGCTCTCAGTTCTTAATTCCTATATTTTCCACGGCGTTTTGCGCGTTTTCAAGTTTTATCCTCATTCCGGGTGACGCTTTGCGTTCCTATATATCCCGCAATTCTTCCATTTTCGACGTGATTGATATTAATTGCCTCGCGGTAATTAACTTTTTTCCCGAATCGTATCCGGATTTCGCTCGCTTCCGCGCCATAGCAAGAAGGAGATCGTACATTTTATATGAACTGTACGCGGGTGGACGTGTTATATTTTGTAAAAACAATAAAAAATGAAGGGATGTTTTGGGGGGTGGGGGAGAAAAGGGGTTTTTTGCTGGGGATTTAGGCCTTGACGCACGACAATAACGGATACAAACTGAATAAAAGAAACGGATATAAGTTATGATTAGCGAGCGGGCAATTTAATATGAGAGCGTAATCAAGAAATGAAATTTTCCTACGCCCAGAGAAATAATTCTCTCGGAAGATATCGCCTCGACGAAACGAAATACTTTTTTTTTGGATTCGCGCCAGGATAACAGATTACGGAGGAAAAAAACGCGGAACACGCAATTCCCCAAATCGGAATTAGTCTATCTAATTAATAATTATTGCCGTTCGAAATGGATTAAATACCGCGTGAGGTGTTATTTGTGACGCAAAAGCTATTTCCTTTGTCCACGAATAGGATAATAAGCACTAACTAAATTCGCCTCATTATGATGAGGCCAAATATTATCCCCTTCACCATGGTTTAGCTTCTAATTGGTTGAGAATGTTTCAGCAGTTTGACATAATACAACTTCTCGTTTTGGATTGACCAATAAAACTTACAAATAAATATTTATGTATGTAGAAAACTTCTACACAAATATGCCCAATAATGCATGCATATATGATATAACAGTCAATTTACACATAGGCACGCATGCATGCAAGCAAAGAAATATACAATTACACAAGTATTAATAACTATATATATATACTCATCCCTCACCCAACGACTTTTCCTAAGTTTCACAATAACGACTTAATTGCATATTTGCACATACGGCGTTCCTTATTCGCGGTTACAACGCTGGCGAAAGTCTTTCCGCCTTCTTTCACTATCTTCCATAATTTTTATTTTCATAATTGAAATTAGCACAATTTCCGCTTAAATTATTTAAGTGTAATGTGTGCTAATTGATTTCATTTCGTATTACTAGCCAACAAATTATAATACTGTTCCTGTCGGGTTACCGTACGACCCGATTTGGCCGTAATAGTCGGATTTGGTAAGATAGTTATTCAAAAAAACAATCCCGGACTCAGCCAATTATCATTAAACTGACCATAAATTAATTTGTTAAGGAGAAGGAGAGAGAGAGAGAGAGCTGTATGGAAGTTTCATAGGAAGTAAGGGCGATTGTTAACATTACCGACACTTACAGTTTGGTGTAGCCATATATTTCCCCGACTACGATTGTGTGACCCAGTAGGATAGTATACAACAACATTCAAATATAAACATGAATATTCTTAACATACGACCCAATTTGCTTTGGTTTTGATTATTCCATATTTAATTGCATAGACTAATCCATTGAACCGCTCGGTTTCGCATTTAAGCGTTTTCCACTTAACGCCGCGGTCTTCTAGTTTGGAGAAATATCTAGAATTGCACTTCCATCAATTTCGCTTTAGAACTTTTTTGAAACTTTTCTAAAATTGAAAAGCAAAAAGAAATTTTTCAGTTCGATTTACAAGTTATTACAAAGGATTAAGGAAGCTATTCTGATTATTGTGACTAAATTGTACATTTTGTGATCAAGACGGATATCGAATGTTATCATGTATTCATACAGGAAAACCTACCCTACTTTGCACGGTTTCCCTTTACATGATATTTTTCACGAACTTATGCACAGTGCAAACGAGGGATGAGTACATTACGAAACAAAAGACTAAATGTTACATCATACGCCTGTTTTTTTCTTCCACGGAATCCAACACTTCCCGACTTTGCTTCCTCGGAATACGGTAATCATGAAGACTTTTCGCACAATATCGCTTTTTCATGGAACGAATCAACGTCGTTATGCGAGGGATAGCAGCACATAGACACGTGTAATTAAATACTAATACGAATTAAAGCCTTAACGCGCGCTCACTTGGTTTACTCTAAGGGACATGCTTCTCCAGCTCGTGACGTTTGACCTTTGGTGTTTCTCCCAATACGTGTCCTTATCCAAGAAGAGGGTAACTTCAACCTATTCGAGTGTATAACTCGCTACGTCCGCATTTCCTGGTATTACTTCCTTTCACTCGCCATCTCGGATGAATTATCCCTTTTGGATAACTGCGCTTTGCTACGTTTTGAAGGACACGAGCCTCCCTCTCGTTTCACTTCCCTCATATCCTCCTACGTGATAGAATTCGCGGTCGAGTACAAATGCCACCGCAATTAGGATGAATTTCAAACAGCGCCGAGGCAATTTTTAACGCCCTCGAGCGGATTCGAGCTTTTTACGATCCTTTGTTTCGATGGATAGAACTGCCAATGGGAAATGTATGGTGTATAGGTGACCCCTTGAGTCGTGACATTGTTAAACCGTTTTTTGCGCATTCTGACCATAAAGTGGTGCGTACGGCCAATATTGATTCTATTAAGAGTGATTATTGGAATAAAAAATGGGCGAACTGAGTTGATGTCGGTTTCTTTGTAGTTTAAACGCATTAAATCGGCAGCTTTATGGAGTTTCCCACATCGTTTGTTTGATTTAATCAGTAAACTGAGCTGGGTAATTCGTTTTTTCAAATATGCTTAATGGTTAATAAACCCGAGGTTTTTTGGTGAATCACCAATAAAAAAAAATTAATTAGTATATGAAAATAACATATCACAAACTCCCCCGCATCCGTAAGCCTCTAGCCCAGGGGTAGGGAACCCGCGGCCTTAAGGCCGCATGCGGCCTTTTGTGATATTCAGTGCGGCCTTTTGCATACTTGTCTAAACATACTCAAACTCGTTTATGATTTTAGCACGAAAGTTTAAGAAAGAACAAACAAAAGATATGTATTTATCATCAGCAGAATCTTTGCGCCAAATCTACTGTTTTAAATGACACATTACATATAGTTATTGGTATTGTGAACTACATTCGAGCAAATGCTTCACGGCATCGCCAGTTTCGCAACATGCTTCAATATGACGATGAAACATTTAGTGTAGGTCTTCCATATCATTCTAAAGTGTGCTGGTTGTCACAAGGTCAAGTACTAGAAAAACATTTAGCTTTACGAAAACAAGTCACGAGCTTTTTCAAAGAACAGAATGAACCTTGTGAAATTTTGAAGAAAGATTTCTGAAGAAATGTTGCATTTTTGTGTGATTTAATGTCAAAGCAAAATCATTGGAATACTTCTCTACATGGTAAAACTAAATCCATATATGAAATGTGGCAGTAAATTCAGTCATTTCGGAAGAAGTTGAATTTTTCCTAAATTGGCCTTACCAGATCAGTTGTTTCAGCCGAGCATTTTTCTGAACTGGCAAAGATGATTCATAAACAAGATATGAATAAAAACTTGCAAAATTGGAATATGAATGAATATATAGGAGTTTTAGACTCCTTGATTAAAGAATACAATGAGAGATTTAAAGATTTTAAGAAACATGATGTCACACTGAGGTTAGCTTTTCAGCCACATCTGGTTGATGTCTCGAATGCACCTGAGGATTTGCAGATGGAATTGATTGAGCTCTCAAAAGATAACATTCTGAAGCCTCTATTTGACAGTAAAAAGGATCCCATTGAAATATGGAAGAATACTGTTGAATACTCACGACTGCGTCAATATGCTCATCGTTTACTCTATTGTTTTGGCACTACAGGCAGATGGAATTGCATTAACCGATTTTCTAATACAGAGGCACCTAGAATCAAAATCTCGATTATATTTTCGGCATACTTTATATATGTGAAACTAATACTTATCGAGCTCGAATTATATCGATAAGCTTACTGATAAAATCGGTAGCTTTAATAGCCATAGAAGTGTGGAGAAAACCAAAGGGGCGAATCAAACGCAATAAGTTGTCATAAATGTGTCACTCACAGTAGCACTCTATAGAGCCTATCATCTATGAGCCAACACAGATGCTTTGTATCCGGAAAGCTAATTTGATTTTCCCAACCTTATCAGCGGCTATTGGAATTAATTATACCTCTAAAGAAAAAGAGAGCAGATTTTGAAACAGGAAGGAATTTGCACACGCATTCATTCTAAATGAAAATAATATTTGGGAGCATTATTTCCATCATTGGAAAATTTTCCATCAAATCAACAATTGTGTAATGAATGAATGAACCTTATCCGCTACATTAAAAAGCCATTTTCACAGCAGATATTCCGCGCGAGTGGATTTTACTAGTTTAAACAACTATATTATGACAATTTCTATAAAATCAAGATTCGTAAAATCTCTGATTCTGCATTTTTGCATCGTTGAGCTATAGCACGCAATATAAATATTAATGGAATTCCAACGCAATTCAGATGCGAATCCTTCTTCGTCGTACTTTCTCCTCCCTTTGCTTGCAGATTCCGAGTTCTAAGGAGACTCATTTCAACCAATTTATTCGAGGAGAAAGATTGATGCCTCTAATTCCAGGAATGAGTTGGTCAAACGAGTTTTCTTTGCACAAATATATGTAAGCGGTTTATACTACAATTGCAATAGCCAGCCCGCACAAACTTGGAAGGCGAAATATTACCTGTAACATGTAACCTATTCCATTTTTGGTTACATTTACGCTCATAGATAAACAGTGAACGCAATGAAATACGTGCAGCTTAAAATGTAATTTTGTGCACTTTTTTGTTTATCGCGAACTTTACACCACTTTATATAAGTAGCATTTCCGCTCCAAATTCAATCAGATCAAGAAAAAGGTGAATGATATTCTTCTTGTGGTCGACATTTTGTAAAACGCTTATCAAGATAAAAAAATGCGAATCATCCTAAGAAGTAGGGATAAAAAACCCTTCAATATGAATAAAATTATCATTTCGAGATTACTTTCAAAATATTTAAATAAAATGTTATTTTTTGTTTAAAAAAGACAAAAACTAAAACATTCTATATGAATGCGTTTAGTAAAATTGTCACGTTTGTTGAATAAATATGTTTTGTATTACAAATTAATCGAAATTAATTTTGATGAAATCTAATAGAAGTTCAAAGGAAACTCTTAGAGTGCATAAAAGAATAGTATGTAGCTATTGCATTTAATATAAACTACGCCTACCACTCGTATATATTTCTCTCTAGAAGTGAACTTTGGCTAGCACACTACAACACCAAATTAACTTTCATTTTAAAGTTGGAAATATAAATTTTTTACTTATATTTTAAAACCACTACAACCTTGCGGTTTTAAAAAATCTAACAAAAATATACCATGCATATTGTTTCAAAAAATATTTAGATTACACTTTAATGTATAATAATCCACATAGTATTGACCGTCTGCAAATCACTGTCAAGCGCGACCACTTTTTATATGAAATGCGCTAATGGTTTATTCAACCGTTTCGTGCTTATGAAAATACACTACATAATTCATCTGAGAGATACCGTTAGTAAAACAGGCCCGTCCATCTTTAATTGAGGGCTAAAGTTTTTCAAGGATAGAAGATCCACTGTAATTGAATTTGAAAGCTCACCACACTACCCTCAAACAGGAGACAGAAAAAAATTTTCTACTAATTGAAAATTCATTATTATACGAGGAAAAATTTTGACCACATTAAATTTAATAACCTTGCTATGACCTCACACTTCGGCGAGGGGAATTCCACTTCTTCAAACGACAACCACCATTCCTTCGATCTTTATAGGCTAAATTTCCGTCAACTACTATCCTTACAAACGGCGACTATATCGATTCCCATCTTTCCTTCCGACTTGTTTATTACCAGTTTTCTTTAATCCGCTAGTGTAATCAATTTGTCCGTCCATCCGTCACACTTCCGTGTCCGGTAAACAACTTCTACACCGTTCAAGTTAGAGCATCCACATTTTGAGGTATTGTAAGTTCTCCCGGCGGTTGAAATTTGGAGACTCCAACTTAAGTGTAGTTTTAATTGTTTTCATACTATCTGGTTCATCAGTTCTTTCCTTACTAGTTATATAGTACAAACCACAATGTGGACGGAGAGGGAGACTTTACTGTGGCAGGACCGGATTACACATCAAGAGTTCCGAGCTCGGTCGTGGAGCAGAATCCACACCTCAGACCGACCGCGTCCTTGAACTTCTCTGAATCTTCCGCAACCCATTCAGGTCTCGGCAAAAAAAGCACGTTTTCTCCGGCGAGAAACCAGCAAAAAAAAGGGAGAGGATGGAGAAAGGGCGGAAATTCTTCTTCTCTCGAAAGGGTCGACTAGGGAAAACACGCTCATTGCCGCGGTTGCATGTGTGCGAGAAACTTAAGATGAGAAATATTTGCGGAGAGAGAGAAAACATGAGGGTTTCCAGTGATCTGTACGAAAAGGCCTCGGTGCTCGATATATATATACATATACATAGATATTTATTTGTTTATTTATTTATTTGTTTATCATGGCGTTTTACGATAAAAAAATTGACGTGTATCCATAGGAAAAAGATACGATGAGACGGAAAAACTAAAACGAGTGAATGGTTTAAAGCCTTTGAGTGACCAGTTAAATATTGGTGAATAATTTTATTTCCAATTTTTATTGTAATTTTTTCCTGACGGAATGACTTGAAATGGTGAGAATTTCATAAACTATCGCGCCAATATGAAACTAAAAAGGAGATGGTTTTTCATAAAACCAGTGCATCACCATAAAACCAGTACTTCAGCTAAACAAAACAGTGTCAGTTTTGGAAAACATTGATGTGTTGGTGGTTTCCTTGTTAAACCACCATTGAAAGAGTTCGATCTGAAAGATAAATACACATTCGCAGAATATTTCTGTCATGATTAATTATTTGCCATGTATCCTAGATTAATAATCAACTGACCCTCGAATTTCTCAACCTAATTTCGTGTAGTAGCTTTTAATTTATACGTTTCGTATACAACTTTATTTTTTATAACTGCTACTAATATATACGTAAAGCGCATTTTTAAAATGCGAATATACTTTCACTTTGGCGTCTCTCTGCTCGTCCGTCTATGCACTTGTTTAAATAGAAATTGTGACGAAATTGTATACTATAGGGAAATGAAAATTTGAGTGTAGAATTCTGTACTGTTCCCATTCCTATTTCTATAGATTTGAGTTTTGAAAAACACACAGGGACAGATAGTGGCACATTAATTTTTTTTAATAACCTCGTAGGTATAAAAGGCGGAAAGCTGAAATTTGAGGGTACATTTCCGCAACGATACCACTTAAAAACAACGCTCAAGCAACCAAACTCGACTTGATTAATTTATTTACTCTATAGAATACCTTAATCTCTATTATTTTTACACAAAACAAATTCCCTTCGAGAGAGGTAATAACGCTATATACCAAAACAAACGTAAACATTTAAGAGCGCCAAACTTCACCGGGTCAATTACAAACGAAGATACATAATTTTCGGAATGCAATGTGTCTTGCGAGTAAACACTCCGGGAACACCGCGATATTCATTCCTTTCGAATAGAGAGCACACTTCACCCTCCTCCCTTTTCCCCTCGGTTCAGACCTTATGGCCTCCCAAGAGCACAAACACTAACGCGCGCACACACTCACACGAACATGGCATATGTATTCCGTTCGCTAAAAAAAATAAACGTCGTAGCATCCAATCGGCGAAAAGAGAGAGAGAGAGAGAGAGATAGAGAGAGAGATAGAGAGAGGGGGATAAATAAAAAAGAGCAGACATTTCCGAACCCTGGGCCATCAAAGGGATTGCCCACGTATATATAGTATTCAGATTTACGAGCTCTTCAATCTATCCCTCATTCGTTCGACTCGCTCTCTCGCCCATTTCCCATGTAATGCGTGCGTGCGTTCACTGGTCGTGTGCGTGCTCACGCTCGAAAAAAAGGGAAAAAGCCCCCAGTACCATTTATCCGCCACTTATTCCGCGTAGAGAGAAAAAAGTAACAGAAGACAGATAAAAATAACTCGCCGAATACGCGGGGCGGACGGAAAATTGAAAAAATGAAAATGGGGTAGAAAGAGTTGGGGGGATGTAATTTTTTCGTTTTTTTATAAGGTGAGTTTCGCGGGCGATGAAAAATGTATGGGATGTTTTTTTTTTAATTTCTCCTGACCGCGGGAATAGGGGGATAAAAGTTGAAATACGACGCGGAGCGCTTTTCTGTTATTTCCGGGAGATTTTTCGGGTCGAGACAGGGTGGGGATTTGAGGGTGGAGAAGGGGTGGATTCATAAAGATAAAAAAGGCAAAATATGGAGCGCAAAATGCCCGATCTCGCCATAGTGACACGCACGTGCGTATGTGTCTCAAGGTCATTTTCAAAAAAATTGCCCACGTCTGTTCGAAGAAATACCGTAGAAAAACGTATTTTTACTGCGTTAAAAAGGGCAAAAGGTGGGAATTTACGAGTCTCGTTTATCAAAACGCAAGAGCAATTAATTTAATTCAGGAAAGGGAAAAAGTAGTGCGTCTGATTTTACCAACCAAAGTAAAAGTTAGTAAAAACAACATGATCCAAACAGAACTTATGATGCCTACTTTCCATTTAATCATTTATTTAATACTTATATTGGATTTAATAGCTTTCAAGTCTTCGAGGATATGTAGCTCTTTCGTGTTCCCAAAATTCATAATTTAGCGTTATAAAATACTACAAATACATTCGAACGGAATATTAAATTAAACAAGCGTATTTGTGCAGCAAAAATAACGCGTGTACGCATTAGGCTATACCGAATCTGAGTCCAACAATAGTTGTTGCTATGGCAACTCTCTCGTAATGAGTGGTAAAAACTGCAAAATCGCCTGTATTTACGCAAAATTCTAACAAATACAATCGATAAGCTAACTTCTACGATAAAAATTAGAATCTCCTTTCCTTTGCTCAGAGAAAAGTATAAAACTCGTTCCGATATTAATGTGCAAGTGAAAATTACCCTGAAGATTTCCCATGTAAATCAAACGGGAAGGATAGTTCCGGGAATCGAACCCGGGACTTCAATCTTCTCAACAAAAATATCCTCGGGAGCTCGGCCCCTGTAGCAAGAGCTTTCCACCAAGTTGCATGAAAATCGGTCAATTGGTACAAAACTTAATAGGGGGAATGGACAGACAGACCACTACTACCGTTTAATTTCAAATACGGACCGAATCCGTCAAAAATAGCGCTTTTAACAACAAATTACAAGATTTTACCGCCATATAATCCGGTTGTTGGCGATTACTTCCTCCACTCCTGGCAAGGAGTGACGAAATGCTGTTATTGCTGGCTCCGCGCGCAGACCGTACATTGTCGTGTGAGTGCAAAAAGAGCAAGGGAAGGGGTAATACCGTAATTTCTGTCCGTAAATAATCTGAGTTCGATGTCATTATTCGTCATTCGTTATTATTAATATCAACGTGTAAAATATTTTAAAGTTTCTTAAAATTTCTCTCGGTGGAACTGAAGGCTTTCCACTAGTTTAATATAATTTTCATGAGAATAATTATTAGCCGCATTTTCGTCTCTAAAATGACTGATTCGGATGCGGCAACGCAGCGAAGGCTCACAAATCTAAATTTGGACTTTCTTTGACGGCATAAATAAAAATTAATACCCCATCTCCATCCGCTTCGTAACGGTCACAGCGAATTTACCGAGGATCCGCGGGAGATGGAAGAATAATTAGGCGCTTAAATGAGAAAGATTAAAAGGAATGATATACGAAATATAGTATCCGAATTACGTGGAATTATATTAAATTCTGCTTTAAAGATACTAGCATTTTTTGGGAAGAATTTATTTTCTTATCAAATACATCTCTATTAATAAAAGCCTTACTCTCTGCCTAACGCTGGCGTAATCAATTTCAATTTTTAACGAGTTTTAACAAACTTCCCGATTAGGTGAAAGGTTGAAATTTCACAGAAATGGTTGCTTCAGATATGAGAATTAAATGACGAAAATAAATTACGAAAATAGACGTAAAAAGCGACTTTTTGAAGTGCAGGCTTTTATTCATTTTGAAATTAAAATTAGAAATAATGGACGTACGATCTTTGAATTTACACTATTTTTTATGAAAATTAATGAAGCTTCTTATTCTATTCATATTTTTCCGCCTACAGTTCAAAATCTCTCATGTTAAACATTTTAATCACATATTTTGGGAAAATATTAGCTTTCAAAAGGGATGTTGCCTTGCCGACCACGTCATTGTTAAACTTCAAGAATCAATTGTTGTCTCAACCCGCCAACGTGTGTTATATGCGATTGCCTTAAATTATCGTTGAATTTTTCGCGAAATTACAAAATCCTAATGGGACAGGGGTTTAGTTTGGATTCTTTTGCATATCTAAACGACTGTATAGATGTAGAATAAGAGAGAGGGGAATGTGGGGAGAGAGATAGAATGTAAGGGATATAGAATGGAAGGTGCATAGAGAGTAAGGGAGGTATGGAATTAGAAAATGAGCGGAAGAAAGAGATAAGAGGGAGACGGAGAAAAAGAGAGAGAGCTATGGATTGGAACAGGAGGGAATGAGAGGGGGAGGTGGAAAAAAGGTAGGCAGAGAGAGAGAGTGAAGGAAAGAGAGAGGAAGGGGGACAGAGAGAGAGAGAGAGAGGGAGACAGAGGGAGGGAGAGAGAGGCGGCGAGAGGGAGGGAGGGAATATTATTATTTATTTATTATTATTAGCTCATTTTTGACAAGGGGCTTATCATTGGAGAGAACAAGAATGAGAAATAAATTCTCCTGAATCTCTATTTTGGAAAATTTTATATCTGCTCTTACTCAATAATTACGGCTGTTGTTATCCATTTCTAAGTTCCTCGTTGAATTTCAACGGGCGTTTACACTAGAAAAATAAATTAATTTTGTGATTATCCATAATAATGTGTTAATATTACTTAATCTGTATGGTTTCATAAGGATTACCAATCTTACGCAGGTTTTTCAACCATATAGTAACTGACACCCGTCATATGACGGGCAATACAAGTATAGGTACATACGCGCTAATGCATACAACAATTGTTGATGGGTATATTCACACCACATCTTTAAATACCGCTACGAGATATTGATTCATTTGCATGAAGGAGGTGCAAATGTCAGACGGATAATCGAAATGCTTCTCTCAGAAATAATCCGTTCAACGAAAAAACGTTTCAACCAAAATCTAGAGAATCTTCTAATATATAAAGGAGAATATTTGTAAGTTTGTCCGCTAATAACTTCGACACTATAAAAGCTATCTCATTCAAAAGTTTCATAGGCCATCCTATGGACCAATGAAAGATCTTGGTCTAGGTTTTCAGACCGTTGGGTCTCTTACACCCCATGTGGTCCACAAAAAATATTTTCATAAGAATGCATGGGAAATGGTGTGGAGAAACCTCAAAATGTCATGCAGCCCTTCACTGATGTTGATATAAATATACCTAAATATTACCTTACGATTACGAGAAATGGCTTATTTTACGCACAAAAGACTAAATAATTTAATTATGTTCATTTTTTTCGTATTACTTGTTAAATCTCTCGAAATTATCCTTTAAGATCAAAATTTATTAACATTTTCCAGGCGGCAACGAAGCTAAATTTCTTGATTGTTGTCCTCCTCAAAGGGAGATAGCCACCTAAAGATAAATGCAAGAGAAGTCCATGCCGTAGCGCGCCGTTGAGGAAAAATAGCCAAATCCAAGATAAAGGGAACAAATGGATTAAATATAGTCTATGAATACTTTTAAAGTGAGTCAAATGATTTTTCAGGAATATTAGAACATTGTTATCTTTTACCATTAACATGAAAGATTTACCGCAACATTAATCGGTACATCTATTTACTTTTGTTCGGTAACCAAGATGTTGTTTATTGTTTACGTTTTGGCTAATAGTATTGACATAATCCACATAATTTTATTGCTACTTTAAAGGCTTCGGTGTATCTATTCATGTGGATATTAAGCAAGACGTTAATGCGTAAATATATTAATGGTAAAACTTTACAATACAATAGATAAAATATTAAATGTTAATGTAAACATCGCTTGCGTAATTTAGGAATGCGGAACGAAAATTCAGGGCTTATGGTGCACTCGGAGTATGAACCTCTTCTCCGAATAATACATTTGCGAAAATTGGTGGTCACCTACAGCGCGGGGTCCCGAGCAATAAAAATAGTTTGCTACTAAAAAGAAGACTCCCGAGCAAAGACGGGCATTCCAGCTAATATTATACTATATAAAGCTTTAATAATAACAAATATTAATATTAATGAAGCCCTATAGAATATATTTGGCTAGAACGAAAGAAATGAAAAGAGTAAACTTACACTTTTGATTGACCAATTTCAGCCAAAATCTAATCCGATTTTGATTTCCTAATAAAATTCTTAAATATAAAGTTTTATACTGCTTTAATTAACAGTATTTGGGATAAAGCGCCCACTAAATCACTATCACACACATTCAAATATCATTGAGATAATTCTGAAAACGTATTCAGGGGACCATAAAACGTGAAATACCGTTGAAATATTTCTAATTAGACTTTTCAAGAAAACATAAATATTCCACCCATAAAAATTATCATTAATGATATCATAGTTTGCCGAGTTACCACTTAGGTAAAATACTCATACTTAGCCTAAAATACTCATATGCTTTTCTCAGCCCTTTTACGTTAACAGAATCTTACAATTAGATCGATCGTTTGAATGATTATCGATTTAGTTAACTTGAGGAAATATAGAGGAGAGGTAATACTCCAGGATATAAGAGAATTACTATCGACGGAAAGAATCCAAGGATGATAGAGTAAGAAGGAGAAAATATTATGTACCTTAAGATGTTCAGTTACGATCTGTACATTCAAGAATATCCACTTAAGTATCAAATATTGAAAATTGTTGTACATACTTACCTTAGGTATCACCAATATCCATAAAAAGATTATGAAAAACAAGATGCCCATGTAGGCCTTTTTAGAATATATTTTCACTGAAGACGGCCGCATTGTAGCCGAATTGCAGATAAGTACTTGAATCTCCAATCATTTTTGCCCTAATTTGTTTTCAGCCATAAGTCGAGTTCTGTAATTTTCTAGTGAATGATCTTCACAATTTGGGGAAAAGATGCTTTGCAAAACTATATTGATATAATTTGGCAACTTTCAAAAAGAAAAAGTTTTATATTAGGACAAACGTATGTGTAAAAATATTGATAAGTGCCATTAGTATTTTAAGGATTACTATGTTATAAGAAATTCATATTCGTAAATCAGGATACAAATCGCTAAAAGAAGTAAATCAGTACAAATTTTTATTGATATTTTCCGACTTTTATCAAATTTCTTATCTTTTGTATTCTTTTCAAGTTATGATAATTGTTTGAATATTTACATTCTGTCTAACAGTATTTTTGTGCATCATGCATTTTAAGGCGCGTAGATATACATTGTTTGACCATACCTAAACACTCTAAACGTAAACAAGGAAAACTCAAATATGTACTTGGTTTTAAGCCGCATCTGAAAATTCCTTTTCGCAAACCTTGAAAATTTTACGAATATCATCACAATTAATTTATTTAAATAGACATACAATTGACAGCAGCCTCGGCAAAAGTAAATCCCCTTGATTCAATGCATCACCAAAACACCTTGGAAAATTAAACCAAGTTTATCGGCATTGGTAACACACAAAATACCTTGCATTTTTCGGAGGACTGTCGATTGTGTAATTGAATAAACACTGAAGAACAAGCAGAAGTAAAACTTTTAAAATAACAGACGAATCCTAAATGGAATAAAGAAAACTCGGGCATTTTTTAATCCTGGATCAGTACCTCATCCAATGACAAAAAACTCAGGCAATCCTTTACTTTTCAGCTCCGGTAAGCGAACAAGCATCGGTTTTTTTTAAGATGACCGAATCTGTTTTTTTATGAGAAACCGTCGTTCGTTTTCTTTTCTCCGTGACGTCACCCTTCTCTCTCTTTCTCTCCCCTTCCCCCTACCGCCTCCTTGTGAAGAGGATCGTCGTCTTCTTCACCTTGAAGAAGCAACAGAAGTGGTGAGGAAGCAGCGACCTATCCCAAGAGCCATCGTCTAAAGGAGGAGTGGGGAAGAGGAAGTAAGAGGAGGAGAAGAGAGAGAGAGTGGGGGAGGAAGAGGGAGAAATGCATCAGTATGCGTCCCGTGAGCATCACGAACGAAGCGTGACTCTTGTGAAAGGGGCGGCGGAAGATTTCTTATTCGCTATTTTTAAAGAACTTGAGGGCGGAGGGGAATTTTTCTTGTTTGCTCAACGAGTGGGAGGGAGGGGGATGGAGAGGGGGAGGAGGAGGAGGGGGATAGTGAGGGGGAGGAGGGAGGGGTGGAATAGGGAGAAGAGGACGGGAATAGCTGGGTGAGAGCAGAAAAAAATGTTTTGCATCTCCTATTGCAGCTAGAGGAAAAAAGACTAAGAAAAAGTATCCTAGCAGGTCACAGTCGAAATAACGTAAAGAAAAAATGCTACTTTTCCTTTTCAAACAAAGAACTAAAGATGCAGATATTCAATTAAGAATCATCGAATGAGAATTCTAATGAAAATCGCGGCGTCGATTTGATTTTTTTATTATGATGACACTAAAATAATCTGTGAAAAATATTTTGAAAGTGTATTAAATTTAACAAGTATGAAATATAAATTGCAATGAAAAGTGCATATTCTAACTTGATGATTTATTATAATGTCATTTAAATAACTTATCAAGATATTTCAAAAGCATATTAAAATTTAAAATATGTGAATCGTATCAATTTATAATTCATATGTCTCTAACTTCTTGTACTAAATAGGTATATATATAATAATAACATTAAACGCTGAACTAAATATTACATTTAAATTGAGAACTCAATTGAATGTTAGTTGTTAAACTGAATTTTAATGTACTCGCTTGCAGTTTGAAAATCTACAGGATGCCAGATTACCATTTTAAGCTGTATGAGGATGTGGTCCTGAATATTAGATAGGTGCATTGCATTTGAAAACATTTTATTGGAAAAAATAACGAATAAATGAAAGGAGCCGTCGTGATAGGATACCCCTGAGAACAACGGGGATAAGTTGAGAGCAAACAAACAAAGAATAAATAAATTTTCAAACAAAAATGTCTCCCTTAAAAATCCTTCAGTACACCAAAATTATTTCATAGCGATAAAGAAAAAGCATTTTTTTATTTTAATGCACAGTACGCTAAATGAGTTTATGCTAAATTGCTTTATTTCCGATACTAAAAAAATATCCGTTAACAGTTGTTTCGCAGCATTTAACGAATAAATCACTATAAATGCATAAATGAACGTGTACACAAATACGAGGTGTTATAAGGAGAAATACTTTGCTAGCAGAGATTTAAACATGCAATTGTTAAGCTGATATGTCAAGGAATTTAAGAGATGCCGATACGCAACACGGTTAAAAGTAACTGCGATCGGTATAAATGTAAGTTTTTTAAGGTTTAACCAAATATAAAGAACCGCTATCGGAGGGAAGCAAATGGCAAATATCCCTTATGGGACTTCGACAAGTATCTAGAGCAGCGGTTCCCAAAGTGCATTCATGGCGAGATTTCCAAGGGTCCTAAAAATGCGTAGTGAAGCCGTAAGCCGAAGGCATTTTTGTACGGCATAAAAGCATATACCTCAGTGAATAGAGAGTCGACCAAAAGGGTTCGGAAACCGCGCTATCACTCAGTACGCCATATGCTCAGAAAAAAAGAATTCACAGCTCCTATAGATTGTGCTATTACTTTACCTTAATTAGATTAGTTTTTCTGTTAAATTGAAGAATATATAGTAACGTGGCTTTAGCGCTAGCTGCAATATTTTCTATATGATATTGATTTTCAATAAAATAATAAAAATAAAGTGATTGATTAATATTGCCTCGATTTTGGCCGGTATCCGACCTACTGTTCCATGAGAAGGTCCGTACCTCCTAAAAGAAGACTTTGGATGCGACTGGCCATGTAAACTTTGGGAACCGCAGATCTAGAGGGTTTGAAAGTGATTCTATTATCTTTGATAAGAAACTTACTACTCAAATCTACCTTGATAGCAATTTGTACCTGCTATAAAAGTCACCACAGCCACGCACGTACCCAGAAATTTACTTCGGGGGGAGGGAGAGGGTCTGAGGCCGAAAACCAATTTCCAGCAATTGATTAAAAAGTTCTATTCAAATCATTATAAATAGCTGTTTCTTATAGGATATTGTACATAGGATATTTCATATAAAACCTAAGGTACTTTTAGAAGTGCTATAGAGCTGAAATTTGGCATAAATATAGACCATTAAGTACAACCTCTGGAATAAACCCGAAATTTTAGAAATTGTTATATTTACGGGGTGTTTTTGACTCCAAAGTCCAATTTTAAACACCCATAAGAAAAGCATTGAAAACTGTGCAATGCTATATAAAATTGGTTTTTTAAATTATTTAAAATTATGATACTGAGTCGGGACATGCACATTCTGTGGAAGATGAAATGAAGTTTTTATTCTTGAAGACAAAATTCAAATCCATACTGGATTTGCGTAAAAATTTGATTTTAATCATAAAATTATGAAAAGTTTTTCGGTTTTCAACAATGAAAAATATGAACTACCATAGCAATGACTCCAATGCCTTTCAATGGGAATTGATTTTCCATACTTCAATAGCACTGATTTAATGCTTAGACTGCATTACAATCCATTTGATTTCAGCCAACGACGTATACATAACACGACGTGATAATTTTAAATTAATTTTTAATCCGAATACGTACTAAAAGGCACGGATGATGACACCATAATCATAACACATAAAATATCCTAATTTTTACATAAGTTTTATTGTAACATAGATGTTATTGTCTTAATGATGATTATAGTTATGACTTTAAAATGGCGATCTGAGCCATGAAACTTGAAATTCGAAAACTTGGACGAGAGCCAATCGCCAGAACATTTACAAATTTCAGATAGATGCCTTATTATCTGGGAAAATGAAACTATTATTGTCTTATTTAAATGGCCTCTGTGTAGTTCAAATGATGTCGCGTTGGTTTATTTACGAGTTTAGATCTTGGTGTATGGTGATTTTTTATGTTATTGCAGTATGCAAGCACCGACAACTTGTAATATAAACTTTTATAACGTTTTTAGTTCTCATAACTCATCGCAGCAAGTGGCAGCGTAGCAAGAGGCAACGTAGCAAGTTTTTAGCTTGGTTATCGCAGATTCCTCAAATGTCTGTCCACCAAGTGGGGGTCAGGAATAGAGGCCTGCATACCCGCAGTTTACCCGACCAGCGGGTGCCAGCGGCGAAAGTTTCGGGTCGGGTATAATGTGCTTCCATGCCAATACGGGTCGGGTTCGGATACAAAAGGCACCGCTGCAGGTAAAGAGCGGGTTCGAAAACTAGTTTTAATTCCAATGCAATCATATTTCTCCAGACGAATTGACTGCATATATTGACTTAAAACTATCTGACATTACTAATAATTTTGATTTGATGAAATGGTGGGATAAGCAAAAGAATTGTTTGGCAAATTTAAGCATTTTAGCGAATCCTATTTTTGCAATACCAGCGACCAGAGGTGTTTTTAATTGGCGGGACATGTTATTAGTGAAAGAAAAAGCAGTTTAGCTCCCACAAACGTGGATGATGTCCTATTTTGAAATAGTCATTTTAAATCTTAGGGTACTATTAATTAATGCTTCCTTTTTTCAATTAAATTATTTTGTAAAAATAAAACAGATAATTTACGTATATTTTTTTATCTTAAAAATGAATGTGCTTATGTACAATTGCATTTATACAAAATAAATGACTGTGACTTAGAAATAATATTTTTATTTTTTGCTACGGATCTGTGTCACGAGTTGGACCGGACAGTTAAAAAATATGGGTCGGGTCGGACAAATAGACCTTCTGTGCAGATGCAGATTAATAGCCTGTGGGTGCGGGTCGGGTATGGGTTAATATTCTGCGGGTACGGGTCGGGTAAGGGTGGAAAATACCATACCCGTTCAGTGCGACCCCCCGAACCTCCCCCTCCTCCCTGGGTATGTCATTGACCACAGCTGTATTAATCATTTAAAATACGAAGTTTTTTTTAAATATCAAAAATTATTATGCCAAGATTTACCATTCAACAATGGTATTAGGTATTGAAAAATCTGAAATAAACCCGATAAATAATTAGAGTGTTCTGATAAATCTCGTACACCTGGAAGAAGAAATATGGCGCATATATTATATTAATCTAAATTAAATTTCTCAGATTATTAATCCCATCAAACTTACATAAGAGCGAGAGTCAAACCTGCGGGAAGGGTTCGACGATCCCGAAATATTCGCTTAGGCTGGGAGAGCCAAGTAACCGCTGGAGTTACTTTGAAGGAGTCATTTTTTAAAAACACTTTTACGCCGGGTGTCGCGCGAGCTTAACCTTTTCGAAAACGAGGTCGCGAAAGTATCAAAATCTGTCAAGGGGATCATTCGGCTCTCGTTCCTCGTTTAAAAACGACATCTATAGGGTGCCGAGCTAATTAAACCCGTCGTCTCCAAAAAAATAAGTGGGTCAAAGCTATGGCGGACGAATATCGACGTACAGGGAGAGAGAGAGAGGCAATGAAAAAAAACGATACGGTTTGACTGCAAAGATAGAATTTAACATGGCGTAATGTCGATGGCTCGTCGATATCTCATTAAACCGCCGGCTCGGAACGGGTGACGGAGCTTTTGGGTGCAAAAACTCCGATGTGCCGCCGATGACTGTAAATCGGTAGAATTTTGAATCGATTCGATCGACCATATCGACGCCGGAGACCATCACGCGAAATAACGAATCGCTACATCTAGCAAGATATTTGGTATGTATCCACGGAAGCGTAAAAAGAATGTCAAATGATATTTTTCCCATACATTTCTTAGACATTTTGATAAGAGCTCATGCTACTATAGCATCATAAAAAGAGTTCGAATAAGAAAAATCACTAATCTATTTGATGGAATTATATTTCGTGATGAAATTTCACATGAGAAATCGACCGAGGGTTTAAAAAAAAAGAACACGACCTATATACTATTACTTTCCCTATCAAGTTCTATTGGAAACATCTTTAAAGAATAAATTTATGAATTAAGAAATATTTCCGTAATGCTCTTTAACTGTAGAATTCTCTCTGTATTTCATATCGCCCATCGAGGCACTGGTGATAAACTAAAAATGAGACTTTTCATTGGCATGATGAAATTACTTGTTATACTGGCACCGCGTGACAAAAAAATTAAAATATATCAAACAATTTATTTGTGGATTCAAACAAATATTTTCGCTGACACCGTGTCGATTTATAGGGACAACGATTGGTGTCCCTAGTTTCTGGATACTCGACCCCTCAACCACAGGCGAGGTTAACGAACAGTCCTCGCATTAAATGTTTTCCCAACCTAGAAATCCGGCCTCCGATTCTCCATTGTCGTCTCCCACCACACAGCGAAACCATTTTCAACTTTCGAAACTGATCGCGTCACCGGATAAGAGGCGCCATACATTTCTGACTCACGTTAAATGTCAACGAAACATAAAACCGTATTCTCCGAGCGATCGTCTGATCCGCGAGCCTGTGAAGATGATTTGAAGTTAATCTCAAAAAATTATGAAACAATTTCAAACATGACACATTTGGCAACAAGCACTCACGCAGCTATATTTATGACGGATTTTTATGATTAATGATTAATAAATTGCTGAATCCCAAACGAGTATCATGAGATTATTATACAGAGTGTTCGAGAAAGAGTGGACACATTTCAAACATTTTTATTGAGAAAATGAATTAAATTAAAAGGGTACAGTTATTCACCACAAGAAAAAGAACTCTAAAAGTTTTTCTCCACTTTTCCCCATTTTAATGCACTTCAACTTGAGCCTCCCTTTTTGCTCGCGCAAAGTCCATCTGGTATTCAAATGCCCGGAAGGCGCTGTCACATATTTCAGGTTAGATTCCTTCCACAGCATGGACGATGCGTTCTTTCAAATCTTGTAAAGCACTGGCTCGTGTACTGTACATCTGGTCCTTTACGTACTCACAGAGGAAGATGTTTATGAGCGTTAAATCCAGCGATATTGGATGCTATACAACGGGCCCGCCTCTTCCGATCCATCTTCCAGGAAATGTCGTGTCCAAAAATTGTGTGCTCGGTAGAACAAGTACCCTACGTAAAACTTTATAAGTTCCGCTTTCGTTTGGTGAAAACCGTACTCTTGTGGCTTTATTCATTTTCTCATTAAAATGTTTGAAATGTGTCCACTCTTTCTCGGACATCCTGTACTTTTAATCTCTAATTAGATAGATAGTTATATGTCTTTATCTGGGCTAAATTTAGAGCATAAGGGAAGAATTACAGAGTAAATTACATAAGGCTTTTTTTCCACCGACTGCTATCTTTCCGTCGGAGTAAAGAATCGCTTATGCGATATGTCGTTGGTTTTCCACATTTGTAGCAGCATGTACATTTTAGCGATTTTATTCGATTACTCCCCAACAGCTGATGATAGATCCAACAAATTTATACCAAATGTTAACCTAATTTAAAATTATCTATCCTGGAAATCTTGCTTTGCAACTTAAGTCATTTTTGAGTTATTTTGTTCACAGACGGCTGAAAGAACTTGATACAAAAAGCAATTTTCTTTTAGAAAATAAACGCTAAAATAATCTATATGAGTACTACCAAATAATTCTTTATTTATATACTCACGATTGTTTATACCGTTGTACATCAACTACAGTTAAATACACGAATTAAAGTCTGTTTCATAATGAGTTATTTATAAATTCACTCAGACATTAATCAATAATGGCGAGCCAATAAACGACAATTTATGATATATTATTTATCAGAGACTGGCATAAGACCAATAAACACCGTAGCTATACTTTAAATACATAAAACAATAATTTAACTAGTTGCCATATAAAGAAAGGAAATAATTCCTATGCCGTAATTAATAAATATAAGATCGCAGAAAGGTAGAGGGAGAGGAAAAATAAAATGAAGGTTAAATAAATATGAAAGAAAGAATCTAACATCGTTTTCAGGGAGTCACGGCGTAGGAGTTATTTCCTTTCTTTATCTTATCTTCGCCGTAGTCCCCGCTCATTATTAATAGTTGCCAAATAACAAAATAATGCATTTATTACCATCCATCCAAAAATTAAAATTAAAAAAACTCGATTGTTGGCGCTCCTTCGATTTGGCGCCCCTCTCTCCTTACGGCAATATTTAATCATAGTTGCCGTATTTACTCGCGCATAGACCGCCACTGCATGCCAGCCGTACACTTTTTTATGAAAATGAAACTGCAAAAGTTCGCGATCATAAGCCGCACCTCAAAAATTGCGCTTAAGTCTATAACGGTCACACAAACTTAAAATCACTAATAAGTACCATTAACTATATATAAATATTAACAAATATTATTTTATTTGTGATAACAAAGTGCTTCGGTGAATTATCTGCAGCTGATCAGCTATGTGGTCATACAAAGGACAACACAGCCGAAAGAGGCCGATACTCGAATATCGCGGGATGTGAAATTTTTTAATCAAACATGAAGCACGCGGGAAAACGCCGAGAAATCCAACCGATTTCCAAACCGAAAGCAACACCACCGAGATGTTTCTTTCGGTACAGTTATTGAAATACGAGAACAAACTGTGACGATGTCTTGACATCCGACAGACTAAGGCATTTATTTCGCGGACCCCTGGCTACTCTTGCAATCGACGACAAAAAAATTGACATTTATCCTATAATTTCGTCATAAATAATGATAAAAACATTTCTTCCCCTATTTTATTTGGTTTAGCTAAGATATGATTTTTTCATGTTACATACATGCATATTGAATCAAGAAAGGCATATTACCGAAGTCGTGATGAGTTTTAACGATTATCTCACATTTTCGGATTTGCCGATTTTTTTCCTCGCATGTAAGCCGTATCCTTATTCTGGAAACGATAAATTTGGAAAAAATAATCTCGGTTTATGTAAGGATAAATACGGTGCTTGAATATCTCTTTAATTAATGAACATGTCTTCGTTCTAATTTAAATATTGAACTTTATTGTTGAGATTTCATGAAAATTAAGTATAGATAGACCAAATGCTGTGGGCAACGACATTTTCTAATAAACCCTACTCTCCTATGAGACGGGGGATGCGTTCTGAAAAAGTTCCGTGTAATTTGAATCCGTGTTAGGTGAACCTGGGTTTGCGTTCCATACCCGTTCAGGCACCCTCCTCCAGACCCAATATTCCAAAATCTCTCTCTATTTTCACAAATATAGTAATTTTGTCGGTTATCTAAGCTCTTAAACAAATCAAATTTCTCTTACTCACTCAGCAATCTGTAATCTTACACCCAAAGTATCGGCCAAGCTGCGTTAATGTGAATTTGCGTTGTATACGTTTTTGTTATTAAAAACAAACCCTGTTGTAGCAAATACGTGCTACAAGAACGCGTGTTATAGGATAGATAGATATCAGTCTTTATTTGGGATAAAATGAGACTAAGCAGTCTCTTCTTCCATCTAACCACATCTAACCTAGGTCATAGACTAGGGATAACTTTAATCAAGAACTAAAACTACCCGATACTCCTCCTATAATTTGGTTATTCACTCAATTTTCCACAGAAAAACCCTATGATATCTTTTTTTAACCCAATGCTTTTAACATTTTGAAAGAGACGGAAAGTGATTAACGAATTTATGTATCCGCCTCGAATTTCAACCGATTCGACTCGCACCGGATTTCGATCCTAAAAAAATCGATCTGTCGGAGAATGTCGATAGCAAAAGAGGGGAATAAAATAAAAACGCCAAGTAGTATCCCGAACTGCACTCACTCTACCCAGCGTATGGGAGAAAGTTGAATCGAGTGAGAAAAGCTGTTATCCTCCATGTTCCAAAAGAGTGATTTTATGTCTGTGGGATTACATTTACAGTGCCGTAAAAAAAACCACTCTTTTCCAAACTCCCGCACTTCTCTCCTTTTTCTCCCTGCCTCTCCCTCTCCCTTTTTCCTCTCCTCTTCCACTGTTTTTACAAACCCTCTTCTCGATGTATTTCTTCCTCTCTGGCTTTATGTGGCAATCGTCGAACAAAAAAGTTTTTCGGTCTCGTCACGCGTCTGAAAGCCGTAGAAAGCGCCTCCGGAGTAAAACGTTCTTAACCCGGTCGGAATTCGCCACGCACCTTTTTTTTCGCGAAAAGAATTTTGTCGAAATCTGCAGAGGGAAAATTGTCCGAATAAAAAAAAACTATCTCGCCGAAGGGAACGTAGTAAATTGAAAACGTTATGTGCGACGAAATGTCAACTGACCGAAAGATGTCAACCGTTGCGCAGTGCGCCTCATAAAACGAACGTCGGTCGGACAGGCTGTTTTATTTCACTCGCGCAAAGTAGGGAATTTTTCTCCCGCTTATTAATTTCTCCCCTGTTCCAGCATATTCCTGTCGCATAGGTCTGCGGGTTCATAAGCTTTATGCATCTGTGACCCCCTCTTACGACAACCGACCCTATCGGGACCGTCTTAACCCCAGCTTTCTATATAAAATGTGAATGAAATACTTAAATAAAATCAGAATTTTTGTTGATATTAAAGATAAATTAAATAATGTAATTAAATTAAAACTTTAAAAATTAAAACATTGAAACAATTACATATACATCGTTCCGTGCTCGCGATCCCCAGTTTGGGAACCGCTGGCATAGTGCTAACCTCCCATCATGTTCTAAAACCATTGAGAAAGTAGTAGGCTTTCTTTGATGTATCTTATGGCGGATATCTTTTTGTAAAGGTAAATACCTTACCCGGCCACAACTAAGGAAAAATTCACATTCTGAAACATAAGAACTAGTCTGCCGCTGTAGTTCATTGATAGAACATCCGACCGGCAAATTGCAGATCCGGTTCAATTCCTGGTCCTGGATTAATTTTTATCCAGATTTATAATTTCTACCACATTTCAGAACACGTATACCGCATTGGGGATCTTTTATCCATACTTCGCATCATGTTCTAACAGGGTATATCGACTGATTAATCACTGCCAAGCTACCCGCTGGCAACTTACTCATTAATTCAACAGGGAGTTATCGAGCACGTCTTATGACTGAAAAAAAATCAAGAACAAGCACTTAATAAATACCTGTCTCAAGTATCTAATTATTTTCTAAATGGAAATAATTATTTATTACAATTAAAGGATTTTATATTGTTAATTAAGTAATCTTAGTAATTGTAATTTATGAATCTCCGGTTAATGTCTGGTCAGCCACCGCGGTTATACGAAAGGTAAAAGTAAATATTATTGGTTTCATAGTTAAATGTTTTACTTTTATTAAAATGATTATTTTTGTTCTTGAACTTACTAATTGCCAAACAGACCTGCCAATAATTGAATTTTTACTTGCATGCATTGTGGTCCCAACCACTGGCATCAATTGCTCTATTTTAAAAACATGAAACGGGAGTTTTTTTTAAATATCCGTTTTATATAACATGATTATTTTGCCCGTTTCATAAAAATCATTAAAAAGTGGTCGTTAGAGTTCAGGAGACTGACAATGATATTTAATGCCACCTCTGAATGGTTTTATTACTATAGGCGGCTCTCTTGATAAAAAAACTGTGGTGCCTCCTATACTGAAAACTTCACAACTTAAAATTTTTTACTTGCAGGTAGTAAAGCAATAGATTATTCAGTTAAAAATGATCCACCGTAAAAAAAAAGTTTACTTAAAACATTAGCGATAACCAAAATTTCAGGTAAGAAAAATCACAACAAAAAGTATACCGAGAATAAAAAAGCCAACTTTTTAGAGGCATTGAAAGACTGAAGCATCAAATACATGTCCGTCGGAAAATATTGACACCAAAGAAAAAAATCAATGGCAGGATGACCTCCGATGAAACGACCGTGGAAAAAAATCTATACCATAAAAACGACCGCGCAAAATGCCAACAGGGAAAGAGAACCCGACCGATAAAACGAAAACAAACGCCGTCAACAGAAAGAAGGCAAACAAACCGAACAAGTAGTTCCCAGGCAAAAACCACACGAATAAAAACTTTACTTCGAAATCACGCGTACAAAAAAATGCCAGGCACCAGGTGTGTTCACCGAACCAACATCGAGCCAGATTTATGCCATTGAAACGTTTTTTTCCTCAGGAGGGATTTTTAAGTCGACGTTTAACGGTCCGATTGATTAAGACGGACGACGCTCGATGCAAATTTAAGTCGCGATAAATGCCACAGGCTTGAATATAGAGGAAGGCTTAAATAAGCGTTCGCTTGCGCAAACCCATTCGTGTTACAGATATTTTTTAACGCGGGAAAGAATAATTAAATTTACAAGTGTAACTGCCAGTCAAAAATAACGGATACGCTTGAGTTAACTGTTAAGTTAAAATGAATTTTAAATAATTAAGGAAATCAATTTTATGTGCTTTCAGACCTGAATTATATCTTGAAATATTTTTCACAGTTAACTTTTCAAGTATCAAATGGCTGCACAAACCCTTTGATTTACATTTAAGATTTACACAATCATGTAAAATGTGTTTTAAATGATATTTGGTATGTTTTTTCATAAAAAATGGAGTTGATATCATTTGCATAATTGTGCACAACTGGTCTGAAGGAGATAAACTTCAAAATACCGAGAAAATTTCTTGATTAGGCTGACAGATGCGACGCAAATTTATAAACGCAGCCAATCATAAGAATTATCGCGAAATCGGTAACAATGCAAATCTCCTTGACAACGAAAGATGTTCAGGAAAAAATACGTCAGATTTTCGCGTTCAAAACAAATTTATGAAACAATTTAACATGTATTATAAAATTAACGGAAGAAAAATGCAATCTTGATCTTTTAGGTATTCGTAGTTTCAATTTACGAACTCCTACGATAATTATAAGCAATTTTAATATGAAGATGATTAACGTGCTACACGCATACCCGTAATTAATCGAATGGAGAAAATAAACGCTCCTTGAATCGAACCTGAGACTTAAATGCAGACGGTGATAATGTTAAAATTGAAAAGTGGCGTTGCTAAATAATTTCTGAATGTTTGATTGTAAACAAGTAGTCCAAACCAGGACTAATGCAGGCTGGTTTCCCAAAGTAGTCCCAAATTGATCACCTACTTTTATTGAAACGAAATGTTTCTGTATGTATTAATCATAAGAAAAGGATCTGCATGTTAAGGAATGGCTTTTTGCGTGATTCATATATGCAATGCGAATTTATAACTCCTGTAAATTATAAGATGCACTGCAAAAAAACTATGAAAATAACTATAAAAATAGTAAACTACCAAAAATTTCAATGGAAATTAACTTAAAAGAAATTAACAAAAAACACGATTTTAATTATAAATAATTCGGGCGCCTTCTCTCTCTCTCTCGTACTAAAGCATTCAAAACACATTTTCCTTACGCATATAGTATAAGGACGACAATACAATCTCGAGGTTTAACAATGACACGGTCGGCAAGACAACATATCTTTAAAACGTTTAAAATTTTCCAATAAATGTGATTTAAACGTATAACTTGAGCAATTTCGAACCGAAGGCAAAGTCGATGATAAGAATAAGAATTTATGTATATTTTTCTTTAAAATGGTTCAGGTCCGAAGATTGTAGGTCAATTACTTCTAATTTAATTTTTCGAAAGAAAAATCCTGCAAGTGAAAAAAAGGTATTTTTAAGTGATCTCTTATAGGGATTTTTATAGAGCCTTCCGGCGGACCAACGGAAGGACAGACGGACGGACAGAAAGGCAGAATAAGGATATTATGTATATAATAATAATTTTCACATAAATAAATTACCAAAATAACATAGTTCAACCGGGTCGACTAAACAGGGTTACCACAATATCAAGATTAAATTTTTTGTATCTATGAATTTGGAAGATTTTGGCTGAACCGAACTCAAAGATATTTCGTGTGTAGGGCGAGTATAGAATGGAAAAACGAAATGAACATATTTAGAACAGATCTATAAAGCAGAGCTACCACAACCCATGAAAAATGACTGTTTTCTGATTTAAAAGCATTAGTATACATTAGTATATGTTTATAGTACGACGAATTTGACGAAAAGCACCTCTGTACCACGAGAAACCCGTACACATTCCTACTAATTATTACTATTCCATTTAACTCCGAATATGTGACGGAGGTTCTGCAAAGGTACTTAATTTAACAAGAACAGGTTCTCCAAGATTATCCTGTAATTCTGTGCGTAATACTTTATGATTTTAATGCGAATAACTCAAAAACGGATGAATTTTCCGCTATGTTTTTGACTCGCTTCCGTACAGGTTTTAACGCACCATCGTGCTTCATGAGAGCATTCCTTCAATTCCAGAATATTTTACCTTATCTATTTGATTAACACGTGAGCGAATATAGGATATTATTCGTTTATATTTTTGTAATGCCTAGTTAAAAATCGAGATCGGAACTTGAACGTGTTGACGTTAAAACAAATTACATTTATTTTTCCAGTCAAGAAAACTTAAATAAGTTCCGGATTAGCGTAAATTTTTATTCAAAATCCGAAAAAATGACAAATTTTAACCGATTTAACAATGAAAAACTGCTGTTGCCACGACCACTTCACTCATTATTGCCGCTTGGGATCTATGGGATAACTAGCCAATTACTATAATTTTCAATAAACATCGTAAGTTTTTATACAGTGTGTTCCAAAAGTTCCATAAGAGTTTCAATTTATAAATTTTGCTACTCGCGAAGAATGAGCGCGTAATCACAACGAAAATTCATTTTCTAATGAAAGGAGTTAAATCTGTTTCACTGCAACAGTCAAGCACTCGGGTTCAGCAAAATTTTCAATTAAGGCAAGCAAAAAAACGGACGGAAAAGGTTGGAATAAAGCAGGCGCTTTCTTCCTTCACAAAACCGCTCCCGAAAAGTAAGCGTAAAGCACTGTTTTGCGAACAAATATCTATCTTAAAATCTTAACTGAAAAGCACACCTTCTATTTATAACCCGAGCTTAGAACGAAACTTCATACTCTTTATCCGCAAATTCAATTCCTCGAGAGTAATATTCAACTCTCCTGGATATGAAATTCGAAGAAATGCTACGTAATATTTAAGCCGAATTCTGGATCTCCTTTCCTTTTCACGTTATCGTAACTCTGCTTTTTCCAGGACAAGAGCTTAAAAAAAATAATCTCAGTTGCTTTCGCATTATCATTTCCTCGGTCATAAAAAAAGACCCTTGCGGAATAGCTGCGGGGTTGAAAATTGCAGATGGAGAAATAGGATAATATTTCCTCCTCGTAATCGAGGCCATTTAAAACAAGTGAAAGCAGCGGGCGCGCCGCGTGTTCTATGGAAATGTAAATAATAACTTTAGCTTACCGTTACCGTTCCGCTCGACATAACAGGGTTTCCGTTATGCCGTCCGCTCGGCGAACATCGTGACTTATTACAGCGCTTGATGAAATGATACAAATTCCACAGAAAGGAGAATTGTAAAGACTCGCTAAGCCATAAATCTTTTAACTTTTTGTTGTAATAAGTGGATCGACCTTGCAAATATGACGGCGAACATAAATATCGAAATGGATTCCTGAAATGAAATAAATCACGTCAATTTAAACCCTATACACGCTAGTGTTCATGCGAAATTATGTGTATATATATATATATATATAGAGAGAGAGAGAGAGGGAAGTCAGATGGCTGAATGCTTCTCTGAGTCAAAATAAATTTTAAAATTTATAAACGAATGATTTCATTTACTTTTTAACAATAAAACTCTGTAAGTACATGTGGGACAATGTTAAAATGTGTTTTAGTATTATTGAGCAAATAAATACTCAGTTATACGCATTAATTCACACGAATGATAGTATAACACTGCATAATGAGATGGTAATCAGGAAAGGATCTTTTTATAGTTCATGGGATTTGGAGGAATACGAGGATAAATGGTTGACATTTGGTTCCGAGGTTAGAATTTTAGACGATGGTATTTGAATTTGGCTTTTATCTTCCACAAGGAAAACCGCTTCTCATAATGCAAGAGGCGGACATGAATGCACGAAAAACTATTTTCCCTCCGTTAGTTCAAGTACGTTCATAGGGATTCCCTCCTTCCTCAACTACTATTCTAAAAGCGGGTTTTCCCGGACGGGATTTCCATATAGAACCCCGCCATTGCGCCCAGCAAGGGGAGGAGATCAGGAGGGATGTAGAATTTCGTCGCGTTGGTATTGCCAAGTTATACCTCCATGAGGGAACCCGTAACATTAACTCAAAAAACATCTACGCAGTATTTTATCATACGAAACACCTCTTTATGAAATTTTAGATAGATGACTATACAAGTAGAAAATTATACTCGCAGACAAAAATTGTCGATTCGACAAAACGAATAACAAAAACAAAAATACGAGATTCCAAAATGTATTTGATACTTACTAAATTTATTCCGAGCACGACTGAACCAACTCTAACAGCCATAGAACGGTCCTATAAACGAAATTAGAACTTCAGCCAGGAATAATTGATTCTAAATATAAATTTGGGAAGTGCGATGTTGTGTTTTTGAAATAATACATTTGATGAAATACTGTACAATGTATAACTTCGTGGAAGAAAGATATCTAATAATATAAATACATAAAAGTAAAAAATATTTTAAGAAGCCATAAAAATGTTATTCGCACCTGTAATGATAAATAACTCTCTTTCACGCTGGCCAATAATGGGCGATAATATTCTCAGCTAAGTTCTGGTTGGCGTGTTACACTTTCTGCACAAGATAGGTGGTGCCGTTTTTTAATTTAACTGAAGTATAAATGTACGCATTAATAAAATTCCACTTCATTCATGTCTTTCCCCCTCACATTTGAATTTGGTATGAAAATTACATAAACGAATATTCTGTTGCGCGATAGTAAATCAGGTGGGGTTAGTAAAATTTGAAGAGCAACTATGTTCCTTGTGTTCGTATTATATCCCTCATAATAGCCATATACTATCAACGTAAATGATAAGTTAGTGCTCATCGAAGGGGGATAATTTTTCATTATTATAGACATCTCCTGTCAAGAGTTTCTTCAAGACTTAGGTCATCAAGTAATTGCCAATAAAATACAACTAGGGTCGTATATGACATCATAAATGATGTCATTTGTCAGACAATTAGGAGCAATCAATCATATGATTATTTTGCTACCTATATTTTTCATCTTAGCCAGATTAATGTACAGGGCGTCCCAAAAGCCCCTTTATTCCAGTTGCTAAGATTGAACCGTAAAAGAAAACACATATACATACTATATTTGTTATATTTAAATTTCTATTTGTAGTCGTATTTGATATAATCAAGAACATGAGCACGAGTGCCATTGTTTTCAGTACAGAGAATGATGCGGCGTTGGTTTTGAAAATGTATCCATCGCAGTATAGGATTAATGGCTCAAACACTCATTATTAAACTCTCTGCTATTCTGAAAGAACTCTAGCCACTCATTTTCACCATGAAAAAAGCTAGGATTAACAAAAAACAAAGAAAATCTCATTTACAGCTCACAACAACCAGTTGTAAAGAGACCTATGGGGTATGCATTCTGATATTCTTGTGCTTACTACAAATAGTTGTTAAGATTATATAAACCATAAACATAACAATAAATATAGCAGATTTAATATATTTTATTGTTACTTATCGATCTTAGCACACCATGGTTAAGGGGCTTTTGGGATTTCCTGTAGAAGCCAATGACTGTGGATCTGTTACTAGAAAAACTTCAGTGAATTTACGCTATGACAGAGTGGTTTTTCCTGTAGCTCCATAAAAAGTAAACTTAATAATAAGACTATTTTGAAGCGATGTATAAATCCAAAGCACTTCCTCCCTCAAATTTCCAACCGTCCCATAAAAGACAGGGCCTGTCAATAAAAAAGGAGACCCCATTATGTGCTAAAATACCTATAGTTGTGAAACGATTCTAATTTAATTTATACACGCTAAAATGTGTTAAACTATCATTATAAAATGCAAATTTTAAACTGATAGCTGTACTCATTTAATAATGCCATGAAAATAAAAAACGGGTGATACAATTTGTGTTAACATGGCGATTATACTTCATTGCAAATTAATGTGATGTTATCATCCGACTCATAAATCCCCCAAAAAGCAATTTATTGCCAGTTTTACTACAAAATTAATTTAAACTAGCATCGTTTTACAACTATAGATTCTACGGCTTAGAGTATAGGATCTCCTTTATTATTGGCAGATCCTGGTATATGCGTAGAAAATCGCACGCGTGTAACTATAGAGACCTGAGTTCACCGCAAAAATTTCGAAACTCGGAACTTGGACCATTTCGACCTAATCGCGATGCCACGACCTTAACAGTTCCCCCATAACCAATCGTAAAACAAAAAGAAATCTCTTTACTTTCGACGCGAATAACAGACCCAAAAACCAATCAACGCATTACACCGCCCGCCGGATTAAATCCACGCTTGGGATAATTGGATTTCGTTCCCGCATATCTCGCCGTTAACCGATAATCTCTACGGGAAGAAAGAAAAATGTCGTCCGATGATTACCGTTACCGCGAAAAAAAACAAAAACACTCCGCACGCACGAACAATTAAAATCCGAGCACGGAACTCATTACGCGGGCGCGTTCTGACGCGAACGGCGAAGAGAATCCGAGTGCGCCATCTCCCCCTCCCTCCCCCCCTCCAGCCCTTAATGCCAGATTCGAGTGGTGCGTGATCTGCATGCGTGCGTCTCCTGCATTAAAGCGTCCAGCTGAAGCGGCGTAATGGGGGAAAGTGGACTCGGACGAAATGGAGTCACGCACCGCGCTCACGGCCAGCGGTGACTGGAAGCGATCGCTTATTCCTCCCATTCCTGACATCCTTCGACCCTCCACCTCCGATCTCGCCGACCAGCGACCCCCACACCCCCGTGTTATGGCGTCCCGCCTCCTTTCTCTCCCGAAAATCCACCTCCTTTACCCGACAGAAATGACGCCGATGGTGCAAATCACTCCTTATTCTTGCTCCTCATCCTTCGCAGAACTCCTGCGGCCAAGGTCAAACGGGGAAAGTCTAACTAAATGTCCCTCTTCGGCACATGGGACCTGCTTGGGATGCAGCCGTGGAAATATCAGGCGTAAAAAAGGGATTGTTCCGCCATGTCGCAATTTCCGGAATATGGAGGAGAGCAAACGAGAGACTTTCATTTATTTATTTTTTCCTTAATTTCAGTTCCACGGAAGAAACGGTTTGTTGCCGTCACGATTTCCTCCACACCATCCTCAAGTTGAGGTTTATTTTCAACGATGACATTTTTAGAAAGTTTCACTCCATTAAGGCAAAGGATATATTTAAATTATTTTATTAGTTTTTGTTTGGATTTTGAATTCACGAGCGTATACGAAAAATACGCTTTTGAATGCCACCGCACGTGAAAGTGATGCATGAATTAATATGCCATATGTACCTCGCAGCGATCGTTAAGGTGAACATGCTAAAGAGGTGTGCTCGAGAAGTTTTGCAGATATATTTCGAGGCCAGTTCCACACGAATATCTCAAACAAAAGGTGAAAAAACGCTTTGTTAACTGTAATGCGAAAGGCGTTTTTTATGATGCCTGAAGGGAAACTGAACGAAATCTCTGTCATTATTACGTATATACTAATTTTATAAATATGTGACATTGCTGCTTTGAAAGTGAAAGATTTTCAGGGAAATGAATTATAATTTTAGTATAGTTTTTAAAAACTATTTTCGTGCCAAAGAAATATAACTATTTTCGTGCCAAAGAAATATTGTAACGAAAATCCATCACATCTCAAAAGAATATATTTTTGGAGTACATAAATTGCTAACGTCTAGCGGACCTCTTATAGAAAATGCGAGAAAATCAAGAAGACCTTTGATCGCGTATTGTTGTTTAAGTAAGTATGTTCATAAAAATGGAGGGAATCGTTATCGGAAATATTGGAAAATATTAACTATTCCGATGATTAAAACATTTTTAACTAGGGGATCCGCATGATCTTCGGCCTCGCTCAGACCAATTATGGCTGGTGGGGGAAATCACATGTTCAATATTATTAACGTCTTTATAGTTCATATAGTGGGGATGTAAAAATTTGAATAGAATTTAAAACGCTGTCCTCAGTAGTAAAATATGTATGAAAGAAATGTAAATCTAAGAAACGTACCAAATAATATTGTAAGATGAATTAATTAACGAAGGAGCTCGAACTCGAACCTCCTAACAGGAAAAATATATGAATAGAATACTGTATGTGGTATGTGAAAATTGTAAACTGAATCTTCTGAATCTTCTGAATATGTTTTTATATGTTTTAAATATGTTTTTTTTATATGTTAATTTTGTAACCTTGCCACCGGGCCAGGCGCCCACTTGCATTGTATATTGAAATAATAATAATAATAAGGAAATAATGGCAAATGATCCTGAGCCTTGTCTCTCCGCTGAGACGGCAGTTATAGTAGAACAGACAAACAAATAAACAGACAAAGTGTAAAGGGACTTAACAGGAGAGACCGCGCGAACGGAAACTGCGCGCCTCTGGGAGGCTCCCTGTACATTTTAGTGAAAATTTTATTTGACGTTTTCTTCATCATTTGATGTTTTCCGTATGTGTGCGAAATTTCGTTTTCATTGGAAAATATTTAGAAATTAGCGCAATGCGCGAACGCAAATTGCACAGGAACTATAAGGGTAGTATCCTAGAAAAACTATAGGTAGTCGACTCTTAAGTTATTTGTACATGCACACGAAGATTGGTGAATATAAGACAACCCAGACGGTAGTTATCGTAAACAAACAAACAGACAAACACAAAATGCACAGGGACACAAAAGGAGAGACCTCGCTTCTCTCGGCCAATTATGAAGATATCGTTCACACACCAGTTATTTCTGAAGGGCAACAATTCAAATTTATTTTGTAAGGTTCATTAAATGTCATCAATGAGCCTTGGATTTTTTATGTAAGTCGATTTTTTTAGTCGAAATTTAGCTAATGTTTACATCTTGAACTATTTTAATGTTAATTTAACAATTCATTCATTCTCAATATGTTTTTGACTGAAAATTACACTAGTACATAAACAAATGCTATCATCGTAAACATTTTCTCGAAAAATTTCACCCTTCTAGACTTTTAGATCTATTAACAACAGCACTTTTGCTAAGGGAAAAAGGAACCCAAACTGACGGAAAAGAGTAATCATAAGTGCATTTTAAAAATCATCTAAGCACACACTGATTCAAAATTGACATACCAGAATAAAAAAAAATTGAACAGAATATTCTTTTATTCCCGAGAAAATTAAAGAGCCAAATATAAAATCGCCGCCTCATAATTCAAAAGCTCTCAAATTAACGTAAATTTTCGATCCGATGTTTTCGCGAAAAAAGAAAAGATTTTCACGCGCAAAAACCTGCGACGCACAAATATTAAAAAAGATCACGAAACTCTTTAGACTGCATCGCGTTGGCCTCAAGAGAAGGAAAATAATAATTTCGCCCATTTTTTCGACGGATTTTAACGATCCTTTCTCCTTCCTTTTTAGGCCTTTGGCTAATAAGGAAGGAATTTCCGCTCCGTCGCCCCGCGCCTAACAACTGCAAACGCCATAGATGATAAATCATCACGCCCAATTACGCGTAAAAGGCCGAGGCACGGGAGAGACAGAGAAAAACAGGAATAAAAAGTACTAGCAAAAAAAAGAAGTCGCGATTTCTTCTCCAAGTGGGGAAGCGTAATGCGATCTGCATCCGTTTCTAACCGACCCAAGGTCCTTCGCGACAATGAGCGAGCAATTGATGCCCGAAGACAACGCTCGTAAAAAAACCATCGTCCTTGCTACGTGCCGAGTTCGAACTCAAGGCTCCGGACCGAGGGGAAGAGGCTACGGAATCACGCCCAATCACGCTCGACGTGAAAGAAAGAGAGAAAGGGAGAGAGTGGGGGCAGAAAGTAAAGTGCAGATTCAGTGGTTTTAATATACCCTCAATAAATCTCGAAAAGGTGTCGGTAATTATAATTAACTGGTCTCGTCTTGGATTTGGAAATTGGTGGCGAAGATTAACGCTGGAGAGAAGTGCGGGGACAAAAAGGAACGTATTAAGCAGATTGCCTTTTCCTACGGCGTGATTCGTTAGCGGTTAATGGATCTCTAGTCACTTCGGCCCCCTCTGGAAACGGGGACACGGCCAACATTAGCCGCGGAGCTCCGAGTAATTTTCGGTTTATGCAAAGAGCACTTTGGTGGCGAGTGCGGCAGAGGCGACTATGTGTCCTTTCCAAACGCCGTTGCCGAGGATGTGGGTTTTGAGAGCCGAGTTAAATTTCTAGGGCCGATTACGCCGCCGAGCTCCTCCAATGAATCGCGTATGATCTTGATTGTTTTCCTGTTAACCGGTTTATTCGAATGGGCAATCGAGCAAGTCCTGCGTTGAATCCCATTGATGATTGAGGCGAGTTCTGCGACCGTAAAATGGTTTTCTTATGATAACCAAGGACGGGTGAACTGAAACTGAAGACGACAACTTTGTGGTAAAAATGTTAATCTAGATAGCACAACCATTCCATGGCTATCGGTTTCGCCATGATCAGCAACTAAACCGAATTTATGCGTATAAATCTTCTTAAATGCCTCTTTATTTGTATAGAGCAGATCATTTTCATTAGTAAAGCTGACGGAAAATTGTCGTATTTTGCAATACTTTTCTAAAATAGAATGTTAATTAGATTATGTTTTAAGAAACGTTGTTAGAATGGAAGTGTGATATCACGCAAACCACACCGCCTTCCAAATACTAACAAATGGCAGAATATATGCGCGAAATTCTTGCTTCTGTGAAAACTAAGCGAATAAAAATAATTTTAACGATTTTCCAGTCTTTCGACTAATAAATGATGAGAGTTCTTATCTAGACTGGTATAAAAAATGCTAAGAACTGTTATTCCGAAAAAATGCAAGGAACGAAGCAAGTGTAACATTAAAGGAAAACTACTTAACGAAAACGCTATCATAGAAATCAGAAATGCAACCGATAAAATATTTTTTAACGTGCACGTGTGAGCTTTTAGGACCTATCAACACATTTGCGCAAATGCAGCAGAAAACGAACGCGATTACAAATAACGCAAAAGAGATAACGAAACCTTCGCTTTTGGATAAAAATACTTGGATGCAGTGAGAGTAAAAAGCCTTTACAAAATTGTTCATAAATTGCGCTCAAAAAATATCAGTAACTGAGATAAAAAGATATAATAGTTCTTATTGCGAAAGCATTCAACTACTCAGCAGATAAAACATTAATGACGAACATCCCTTTCTTCAAAAAATTTATGCATTCAAAAACGCAGAAGCCATTTTTTCAGCTGTCAACCGTTTTCTCGCGAACTCGATAAATATTCACTTTTTTCAGACACCTCTTTCCATATATTTGATGGATTTCTCTATATATCCAGCCATAAAGAAACTCGATTTAAAAGAAATACATCCCCAAAACTGCGTCTTCGCTATTCAGCCGACGTAACCGGAGGTGCGCTGAGCTACATCTCTCTTCGCGCGAACCACGTAGAAACAGAGGACAATCGCCATTGGCCCGCGCTTCCAGCCTTCCGCACCCGTCCCGTCTCTCCTGATTGGTTGGGTAGCGACGAAATCCGTTTCTATGCCCGTCGTAGAGGGGAAACGTTGGGATGGAGGCGAGCGTGAGGGAAGCGAAAGGGAGGAAAGGGAAAGATGGATAAGGAGAGAGGGCGCTTTTGTCCCGCGCGTTGCGTGTCGATGTAATTGGGTTTGTTAGCGGAAATCGCGTTCAGTCGTCGCCGCCGGAAAGGACGCGACAGCTACCGCTCCCCATCTGTCGGCTGCCGCGGGAAGTTAGGAGGAAGAGGATAAAGGGAGGAAGGATTCAGAGGGAAAGAAAAGGATCGAGGTAGACCTGCAGGTAGTCAGGAAAGACGGGAGTGGATGAAGGGAGGAAGACGGAAGGAGGTAAAAACAGGAAGAAAGGGATGATTTAAGAATAAAGGGGGAAGTAGGGAGAGAAAATTGAGAGGTGTAGGAGGAAAATAAAGGAGGGGGAGAGGGAGATAGGAACGAAGGGAGGTGAAAGAGGAATAAAACCTTAACCCCAACCCCTTCCCATCCCCAATCTGTTAGTCGTTGAGTCATACTATTCACAACGCTCGTCACGAAACGTAAAGGGGTTTTACGGGAAAGAGGAGGATGTAGGCTGTGGATGAAGCCGAGTGCCTGGAAAGCAAAACGCCATTTCCCCGCCATTAAAGCCTTCCACTTTCTTTCGCCTCCGACTGGATTTCTTCCGCCCCGTCAACTTCTTTTATTCCTTCCCCCACCCACCTTCCTTTTCTTTGCAGCACACCTGTGTGTGCGAGCGCGAGTTTATATTTGAGCGACTAAAAGAACTCCAACTTGTTGGAGGTAGCGGAGGACGTTTTGTGATGTTTCGCGCCGTTAGTATGCCATAACGCCCTATTGGAGATGTTTACAACTTTTGTATATTATATATTTGGGGCGTAAATTCCTTTTAATTCCTCATTAAGGAAGCATGCAAAGGAAGTATTTTGATCGTGAAAATATTTAAGTCGAGATTTTTATAAATATACACGCATTATTCTCCAAAAAAGCTGTTTTTGAAATCCCCTCAGTAGTCTGCCGTCTGTATGTAGCTCTAGGGGCTAAACTGTTCATCAGAACCTTAAAAAATCTCGTGTTTGATTCTATATTTACATAATACCCTGCAAAGTTGATAACCAGGCTTACTAAAAAAACCTCACCTTCAGTCCCAGAATAAGCACTTAAGTATCAAAAATTTAAAAATTAACTACTCCAGTAAGTATCTCCAACGCTCTCAACGAGATTAAATAAAACAAGTAATTCATTTTTCATTTTTTATTATTTTTTATACTGAATTGCTTACTCTGGATTTTATTGTCAGCCATAAGACGAGTTCGACAATTCTCTGGTGGACTCCAATTCAGAATTAAATATATTTTTATGAGCTTTGATTGTTATAGGAAAAAATCGGCATCGCTCCGTCCTAGGATCTGTCTCAAGTATTTTTTCATAGTAGCCTTGATTCTCTATACATGCGGGCGCTTCAATAATTCCGATTACTTCCTAAGCTAAGCTTTCCGACCTATATTTATCTAGTAGTTTCAAGCTAACGTTGCGTCGACGTTCCTCTACCGATGATCTGTTGAAATTCCTTAATAACGGAATAGCGCCACGCATAGGCTCCTAAATTTGTTTCGCGAATCTTGCTGCCATCCACTTCTCTTTTTCCAACTGAGTATGTGGTCTATCTTGAGTGGATGCCATTTAATGCACGCAGCGATTTTTATTAGCTTTGCCATCGCTTCGTGTATTCCGCAAAGAAAGCGTTTTACTTTATCACGTACGAGTGTGTTGAAAGAGTATTATAATCACGTCAAGAGTTCAAATCCGAGATTATAATGAATATGAAGCGTAAAGAGGATCTAAATGAATCTCTCATTTATATATGAATTCATAGAAATAGAAACCATGTTGAAATAAATCATATCGTGCAACAATTGAGGTTTTTTATGCTCGTTTTCACAAAATGCCTATTTTCCCAAATATATTTTCAAGGATGGATTTTTTATAATTCATCCAGTAGTAGAGGATGAAGGCATTAAAATATCATATAATCCAAGCGATTCAAAAAGTAACTGCATAGCGTCCAATAAAATTGTAATTATTTTTTAGAGTTTTACGCCCTACTACCACCAAGCTCCCAACACTCGGACGTAATGCGACGACCCCATTTCTCAGGAGAGGGCTTCTTTTCATATCTCCCTTGACACATTTCTACTTCTAATTGACTCATTGAGGGAACTAATTGAACCAGCACTGTTGCTACGACACATACTGCGGGAAAATATTTTCCGCACGTAAATAAGTTTTAATATAACCGGCGAAACTATTGTATGGAATGGAAGCGCATGGATATGAGGAAGTGCTTATGTGAAAAGACGTCCGCCGCACCAATGCTTTTCTCGATGAAAAGGTTATTAACGATTCGATGGAAATTTTTCCGAGGTTTTTCATCTGCATCGGCCAAAAACGAAAACACATTTCTTTCTACATGATAAAAGACGTATTCTTTAGCCTCTCCTTGTGCAAAACTTTGGTCTCAAATTGGGTGCAATGTGAGGGTTAAGCAAAACAAATGAAGCTGATAGATGCTCTTCATCAACTAAATTATTTTTATGTGAAAATGTCATTTAAACTTTTTTATGGGTGGTGAAAGTTTGTAGCATAGGAAACTATGTGTGATTAATAATTACAGCTACACTATTGAATCCGGATTTGTGAGAATATGAAAATTCCTTTTATATATCTATAGAATATGAAGGCGGTAAATACGGCAAATTGACTATTTTTTAATATATGTTTTTCATGAAAAAGGACCTAATTGTATAACAAATGATAGAAAAGAACTGTTTAAGGATTTTTGCAATTGCACAACTTCTTCAATAAAGCTATGACATTTTGGTCTAAAGCGTTAAAGCAAAATCGAGATATTGCGGAAGTCGTCTAAAACGAAAAAGAAAATATTAACCAAAGTAATTTGCATAAGTTTTCTCTTTAAGAAGACAACTTTCTAGAATGGCTTAGTGCTACCTTCATGAGATACAATTTTATCCCTAAATTAATAGCATGTTTTCGATTTTCATTAAATGAAATATTCCATATCTTTCCAGAGATGACCCGCAAATGTACAAATGTTTTAGCGTTGTTTCACAAATAGTGCGCTAACACCTAAAGGCACGCTCCTCTTTCAAGATAAGATTGGGGGAAGTACATACTCATAGTGCTGGGGGATCTCAAGTGGAGCGCGAGATTTCCATGTTGAACGAGCTTAATAACGATGCTCCAAATTGCCATGGATGGTATTTCCGGAGGAATGACGCATAAGTTAGAAGCTATTGCCTTCACTTTGTTTTGTGACTCGTTTGCATGCAACGTTTATTCAATCCTTGGATATAATACATTTGTGTTAGCGTCCTGCAAGCCGAAAAAACCATGTGGCAAGGGGTTTCAAAATGCACTAAAAATACTAAATCTAGAATATTTCCCGGCGTGTTAAAAACTAGGTAACTAACCTCATATATTTCTCTTTAACGCTCTTTGAATGATGAGGGAAGCAATCGAGACGTTAACATATTAGTTTTTATAAAAGCAAGCACTACTGATTGAACGCATAAATCAAAACCCAAAAATGGAGTAAAAGGTTGAATTGCTTTTTTTAAAAGAAAATCTTTTAGAACCTTGTCGCAGAAACTTGAAGATAAAAACGAATCGGTTTCTTTGCCCTCACTTTCATATACTTGAGTAGCCTTCGCCCTCATCCTACTCGTTTATCACTACTTCCGAATTTATAATCCATACGCGCGTTTGCCATGCCTGCTTCGTACAAGCAAGTGTCGGAAAAACGTCGTGCGTGACGGGAAGCCTAATTAATTGTAAATGCATTTAGTGCGCCGGATGAAGAAATCCACCGACATATTATGTAATGTGACAATGTTATAAAGCCATATTAAAAATATCGAATAAATTATGGCGAATAAATTTTTAAGATACAATTACAGTATTTTTTCAGAGTCACTTCAGTTTGGCAACGCTCAGAATAAAAGCGGAACCGCGGCTGAACATTTAAATTTTTATTTTCATATGAAAGGAAACATATCATTAATACGTTCAGGCTCCAGTTTGGGAAATTTATTTATAATGCAAATTAAAATCAACCATGTACTCGGAGGATGTTGCGATTGTAATGAAATCCGCCGTTTTATGTTAAAATTCCTTGGAAGATACACAGTTGATTTTCATTTGTATCGGGTTGAGACATCATACCCTTAATAATGATTTGCAAGAATAAACATCAATCATAAGCCGATTGACTCAAAATTAATCCAATAGAACATGAGTCGACAACCTTTTTCGCATCGCGGGCCACACACGTAGTTATGAATGCTTCGCAGGGTCACATTGGAACTCACAAGAGCTTCAGCGGGCCGGGTGAGCGTTTAAATCAGAAGTTACTCGTAGATTCTCTTTCTCTTGTATTAAAAATAACGTCTAAATAATTTACTGGCGTTAAAACTTCAGCAGAAAAGGTTTTGAGGCTACAATATTATTGAAAAATACGAAATTGTGTGTATTAAATTTCACAGACCACTTTTTCGACGCAGCTTCGCGGGCCGCGTGTGGCCCGCAGGCCGTATGTTGCCGACCCTTGTCATAGAAGACGCGTGTGTATAAGCCCTTATACAACCCGGGTTTGCCCAAAAGGTATTCAGTGACACATGGTTTAATAACTGTGGCACTTATTTACTTAACACGTATGAAATTTAATAACACGCGTGCTGAATCGAGTGCGCACCGACATTTCCTTATGGGGCGTGAAAAAAACCCTAGCTGAGTGAGTGCCGCAGGTGATTTTTAGGGTTTCCGCGAAAATACGAAAATCCAAGTGAAGTAAATAAGTCAAAGATTTGAAAGTTTTGCTAGGTCATTAGGCGATACATTTTCCTCTAATAAATTGATTGTGATTTAGCAATTGCATATGGAAGCATCAAAAAAATTTTAATAGACGAATGAAAAAAATATGTAGTCTGGGGTGCCACGAAATTCTGTTTATCTTCGAATGTTTGCCACGCCAACAAAATGTCCGGGAATCACTGCCATAGCTTTTATCGTTTTCCATGAGATACTCAATTTACGCAATGCGGTCATCCCCAACGCGGCTTTTACCAAGAACATAACTGCGGTTTTGGGAAATGACCTAGTAAATATACATAAAATGAATATTAATTTCATCATTAATTACCGTTAAACAGCAAAGGTCTTAACGGCGATGGAAAGTAATTCCATAAGCCTACCAATCGCCTCAAATCGACCAAGTCAATTCGAGGTTCTCTTTACACCCTCGATACATGTATGTCGCAAATGCGCCTTAATCCCGCTAATCGGAAATAACTGTTTATTCCAAAACGTGAGAGAGAGAGAGTATGGTATCTTTGGAGAGAGGGAAAGATAGGCTGATAGAGAAAAAAGGGAGAGGGAGAGAGTTGCGGTCTTCGTATTTTTACCGCCTCGATGCGTCCAAAACCATTCATCCAAAGGCGTCATAAATTCTCGAACGCGCGTGTCCCGTTGTCTCATCACGACTCGAAACGTAGCTCCCTGGTGCGAATAAATCCATGTCCGCGTGTTTGGCGACGTGTCTAAATCGCGATACATTAATCTCCGAGCGCGTGCGAGGTATCGATAAGAAAATTATCGAGAGGAGAAATATTTGGCAGACTCTCGGAAGTGAATCACATCGTATCGTATCGCTGGGTGTATTAATTTAAGCATTCAACTTCTCCTCATTTTCTCTTTTCACGAGATTTAAATCTTCTCTCTTTCCTCTTAATTAACACGTGGCGGTAAATAACGTGTTTCCCAACGATACGAAAGGTTAATTTAAATAACTCTTTTCTGTTCGATGTCTGCGTTTGAATGCAGCAATTACTCTCTCAGCTCTCTCTCTCTCGTGTTTGAGGCAATTATATTTCCCAATCTATCCGCCTATACTAGGGTAACGCTTTGCTGATTGTAGTTGGTTATTAGTCAATTAAGAGGTTTAGCAACCTACAACACTCAGCGAAACCTATAATGATCCAATAGGATGATTAGCCAAAAATACACACACGATCAGCGAAACAAAAGCTGAAGGATATCAAATCAAATTCAAAATGTCTTATCTCGATCGGTGAATGAATATTATTATGTACAAAGGAGAAGTCTGTTGAAATTCAATGGGAAAGTTTTTTTTATCAAATTACGTGAATAGATGCGACGCGAAGCTAACATCCGAGTCAATGGTACCAAATTACACGAAACCGGCAACAGCGAACAGTAAAAATGCGTCAAATTCTCGCGTTAAAGCTGATCTGTTCATCGATTCGACGCGTATTCAAAAATCAATGGCAGGAAAACTAACTTCCGTTCTTTTAGGCGTTCGTAGTATCAGGACTTGTACTTCTACCATGATTCTAAGTAATTTAATATGCGAATGATTAATGTTCTACATTAAAATGTATTTCTTCTCGTAAATAACACAACGAATGAAGTTTACAAAATTATTCCCAAGTTTACAGCTTATGCCTGTCTGCATAAGATCTTCGGATCACATTATTCCAACAATTCCTTGCTTGGCAATCTCACCATTAGAGAGGGAGAAGTTTTCTTCGATGTATCACTTCGAGGACATCCGTTTGGGCAGTTTGATACTAGCTTGGCTAGTTCAGTCCCAACCAAGACATCAGTGTTCAGAACCGAGAAAATTGATCTGCCACGATAGTTCAGTGGTAGAATATCCGCCCGGTAAGTGAAAGACCCGGGTTCGATTCCCGGTCATAGCAGGCTTTTTTTCTCGTTTTAAAATTATTCCCAACTTTACAGCTTATGCCTGTCTGCATAGGATCTTCGGATCACTTTATTCGATCAGTAATACTTTAACACCGTTATAAAAATACACCTGGGATAAAATGTGGCTAGAAATTTTGAATGGGAAGAAATGACTGCAAGCTATTAGTTTTTTCCAACAAAATGAAGTATTATGATAAAATTCTTAAAAATAGAAAGGTTAAATAATATTTCAATGTCTATGTAAGTCCACAACCTGCACATCGTTTATTATTTGATAAATTCTTTGGGCATATATGTACTTCATGTTTCAATAAGCGCCTTAATTCAATTATATATATATATTCTTTTCCTTAAATTTATATATATATATATATATATATATATATATATATATATATATATATATATATATATATATGGATGTCAACAAGGTGTTGGGATGAGGAAACCTATGCCAATGTCTTCTTAGGTGAATGGGAGGAACGCTTTCTTGACGTTTCCCCCAGACCACTTCTATGGCTGAGGTATATTGACGATATTTTTCTTCTCTGGACACATGCACCCAACTCCCTACAATCCTTTTTACAACGCCTCTCATCCCACCCTACGCTTTCCTTCACCCACCACTCCTCTGCCTCCAACATCACCTTCCTGGATGTCGATCTCTCCATCCGGGAAAACAAAATCCACACCAGCGTGCACCTCAAGCCTTCCAACCGCCTTCAATATCTCCAGTTCGACAGCTGCCATCCCCTCCACACCAAAACCTCTATTCCCTACGCCCTAGCCCGACGAGGACGGAGAATCTGCTCGGACAGAGATTCCCTGTCCGAGTACTGCTCCACCCTCGAACATGCCTTCTTACAACGCGGATACCCGCCGGATCTGATCCGAGACCAAATCCGGAGGGCAGTCGCACCCGCCACCCCTAACTCCCACCCCAATACCCACACCACCACCGATTCCACCCTCCAACTCACCCTAACCACCCTGTATTTCCCCGGCATCCACGACATTCTGAAAAACATCCTGAAAGCCGCCCACCTTATCCTCTCATCCTCCCCTCCCTCCCCTCCCCTCCCCTCACCAGATTCCATTTCCCAGACCACCGATGCTCTCCTTCCGCCGTCCCCTTAATCTGGCAAATATTCTATGGAAGAAAGAACCCCTAGCACCCACGCCTCTACACCCTGCCGGATCTTACCCCTGCGGTAGACCCCGATGTCTCACATGCCCAATAAACCCCCCCTGCAACTCCTTCTCCAGTCCCACAACCAACATCACCTACCCCATAACTTCCACCGCCAACTGCACCACCCGCAATATCATTTACCTCCTGAGATGCACCCAATGTCCCGCCTTTTATGTTGGCCTCACCAGCAATCCCCTCAACATCCGCATGAACGGCCACCGCAACAGCGTCATTCTCAAACGACCGCTGCGGGTGGCCGTTCATGCGAACAAATATAATTTAAAGTTTAACAACTGCTTCACAGTGAGAGTCATTCGCGCTCTCCCCGACAATGCTTCGGCTCCCCAACTCCGTCAGTGGGAGCTTTCGCATATCCATCTCCTAAACTCCTTCACTCCCCCTGGCCTCAACCTTCGATAGCTTTTCACTCCGTTTCTGTCTTCTCCCAACCCCCTATCAATCCCCAATTCCCTCCGTTTCCTCCAATCCTCGACCTTTCCGCACTACCCTTGCACCCCCATGCCTCCACCCAGTGTCACCGTCATCGGTTCTCTCTCTGTAGCTGATGAAGGAATAATTCCGAAAGCTTCTACGTTTGTGATGTTTCTGTGTCTTAGTGTTCTTTTACGTGTGTCGCTTCGACATCCCCGGGGCCTCGCCAACTTGAAGTCGTCTAATTGGTGAGTGCTCACTGGGTTTTCTCATCCCAACACCTTGTTGACATCCATATATCCATTTTACCTTTCCTTTTCCGTAAGCTAATATATATATATATATATATATATATATATATATATATATATATATATATATATATATATATATATATATATATACATATATATATTCCGCCTGAGGCAAGTTATAATTTGACGCCCCTCAAATGTTTTTACCCACCCCTTTTAATTATACGTTTGTTGAAAAGGTAGGAAATAATAAAAACTGTATTTATTCATACAGTATTAATTATTTTTCCTTATAAAAACTAACTCGGGAACATTTATCTTTTGTGTGTAATTTTACAGTATATTTACTTTAATCTTTCACCGAACAAAGACAATTACTAAATATGTACATCTCTTTTCCAAATCATACACATTAAAGATAAATATAACTTGGTAATACCAAATAAGCAGAAAAATATACTCCATAAATGGAATGCACAGAGAAAGCAAAGGCGTTATTATGGGATTTACGTGAAATTTTGGCTATTCCTGAATGTTTATCTTCAAAAGTATGTCATAATTTTGTGCTCTCGTGGACTTTTCTGAGCAGATATTGTACTGAATCCGAATAAATTATTTAATATTTACTTCAGAGATCATACAAGAGCTTGGGAGAGAAGAATATGGGTTGTTAATTGCTGTTTGCCAGTAGATTAGTCATAGTGACGGATGTAAACAAAATGTGTAATGCCATGCATGGGATTTTCTCATATTTTCATTTCCTACACTAAGTCCTAATTATTTGGTATCGCGGACGTTGTCGTGGAAAAATTTGTCCTCAATCCGAATAAATTTTTTAATCGATAGTAGTGGAGCACCTTGGCGCTCACGGCGACCACCAAATACGCGAAAATTTGGCAGCGTTTGTTAGTGTTAAACTCAAGGAAAACGAGACAAGCTTTTTCTCTAAAGTAGGTAGACAACCATATTGTTAGCAAAATGTTTAGTTAGAAATCGTAGCTATAATTAAATCATTAACTTGTTGGGAACGAAGAAGAATAGCAATCGAAGTATTTAAAATTATTTCGCTTGAGCTATGTTTATTTAAAATGCGACTTCTTTCATAGCGTTAAAGCACTATCAGTGAGCTTCGTTTCTATTCCCATTCTAGGTGCTGTGAATCTCTTCCTTGTCTTCCATTTCCAATGTTAAATCTTCACCCTTGATTTTCTTTGTGAGCCCCAAAGTGTGATGGGATATGGCCATTTCGTGATGATGCCGTGTGTGTGTGCGTTTGAGTGTGTCAAGAGGAATCTCTTACATCGCGTGAGAATTCCTTCTCCCACCGCTGGAAATTTTACACCGCACCAAAGGTAGGAAGACGTTTTTTCTTTCCCTTCGACTCCTTTCACTTTCAGCTTCGGTTTAAAGGGGTTTAGATCGCCGCAGCCAAAGGCAATCGATTGAAACTAATGTTGGTGTGCCTAAAGTTTTCGATCAGGATATGCCATAATTAGAGATGGGTTGATGGAGATTAAAGTGAACGCAAGCCTTTAGTTAAAAGTAGATTAAACATTTTTATGAATTTTAGAAGCCAATTGGTCATTCATATCCTCGAATCGCTTGAAATACATCCAGCCATACATCGGTCAAATTTTCTAAAGTTGCGCCAATTTTTGTATCTATTACTTAATAAATAGTTGCGCATAGTTCTCTTGAATCAGCATGTAACAAAAAATTACTGAAATCCTCCATTATCGATAAAAATAACTGTATCTTATTGAGCGGCTAAGGAACTCGTGAAATTAACAATGCTAATGGTTTATACCACGGGCTAATGAGACTGAAGGAAAATTTTAAGCAAAGCTTGAAAGAGAAATGTTGGCAAATAATGTGGTCTATAAAGAAATATTGTAAAATTACCTCGTAATTTTTAAAAGCTAACCAATTGAAGTCGAAGGCCTCCATCCCTCCGCAGGAGCTAGGAGTTGAAGGCCTGTTCAACCGGAAATCTACTAATATAATAATAATATTATATAATAATATTATACAATAAGGAGAAATTCGACCACTTAGTTTGACTATATATCTTTTAGTACTCCTCTTCCGTTTAATTTGGGCTAGCTGTCTAAGCTTTGGCCTTTCCTAGTAATACGTATTGCAGCCTTGATATGCCGACTGTGGTACTCGTCTTCTTTCCATATCATTTTTGCGACCGTTAATCATTATCATCAAGCCTATATAATTTCCTTGGTTGTGTGTTAGGTATAATGCTCGCTTGTGGCGCCGTCGTTATAAAAGAGCGGGAGATTCTAGAACCATTTATGACTGACTTACTAAAGGTATTATGAACACGCTTTCCGATTAGGTAGAAGATTGAAATTTGATAGAAATGTTTGACCCTTATAGTAAAGGCCGTTTACGAAAAAAATCTCCGAAAAAGACCCAGGCTTTAATCCAGAAGATTATGCGAAGTTTCTTAGTCTTATCGTCGATCATGTCATTCAGTACGCAAACGCTCGAATATAACGTTTAAATGACTTTTTTGGCAAAATTTGGCAATTTCATGAGGATTTGCCTTGGCAACCACGCCATTGTCGAAATCAAGACCCCATTATTGTTTCAATTCTCATATGGGTAATATATACGTGCATATTGGGCGCCTTAATACGAGCCATCAAGCATTTAACGTGTCGTCCAGAGAGTCTTAAATAAAGCTTAACGATTTTCTACGACAAATCATTAAAGTTCATGTCCTATGTCCATTATGTTAGAATTTTCAATACAAAGTTGATATTTGAAAGATAGGAATAAACTATTTCTAAGAATTATAAGTGCGAGAATTTAAGTTAAATAATAAATAATAGATTCCTTCACGGCACATTGACAGGCCTTTATACTATATTATAATGTAATAGAGACGGGGCCCGCCAAAGGGGGATGCGGCGGATGCGAGGCATCCGGGCCCCCAAAATTGTGAGTCCCTGAAATTTGTAGATCTCAATCGCTAAAGTATCAGTTTTAAATTTTGCATAAACTTTTACTGAAAAACACTTTCTCAACTGTTTTACAATAAATACAATTCGAAAAAGTTGTAATTTAAAACTGGGGGCTCCATAAATCACAGAATTATCTACTGTTTACTGTAATGTTTTTTGTATGCTTAGAGCTTAAAAATGTTTCCATCAAACATTGCTTTGTCAAAAACTGAACTAAAATTCATTATTCAGATGTCACACATATCAGGAGAGCCCCATGGATACTCGCATCCGGGCCCCCCTGAATGCGGAGAAATGAGCTAACTTCGCAGTCAATCAGGTATTCGAAAAGAACCGAGTTTTTTTTACCGAGGCCTCAAAGCACTACACTTTAAATTCCTTAATAGTGTTTTCATTTTGCCTTACATAGTCAATATTTAGCATTTTAATTATAGGTTTAAAGTAATGAGCTTCATTTTCAGATGTTTCAAAGTTTTAACAAATGTCAAGTTGTTTTTTTTTTAAAAAGTCTATATTTTTCGAAAAATTACTGCTAAACAGCAAATAAGTTTAAAAATTATAGCTCACCAATTTTCTTTATCATGATATGGTGAATGCTTCTGTAGACATTAAGTATATAGCTGCATACCGGCAGGTTACAAGCTCTATTAAACAGTTTAAATTTGGTAAAAATCAGTAAATCAAGGCAAGTTTCTTTTGCAAATTTAAAAATGTAAGCTCAGATATACTTCTGCGGACTGCTTGCTCTATTCATTTAAAAAGGGAGAAGGGTAAAATAGATTTGTATTTGAAACACCTAAGGAAAACCAAGGTCTAAGCTGGAATGTTTGCTATGAATTTTTGCGATGCCAATTTTGATACTTTTGGAGAGATTGTAAATTTTCTCTTAATGTTCCCCACAAAGCAAAAAATTGTCTAGAATTAAATATGCTTTAGAGAAATTTATATAAATTTTTCTTCAAAGGAAAAGCAACGCAGTAGTGCAAAATATCAGTTAATATAATATGCGGTCTAGCTCTGGAGGTCAAACGGCAGTAAAATAGCAACGTGAAAGGTTAGCTTACCGAAATAAAATATATTTCATATAGTTGCAAAATAATTTCTATTAGAGTCGCTTTAACGTCAGCATAAGGGTGAAAATGCTACAGAACCGTGTGCCTACTAATTTAGCAGATCTTAGAGAATTTTTTATGGAAGACTGGCAGATGGTAATGAAAAGATATATCTGCCCATTTACACTAAAGTACTTTTCGTCCACGTGTCCCTTAGCAGCTTTAAACAAAGGGTAATAGTATCCCTAAAGACGGCACGCACTGACCATAAACGGGAGTTGGTGTAGCAGGACTTGCACCAATGCATGTAGAAAACATTCGGCTTAAGTTTTCGATCAGTCTTCTCGCTCGCTCTCCTAACCTTAAAATGAACTGGCGGGCACAACTGACCGGTAAACAACTCTTAATTCTGCATTTATATGCCTACTTTTGCACTTCAGTCAAAAGAAAGTAATGGTTTCAAAAGCTGCTAATATGCCCTCAAAGAACCGTATGAAGCTCAAGAGGAGGTAAATTACGAACTGTCAATGTGACAAACTTCAATCAATAAAAAAGTTAAAACTTTACAATAGTGTTAGAGCGCAGCACAACAACGTCCAAAAATAATATTCCAGGAATAAAGGAACACTTACGGAAATGTTTTTATTGTGGTCAAACTTGGGCACTCCATTCCAGAGACGCCTAAGGCGGTCGCCTAGGTGCCTCACGGCACGGCCCTGTATATATCATCATCATAGGTAGTCTGTCCGTGGACAGGTCCGTGATTATTCTTGGTTAAACCTGGTTCTCCATATACTCCTATTTTCCGCTGCCCTCTTCATATCTTGATAACTCTCTTTCCCTTTCAAATCGTCTATCAGCTGAAACCGTTTCCTACCTCTTTCCCTTTTCCCATCTAGTTTTCCTTCTAACACGTCTTTAATCATACTCTCTCTCCTCAGGTAATGTCCAACCCAGTTAGCCTTCCTCTTTCTGATAGTCTGTATAATCATTCGCTTCTCTCCTATTCTTCGTAGCACTTCATCGTTTTTCATCTTATCTGTCCATTTTATCTTCAACATTCTCCTCCAAGTCCACATTTCAAAGCTTTCCTAGTATTTGATGTCATTTTTCCTTAGCGTCCATGTTTCTGCCCCAAACAACGCTATACTCCATACGTAGTATTTTATCAACTTCTTGCGGCTATCTTCCCTTATATTCCCTGTAAGTAGTTGTTTCTTTCTCCTGAAAGCCGGTTTTGCTTTTCCTATTCTAGTTCTGATCTCATCTGTACATTTTGCTTCTCGTGTTATGATGCTTACAAGGTATTTATATTCTGAAACTTGTTCTAAAGGCTTTCCCCTAATACTTATGTTCAGATTCTCTTCTTTACCCGATATTCGAATGACCTTGGATTTTTCTGTATTTATTTCCATACCGTATTTTCTACCTGTTATCACAGGTCTATTTATAATTTTTTGTAGCTCCTCTTCCTTTCTTGCTAGAAGTACTTGATCATCTGCGTATTTTACTGTTCTTATAATCCTTCCTCCAATTTTGAAATCTCCTGTGCCTTCTAAAGCTTCTTACATTATACTTTCTCCATATATATTGAATAGGGTTGGCGATAGGCAGCAGCCCTGTCTTACTCCTCTACCGATATTTATTCCGCAGGTGTCCACATTCTCAAACCTGACCTTAACAACTTAATTCACATATAGATTCCTAATCAGTCTCCTGTCTTTCCAGTCTACACCTATATCCTTTAATATCTTCATCAACTTTACCCAATTTACTCTATCAAAGGCCTTCTGCCAGTCTACGAAACATGCGCAGATATCTTGACTGTATTCTATTGCCCTTTCTGATATGATTCTAACTACTCCTATAGCATCTCTAGTCTCTCGTTCTTTTCTGAAACCGAATTGATCTTCCCCTATTATTTCTTCTGCCTTTTTCTCCAACCTCCTGATGATCTTCGATGTGTGTGACAGAAGGCTTATAGTTCTGTAATCTTTACACTGCATTGCCTTTGGCTTCTTCTTTAGAGGGATCATTGTTACTTCTAGGAAATCCTGAGGCCACTCTCCCGTGTCGTAAATCTTATTAATTAATTTCGTGATCGCTTTTAGTCCTTCTGATCCTATGACTTTAAGTATCTCAGCCGGTATTCCATCGCTGCCCGTGGCTTTCCACTTCTTTAGTTCCACTATCGCTTTTTCTACTTCACTCTCCATAATACTTGCTCCTAAGTTGTCTTCTTCAATGTTTTCCTCATCTTCCAGTTCTATTTTTGCCACTCCTGCCTGTTTGTTGTATAATTCCTTAATGTAAACTTCCCATACCTGTGCTACATCCTTTGTTTCTGAGACTATCTTCCCATCCGTATTCATAATTCCCATACCATGAATTACATTAGATTTCCTATTATCTAACACGAGTGCTCTAGTGTACATCATATCGTTCCTAACTTCTCCATTTGTTTTATTTCATCACATTTTCCTTTTATCCAATTTTCTCTAGCTTTATCTGTTACCCTTCTTAACTCATTGTTTATACGCCTATAGTTGGCTCCACCTTCTTCAGTGTTAGCGTTTTTCCATTTTCGTCTCTCATTCATTTTCTCCAGCATTTCCTTCGTGATCCATGATTTTCTGATTTTCTTCTCTTGTTTTCCAATCTCTTAATCCAAGGTATTCTTGATACTGGTTTTAATTTCATCCCATTCTATATCAACGGTCTTCGGTTTGTTTCCCAACTTTCTTAGGTTATCTTCCAACTTCATGCTGACTACATCCTGCCTTTCTTTCTGTTTTTCTAGGTCCCAGGTCTGTCTTTCTCTTCTCGTTTTTCTTATTTGTTTGAGCTTTGTACTCACGTCAAGTATTAGAAGGCTGTGATCTGAATCAATGTCCGCTCCTTGCAATGCCTTGGCGTTCTTTTTGCTGTTCCTGAATCTTTGTTTTACAAGGATGTAATCTATTTGGCATCTCATGCTATCTCCTGGGCTTTTCCATGTGTATAACCTTCGTTTATGGTTATATATATGTATATATATATGTGTATATATATATATGTATATATATATATATGATACTTTTCCAGCACAAAATGTGCTGGAACGCGAGAGGTGAGCGGGGACAAAAATAGGAACTGAATGTAAATTGTCAGCGGACGAATACGTATAATTGTACAAAATGATTAAACGTCGTTGCATTGCAAATAACTTCATTTCATTTGTTGTAAATTATGCAAATTAGTATTTCCGCATTGAAGGTTCCGGAACGGCGTTCCGCCAGAAAAAAACACTATATATATATATATATATATATATATATATGGATGTCAACAAGGTGTTGGGATGAGGAAATGAGTTCTCTCTCTGTAGCTGAAGAATGAGTAGTTCCGAAAGCTTTACGTTTGTGATGTTTCTGTGTTTTTGTGTTATTTTACGTGTGTCGCTTCGACATCCCCGGGGCCTCGCCAACCTGAAGTCGTCTGATTGGTGAGTGCTCACTGGGTTTCCTCATCCCAACACCTTGTTGACATCCAGATATTAATTTTACCTTTCCTTTTCCGTAAGTTGTTATATATATATGTATATATATATATATATATATATATATATATATATATATATAGTTTTTATTTATTTATTCATAAAATCATCATTTTAGTCAGATTAAAGTTAAGAACTAACGCGAGATCGCAACTGCACTCGTCAACATTTTCGTTTGTGCAGCCGCGGAGGCTGCCAATTTTCGGCCAACATTCTAAAAATCTCCTCAGGAATAAAGAAAGAGAGAGAGAGAGAGGGAGGGAAGAGGAAAGTGAGGAGACAGGAGGCCTTAATGCCTTATAAGTTTCCCGTTCATCGGGTTAATTCCACATAACAGGCAAGGTTTTCCCGCGTAGGTCGGAGCTTGGATTATCCCGCCTCCTCCATTCTCTCCTCCATACCTCCCTTCTCCCTCTATCCCTCTTCGGTGCAGGACAAGGGCTTAAAAACCCTCGTGCACCTCTTTCACGAGTGGGAGGAACCGAGTCTGTACCACTTTGAGAAACTTAAGGTAGAATGCAAACTTCCTCGTGCATAGTTTTCTCGAGAAGACAGCGTCGACTTGTTTGGGAAATCATCCCCTTATTCAAAACCCACTCGCTCCTTTCAACTAAAATTACTCTTACTTCCGTCCTTGAAGCAAACTCGTTTTTATGACATTATTTCATCTCATTCTAAAAGCGTGCTGCCGTGGGCCGACTATGCTTTAGTAATATAGAGGATACATAAAGCGAAACGAGAATACAACTGACGTTTCACTCAAGAATATTATTTATGAACCCAGTGGAGAGTGGAAATGTTTCACAATTATAATGTTAAACCTAAAAACCAAAACACCTCATCAAAGTATGACTTACAGAAATATATATCCTTTCGTAAAATATTAATTACAGGCTTATTTTCCTGGTTTCGCATTAAATGAAGTGGTTCCCAAACTGGGGTTCGTGAAAGGTTTTTAGAGAGTCGCAAAGGCGGATTTTTTATATTTTTATGTATATGTGTGAATATATTCATAAAAAATTAATTTTTGTCCAAATAAAATATATTTGTAAATTAATATTAAATCCATCGGTTGATTGATGGGGTTAAGGGGATGGCAATAAGGTCCCAAATGCGTGAAGTTTTTGGAACCGAGGCATTAATACATTCAATGTATGTCTCACTTGTATATCCGTAGCTTGGCAACGTGTAAAGAACGCAAAATCTGAATTATAATATAGATCGCTAAATAGCGGTGAGATACCGATAGAGCGAACTTCTGGGGGATGCATAAATTATATTGTTGTACTGAAAATCTTTCTGACCAATGATTTCCTCGTTCATAAATAAAAGTACCAATTATTTCTTTTTATAAAATTAATAGTAATGCATTTTTCCAATCAAGTAATAGTAATTTCCACCTCATTGGAGGCGAATATAAACTTTCAATTTATAAAGTCGCGAATACAACTTCAAAGACGTACCTCTAACAAGTGCAGATTTGTAGAATTAATCCACAATCGGCTTATTTACGCTATCGTTAAAATGACACCCTTTGTAGCGAGGTTTTAGTGTTGTATCTTTTGCTCAGGACCGTGTATTTAATCGCATCGTCGTCGACTCCTAGAGAAAGTTTTTCAAGGCATTTCCGCCACGGGGAAAAGAGACGAAAATATTTCCGGTTGCCACGCTGTTGAAAATATCGACCGATACGAACCGAAGCGAGACTCCTAAAAGAATTTAATCGCGTTTAACCCTTTCTCGTGCATACATATTGCATCGGATGGCGGGCAAAAGCCATCGAGAGTACCGCTCGAGGCGATGAATATACATGAATGCAGTCGCCGGTCGGTTTTCGAAGCAAAGTGGTGCGACAGTCTCTTCCCCCTCCCCTCAGCCCCCTTTCGCCTCTCTCACTCACTGGAACGTTGGCGCGGGTAATGCGTACGATCTCGGGAAAGTGCTGCACACGCGCGCGCGCACATACCCACATATACACACATCGGTGATATTTTCCACCGATCGAAGCTTATGCTCGAACTATTTTCCACTCATGAGGACTTCTTCAGCTTCGCTTTTCAACTCCGGCAAAAGCTTCCACGGTCTGAAAAAGTAAAAATCCTAGCGTGAAATATTAACAAAGCCCGTGTTTTGCCTGCTTAATGTGACCAATTTTTAACGGTCCCCGCGGAAATCCTATGGTTTCAATGTAATATTTTTTGTGTATAGTGACCATCTGTCCATTGTGACCAGTGACCACCCCCGTATGAGGAACCATCTAAGTTAGAAGATATACCTCCCATAAAGCAGCCAGCTAAGGATTGGGTCTTACATTCTCAACCTTTCGGAAGATTTGCTAAGCTGCTGGATTCAAAGGTTCGCATTTAAGACAAAAAATAAAAGTGGGTTTTACCCTCATTCCTAACCATGTCCAATAATCTTAAAGGGCTTGGTTCGTTTTGGGAATATGACCGTCCGAAATAATTTTCAAGAAATGTATATTTGAGATAGCTCAAATTTTTGCCCCCATATTGTACTCCAGTCCTTCAATCCTTATATCAAGTTATATTGAAGAATTTTAAGTCATTTTACAGACGATTACTCCATTCATATGTCATATCTAAAGAGAAACAAATTGATTTCAATCTGTTTCCATTGTTGCTGCAAAAATTAATGTACTTGAAGCTGTTATATGTATTGCAGATGCGTAGAATAGGGTAAAAGATGATACTATGAGTAAATGTTTTAAAAAAACTGGGTTTTTAATTGAAGATATTCTTGATATAAATGATTTTGTAAATGAAGTTGTACTGCCGCATCTGGAAGGCAGTGATATGGAAAACTTCTTAGAATGCGATAAAGACACAACAGTTTTTCAAACCCTCATCTCAGGTGAGGTTTTCGATAAGGTGCTTGAAGAATTCAGTGAAAAAATTCAAAAGACAGATTACAGTGACTATAGTGATGATGATATATCAACGATAAATGAGAAAGCAAACACTTCCTTTACTCCCGATGAAGTATCAGGTACGCTTGGAGAAATAGTGTCTGGATTTGCAACTGAAAATTGTCCTAAATTGCTAGGACCAATTTATGAATAAAAACGAATAATAGCATATATAATTTGTAATAAACAATAAAATTGCACCTAAGTGACAATGGACAGATTTCTAAAACAATAATGAAAATAAAACAATTAATTTGTAACTATCTTTCTACAAAATTGTGAGGAAGAATGATTTATCAACTATACTGTTTATTTGTTGTTGCGATTAGCGTAGTTCAATTACAGATTTTAAATAACATAAATTCCCAACTCAAATATAATTTCTTGTCTATTTATTGATTTCCGAACCAATAAATTTTCTAGCAATCATTTCCCACCTAAAAAAATCAAAACTTGGGCTACATTGCTTAAGGTGACCACTTTTGGATGGTCCCGTGAGTGGTCACATTAGGCAGATTTTAACTGTAAACTATAAAATATGGCTAACTCTCGGGAAAAATGAATATACTTCCAAAGAAATCTAAACGAACGTTGAATCACCGCTGAGGATGGCTGCTTTGTTGCCTAATGACCTTCTTCTATTATCCACCATTTTGTGGCTATTGGAGTGGTCTGATCAAATAAGATTTCAGCCATGACTTCAGCTCGAAATATTATTTTAAGTTCATAAATTGTTTTATAAGTTTATAGAAAATATAACGCTTAAAATTCTTCTTTTCAGATTTATTGTGCACAACCAGGAATGTTTTATTTCATGAGTAAACACCATGTTATTGTTATACAGGTTTGGTTGGAAAAACCATACGTTTTATCTTATACAATTACCCCTCAATATTCATGCATTCAACATGAATTTAAGATTGCACCCAGTAAACATCTCTGTACTCTTCACAAAATGATAAAAACTTCAGTGTGGAAATGGTATTGATTCACTTGGGTTAATTTTGGCGTAAAGATGTGAATCAAGAGCTTAGCGCCATTGTAGCGCACACCTTCGTTCGAATAGTAATTTTATAACTTTAACTGTGAGATTAGTTTAGAGTGAATTTATTTGCTTGCGTTTTTATATACACTACCCACTTTTGAATATGAAAGACGGTAAAGCGTCATGTCCTTGTCTTCAATTGATGTATTTTCAATAGATATTAGTCAATCAGAATTATATCGATTATATAAGAACTCTCCAGATATTAAACGACGATAATTTATATGAATAAAATTTCTTCGCGTCAACGTCAATCTCTATGTATATTTAAAGCTGTGTTTTACGACGCATAAACGTTGAAGAAACCGAAGGCAAAACGCGTTAATGCCACTCATTCGCACGCCAGCTGGTAGTTACTCACCGCCAATACAGAGATACCACAGCATAGTTATCTAGAACGGAGGGAGACGCAAGAGTATTTACACTTGATACAATAAATTCACCTTGAGTGGTAGCCAGTGGAAGAAAAAAGCTTTTTTAAACGTCAGGGATATTCCGAATGAGCAAATTTTTTAGATTTCAACAATTAATCCTTTTTTGGCTGGTTTCCAAAGGAAACTTATGAAATGATCCTGTGTGTGTGTGTCCCCTACTAACAACTTTTGCATCAATGGACCGATTTTCATGAAACTTGGTGTTAGGCTCGTGCTGCCAGGGCCCACCTCCGGGTTATATTTTATTTGGCGAAGATTGAAGTCTCGGGTTAGTTTCCAGGAAAGTTTTTTCCTATTTGTTTTACATATGAAATCTCAAATCGATCGTGCAGAGAGGTTTTCTATAATACAATAAAATATCTCAAAATTGTCATATCGGAGCGATGTTTGTACTGTCCTAAGGGGAAAAGAACGTAAAATCTAATTCTTATCGCCAAATTTTAGTAATTGATCTTATTTTCTTGAATTTCTACTAAAACATAGCGTTTTTGCATTTTAAATCGCATTTTATCGGATTGTTGCCACGGAGACGATTATTACCGAGTTCGGCTTGAGCATAGACGAGTGAACAAATGGGTTATTTTCCTTTCCGCTCGACTACCTTTCAGCAATGGACAGTTGATCCACACATATTACCGTATTTATTAAATTCATTTATTTAAAAAAATATACGTGTAAAATATGTCAGAAAGAGATTTTGACATTGTTTTTAATATTTTAAACCTGATAATACTCTATTAGTTTGTTTTCCAATTTTTCTCTAACATTGATAAACTATGAACTACAAGTGGTATTTATGGTATGAGAATTCCTTAGAATCACTAACACATACTGAAACATTTTCTGTCAATATAAGTAATCAATTCGGGAGGTCAACTTGGGAACCCAGCCTGCCTAAGTCCTGGTTTGTTATATTAGTGGGTGTGCTTGCAAAATAAGATAAAATTTTCGACACCATCGTTTTTCATTTCTTCGTGGTAGTAATTAATTAAAAAATAATGAAAGGAACCTTGGGTTCCCGATAAGTTAACAAAAATTCATGCGACCCCGTAATATGGAATTTATTTATTTATTTTTTAACTTCCGAGTTTCGGCGCGTATGTGAAAATAAAAATCATCCCGCAGCACCTCTATAAAATAACGGTAGTTTAGATGTTAATTTATAAGACCTGAGGCAAAAAATTCATTCCAGGAAAAACTTTTCAAAAATATCTCGGTGAAGTTTGTCTTTTTATTAAAAGCGTAAAAAGGAGAAAGCCGTAGAGCAAAAAGACACTAAAAACCTTTTAACAGTTTTTCAATAAAAATCGAGTTAAAAAACATTAACCTAGGATATAATACAATTTCTTCAGTCTTAGCTAATTGCGTAAATCAATAATTTATTTTCGAACAAGGGAATTGCCATTTTTCTCTTATTTATCTGAAATACATTAAAATCTCGCTACAGTTGATAGACTCGGAAAACGAAAACATCTACAAGCCCCAGCCTAAATCTCTTTAAGTATGATACTTAAGTTATGATAATTTGAAAATCTCCACTTGTATGAATAGGTAGGCATTTTGAAGCTTTAGTCACGATTTGATTATAAATTGACGTAATGGAACGATCATAAGATCACCATGCCATAGACGTAAACTGGAATTTTGGAACTTATTTGAAATCAAGAGAAAAATTCTGGCATCGTCGCAAATCTTCCACTTGCCGGGCGGATATCATACCGCTGAACTATCGTAGCAGAAATTCACCCCTTTCAGAACGTGGATGTTTCCTTAGTTGAAGTGGAAGTTTGATTCCCGGTCATGGCAACAATTTTTATTCCATTTTCAAGTAAATCCCATAACTTTATTAGTTGAAAGTTTATACTTGCCTCCATTTATCAGGAAATTACTATAAAATTGTAGCTTTGTACTAATAAATTACTGGTCTTTATAATGTAATTCTGAGCAATATCCGATCAAAATAAATTTCACTACAACGAAACAATCGACGTTTCTAAAATACTAGTCCGTCATTACGAATTCTTTCCTGTATTAAATTTTTTTAACTTCCTATATTCTGGCGCGCTTCACAACTATTAAATATTCAAGAGAATTACCGTCCTCGCGCAACCGTCAATGCCTTAGTTTTAAAACGGCATCTATATAAAGGGATATACCTCTGATCGACCTGCTTCTTTTGAGAAACTTACGCAATGAATCAAACTGAATTACTTAAGGAATCACTTAGAATAATTAAACCCTCTAGGAGCGTCGAGGCAGAAGGAGCGAGGGAGAAAAAAAGAATGAAAAAACAGAGAGAGGACGTAAAAGAGGGTAGAAAGTGGATGAAGAGCAGTGAGGACTTGATTAACAAGGATACTTACCTAAGGAGACGCTTGCGTCTTTCTCACCAGGGCACTCGTGCTAACGTCATTTCACTCCCTTCTGACGCATTTCAAGATAACAGTCTCTTTTCTCGCATCCTCCCTCTCCCTCCCTCTTTTTCCTAACTCCTCATCCATCTCCCCTTGCCTCGCAGTCCCTTCTCCCTTTCACAATCCCTCACTAACTCCCTTCCTATCCCTTTCCATCAATCTCTCCCCGTCCTCTCCGAACTCCCTATTTTTCCCTGTCCTTGCACCCTCTCTCTCTCTCTCTCTCTCTCTCTCTCTCTCTCTCTCTCTCTCTCTCTCTCTCTCTCTCTCTCTCTCTCTCTCAAGCTCTCCTCTTTCCCTGCCACTTCGCCACTGTCACCATCCCGTTTTCATTCTCCCTCCCTTCTGTTCGCTTTATGCCACTTACGTTAAGATTATGTACCGCCATACATTGCACTGCATGGTGAGGTTTGTGCTTAGCCTATGGCGAATGGATATAGGCGTTATAGAAGGTTCACCAGTCTACCTCCAAATAAAGACACTCATTTTCACTCCATGCTGTTTTCTTATCCATCTCTCTCCCCTCTTCTTTCTTTCTCCGTCCCTCTCTTCCTCCACTTTCCTTGTATCTCACTCCCTCTCTTCCTCCACTTTCATTGTATCTCACTCCCTCCGTCTCTATTCCTCCTCCCTCTCCCTCACTCCTCCTTCCTCTCCCTCCTCCATATCCCTCCTCCTCTCTTCCTCTTCTGCCCTCTCCTTCCGCTCTCTCCCTCCTCCTCTCTCTCCCTCCTCCTCTCTCCCTCCTTTTCTCTCTCTCTCCTCCTATCTCCCCCTCCTCTCTCTTCCTCTTTCCATCCTCCTCTCTCCCTCCTTCCTCCTCTCTCTTCTTCCTTCTCACTCTCCTCTGTCCTCTCCCTCCGCTCTCTCTCCACCTCCCCTCTCCTCCTCTCTATCCCTCCTCTCTTCTTCCTCTTTTCCCTCTTCCTCCATCTCTCCGCCTTCCTCCATCTCTCCCCTTCTTCTTCCCTCTCTCTCCTCCTCTCTCTCTCTCTCTCCTCTTGCCTCTCTCCTCTTCCCTCTCCCTCCTTGCCTCTCTCCCTCAATCTCATTTTCCCTCTGCTTCTCTTCTCCCCTCTCTCCTTTCCTTCCCATCTTCCACCGTGTCTCTCTCTCCCTCCCTCCGACCCTCCTTTCCTCCTCCTTTCCCGCTGGTCAACCTCTTCCTTCCCTCATTTCGTCTTATCTCTCACTACATCTCCCATTGCCCAGCCCTCTCTCTCGACGGAGTTAGAGGGTTAAGGTCAGAGAGTGGAAGACGGAAGGACGAGCGCTTAGGAGACGAAGGCAACCCGCATACCCATCACGTTTATATATATTGAGGTAGGATGGAAAAGGCTGCTGGATTTCTTTCTGCAGCGAGTGAGAAAAAGCTCGAGTAATACGAGAATGATAAGTGTAAGGATGATGAAGGAAACGAGGAAGGAGACTTTGGAAAGGTTGTTATAAATAAGTTTAGATGGAAAATTTTGCAGTGACAATGATCTGTATCGTAAAGTGATTAATGTCTCTAATGCAGACATTCTTTAACCTTAGATTTCGAAAAAAGAGATCTCGAAAGGATGCAAATTCAAAATGACGCAATTTCGATAGTACGTTTACATCGAGTTTGTTTAAACCGCTGATACATTCTGAATGCAAATGTTTTTAAATATTATATTAAATGGTGTGATATACGCGAACCTTATTATCGTAGAATTTCTCCTTACCTATGTACACATAGCTATATGCTTATTTAGATATAATATGCAATATATTAGCAAAAATACTTAATAAAGCAAAGATTAGTAGTATATTATTTGACAGGAATCCCTAGTAATCGCACAAAAATGACGGATCGAGAATTCGTATGTTGGAAGTCTTTTTTTTCATCCGCGTTATTTCTGGATATCCGTCCGGATCAAAACGGATACGTATTTTTGCTGGAGAGACGTAACAGGCAAGACAGAAACGGATGACCGGCGCGAAGAACGCTAAAAAAGTGATCGATCTATCGATCAATCACGAGAAATGAAACGAGGGTGGAAATAAAAGAGACTCGGAGTTTAAATTGGGCTAGAGAAAGGGCGGAAAGAGGAGGGCGAAATTAAAGCGTGCAGAGAGAGAGATATAGTCGCAAAAGAGGAACGAGCGAACGGGCGGGGGTTAACTAAGAGGGAAGAAGAATAAGAAAAAAGAGAGAAGGAAGAAAGGAGAGCGTGAAGAAAGTATTAGATAAAACTCAAAAGGCAAAGGATGAAAACGATAAATATTTGGAGACTGAAAAAAACAAATTGAATTGGAAAAGACGGAAGACGAGAAACCCCATCTGCAAAAACTGTGATAGATATGAACCTTCGCAAACATTGTAATAGAAAGAAACTGTTGTTTCTTGTAAGAATCGCCAAGGAGAAGAAAAGGAGAAAAATACCGGAAAAAACGTTTGAACCCCTCTCTCTCTCATTTCAAGGAATCAAACCCTCGGTATAACTGTCAAGCCTTGCAAGATCCCATATTCCTTGAAAACTGGGATTATGTAGAATTAAAATTTTTCTTAAATACAACTTAAAGGGAGCATTTCGAAACTTGCAAACAAATTCGCTTCGATGCACTTCAAAGATAGAATAACAACAATAACATTTAATTATTACTGAGAAAAGTCATAACATTCTCGGTAATGTTTGATGCGAACGTTACCACTGGCTTTAGCTAACATTTCTGACAGTTTGATTTTCGTCGTAATTAAAAAATACAGAGTAATGAAAATGAAGGCATTAATAATGATAAGCTGCTCTCGACATCCATTTCCTCAAGAGTAATTATCTTCAATTAAACACGTGAATAATATTTAAACATTTTGAATAATTTTCACAGTAAAAATGCCTTGAATCACTTCTCACGTTGGAAAAACAATAAGTAAACAAAAGTCTATATAGCCCTTAAACAATCCGTTTTATGAAAAAGTGTTCCAAATAAAGCTTGTAGAAAATTATATTTTCTACAACTTGAATAATAGCAAATATTTTCATATATTAAGTCCTAAAGAAAATGTTTGAAAAAATAGTGAAAACGTACTCAGAGGAACTCAAAATGTGAATTTCCGTTGAAATCTCGAAGTCGATTTTTTTCACGAATACAATACTTTCTCCTACACTACTTATGGAGAAAGTAAAAACACACAATTCCCCTTAAACTGCCTATTTAAACTAATGGGCTACAATACGTAGAATGGTCTGAAAGCATAGGGATCCTGAGAATAACGGAAAAGGAGATGTTGAGACTACAAAAAATCGGTTCCGCGTACATGGCAATAACTTACTCATATCCTTAAATTTCTTATACCCGAAAAATATCAATGGTCAAAATACTGCGTAATTACGTGCAGCTTGACTAGCAGCTGCAATGCAACTACTATTAGTGAGGAAAACTGGGCGGAAACTGAGCATAAAACTCGAGGCGATATACCTGGATATACGTATAATGTCTATGGACCCGAGATATTTATTTTATGAGAAATATAGCCTGCATTTCATTGTTGATGACATTATTTTCTACAGCCTGAGGAATTATAATCAAAATCCAGTCAGTCATTTCGATTAAATCGACATTTTGCGAAAACTGACGAGAATGAACAAACCTCCGTTGTTTCGCGATACCTATGGTTCATTTAAACAAGGTGTCTATTCCAGTCAATACATAAATAACAGAACTCGTCGGTTTCCTTTTGAAAGCTTTAGTTCCTAAGGTTGCGCACAGATGACAATCTACAAATGCAAAAATTTTTCGGGAATATAAGCTTCTAAAACGTGAATATCCATTAAATATCGAATTCGATTTTTTTCTCGATCACGATTTCTCTGTAAACTTCGGGCACGAGATCATAAAAACTATGCAGGATAACCAACGATAGGAATGAGATGACACACCTATCCCTAGATTTGCATGGTTTCGTTTTACACATTATTGATTTAGCAATGATTTCATTTTAGAGAATTACTTCGAATTGCAAGGACATCAGTTTCGCTTAAGCACGGTTTTGGAACAGTCTCCAAGCATTATGAAAATCATAAAATATTTCAAAAGTTACAATAAAAAATAAACTAATGTGGGCAACACATGACTTTCTCCATATTTATATGGCAAATCAAATGTTGTTAGCTCTGGGATCGTTGTCAATATTTACTTCCGGTTGACAATTAAGAAAAGAAAAAGGAGCGTTACTAAGACGTAACTAAGCGTCAATTGACAACAATAGTTTTCGGTAGTTGGCGTGGTGGTGGCAGCTAAAAATATAAGATAGCTCTTAAACAATGCATTATATGGAAAAATGTTTCAAACAAAGGTTGTAGAAAATGAAATTTCCTACAACTTTTATTCCAGTACATTCATCAAATATTAAAGTAAATATTTCAAAATAACGGATGTGACAAGAGTAAACACCCACTTCCGTTCGACCGAATTTTACCAAAAACTAATCAGATCTTTTAACTTTTATAAAAATGTTAAATATAAAATTTCACGTTGACCTGATTAATAGTTTTTGGGTTAGAGCGCCCACAAAAATCTATCACATACAGACAGACAGACATCGTCGAGAAAATAGTAAAAACGTGTTCAGGGGACCTTAAAATATATATTTCCGTTGAAATCTCGAATTCAATTTTTTTCATTAAAACAATACTTTCTCTATACTTCGTATATGGAGAAAGTAATAAAGAAAGCAATTCTTAATACTATGCAACAAAAATTGTCGCACGTTGAACTCAAGACGGCACTGAAATGTGACCTCACGTATTCTAATGGGAAAATATTCCACTTTACAGAGTTTCGCTCTACACGGTTTCGCTTTACGCTGTTTCGCTTTACGTTGTCTCGCTCTTCACTATTTTGCTTTCCGCCGTTTCGTTTTACGCTGTTTTTCTTTGTTTTTTTCGCTTTACACTGCCTTTTTCAGGAACGCATGTACCATGCAGAGCGAAGAATGCGTGTAGGTCCTACGATGAGTGTGTTTTTTCAGCGAATCCGCATTGTGACTTTGTGGCAGGGCGCGAAATGAATGGTGCCGGCATTCTTTTTCCCAACGTGAAAACTGCGCCGCAACATCTCTCGTCACGAGCACCAAGTTTTATTTCAACGGACCCACGCATTCATGGAGGGAGGAGACCGCGGGCATATGCGGGACTTGATAAGCTCGCACTGACGCGTCCGGAAAACTTTGATCTTTGTCGGATGGATGTCAAAAGTTCTGCTTCTCCACCCTCGGAGAAAGGGAGATAGAGGAGAGAGGGAGATAGGAGCGAGAGGGAGAGAGACGGGGAGAGGAGGCTTCGAAGAAAGGTTTGCTTCGTTCTTCAGGTATGACGCAAGTACTTTGTACTCGAGTGAATGGCCTTGGGTCATGATCTTTTAGACTTTAAGGAGCTCTTGAGATATAAGTCCGGATCTTGTAGCTCGGGCGCGCACGTGCATGTAATTACACAGATTTGTTCACTTATACACAGTACCGTAACTAGGGCGGGGCAAGCGAGGCATCTGCCCCTGGCACAACTAAGTAAGGGGTGCAAATAGTAACTAAATATTTAGTAGTTTGCCCCAGGCGCTAAAATAGCTAGTTACGGCGCTGCTTATACATCCCAATACTGATTAATTTCCCGACCTTTCCACTCTTTAGTAGTATCAGCGCTATATAAATTGTGAAACTGGATTAACTTGCCTTCTCCACCTCCAAATTCCAACCGAGGTCATTCTAATTTAATTCGGATTTAATATTCAATCTCCGACAAATCCGATGATTATGTAAGCGGAAAGATAAAACACCTTGCTTCATTCGTAATTATATAGAATAATTACGATACACAACTGCACTTTCTGTCTCTATGATTGGTTTCCCCTCGAGTGATATAATCCGCCGTCAATAACTAGGCTTAAATGCATACATAATAAACCAGGTCATAATTTCTTAATACTATGTATTGAATAATTTACGCCAGTTAAATTATGTGTGATAATGCACGAGAGAATATTTTTAAACGCATGATGTTCAATTTTCCAAATAAATGACATCGACAAATCAAGTTTTTTTAATTTGTAGAGACGTTCAAGTTATATGCGATTGAAGTTATATGTTATAACACCACACGATAAAGCTTAGAATTATTTATAAATATATTTAAAGGTTACAATAAATTTTCATCTAATCACCGTAATTAAAAGTAATAAATTTATAACGATAATTTGTAAATCAATGAAAAGTTTTACGACGCACTATAACCACAATCAGTCGATTTTAAAAAATCGCATCAAGCTATTAAATTGATTAATGTCTATAGGTACATACTCGATTCTAAATTTCATTTCTTTTACTGTAGCAAACGGTTGTTTTTCGTAAATTTTACCTATATTTCTTTTACTTTTTAGTCTAAAATACTTTCTTCTATTTCTTAATGAAGTGAAGTGTTTACAAAAAATTAATAATTTTAAGTATCCTAGTGAGACAAGCTTTCTATTGTTTGATAAGACTAAACCGCGTCAGTACATATAGAGTCTTGTTTGATCCTGGAATAATATTACAAACTGGGATTTAATTTTAATAATGTCACAAGACTATTGCATATTGGGACAAGAGCTTCTTCAGTGATACCACGTTAGACATTTCTTCTCTATTGTGAGGGTACCTACGGAGACTATGAGGGTTCTAAATGAAATTTAAAAATACTGATCAAAGTTAAATTTGAAACAGTTTAAAACGTTTGCGTCAATATCGATTAACGCGGCAAAAGAGATGGCATGTCATGAGCTAGATTCTTATCTGGCTACAGAACAGCCATTTCATATCGAAATTGACATTAAATGATACATACAACGTAAAAATATTTTTAATGCCACGTCTTCTAGCCATAATAATGAATTGGATATTTCAATTCAGCACTTGACGTGTTTCGAGGCGCGCCCTATGTTGAAACGCTGATGACATTTTTCCGGGCGATGAGTCGAGGTGAGTAATAAAATATACCGTTACTGCGCTGTATTGTCTTTGCATTGCGGGCAAGGTTCGGATTATGGTTCTTGACACAAACACACATTGCATACAGAAGGGATTTAACTGCCATACAGTCCTTTGCGACAAAAAAATTATATCGTAGACCAATGTGAGAAAGACCTATGAAAAGACCTGGTAAATTCATAGCTTGGAAAGTTTACATATAATATATAAGAGACAATATTGCTGTAACATAGAACGGTGGATTCAAAAAATCCAACTACGTTCTCCAACAATATGCCAAGTGAACGATCTAATTTTCAAATTCCGTAGCACTAGTTAAAATATTAGTGCGTGGAAGAGACGTGGAACTTTCTCACCAAAAGGAACGCACTTATCAATACCTATATACCTCAATTTTTATCGAGATGCTTAGCCAGAATCTAAATATAGAAGATACGCAAAATACGAGCCAAACCTACGTCTCCCGAGGAATGCCAAGTCCTTCGATCGAAGGACAAATTCCGCGCCGTCACTTAAACTCCGAAACATCGAACATGCGTCTTTTCAATACGACGCGTTTGAGCAGGTGCGTCACTCACAGATTTACATTTCTCGAGATTCTTTATGTCGTGAATTATAAAGCGGGCAAACAAAAGCGCCAAGCAAGGCAATGGAGAACTGCCATAATTGGTAGCATTTTATAGGGCGTAACGTTAAATTGATTGGTGTGTACAAAAACGCTAAGACAGAATTTATAACAACGAGCGATGCGGAAGAACATGACGAAATGACCCAATTTATTATCTCTCTTGTTTTTGCTATAACGGCGTAGAATAAGAGCAAGAGCGTCATAAGAGCAATGCGTAAAAATATATATTTCAAATATCTCACAGTTATATTTGATAATCATGCATTCAATAGCTCAGTATTACCCAAAATTATAGCCAACATTTCTTATTATGCACTTAAAAACAGCATGAATTCGTCGAAGATTTGACAAAACTTCCATTTCTTAATATTGAAACAACACAGCTACAACAAGAGAAGAAATTAGAAGCATTTAACTTTCAATAACGTACGCGAGTTTTTGATTAAACTGATTTGTTGGCAGTGTAAATGCATATTTTAAGCATCTCTGCGATTTTTCACTATCATCGCGAGCAATGCCAAAAGAAACAAATCTGTCACAATCCAATAACCAATTCAGTCCAACTTTGAATAAAAAAATTTCTTACATTTGCGTCAATTGCAAAACTTAACAGTGAAAAACACTTATAGGCGTAAGACATTTATAGCCTCCTTTCCTGAATGGAAATAGGCTTATAGTTTCGTCGTTGTCTGTCTGTCCGTCCTCCCCCTATTAACTTTTGAACCAATTGGCCTATTTTCATGACACTTGGTAAAAATTCCCTGCTACTAGAGCCGAGCTCCCGAGGATAGTTTTTGTTGCGAAGATTGAAGTCCCGGGTTTGATTTTCAGGAACTATCCTTCCCATTTTATTTATATGGGAAATCTGAATCCATCGTACAGGATAATTTCCTCTTGCACATTAAAATATCTTATTATTGTAATATCTGAGCGGGATTTGTACTATTCTCTGAAGAAAGGAATGGAAATTTTAATTTTTATCGTAGAATTTTGCTTATCAATCTTATTTCTTAGAATTTCGCGTAAATACTGGCGATTTTGCAGGTTTTATCACTCATTAGAGAATGTTGTCCACAAGTACTCGTAATCAATTTAATATTCTATTTGAATATATTTGTAATATTTTATAACGCTAAATTATAAAATTTGGAAACACAAAGAGCAACATCCATGGTGATTTAAAGCTATTAAAACCAATATTAGTATTAAATCAATGATTAAAGGGAAAGTTAGCATCATAAGTCCCGTTTTGATCAACTTGTTTTAATTGATCACTTCTACGTCTCTCTTAATTAGTTAGTAGTAATAAACGTGAAACTGACATTTATTTCAAGTGAGAAATTCGAACAAAAGATAATTAAAGGAAAGAGGATAAATACACAAAAAATCTATTTATTGATATTCTGTCTAATGATTTTAGTTTTTCACCAATCAATATTTTAAATCACAGTAATATTTCCTGCGAGAAATTTCGATCTCGCAGAATTTATGCTTACTTTCAGATTTCAGCCATCGAATGCTAATTCGTGCAGTAACATTTGGGATTTTTTTGTTTTTATTACTCACCTGCACATGAAATTTACCTTATAGTGAACTCTGTAAAACAAATTAATGTAATATTTTTAATAATAAATCACTCGACTCTATATCGATGTATTTATCTACATCGATCGAAACATTGATTACTCTTCCTTAATAAATTCCTTCCAACGGGTTCGACACCATTCCGACCTACTCCTTCCAACGGAGCGTTCCGAGAACGCATCGGAATTGCACTAACCCATTTAAACGCATTGAAAGCATCTTGGTGCGTTTATCTCCGAGAACGCTACTGCCGCCGTAGGAAAAAAGCAGTTTTACTCCAGGTACTGCATGCGGATGACGAAAGCGATGCGAATTAGCGAAGAATGCGACTCCCTCTCCGGAGCCGTTGCCAAGAACATGCACTCCTAGCTTGAATCGCAAATGAATAGCAGGAAATACGGTCTCGCGACAGAGAGAGCACCCATCCTGTTCTCAGAAATCCGTGCTGCGTGCTCACGCTATGAGCCATTGTTTGGGTCAATAATTGCCACCTGAGGTTCACTCCATACTTTTACCTTGCTATGGACAAACAAGAGTCTGGGATGCGTCTAGTTTATTGAAGATACAACCATAATTTATCGAATTCTGATTTTATATAATAGAAATTCAGCAATCAGTCCATCGGAAGGAGCGTTAAGAGGTTTGCCCACTTAGTGCTTGTTAAAGAGCTGGCTAATGCCTCCCCTGCCCTCTTTGTGTGTGATTATCGCGTACTCCACTGTAAAAGGAGGTTTTACGTAAGACATTGAAATCTCTCAATGAAAAAACAGCGGACATGTTAAGAAATCCTCTATAGAAGAAAACAGCTCCGTACCTCCATGATCTGTAGCGCCCGCGTGTGTGCATTAGGAAAATTATGAAAACTCTTATATTATATTGCCTTAGATTCGAGTAATAGTAGATCAGTTACTATATCATTTTAAAGTACAGAATGAATACCAGTTTTTAATCATCATTTAAATCGCATGACAGCATAAAATAATCCACTCCTAACAAGTAGAAATTTGTTATGATCATCTTCCGTTTGAAAAGACGGCAATGATGTTACCTTTAAAAGCACGTTGAGTGACGGCCAAGATGTCTATGGAAACCAACAAGAGTAGAACTAGGGTGTAAAGATATTTTAACGTCTTTTTTCCTGATGCAAATAACAGCAATGGAGTGCTCTTGTTTATGCACACAGTAGCAGATACAGAATATAGGTTACGTGCTTTAAATTTCGGGCCATACAGTATTGCACGACACAGGGCGTAAAAAAGCAAAACAAAAACACTCTCAACATTAAGCTCGTGTACAGTGCAAATTCCAGGAAATGTCCCGCGACAACAAGCACTCCGTAACAGTTACAGGCAAAAGACGACGCGTCCGCAAGGACATTCATCGCGAGATAATCAATTGAAGAAGGCATTTCCCGTGTAGGACAAGCAAGCTAACCTTTTCAAACGGTACTGGATATCGTAGATCGCAAAAGGAATAAAAAATAATCCTATCGTTGTCCCGTTCTAACAGTTATAGACATAGGCAACGCAATCGTTTCGCGCCCACGCGAAGCGAGAGATGAATAAATACGTCTAGCGAGAAACAATGTAAAAACGTTTGATATATCTTCCAGCATGGCTCAAGACGACTTACATCGATTAGGTAGTTTACGTTTAGCGAGAGAACGGAACTTTCGAACGGTAGGTGTTGAAACTCCGCCGCGGATTATATCTCGCCTCTCACTACCCCACCCTTTCTATAAACTTGGATTCCGTCCAATCGGATTATACGTTTTCTTCCATCGAATTAATGTTAACTTTAGCACAAGAGGATATGTCGAAATATCTTACGTGACGTGTTCTATAAATCTTAAGTAAATTATTCTTTTTAATAAGTTAAACTCTCTATATACTTTCTTTTAGTAGACTCAGTCAATTCTTTAATTGCTGATAAATTAAAAATGAATGAACACTCAATTTAGCACATATTTCAACAAGATGAATAATAAATATTTTATGGAGACAATTTACGAACAATCAATCATCATTCCGTTCCATAACCCGATATGAAATATTATTATGCCTAACAGGTATGCTTAAAAGTTGAAGGATTTACTGTGGGCATGAGGAATTTTAACGAAAACAACACATTTACGAACAATTACTAATAATGCTCCGTTAATCTAATACGATTTTGTCAATGTGATTTTTTTATCTAGCACAGGTTGTGTTGCGAATAATAATTACAATTATGCATTTATAATTAAAATCTATCGTTCTATAGTACTTTGCAAACTTCTTTAAGCAATCTAAATACTTGTGGACTGCAAAAACTTGCCAATGATGTCAGTAATTATAAAGCATAATAATCTTTATCTAAATTTACGATTTTGATATTTTTATTGCATTGCTACGCATCACTACAATTTTCTAGAAATTTGCCTTATAATTCTCATTAGTTTTATTTATACGAACTTATGAAATGTAGTAAACATAAAACGGTTAAATTTCTCTATATTGTAACTCGATGAAAATTTATTAAATGTGCCCGTGACAATTCTCGATCAACGTCCACGTGACGCTGTCTCTAACGGTCGCCTTCTTCGCCATAGCAAACCCAATAATAAAACTTAACGATTAGAAGTTTTATGAGCCAATTATCTTTGCAAATAAAGGAAAGTCAAAGCGTTTTCAAGTTGTATACTCTTTTCTTCATTTAAATGCATACGAAATGGTTTTGATGGGAGAGCACAACGCGGAAACGCTGTTAAGAAAGTAAACGATTTAAACTGCTAAAAGAAAACGTCAACCTGACTACATCCAAATTCAATCTTGAAATAAGGAAGAATGAATCTGAAGACAAGTGTGACAAAACGTCAAGAGGGAGAGAAGCTGAAAGAGAAAATGAGAATAGATTTAATCTACTTTACGGCCACTGAGCCATACCATACGTACCATTTTCCTAGTATTTGATTGCATTTATGAGCGGGACCTGAAAAAGTCAAACAATAATTCAGGTGTGGCAGAACTAACTTCTTCATGAATAGTATTACGTCTCTTCTTTTGAGATAGACACACAATGCCTTGTCTACAAACAAAGTGGTGTCACGTTTCAAGCAAATTATTGGTCCTAAACAGGCTAAAAGAGAAAAGGGCACACGAAGGAATGACATAAAAGGAGAAAGAAGAATGGATGAAAATAGGCAAAGAGATAGGTACAAATATATTTTACCCTCTACTAAATCAGAATGGTGAATGGCAGGGAACGAAATGCGCCAACTAATATGTACTTGTCCTTTTCGTTCTTATATTGCGATCCCAAATAGCCCTAAAGAAAAAATATCCTCCGTTGTTCTAATGGAGAAGATTATATATTGCGTATTTTATGTTCATGGAACTATCTTCCGATATAGAAGGTATCCTCGATAAATCCTAAAATACCGTCAGCTAATACCTCCGCTTTCTGTCAATTCAGAAACAAATATAGAATTAACCCAACTTTTTTAATCGATAATCACTTTAAATCCTCGAGTAATGATGCCATTTGTTTCTCTCCGTAGTGTATTTGCATTGATCTAGCTCCCCAGGGATGGAGAGAGAGAAAGATAGGCTGTAAAAGGGAGAGAAATAACAAAACAGAGATAAAGAGAGAGAGACAGAGACAGAGAAGCTGTAAAAGGGAGAAAGAGAGTAGGGGAACAGAGAGAGAAACAATGGAGATAGACAAAAGAAAATAAAGAAATACCTATCAATAAACTAGAAAAGGGAGAAAAATAAGGAAAAAAGAGAGAAAAGCGAGGTAAAGTGAGAGAAGAGAGAGAAACGGAAAGAAAGAGAAACTGTAAGAGGGAGAAATAGAGAAACAGAGATATCCTTACCAATGACGATGATTCAGAGAGCGTTAAGGGCAGGAAGGGTAAAGAGAGAGAGAGAGAGGGGCAGGCTAAAGTCGCCAGTTGTTTTGAGTGACAGCTTAAGGAAGAGGGGATAAGGAGGGAGTGAAGGAGGAAAGATGAAGGGAAACAGGATAGGGGGAGGAAGGAGGGAGGGATGAGAGGGAGAGGAAATCGAGGGGGGGGAGGGAGAAAGGAGTGACAGCTTCGCGGATGAGATGGGAACGGAGAGATTGAGGGAGGGAGGGGAGAAATGGGGAGTAGAGAGGAGGGAAACGAGAGAAAGGGAGTTGGAGGAGGATGAAGGGAAAGGGAGAAGTGGGGAGGGGGAAGGCATGTCACTGCGCAGAAAGAAAGCGGGAATGAAGGAGAAGAATGAGCGATGGTGGAAGGGAAAGAGGTAGAAGGGAGGAAGAGCGGGAAAAGGAGATAGGAAAAAGAAGAGCAGGTGGAGAAAGAGGGAAGAGACGACAAGTGAGTGATAGTTGCAGGAGAGGAACGAAATACATTATATAAATGTAGAAGTAGAGGTGTTCAGAAAAAAAGACACGAGGAGACAGAGAGGGATAGGAGGGTGCGAGCAATTCGTACGTAGAAAACAAAAAATAGAGATTAAAGGAGAAAAAGAAGTGTTTAAAGAGGAGATACGGAAATGGAAAGGAAATAAGAGGATAAGAGGAAGATGGAAATAAAAATAACCTCAGGAGGTAGAACCTTAAATCCTATCTCTTCCGCCTATCCAAAGCACAAAATATGCATTTTAAAATGCTTCGTAACATTTACTTACATTTAACTTGCTCATAAACAGCACTTCATGGCCCTTTGCAATGAGCGCGATAACGCTAAAAAAGACGAAGACATAAGTCCATGCACTCGGCAGGATTCGAACCCGCGACCCTATCATTGGGAGCTATATACGCTATCCTCCCTTTTACCAAGGTGGGCAAAATTAATGGAACGCTAAGATAATTATATAACAATGAAAGTAACGGACGTACTGATTTATGCGGTACTGTACTGAGGATGTTTCACGCATTAACATTCTGTGCTAAACTATTTAATGATCCACGAATAACCTTTATTTAATGAATTGGCAATGTGCGCTCTTTTAGTCCACCTATCGATATTTTCGCACCCCGTACTCTGCCCACCCTACGTTAAACAAGGTTTTTATACCAATTCAATAATTTCAAATGCTCTTTGATTGACGGAATTTGACATAGAATATTCGTGAAAATTAAAATATACATGTATTTTTTCTAACTTGTGAAGTCGATGTTCCAAATTTTTACGGATTTTGTTCTGATTTCTCTAGAATTAATTGCATACGTGAGCAAAAATGCCTTTTGTAAATATATGTGCTTGAAAAAAAAACTGATCGCTCCAGTAATAATTTAATGAAAAATAAATGATAAAATCAAAATTTGAAACAAATAGTACATAAAGCGATAATGCACAATAAACTAAATATATTGGCGAAATAAAAAAGTAAAACGGGTAGATGAGTCAAAACTCCCATACAGTAGTTATATATAAGAAAATACAAACGTAGGAAAATATTAATGAATTATTAATGATGATGGAATATTTCAATTGCAGGCAATAATTACCTTCGAAAGAGGATAAAAAGGGTAAGAATCGGAGAAAGAATATAAGGGTTATAAACAAAAAATGATGAAGGGAAAGTATACGAAACTGAGCGGAATAAAGAGGATGCAGAAGGAGGAAAATTAAATTACAGACGCGAAGAACAAAACAGACATCGATAACGGAAGAACCGACGAAAATGAAAGGATTCCTCCTCCTCAAATAAAAAATACTTCATAAATTATATCGAGAGATGGAAGTCAAAAGGAAGAGGGAGAGCAACGAGGCAGATGAAGAGCGAAAAGCGATGCAAAGAGAGGACGAGAGAGGCTGAAAAAGGAAGAAGTCGAGAAGGAACTTGGTCAGGCCGCTCGGAGTATTTTATAAAGAGAGTTTTATGGTGGGAACGAGAACGAGAGAGCGAGGATTAGACTCCTATAAGGGAGTTCATCAACTTTGTCACGAAAGATCCCGACCAGCAACAAGAGAGAGAAGGAAAGGGAAACGGGGCGAAATATTCCCAAACAAGATGAGGGTTCATTCAAAAGTAGACGCCAAATTTTTCTTAAACTGCTAGATCTTAATGGGCAATAAATCGAGTTTGGCCATTCGTATAAAATTTGGACCAATATATCTTTCAAGAAAACGAATGTTTAGGAATAAAAAGCCGAAAACATCGAATAAATTTGTCGCATGCAATAACTAACTCATGCTCGTCACAAATGTTTCAAATCTTTAAAAATGTCAGATTGCCTTTAGTTTTGAAAAAATAATTTCCTAGGATATTAACAAACTATTTAACGCAGATTTTGATTGTTTTTGTATCCAATATATTTCTTGCTGAATAGCAGTGGGTTGAAAATTTATTGAGCACTCCAATGTAAATATTACGTTATGAAAACTGCAAAAAATATACTTGAAATTTTAATAGTATTTTGTAAAATCGTTATGTGATATGAACGTTGAATATGCCTTACTGCCAAGTTCATATATTAAAATCGTTAAAGGATTCTATAAACGCCTGAAATTTTCACAATAAAGATGACAAGATAAATTGGTTTGATAAATTTTACGTCAGGGAATCAATTACTTTTCAATACTACAGAAGTTTTTAGTTTTAATTATTGAAACCCATATTACAAACATACCAACATTTTCTCATGCGTCCAAGTTATAAGTTTTGGAGAATTACCACATAAGCACGATTTAATATAAAAATATTTTAAAAATTTCGTGAAATATTAATGAAAACGTATTGATTAGAGAGACTCTTCGAGCCTAGAAATTGATGGAATAAATTGATCAAAAGATCCTGTGCAGACAGGTATAAGCAAAAAAGTTGGGAAATAATTTTGGAACCGGAGAAAAAATTTTCCAAGAGCGGGAATAGAATATACGCCAAAGATCGAGTTTTAGCGTGCGGAGAAAGGTCAGCTTGGCCGTACATGGCGACCTGTTTGTCGGCACCTTCCTTTTCTCCCGTGCCGTTCACACTAGCGAGAGATAGGTCAGACAAGGAGGCCGACGAGACAGTAAATACGAGGAATCGATGCGGCCTTAAACTCTGCCTCCACGGCACGCGCCGGCAAAATAACTACGCGATTATTCTAATTAGAATTAGGGGTTGCCGTCTCAAAGAATGGTTACCTTGTAACTGAAATTCAAAGATAGTGTACTCAAGAGATTTTCTGGCCACACAAGTTACCTAGATCAGGGATGGATGGTCGTCATCCACCCCTCAAATTGCACGGTTTTCCTATAAACGTTTTTGATTTAACACGTTTTCTTTTTGAGAAATTCCCCGAATTGCGCGGCCATAAGTTTCGCTTCTGTAGAGTTTTGAATCTGTCTCCGAATCATAAAATCGTAGTTCAATTTTTTTCATTTCGATTCAAGACGTTATGAGAAAGGACAAAGGAAATTAGTCTGAAAGTAGACTAAATTTTCAAATGTTGAGATACAGGTGTATTTTTACTTGCGAATACTTAAGGCAGACAGCTCTCTGGGGAATGCAAATGCTTCGACGCGCAGGATATTCTGTTGAATCTTTTAAGACTGTTTCTCAACTGGTGGGCCGCAAAAGCATTTGAAGCCGCAAAATTTTTGAAAAAATTAAGATCGGTTAACAATATTTAATAACTACCGAAAAAGTAGTAGAAAACATAATATATTTCAAAAATCTAACGTGATAAATAACTAATTAATAACTAATTCCTGTAACTTAGGTGGGCCATGTTATCACAAAGGTTGAAAAACGCTGGTTCAAGAGAAATTCAAGAGTAAATATTTTTATAAGTAACTCTTCAACATGCTAGGTTTTATGGCAACAATAATTTACCAGAAAATCTTTTACTACAAACTTTAACGTATAAAAATACAAATTATTGATGTCAAGGTTTAAAAATAGGTTAGCCATATGTAAATTGTGAGACAAAGACACTTCGAGTTCTATATAATTTTCAAAAACACAAAAAAATGGTAATGGGAATAATCCGTCATATGGACCATTAATGAGGTTGGTAGCTTAGTTGAAACTTATGGCTAGTTCAATGTAATGTAAGACAGTCGACTTTCAGTCGCTGTCCGATCAAGTCACCCCTGCAGATGCCCAATTACTTAGTGGGCGAAATGCATCGGGTTTCTACAATTTTTATGGCTGATGAAGTTTTATATTACAATGGACCATTAATATAAAACCAACGCATCTAAAGGCAATATCGTAAACTCCACAATTAAAGAAGGAAAATGTAGCTTATAAACGTATTTTTGATTGCCAAGAAAACGAAAAATTCTCATTTCGTTTCGTTTCCAGAATTCATCTCCCTTTTCCATCGCTTTCCATCCCAGAAGCCGAAAATTGGTCGATATGACATTTTCTTTGCTTCATTTTCATTACGTTTGAGTTAGTTCTGCTTGGATGGGTTAAAATGTAATTTGTTACAGTTCCTGGTTTGACGTTCAGGTGATTTCCCTCTCCTATCAACACACACACATACATACATACATACACACACACACACACACACACACATATATATATATATATATATATATATATATATATATATATATATACACATACATATATACACACACTAACAGAAAATAGGAGCTGATAAGGATACAAAATGTTTCACCCTTATTAAATTCAAGTTCTGACCGAGGACAATTCAGGAAAACCTTCGAATTTTATGGATATAACAATATTTGTTTTCTTTAAATTATCAAGTAATACAGGCAAAATAAATAATTTTCTGCTCACAGTCAACTAGTGCATATGTCAGGCGTATGCTGTTACTTCAAAAACCTAAAATATATAGGTAAAAAGTGTAATTGCACGTCAAAAATGACGGGTGTGCATAAGTGAACTGTTAAATAAAAATTAAAATAGTTCTAGGTGTAAATCATAGCTAAGTCTTAATTCAAAACAGAAACACAGACAGAGTTTCCCATATCTCATTGTGTGGATTTAATGAACATTGCAGAATAATATATTAATTATATCGTTATTAATTTACGTTGATGATATTGATAATAGATTGATGTTACATCTTTTTTCAATTCTCTTGCTTTGGAAAACCAAAGTTGACATAAAAATGATTAAATATAAAATCACTAACATTTGTTGACATCGAAACAAAACAAAAACAAAATTGTGTATATCAATTAAAAATCGATTTGCGATGGACTTTTCCGAAATATTAGCAAGAAAACACATACTACTTGAATGTAACAGTACGTATATCCCAGTAGCACAGTAACCCCTTTCATTGTGCTACTTATCTAAAATAACAAAAAAATCTACCATGAGCTACATACTTCCGCATAAAAAACGGAGCGATTTCATCTCCAAAACCAATGTTGCGAAAGTTACTGAAGAAAAAGTTAAGAACCAAGTCATTCGGCGAAGAAAGTGTAAAATTTTTGCACGCGTCATCGGAGCAATCTCGCCGACAAAAGAGGCCATATATCCAAAGTGCGAACGGATTTGGGGATTTTTGCCAGGAAGGGAGAAAAAAGTAAAACCTCTCCCAAAAAAAGAAAATGGACTTCAAAATGGAATTCCCGGCTTTGGACACAGTCCAGCGGGAACGGCATTCTTTATAAAAGGAAGGGAAGTTGCCAATGTCCGGTCTAGTGGCGATCGAACACTCTTTGCTCTAACCCTCAAATCCCCTGCTCTTTATGCCCCACACCATATTACCCCACTCTCTACCATTCCCTCCCCCTCGACTATTTTTATCTCCCCCTCTCCTCTCCCTCTCCCCTCCCTCTCCCCCCTTCTCCCATCTCCTCTCCCTCTCCTCTCCCTCTCCTCTCCCTCTCCTCTCCCTCTCCTCTCCTCTCCCTCTCCTCTCCCTCTCCTCTCCCTCTCCTCTCCTCTCCCTCTCCTCTCCCTCTCCTCTCCCTCTCCTCTTCCTCTCCTTTCCTTTCCTCTCAACATCCTTTCCCAATTTCTCTCCCTCTACCCCTCTTACTCTTCCGCTTTCTCTCTCAACACATTACCTCTCCCCATTCTACCCTTTCCCTCTCTCCCTCCATCTCTTTCCTTCCCTCTCTTCCTCCATCTCTTTCCTTCCCTCTCTCCCTTCATCTCTTCCCTTCCCTCTCACCCTCTATTCCTCTCGCTCCATCTCTTTCCCTCCTACTCTCTCCCCCTCTCTTTCCATTTCGAAAAATACGCGTGAGCCGTTACAACCTTATCGTGCATATATAATGTGTTCACCCACATTGAGAGGAAGAGGGACTACGTCTCAAGAACTATTCCTTTTTTACCATTTCCTCCTGAAACAGCATTGGCATCCTCTCCTCGCCCTTCTTGTAAACGGGGAGAGTAACAAGAATCCCACTCATAGAGAAATTTATCGATTCAAACAAAAAAAGGAACGCCCACGAACTTCTCCCGTTTTTATGACCAACTCTTCAAAGGAGGAGGATTGAGACATTAATATATATCTTTTTCGAACGGTTTTTTCATTAAAAAGAGATGAATGTGCCCTTTTCTAAGCATAAAACATGCCGCGGTTGAGGTGATAACGAACTGGCATGATCCGACTCCAAAATACAGAATTTCCTGAAGAAGTAATCTCTTCCTTTAATTCTACCATTGGAAAATGTATCACGAAATGGGTTTTGGTATCTTTTAAATGTAAACGAGAAAGGGTTTAAATCAATTCGGTAAGAGCGATGTCTCCTTTTTTCCCCGAGTACCAGTCTGGAGAAAGTTCGACGATTTTATCGCTTTCTGAAGCGAATGGTCCGTATAATTTAACGGCGAAAGATCATGCGATAAAATCGAAACGTGGATGACATAATCTCACCGATCTTCTAAGATAAACTCCTCGAAACCTGAAGCAACGCATAAAAATTGTTAGCAGTTCACACGTCGTTAATATCTGAGTCGTACGGTGGCGATGAATTTCTTTTCATCGCTTTTTTAGAATGGATATTGTGTGGTTTAGCCCAGGCTACTTTCTCGTTCGACCCTTATGAAGTGGTCTGTTTCAGCCAAACGTATCACTTGTTAATGCGAGCAATTCAGTTTTTAGAAATCGTGGGCATATCATCTAATCAATAAATAACAAAGATGGAATGTTCTCGACGTGCTGCTGTGGATCAAATGAAGTCGACATGTGAAGTAACGTAGTACACGGTGTTCTTGTAATTTAACGTTTTTTCAGGGACAACAAAATCTTCAAATGATATTTCCAACATTGTATACGTATCACATTCTTTCATAAAATATAACGAGGTGGAAGCAAGTTTTCTATACATTTTTTGCCTTACTCCTTTTGGAAAGTAGATTCTCACTAAAGTTTCACATCCGTGAAAGCTTCACTCCTCTAGCTTCAGTTGTTTAACTACATACAATACCATTTTAAAGTTTTGAATTTTCCGACTTTGAAGCCCTCTAGCGGAAAATCTATGATCTACCGGGAAATCCGTTCAGTGGAAAATTCATAGATTGATAAGAGTTATACAATTCAAAAAGAATTTTTCAAATGTCTCTTTAAACGAAAACATTGATTGTCCACGGACGGCCAGAAAGAATTATCATATATAAGCACGGTTTTGCTTAATGACAACGCGTAAATTATCTATATATCTGTTAATCGACAAAATGGAAATTTGATATGAAAATTAAACAAAACGCTCGCTCTGAGAAACTAAGAACGGCGATACCAAATAAAATCTATTCTACAATCACTTACTCTCCCTTTCACTCGCCGAGGCAGTGTAAATGACGCATCGAGAATCTTATTTTGGCAATGGTTAACGGTCCACGTTTCATTCGTGACTAACTAAGAATGTAAGTTTCGCCGGATATACCCTTCTCCTACGATGACATAATCCTGTTAGTCTAGAATCAAAAATAAAAATACACACCGAGAAATACAACGGTTACATGAATAAGGGGTAAACTTGATCCAAGCAAAAAATTCTTCACGGATAACGATAAAAATAGTTACAGTCACGTTGGGCGAATAAACTCGTCCTTGGCCACCACGGTTCCCAACTCATGCGGTATTTCTTGAATATTACTCATGATGGCCTCGATAATATTTTATCAAGGGAATGTGGGTGAGACGCGAAATGCACACTGTGAGAATAACCATATGAGGTCATCAGGAGATCTGATTTATTGGAAAGAAAAAAATTGTTAAAGTTCTTAAATCTATAGGAAAATTCTTTGAAGAAATTCCATAAATAACGAACTGCTAAAAATCCAAATATTAGAAGAAATAATTACATTTCAATTTAAATAAGGGGCTTAAATTCAAAATTTTAGTTTCCACGTTAAATGATCCAAATATAATAAAATCCCAGGTTCGTTCGTTCGTCCGTTCGTGCGTAACTGGTGGTAAAAATACATAAAGAGAGGAATAACTTGATCAAATATATATATATAACAATGAAATTTGGCAGAAATGGTCTGCTCATAAGTAAAAATGCTCTGACGAAGAAAAATTTACGAAAAACGCTCAGAGTTCGAGTCCATGGTTGGTGATACATTCCCCATAACATAGCCCGTAGAAATCGATTTTTCCAACTGCAGGCTTTTATCCTTTTGCAAAAATAAATTAGAAGTAATTGACCTTTGATCTTCCGATAAAAGCCATTTGAAAGGAAAATAAACAAAAATTTTTATTCTTATCGTCGATTTTTGCTTTCGGTTCGAAATCACTCGAACTTTGCATAAAAATTCAAAATTTCATGACAACATTGCGTTTTTTGTGAAAGGATCCCATGACAACAGAACAGATTGTTGAACTCGAGATCCTCATTATTGTATGCTTTCTTATATATGCATAAAATTGTCGCGATGCAGAAATCATGATAATTTAAAAGTTCACAAAACACCATATCATGGAGAATTAATTCCAGGCGAGGATCGCACATTCACAAAAAACGTCGTTTTAAAACAGTTGTTACACTAATCATTAAATCTTCAAACAGGTTATGACAAAAATAAACAATACAAAACAATTAAAGAGGTTTTAGTTTGACCAATTAAAAAAGAAGTTTTTTTCATTGCTTTCTTTTCAGGAAAAAATTTTTACAAACTCGAATTTCTATTTTTAGATTTATATCATCATCCCTTCATTTTTGACGGGTCGTCGCTAGTAAATAAACAAATGCAATAGAGGAGCCAAAAATTTTGTAACTCCCTCTTCATCACTATTCAGATATAATGAACTGGAAGTACAGAAAATGTCCAAAATTGCAAAGATTTTTATATTATTAGGATATTTTCTTGAAACAGTGATGCCTAACCTTTTCGCCTGGCGGAAATACATATCAAATCTCTGCTTGATAAAATAGCGTTTAAGGTTAATTTAAGGAAACTCGAAAGCTATTGGGGGTCAGTCTTACCTTAATTAAGTCACCTGTTACTCGAAGAGAGGAAAATCATTAATTTTATAATTTTACATTTTAATTTTACGTTGCAATGTTTTCTAACTAAAAAAAATATTTACTAATGGCGGGCCAGGAGTGGCTATCGGACCATAGTTTGGGAGCCACTGGATTATAAAAATAGGGTATTTGACTCCCTCCTGAAAAAAAATTAAAAGAAAAGCTAATTTAACTCGTTATAAAAATTCAGAAGTGATTTTCAACAGAATTTCCACCACGTTGTCCTAATATTATTTGATTGGATTGCATAATCATTTTGTTTTGCCATATTTAAGCGACCATGCTGATGGAATGATTGCAGCCAATGGTTTGTTAATTATTAGAAAATTCCGTTCAAATTATATCATTCACAAGCGCTTAATTGCTTTCAAGAGTTGACTTCTTCATATACAGGCGTCGTTCTTTCTGACAATATCGGATGTCAAATATTAAGTCTCTGTCAATCCCACCCTCTATCATATATTCCAAGGGAATTTTGAAAAAGAAGAATGTAATGCGCCTTGCACATATTTAGTTATTCCTAATAATTTTAATATTTACTTTCTGTATAAATTATTCATTATTAGTTTCCTTTTTCTGTTAAACAACAAATCTGGATAGATATGAACAATCTCACTCCATCTCGCAGATCTCGTTCATATTACAACTAGCATGAATGGAAACATTTTTATATTATGGCCAATCGTACTTGCATACAACTATTTGCTGCAATAAGGTTAATGAAATAGGTGTGGAATAACTACGTTAACTTTCAAGTAGCATTAAAGATTTCCAATTTCTCCAGCAAAATAACTTATTGACTATATTTCTGTAATTTTGCATCACTAATTAAGCCATTTCCATATCATCATTTATAACTCAGCTCCTACTGTGAAATCTGAGCTATGTAATTAAAAAAGTTCGGCGAAAGAGAGTAACGTTGCTCCTAATACTCTTATCGTCCAAATAAATGCATAACACTATCATAATATTTATTAACTTAATCACCAACTTTTTTTAATAATAGTATATCAATTTCAGATAAAATTCTTTACAGAAACGTAAGAAAATCAAAGCATAATTGAATTTCTGACACGTACCAATTTTAAAAAGAAATAATGTAAAAGTATTAAAAAGATCCAAGAGGGGCTTATAAATGAAAAGACATTTATTTCGCCGAACACGCCTTTCATAAAACAGCAACCCAACAGGAAATCACAAAGTTAGCCGAACGGCTCCAAAATAAAAGTACGTACGACCCTAGCAACAAACGAGCGTTGCTAGCGCTTTTAAAAAAAAGAGGCGAGTTTCGCCAAAATAAGCGCGTCGACCACTTTCGCTCTAAGTTATCTCTCCCTCTCTCCCTCCCTCTCTCCCTCCCTCCCTCCCTCCCTCCATCTCCCTATCCCTCTCCCTATCCCTCTCCCTCTCCCCCTCTCCCTCTCTCTCTCTCTCTCTCACTCTCTCTCTCTCTCTCTCTCTCCTTCCTTCCTTCAGAATAAATGATAATTTCAGCGTCTCACGTCCCCTCCCCGTTATACCCTTAAGCCTGCGAGGACAAGACGGGGAAAAGGGGTGACGTTTCAATTTCAAAACCCCTCCACTTCCGGCAACTGTGGCTAAGGCAGAGGTATAAACGTGCGAGATGAAGGATGGCAGTGGAAGGGAGGGGGAAATATGGAGGGAATGGGAAGAAGACAGAAGGGTGAGCTGGAAAGGAATCAAGCTCGAAGAGAAAGAGAGAACTCGGAAGAAAGTGGGAGATGAAGAAAACGGAGGTAGAAAGGAAACGAATATAGAAAGCGAGAGGTAAAGAGTAGGGATACAAAGAAATGAGGAGAGAGAGAAGGGAAGGGAGATATAGATATGTAGGTAGACATTTGCCGGCGTGGGAGTGAGAGAGGATGGAGAGCAGTTGACGAATAGAGGGAATGAGAAAGGGTTGGAAAGAGAGCAGGGAGAAGGGATGGAGGTAGGAGAGCAAGGAAGGAAGTGAGGAGAGTGAGATGGGAGGTGCGAGTAGTAGTGGAGGGAAGGGAGAGAGGAGAGGGAACGGCGAGAGGAAAGGGAACGGAGAGAGAAGAGGGAGAGAGAGGAGAGGGAGAGAGAGGGAGGAGAGATAGGAGAGGTAGGAGAGGGGGAGAAAGGAGATCGAGAGAGAAGGCGAAGGTGGGTTGACATGCAGGGAGATAGGCCGAAAGAGAGGGGGCGAATCCAGGAAGGAGACATTGTAACTGAAAGAGGGAGTGATAGATGATGAGAGGAGAAGGAATTCATGGAGAAAGGGTTAAGAAGAAATCAAGACGGAGATGAGAAGAGAGAGGTGAGAATCATACGGAGAGAATATTACAGAAGGTAATCCAAAGGATGGAAGAGAGAAAAGGTAGAGAGAGGGAGGATAGGTAAGGAGAGGGAGGAAGAAGTGGAGAGGGACAGAGAGAGAGAGGAGAATACAAAGTTCTTCCCTCTCTTCCTCAAAGCTAGTTGAGAACCGCTTGCACGTGACAAGTGTCATGGGAAATTGTGTGGGTGCTGTTGTGTGCGGGCCCAAGGGGGGGAGGCGAGGGAAGGTGACGAAGAAGGTCGAGAATATGTCGGTGGGTGGGGGAGGAGGTATACGGAAGGTAGGAGAGTGAAGAAATGGAACAGGGAGAGAAAAAATTGATTAAAGAGAGGAAACGCACACGCACACCGCAGGGAAAGACAGGAATTATAAATAGGAAAAATGGCTTTGAAATATACGTACAATAATAAAACGTCGGTAGGAGAGAGAGTTGACTGAAGATGTAAACAAAAGAGATTACAAGAAGAATAGTATTTGTAAATATTATAACTTTTAAAATATATTTTGAGTCGAAAATAGGAACAAAAAGAAAACGAGACGAGGAGAGGGATAGATGAAAACAGAGAATGTAAGAATATGGAATAGAAAGGTGAAATAAGTATAAGAGAAAGATGACTGATAAAGAGTAAATGAGAGTTACAATTAAGGAATAGTTAGCAAAGCATAAAAATGAGCAAGCAGAATTCAAACGTGCTAAAGTAAAAGATAAAAGCACGAAAAAATTTTGATTTTTAGAAATAATTCATTTTTCTAAAAATTAGCGCCTCTTGTGAGATCAGTATGAAACATCCAAGAAAAATTCTGTTGAAATCAATAGATAAACAATGGCGTAAACAGAATAAATGTAAAAGATATTTTGAATAAAAGTCGCTACGCTAAAATAACACGCTTACAGTGGAAACAACAAGTAAAGGAATAAAAATAAACATCCATTAAAATAGGTTTATCGGGAATAAATTACCATGTAATCTTCAAAGAAATTTCAGTATTCATCTGGAAATTAAAATTCACTACCTTAAGTAATGTAAGGTTTTAGATATTTAAGGAATAACCAAAGGGTACGTGATAACTCATTACACTTCAAAATTGCGTAATGATCGCCCAAGAATGGTTTTATTATTATCTCTCGCTTTTATAAAGTAGATATTACATTAAGAGTGGTAATTAATAATTTACAAAATATGATGTGCTATAAAACGGAAAATTATCTAAAGACGAATCATTAGTCTAGTTTTCATTCAAACATGTACGCTTCAAATATTGAAATAAGCTTCAATTCGTTAAGGCGATTACATTTGATGATGAAATGAAAACAAAATCAAATCAAATTCCGAACTTGATTTCACCGTTGTTTCTATTAAGCAAGAAATACGACTACCCCATCATTTTTCGACGATTATCGTAAAAACATTATGTAGGAAATTCAGGACGCAGAGAAAATTGGAACACAACGTGATATGCGCTCATTTCCCAAAACAGCTGAAAGCGTTCCAAGCATGGAATTCACGATACATAAAGACTTTTTCTCCAATAAAACATTTATAATTCGTGAATTTATTTACCAGAAATTGTCACTGAAGATGATCTGTGAGAGCAATTTCGCAATTTTCCGACGTAAAAAAAAAGATCCAAAAATAAGAAAAACATTCGAGGGACCGCAAAACTTATTTCGCTAGACGCAACAAAAAGCCATCACTAGACTAATTGGCCAGTATAAACTAGCTCTTCCTAACGAATTGCTCATTTAAGTATGGCTTGGATAAGAAAAAACAGCCTACGGAGACAAAATAAAAACATTCAAAACCACAACGTAGTCTTTCCAGTTCGGCCATTATTCAGCCATTTTCCAAATAAAAATTAAGAAAAAAACAAAAATACTAGTTTATTTTTCTGATTGTTGCGCCACGGGTGACATTAAAGTACCTAAAATTGCGGCGCCTGCAATTGGAGCAAGCCGATATAATTGCTGCGGAGAAAGAGTAGTACTAGAGACAGAATGATGTAGGATGGAAGATAAATACGAAATTCCTTCAACGTTAATGATGACCTACCAAGAGCCAGCACATTAAGCGACTGAGAAAAATGCTGTTTACGGAAGAAGAAAAGGCTTGGATCTTTTATGCTCTCAATCAAATAAATCTTCTGAATATTTATTAACTATTTCAGAAAACGCACTCGTTTTATTTCGACCACTAATAGCACCGAAACAAATTTCGTAAAAATGATAAATTTACGTTGAATAATTATAGCAAGGCCATTAATAATACCAGTAAATATAAGCTAATGGCAAATATGACAATCTGAAATAGAAGTTGTGTTCCTTTAAAGAAGATTGGTTGAAATCTATTTATTTTCCTCTCTTTCTTTTAAGTCCTATGTCACTATTATTCCATTCTCCACTTCATTTTCCTAACATTTCTACTATCCTATCTCCACTCTTCCCAATACTTTCTCCTTTCAATACTCCCTTTTGCAGATTATTCTTACTTATTCATGGAAAATAGAAGAAAAATTCTACATTGACAGTTCAATGACAGAATATCCGACTGGAAAATAGAAGAGCCGGGCTCGATTACCGGACAGGAAATTTTTCTCATGCTCTCTATCAAATCTTAAGGGTCCAGAATATGACGCAAGAGAAACTACGATTAAATGCTAGATCAGTGCTTCCCAAACTATGGTCCGCGAAGATTTCGTTGGTGGTCCGCGAAGGTTTCCAAAATTAATTTTTTAGAATGAACCGCATATTTAGATGAATATTTTTTAGAAAAGTTAATCAATTCTTACACTATCACAGGTATTCAATACTTAATAAACCATCAGTTAAGCGCGCTGGAGTACAGAGTACGCCAACGCATTTTGAAATACTGGCAATTTGTAAATTTTGTTTCATATACATTGTTCTTTTATGTAATCCATGAGTATTGCCTGAGTAGTCGAATAGTTTGTTTCTAACCTTTTAGATATTGTTCTTGAAGAGTAAAACAGACGAGCTTTGTGCGTCACTTCTACCGTGCTATATACGCATCGCGATTTGTCTGTAATAGTTTAAATATTTCATGAACGTTAATATATTGAGCATTAATTCTTCTATTTTTACAATGTTTATACTAAAAATGGTGCTTATTTTAATATTCCATACTAATAATTTTTTAATATTATGCTGTTATTAAACCTGCAATCAACGTTAAGGTTATCTCTGACTTCTCTGACTCCAAATATTGATGAACTTATGCAAGGTATGCAACATCACGGTTCTCATTAATACATCCATTTTTGTTCTTATAATAATAAATATTTTTTGTATTTTACAACTCTTCTGTATTACGTTCATAGTTTAGAAATAAAATGTATTTTGTAATATGTTTATTATGATGTTGTTTGTAAAACTATTTTATATTTCACGAATTTCTCTTGCAATTTTTGAAAATATTTCTTAGAATAAAACAAAAACTAGTCAGCCGCCGCTCAAACAGACAGAAACTTGTGTAATAAATTTGAAAATGTTCAAATAAACTACGTATTCAAGTAATCCCTTTTCTTAAATGTAGTACAGTAAATACGCTTGTGTAAGAAATGAGGTGGTCCGTAGGGCCTGAAGGGTTGTTGTAGTGGTCCGCGGAGCTCAAAGGTTTGGGAAGCACTGGGCTAGATCGAAGATCGTGGGTATTGTATGCTGTAGGCCAGTGGTTCCCAAGCTCGGGGTGCAACCCAAATCAGGGCCGCGGAGCGTCCTCAGTTGGGTAGCAAAAGATCATCAGAAGATAACTTTCCAGTCAGATTGTTATTTATATATTATTACGAGTTTTTGGCGCTTGAATACCGCAAGAGCTTAAAAAATCACCATATACCAAGATATAAACTCGTAAATAAACCAACGTGACAGCATTTGAACTACACAGAGTCCATTTAAATAAGATAATCGTTTTCATTTTCCCAGAAATTTAGGCATCGATCCGGAATTTCTAAATTCTCTGACGATCGACTAGCGTCCAAGTTTTAGAATTTCAAGTTTCATGGCTCATATCGCCCTTTTTAAGCAATAGCTATAATCATCATTAAGATAATAGCCTATATGTTACTCTAAAATTTATGTAAAAATTAGGATATTTTTTTGTTATGATTATGGTGCCATCATCCGTGCCTTTCAGTACGTATCCGTATAAAAAAATTAATTTATAATTATCACGCTATCATATGTACCTATACGTCGTTGGCTGTAATCGAATGGATTATAATGTAATCTAAGCAATTACTCAATGCTTTTGCAGTATGTAAATCAATTCCCATTGAAAGGCATTGGAGTCGTTGCTATGGTAGTTAATATTTTTCATTGTTGAAGATCGAAAAAATTTCAAATGACGATATTTTACGAAGAAATAAAATCTCAACTAGATCGTATGGCAATAACGCGAAAACAAATTACTCCAACCAAGTCTAAGGCTACCAATTTTTCTCGAGCGCTAATCTCTTCAAGATGCATTTCTTGCCCATAAAAAGTAGCAGATTCAGTCTGAATGGATGAGAAAAATTACTGCATGCTTCATTCTTTAAAAATTGATGTATCAACTTCACAATTTAGATTTGTAATAATTTCTATTAAATTTCTATGATTAAAGTTTGGTCAGTAAATCTCTTCTCTCTTCTCTCCGTATACTAAAAATGTTTTACCTTTCCTAATTCTAGGATGTGGAGGGGAGGTAAATGCGCGCGCATCCTGGTAGAGAGAGAGAAAAGAGGGAGATGGGACGGAGGGGGATGGGACGGAGGGGGATGGGACGGAGGGGGGTGGTACGGAGGGGGTGGGACGGAGGGGGTGGGACGGAGGGGGGTGGGACGGAGGGGGGTGAGACGGAGAGGGTGGGACGTAGTGGGTTGAGACGGAGAGGGGTGGGACGGAGGGGGATGGGACGGAGGGGGATGGGTCGGAGAGGGGTGGGACGGAGGGGGATGGGACGGAGGGGGGTGGGACGAAGGGGGACGGGACGGAGGGGGATGGGACGGAGTGGGTGGGATGGAGGGAGGTGGAACGAATGGGGGTGGGACGGAGGGGGTGGGACGGAAGGGGTGGGACGGAGGGAGGTTAGACGGAGGGGGGTGGGACGGAGGGGGGGTGGGACGGAGGGGGGTGGGACGGATGGGGGTGGGACGGATGGGGGTGGGACGGAGGGGGGTGGGACGGAGGGGGAGGGACAGAGGGGGTGGGACGGAGGGGGTGGGACGGAGGGGGTGGGACGGAGGGGTGGGACGGAGGGGGATGGGACGGAGGTGGGTGGGACGGAGGGGGATGTGACGGAGGGAGTGGGACGGAGGGGGATGGGACGGAGGGGGTGGGACGGAGGGGGATGGGACGGAGGGGGATGGGACGGAGGGGGTGATAATTGCATGAGAGTAGGGGTGGCGAATGCGTGCGCATACCGATATCTACATAGTCGTCGTTGGTATAATTGACTTCGTCAAATAATTACTTGGAGGAGAGGTGTCGTGCCCGAGGCGACCAGATGAATCCGCCTGGAGAATGTAAATATAAAACACTATTTAAAATAAATGGAACATTCGTCCCAACTGTGAACTAATTGACCACGCTAAGTAAAATTATGATATAAAAATAGTTTAAATGTGTTCATTGTAGCACGGAATATTTCAAATGTATGAATAACTGATTCTCAAACCATGCAACACCTTTGTTTCAATTTCAAGGGCATTCACCTCTCAAATTGCGCGGTTTAGCTATATACGGTTTTAACTTGGCGCGGTTTTAGTTTTAAAGAACTACCTTGAATTATACGTCCGTAAATTTCACTTTAGTACGATTTTGGAACGACATCCAAGCATTTAAAATCATAAATTGTTTCAGTTCGACTAAAGAGGTTATAATAAAGAATAAAGGAAGTAATTCTAAAACAAATACAGCTCAATTGTTGCAGGTGACTTTAAGACGGCGCTTAAAAGTAACCCTATGACTTCCTAAGGGGAAATATGCCACACCTTGCACGATTTCGCTTAATATGGACTTTTCCAGGAATACGTACTGTCGAAAGCGAGGGATGGATGTCTATCAAATTACAAAAATTCTAAATTAACGTATCGCTTTTTATTGAATAAATTTCTTTCTGTGACCTTTGCTTGAGGATAATACAACACAGTAATATTCTTCCGTCCTCTATAATTCCAAATGCACCGCGGCACATCAAATACTTCAAGACATATCAGTTACAGTACATACGACAGAATGGGCACAAAAGTTGTTTTTTCCCGTGGAATAGTAGGCGATCATATTAGGAGAATCGATCCAATGTTACTGTTATAACCCCACTCCAATTCTATGCTATTCTCCTCCCACTCTCTCCCTCCAAATTTTCCCACTTTTCCCTAACGTTCTTTTCTGCAAAGCCCTCTATTCAAAGCCAACCATTTCCTTTCAGAAACTTACTCATTTCGACCTTCGCTTTCCCAAAAACAATCGTCTCCTCAATTTCCCTTCTTCCATTCTCTCCTTCCTCCATTCCTCATCAAAAATCCTCCCATCGCAATCATCCCCATCTACTTCTCGGCTCGTCCATTTTCTTTTCTCGAGTATATCGTTCCATTATAGCCGCTGTCGATTTGCGAGCGAGCTTCCAAGATGGCTCGTGGTTGGGCGTGGGCGCATTGTCTTCGACGCTTAGCCCGTTTAAGTTGACGCGATGCATTGTCTCTTCGAGTGATTAAAAAGTGTTGTCCGTTTGGCGCCGTTTCCCACTTTTTCTTTAGACTTCGAAGACCTACAGGGGTTACACAGGACCCTCACTTTCAGTTTTGTATTTCTATAACTTTCGAACGGTTACGTTAGCTCTCCTCGAATTTCAGATGTTTGTCAATTTTAACTTTTAAAAGTTCGTATAAGAAAGAAAATCGTACTTTATAATTTTACGTTTCTAGTTGGAAAATAACTGATGCAACTTGCAGCGACATTCTCAGCGATGAAGTTTTATTCGATATTGGAGCTTGTTTTCACACCTTAATTACTAAGGAAATTATCTATTATTTTTTAAATTTTATTCAACAAAGGAAATTAAGAATATTGCATATTATTTTCAGTTGACCTTTAAATAGTGCAATAATACCAGGTAGCGCTGTGGCACGTGCAAAATCATAATACAAGACAATCTTTAACATCACTCAGGTAGTAGATTAAAGCAAAACTATAATGCAGTCTCTCCAGTACCCCTCTTTATACTAAACTAAACTTCTTTGGTCCTCCAAGAGTCAAACAAACTCTATATTAACTTGGCTAGAAGGATAAACATTTCTTCTCTTTGAAAAACTCAACGTTCCATCTTACATATAATTTCCAACTTTTTGACATGGTTTGAATACATAAACTTTGTTTCACGGAAAGATAAAGTGGACACTAGTATTTCAATGAGACATTCAAGGGTTGCCTTTTCAAAAAGGAAATGGAATTTAAATGCCAAATATGGCAAGGCAAGAAAATGAGGCACATTTTCATAGCGGAAATCATCCTACATACTTCCTATCAATCCCATTCCTGGTTTAGACAAAATCGTATATTTCTCATTTTCATTAATTTTAAGTTTAATTACGCAAAAATTTTCATAAAATGTAATTGACAAATCAATTTATTTTGACTTTATATTGTCTCTCAACGTACTTTAGAAGAAAACATGTTTATACACTCTTCCACAGATTTTGAAAATAACTTCTCTGGATAAATCACCTCACCGGAACGTTCCGTGATTACAGAGGAAACGTTAGTACCTAGACCCATCACGAGCGCCATACTCGCGTGAGTGCATGATCTTGGCTAGTGCATAACACCCCTCCTACCGTCAGAGAACCTCGCCTCTCAAGACACCCAATATCGGACAAATTGCAAGAAAGAGAGTAATTTTCACGGCGATTGAGGTTCCGTTACCCGAGAAGGCCAGAATCGCGATGTTTTTTCCCTCAATTCGATTGCTCTATCGTGCACATAACGGAAAACAATTTCGTTCTTCTCTTGTTTCCTACCTAGTGGTATTTTTCACATTTTTTGCCCTGCACAGTTTTAGAGCGGGGAAGTAAGATTTTCCATTCTCAAATCCAAAACGATTTTTAAAAATATAATCTCTAATAAAACGGCCATTTTACATCGCGCCGATGGATCCAAGATCAGAAAATTGATATTTTTCATTAGTTTCACTCGAAGATGATTGCTAACAAAATTAACCGCAGTTTCACCTTCACAGAAAAATTCAACAAAAAATTCGTTTAGTTTTTTAATGAATGGAGTAAGTTTTATTTTAGAATGTTCTTTTTAAGTAAATAATACTTTGGTATGCCTAAATTGAAAAAGCAAGGAAATGTTTTGAAGAATGCATCCACTTTGTGTCGTTTATTTACATATTAACCCGAATTTTAATGATTGAATTTGCTTAAAAAGATTTAAATAATATGCTGTCATGAATACGAGTCGATTTTTTTGATTCGTTTGTCAATCCAGAAGCCAACATAATTTCTTAAACATTGCCAAAATAAAATATTTATCAAAGAAACAAAATCTTTTTAGATAACTATATTATCAATTAGTCTCCATTGATGGATGAATATTAACATTACATTATTAAAAATAATGACTTTTTGACATAAAATTTATTCGACGAAATGATTTATTTTTTCCAAGTAAAATTCTACTTATTCACACCTTAGATATGATTAACATTTGCTACGCATAGCGAAAATAATTCCGACTAGAAATTTAAACCCATGAACGAAATATAGAAACGTATTTATAATACATACTATCATAACAGGGAATGAAATTAAAAGTTCTTTATGAAATTACACTCGTTCAAAATATTCTAATAAATGTGAGAAGTTATAAAGTTTATCAACAAAAGAAATAAAAAACGAGAGAAAAACATTTTTTTAATTGCATTTTCGAATTAAAAAACTTAAGTCCATGGACGAAATACATTGTTTGGCCGAGGGCGATATGAATAAGATATAAAATAAACCTTAAAAATTTTCCGAGACTACACTCTCAAATGGGAAGCTAAAACAAATACAATCCCAGGGCGGTCCCTTCGACGTTTCTCCTGAATTATTCAATCTCGCATTTAAGGAAGATTGTTGCTCTAGAAAGTAAATTTTTTCTCGCGTTTCCTTTGCTAAATATTAAGAAGTCGGGAGATCTTTTTTTTTAAAGGAACGGTGAGTATTTCTGTCAAAAATGAAGATACAAATTTCGGCAGGGGAAAATGGAAAAAATTTTCGAAGCAAGACAAAAATGCAAAAATCAATGCGAGCAACTAAGCTGCGATTCGTCAAGGCCACTCTCATCTATTATCATTTTCCGAGGATCCGTCCTCCCGAGGCAAATTTGCTGACGTCATTGCTTCTGGTGGCATTTTTAACGTGTTTTAACACGCATCCCGACTAGGTAGAAGAATGAAATTTTGCAGGAATGATTGAATCGGATATTAAAAGGCAACGAGGAAAAAAAATCCGAAAAAAGACTTCAGTTCGATTCCAGGGATTAATTTCTACTGCCCATGAGATAACACGTAAGAATCGATCTGTTGACGAGGAGTTTTTTTATATTTTGCCTATTTAAATTAGAAATAATTTACCTTCGATCTTAGAACCTGGACTATTTCAAAGGAAAATAAATAAATATTCTTATTCTTATCGTCGATTTTTGCCTTGAACTCGAAGTCGCTAAAATTTAACGTTTAAATTACATTTATTGAAAAATCTTAGCATTTTAACGGGACTTTGCCTTACCGACAATGTCATCGTTAAACCTCGAGGTTGAAATTAAAAATTTTGTTTATCACAACTGAAAGCTCAAATTAATATTTATTTAATATATTTTGATGAGTTTCGTATTTTAAGATAAAGTTTTGTTCAGGATTTCCAGCGATTTCAAAAAATTTTGTTTCACTATTTTTAACTTGAATATATCGTAAAGTACATTTTCCCGTCATTTTTGCTTTTTGTTGTAACAGCCAAAATTGTTTGGCTTGTTAGTTTTCATAGCTCAGTATTTTTCCCCATAATCAATGTATAATCTATTGCCTCCAAATGTAACAACAGGCAATTCACTAGCTTATTTAAAGAGTTACCGTGTTGGATAAACAGCACTAAAAATCCTGTCATTTTCTGATTTTATTTCAATTCGAATAGTCGGGAAGGGAAAAAATGGAAAACATTTTCAAATATGAAAACAATGCGAGTAACTTCGCCATGTTGCGCAAAGTCAACACTCATTTGTTTAAAGAGTGGCCGGGTTCGAAAAACAGTACTAAAAATCGTGTTATTTTCCGACCCTATATTGAATCCTCCTTACTTCTCGTAGTTATATTTATTTAATACGGACGAAGCTTAAGTTAAATGAAAAATACCGATAGATTGTTGAATTTATTGTGACGAATTAATCATCGAATTGATCCGCCAAAAATCCCTGAATCGTATTAAGTTTTCAATTAAGCGCCTGTTGACAGCAAATCCGATTAAACCCGCCTTTCTCTACAACACAATCATCGTGACCGACATCACGACAAGGCGAGAGCGGTCTACCGTGAAACCGATCAAAAAAAAACGCATTGTTCTAGAATGTGTACTTTAGCAAGTCGCCGACCGTCGTTTTTCACTATTCAGATTCGCGTTCGTAAAAAAAAGAAAGCGAAAAACTAGTTTAAGATCTTCCATTACAAACGGTTGTTTTATCGATTTCTTAGAATTCAGACAGATGTCATTTTATCCGTCCTTATTTCCAACATCGCGTATGGCCATTATGTTGGAAAACTACATTAAAGGGTCTTACCGTTTTATTTCGCAAAAATATTGAAGGTTAAACTTGGACTGAGGAAATTATGGCAAAAACTGAGCATGTTGAACCAAGGATATGAAATCGGGGGTGTGATATTTCTTTAAAGCTAATATTTTAACGAAAGAAGCAGACGCAGCATGGTAACGGCCAAACGATATGACGAAATCTCCTTCTTTTAAACTATCCCGAATTTAAAATAGAAGATAATGTCTGGCTTTTGACTATACCATTAATCCAGTTCTGAGCTGCTTTAGAGGAATATAGGAAGTGAATTAAACAAAAATATTGCTAATTAACACTAAATTAGGACGTTAGTCAACTTTTGATTGAAAAAATCGATAAAATACAATAAATACACGCATACTAATTTAAATTTCGTAAAGGTAAACAAAAACTTAATTCAGATCAAATTGTCATCCTCAGAATTGACTGTTTCTAGAACGAACGTCCACGATTCACGATTTAAACGTCCATTTTTTTTAGCTTTAATTCGCACGTATTTTTTCAATTAATTTATAGTTTCAACTATTTGTATTCTAAAACCTATAAACCGAGCAGGACGATTACGTCTTCAATATCATTTGACGTACGATCGTATATTATAACGTCGATAAATTGTCTAAGAATCCATGCTTTTTTTATTTTTCGCATGAATTGTTGACGAACAAATGGTGTACATTTTGGTCAACAAAACAGAATCCAATATTTAACAGGTAAGACACCCTTGCTAAAGTAAGGGGTGGAAGCACGTTTTCTTAAATATTTTCAGGGTCCTGGTTTACCCCTTCCTTTGATGAGGGAACAACCCGTTAGATATAGGTCGTTAGTAGACTTTCCCATGCATGAATACTTCACTCCTGTAGCTTCAGTAGTCCGGCCACAATACCATTCCAAAATTACGAATTTTTCGAATTTGGAGACATCAATCGAAAAATATATGAACTACTAGGAAAATCCAATCATTGCACAATTCATAGATTGACAATAGCTACCTAATTCAAAAAGAATTTTTCAGATGTCTCATAAAACAAGGAAGTTCATTGTCCACAGACAGATGGACAGACGGATAGAAAAAGTGATCAGATAAGCACGTTTATTTCCTTTAAGAAAACGTGCTAAAAATGCAATAACTGCATAAATAAAATTCCCTTTATGGAAGTAAGAGCAGCCTTGTATGCTCTACAATAAGATAAATGCATTTGCACGATTCGAAAGTGCCAAATTTTCCTCATCAACATAGCAATTTGCCATCCATGTGAGTTGAAAAATTAGGATTTCAAGTAGGCTAAATTGAAATATTAATCTCAGAATGCTAATGGCGAAGAAAAGAATTCGCGAAATTTATATTATTTCTTTAAAAAGTTTTTAACCTAAATAGTTATTTGTTCCACTTTTTTTGTTATCGATACACGCGCAACAGTATACGGCGACAGATAATATTATACACGCTTACTGAACCCGTGAATTATCCAATGTTATTACTCCATAGCAATCGCATTCGCGCCGGTCACACTCATCGTCCCGACAAAAATCGCAGCCATTAGAAGCGAGCGTGAATTCGGCTAACCTTCGGCCTTAAAATGACGAGGTAGACACTTCCCATTCCCGGTCGAAAAAAAAGACGGACGATTTATTATCCTCGAGGTGCAATTTTCTCCGGCGGCGTGAGGGAAAATTTAATTAACGAGGTTTGATTCGGAGGGCAGAAATAAAAAAAAGCTGCCGGACGAAAAAAAAACAACATCTCGTCCTCGCAAAATGCTCGAACGCTCGAGCTGCTAGAGCCGCGGCGACACTACGATTCATTTATCCTCTACGAGATAACCGGCGAGACGCGAGCGAAACCTAAACGAAACGGAGCGAAAGTAACAAAGCCCGCAGATAGGAAAAACACTTAGGCTCCCCCAAAAAAAAACCATAATCGTAGTCCAAATCAAAAATAAAAGATCTGTCAGAAAGGGAAACCTTTTTTTGATGCAGTGGTTCCATTTAAAAAAAGAGAATAATTGCATTTTCGTCGCCGTTACCCGTCACTGGGCACAACTTTCGCTCAAATTGCCTCCCCCTCCCTCTCCTTTCATTTTACGAAATAATAAAGCGAGGGAATTTCTCTTAATGTTTAAGGCCCGAAACATCGACATCTGTTTTTTCGAAACCTACCCTTTTTTATCATCTGATAAACATCAAAAGAAAAAATCGATGACAATACCTGCCAGTGTATCCAGATTCACCGTAATTATTTCATTCCATGCTAATTTATTAAAACTATCTCGCACAATATCACCGCAAAACAGAATTTTGCAAATTAAATCAAAAAATATAGCTGTCAGTATTATTCTTTGATTTTCGTCTTCCACGGCACGAAGAAGAATGCGCTATGATTAATTATTGTTTCTTAATCTGGCAACGCTGCCTCCTCGAATCTCACGAATTTTTGTCCTTTATTTTTTCGCCTTTCATTTTTTTTTCAGCGTTCACTTTTTTCGGCTTCCTGTTTTCCGATCTCCAATATTCCTTTTTCTCGCTAACCCTTTAGAATATAATTTTTTCTCGCTTCATCTGTTCCACCCTCCATATTATTTAATGCTTGATTTTTTTTTATTTTTCTTTCCCCGCTTCTAATACGAGTTTTACTCTCCCAAATAATCAGGTTTCACTTTTACACCGCCTACACCTACGGAACTTGTTTAATGTATTTTTCTAGTTCCGGTTTCCAACACCAGGAGGGATAATGAACGCCGATCCAAAGAAAAGACAAAGTTTTGTTGCATTTCATCGAGCGTGCCATTTCTTCGCCGCGGTGACGTCGGCGAATTATTCTCCACCCTCGCGCAAGTAGGGCACGAGGCCCAAGGACCGGGGAGGGTAAAACGAAGGGAAAAAATGGATCCGCGGTAGGCTACAAATGAGTCAGCCGGGGGCGACGGATGAAGATCGGAGGAGGGATATGTTCCAAGGCGCGTATGAAAAGGGCGCCACGACCTCGGGAAAGATGAAAGAGGTATGCAATTGGTTCGAAGGACTTTCCACAATACTGTTCGATTTTTTCCTCGTTTTGAATCTTTTAATCTGTGTATTACCTCGAAGATATTTCAAGGACTGAATAATTTCGACTCCTATGTTCTGCATCACCTATGTAATGGCATTGATCTGAAATCGAATGGAATTTATTTTTGAGCTCTACGACGGAATTTTTCAGCTTTTGAGCCGAGAAAAAATGTTAATTCTACGCTAAGTTTTTAATTTGTGATTCAAAAATATTATTTTTTGGCTGTTTGTATAGAATACACCCCAGCCATGGAGACGTCCATCTCAAACATCCTCTCAGTAACTTGACCTCTCATTCCGACAACTAATGGATTGACCTTACATTTAGAGCGTACTTGGCTGAGCTAGTTGAAAGTGTATATTCTATTAATATGTCCGTTTAGTTTCATTTATTACCCGAGTGTTTACATTTACTCTACGTTCAAATGAGGGATTCTGTCCAGACGAGAAGATGTATCTCTTCGCATTATGTGTTACATATTCAATTTTGCCATTAGAGACTTAAGTTTTTTCTTTCATTTGTAACGTTGATCAGCTTAGTGGGAATGAATTTATATTTTCACGTATTGTGCCTAATATTGTATTTGATAAATTATTCTCAAAACTCAGTTAATATGTATCCGAGTCGTTACAATATAATTTAAATGGAGATTTACTTTTTTTAACCAAGAGGATAAGTTTTTTGTTTTACATTTCTTTGTTTTCAAGATGTAAGGTGCATGCAAAATTTCTCAACCCAACCATATGTGAACTTTTTAATTGAGGTAGTGGCCATATTAGGTATTTGATTATAATCAGTTACTTTGAATCAAATAAAGCGCTTGATTACAATAAACGGCAGATTTCCTTAGACTATTTTTTTCATTCGGCTTATGATTACTATAACCGACATAAAAATAACCAGTGATAATAATTAAAGATATCTACTCTATTTCTCGACTGATCTTAGTTATCTCTTTTGGATAAACAATTAATTTATCCTTTGTTTGCAACAAAATCTGGATGTTCTTAACGTTCTCTTTTCCTACAATAGTAATTTCCTTAGTCCACTCTAGTTTCCACTACCAAAAATAAGCGGTAGGTCCCAGCATTATATATCTAAGTCAATTCTACGTTATTATTGCTATAAAATGGGACAACTAGTGGAAAAACAGTAATTAAAATAATTTACTGAGCAATTAAAAATCGAAAAATGTTATTGCAATGAACCAAACTCTTTACCACGTGGGTTCACTTTTTATGTTGAAATCATTTTTGATATAGAAATGTCGATTTATTCGATTTTCAGGTAGATATATTGTAAACGCATGCGTAACGAAACATTTCATAATTGCCTATGCCGATTAAAGTGAAAGTAAACACATTAAAACGTTTGAGAGTTTATCAGCGCGGAGAAAGTTTTCACGTATGAAAGCGCTCCATTTCAAATCCGTATCTTCATTGTTATCAAGCGGAATTTCACTAAAATTAATATTTATAAAAGATTGAGTGTTAAATTGAAACAAATACGCAAAGGCTCAAAACCAAACAAAACGTTAATTTAGCCCACGTCAATTATTTTTAAATCCACCGGGTCTCATTATTACATCTGTTATCATGATCAACAAAATAATCCGACGGGCAATTTATATCGTACGGGGATAACGCGAATACAAGTGATGTTGAATTTTAACGTGAATATTCTTTGTCCGGCTTAAGCTCTCATTATTATGATCAACTGTTGTGTTCAGTTTAAAATATCCACGTATTTTCTAATAATCTGATGTGGCCACTACATGACTTTCCCCATACCAGTTTATTTCTAAAAATTTCAAATAGATTAAATGATAATAAATAAGTATTTTAAGGAACTGCGAGAAAAAATCCAAGGCTTTACAAAGAACAGAAATAAATTCATACCGTAACCTTCTGATATATATATATATATATATATATATATATATATATATATATATATATATCAACTAATCAACTCTTGTCCCTCCAATTAAAATGTCAAATATAAAATTTCGCGATGATCTGATTAATAGTTTTTGAGTTAGAGCGCCTACAAAATTCACATACAGACATATATGTCTATGTTCTACGAATCTCAAAACGTGTATTTCCGTTGAAATTTTGAAATCGATTTTTTTCATGAAAGCAATACTTCCCCTATATGTACTACCTATTGAGAAAGTAAGGAAGTGTATGCAAACAAATCTATATCAACCTGTATTATCCAGTTTTTGAGAATGAGCCTAACAATACACCACAATTAATAAAAATACAACGCTTGAATTAATAAAAAATACATTTGAGTTATAATTTTGTTGCGATCTGCTGATTCCCTCTTGCCTACGCGCAATGGGTATCTAATAGGTAGTGCAATGAATAGCTGGTCGGTTTCAAAAGTTTAGGAAGAAAGGTGACTTCCTCTAATACGGATTCTCCAGTTATAATCATTTCATGTTGGCAAATATAAAATGTTCTTTTTCGGGGAAAATTAACATTGTTCCAAAATGTCTATAAAACTTTGCTTGAGTATACTCAATTCCGTAGATTTTGATGCATCATTTATTAAATCGCCACCACACTCTACCACATACATGCCAAATTTATAGCATAAAAAGGCTGATATCAGTTTCTTTATTTTCCAAATTTACCGCCCTCTTACGGTAAAAATTAAAACTAATGGAGATTCGTAAAATAAGAAATGTAAAAATTTATTAGTAACTATTCAACCAAAGAAGAATTTTTCATCGATCTCTCAAAACAAAAAATTGAACATCAAAAGATGGACGGACGTCAAAGCGATAAAAATACCTCGTTTTCTACATTTATTAAAACGAATCAACAATTCATGATTTAAACTTTACGGCTAATTGGAACCTTCACACCTTCAATGAAATTAAAAATGATTCAAAATCATTAATTTCTCAGAAAACGACCATTTTTTTACTTGGAAACAAGGTGATGGTCCGTACATTTCTAAAGGTTCCGAAAAAAAAAAAATTCCAGTGAAATAAAATAACAAAGGCAATTTCTCAAATTGTTTTCAAGCATCTATTTCAAGAGACGTAAGGAGAAAAACTTCCCTCTCGCTCTCCCTGTCTCCCCCTCTCCATCTCCCTCTCCTCCTTCCTCCCTCTCCTCCCCTCTCCCCCTCTCCTTTCCCCCTCCCCCCTCCGTCCCTCCCCTTCCCCCTCCCTCTCTCCCTCCCCCTCCCTCCCTTACCTAGGTTTTCTCCACAAACTTAAATCTGTCTTCACTTATATCTTTTTGTTTTATATATTTTATATACTCTTCATTGTAATACTTTAATTTTTAATATTCATGATATTGACGAAGGGTTAAATGTAACAATGGACATTATAGTCCAAATTCCACCCTATTAAAGACAATTTTTTATCTATCTATCTATCCCTCTCTCCCTCCCTCTCTCCCTCCCTCCCTCTCTCCCTCCCTTCCTTCCTCTCTCTCTCTCTCCCTCTCCCTCCCCCTCTCTATCTCCATCTCCCTCTATCTCTCTCTCGTGCTTTTGAAGACTTAAAAACATTCGAAATGATTGAGTACTTGAAAGACTTTTCTTTGCGGTACCTCGCGGTTTTTTTCTCCCCCCTTGCAAGAACCGTTGTCATTCGTGACTATCTCGCCCATTCCTCTTTCTTGCCGCTGAAACAAACCTTTTTGTTCCACCGCCGCCCTCTTCCGCCCACATAACCTACTGCCAACCGCTCCCCTATTCTTCTTCGCCCCATACTCCGACATCATCCCCTCCTCCCGATCAGTTCTGCTCTCTTATTCCGCAGCTCGAAAATTCTTGTCGAAAAAAATAATATCCGATATCTTCACCTCTCACGTGCACTGCGCGTTACGTTGCTATTCTTGTATTTACCATGCGGAGAATAAATGAGTTCATCAATTTCCTTTCTAAACATAGTCAAACCTCCATCAGTCATTTACTATGTACTATACACGATCGTTCGTTAATATTGCAAGGCGATATTTGTAAAATTATGTATTTTTATAATTTTCTAGCATTGTTCAAAAAAATTTAGATTTCAGGAATAAATACGAACCGCACGTTACGTTATCGACAATTTAGTGCAATTGGATTGCATTAAAAACTCGGTTACTTTAATTTGATCTTTTCTGAAAATTTTATCCATAATGTTTCGGAAAATTGCTGGTGGCATGCCTCAAAATTCAGGTTCTTCCCGATCCCTTGGCGAGCCATCTACGGGCAACAGTTCTTAGTTTGAAGATCTCGGGCTTATTCCCTACCCTCCGCCGTCGTACGCATTATTCTCACGTAACTATTTCCTCATGTCCGGCTATTTCTGTGACAAACTCTCATCCTTTACCGCAACCAAATTCCCACGTCTATCCCGCCAACAATCCTTTGTACTTTAAGGTCACGGTTATTGAATAACCCTTCAAAATCTTTTTATATCCACCTTTTCTTTGGTATATACTCGTTCACAACATAGCTGTTAAAGCATTAACAACTCTTTTTCCTATCATTTAACTAGCTCTTTGGTCGGTTTCAATGGCAATAAATGTTTCCCGAAAGATGTTTTCTCACACCGTAACCGTGCCCAGTCCTGAAAAGAATCTTTTCGACAAGAAAACTAGCGTGGAAACAAATGGGTCTTTCATTCTTCTGAAAAACTGTAAGAATTATAAAACCTAAAACGAACGTCATTTCATCTCGCCAGAAAGAGAGCCGACACTCGTTAAGTGTTATCAGTTTTCTTCCGCTATGTAAACGGGGCGTGTGCAAATAATGTAATCAGCTCGCGACTATTCTCACTCATTCTCTTCAAGTAACGCATGCGGATATTAATGAAACTCACGTAAGCTACGAATTTAAGTGAGAGACCCAAAAATATATCACGCTATTTATACTGCTAGCATTCCATTCAGCGATTGCCAGCCTAACCCTTACTAAAACAGCGAGCGTAAATGGCCAAATTTTAAATTCTAACAGGATTATTGAGCATTTTGGCCAAATTTTATCCGTAACAATGAAACTATTTAAAAATTTGGCTGTAAGTATAAAATTTTATAAGAATGAGTCATTATAAAAGTGCGCCATACATGTACTTTCACTTGAACATATACCTTCGGAATGTAAAAGGATAGCAGAGTGGTTTGGCAAGAAAAGGAAAGAACTTTTCTTTCACATTTAACGTAGTATTCAGTTGAAAAATAAATGACGAAAAATTACTTCGTAGAATAAAATATCATTTGTTATCAGCATATGTACAATTTCACGTTTTTTTATAATTTTCGTATTTGAAACAAACACTGTAGATCTCATTGCATACAAAATTTCCATGTTATCGCGCTCGAGAAGCGTAGGTGATGTTTATAAGGTAACTCCTTACATGAAAATTCTATATGTGAGCAACATTTAAGCATGCCCACAAAAAATATATTCCGAAAGAATAAAATATAGAATTCGTTCCTCGAGCCAATATTGTTCCGTACGATGCTGTATACTGGCTCAACCCGGATTTTATTTCATAAAATCTCGAGGTTAATGGCAGGAAGCTATTAATTTGATCTTAGCTACGTTCCCTCGAAACCAACTACTTTCAGAAGAGTACGGACCAACATTATCAGTCACGGCTTCGTTTTAGATGTAAACAAAATTATGCCATAATACATTAGCATACTTATATACATAAATAGAACATTTTTTGCTAAACACCTACATAGAGTATTGCCAAAACTTTTCGGTACGATGGACCCTTACCTCGCTTCCGCAATCATCGCAAGCAATACGTCCCACTTCCGCACTTAATGCGGGCCATGTGCGGTCTAAAATAAACTTAAAGGATAATTTAAGGAAACCAAAGGATTAAGTTGTGAAGTCAGTACAACGTGATCTGTTTTTAATTAATTTATCTCTCGTGGTAATAGAGAGGTAACTGTCGCTTTTAATATTTCCTAATTTCATTTTACATTACGCTGTCTTTTTATTGTAAAACTCATGGCGGACTGGGTGGAAACACTCAGTGGGCCGGGTGTGGCACGCGGACCGTAGCTTGGGTGGCACTGATCTACTTTCCAAAATTTATCCGCCAATTTTCCTAAAATTATAATACCTTCTTTATCTAACGTTATATATATATATATATATATATATATATATATATATATATATATATATATGTATATATGCTAACGGGAGAGGAAATGTAAATAGGTATATCAACGGCAACTAGGTGTTGAGAGAAGGAAGCCCAGTGGGCACAGCCGATGGGGTGTCGGAGAGGCATATTTACATACGTACATCTACATCTACAGTTTACCCTGCAAGCCTCCGCAAGGGTGTGTGGCAGGGGGTGTATTAACACCAAGGGGAAAACTCCAAAATTAGGCCTTGGTTTACGCCCCTACGCGAGGTTACTTTTGATCGCAAGTTTTATTCTGCTCAGCTATCGTTCTAGGGAAAAATGAGCCTTTGTATCTCTCTGTCCTACAGGCTATCTCTCTTATTTTACGAGGATGGTCCATTCTACCGATATAGGTGGGAGTTCTTATTATTTCTTTGACGTCGCTGGAGAAAGTACTCGTTCTAAATCTTTCAAGAAGTTTTAACCTAGCACGTGATCGACGCTCAGCTAGTGATTCCCATCCTAAGTCCTGTATCAAGCCTGTAACGCTTATATTTCTATCATAACAATTTTTGACGAATCTAGCAGCTTTTCGCTGCACTTTCTCTAACTCGGTGATTAAACCTTTCTCGTACGGATCCCATATGCTCGACGCATACTCTAGCAGCGGTCTAACTAAAGAAAAGTAACATGTCTCTTTGACTTTTTCTTCGCTTTTACCTACTATCCGTTTGATGAATCCTAGTTTTTGCTTAGCTTTCCCGGATATATTTCGTATGTGTGTGTCCCACGAGAGGTTACTTGTTAAAATGACACCTAAGTATTTGACGGATTCGGATAATTTTAGATGTACGCCTTCTATACTGTAATTCATCGCCTCAATTTCTTTGTTTCTCCAGAATCTCATGACGGAACACTTACCTAAGTTCAGCTCTAATTGCCACTCTTTACACCACTCGAGAATTGCGTGTAGGTCGTTAGAAAGTAATGCTTGATCAGCAGGACTGTTAATCTCTCTGTAAACTACCGTATCATCCGCGAATAACTTGATTTTAACTTGATTTGTTGAAGAACTTTCGGGATGTATATATATATATATATATATATATATATATATATATATATATATATATAAAAAATTTATATATAGTGAGATGGCTTAAGCCCCAACTCACCCGTAAAACGAAGAGGCGACACCGCACGACTTCTCGGAGAACGCAGAAACCAGCAACTCCAAAGCGACGACGCGCCGACTCCTCTTCAAACACTTCTCGGGACGGCGATCACAGAAACCAATCAAACCAAACGATCACCAAAAAAAAACACAACACAAAATTTTTCTGGCCCCTCGGAACGGAGAAGGAGGCGATAAAAAAACAGCGAAAAAGATAAACTTCGGAACCGAAAAAAAGCGAGAGAGAAAAATAAACTTTTTTTACGACAGTCACCGTTATCGCGGAAGGATTTGGAAAAAAATATACGACGCTCCCTTGACCTATCTCAAAAACCACATGGCCCGTGTAGATCGATGGAAGACGGCAGCACGGTTTTTAATTCCATTCATCCACCTGGACGACAAACGGAGATAGAGAAAGGAAAAACAGAGCCGGAGACGCGATTTCAGAAGATCGCAAGTCACACAACGCATGCGCGCACACGCTAGCCGGAGCAGTCACCTTGGTTATATGGGCGGAGAGATGGAAAGAGCTTTGGATTCGTTGCGTTGGAAGGAGCCGGAGGAGGGTATAACAGAAGGTCGGTTCCGCGTGTGTCGTGGAATAAGGAAAGAGGGAGGTTAGGAAGAAAAAACACCTCGCAACGCCCTCTCTATCTCTCTCGCACTCTCTCTCACTCACTAGACTCGGCCTCCTCGACCGCCCCACCCTCTGTCGGACGAAAGGAGAAACTAAGCTCGGCCGTTGGGGTGGTGGGGCGGGGATGAATGGGGTGGGCGTTACCTCCAACGCCGCTTAGCTTATCCCTCTTCTACGGCCTCTTTATATTCTTCTTCTGCCTCCACCTCATCCGATCTCTCTTCTGATCGGACAAGATGGTCCGACTTCTCCCACCTGGATGATGAGGTCTTCTCGGCGGGGGCAACGAGGGATCGGCCACTTATCCTGTGAAGTAGAGAGGTAGATTGAGAGAGAGAGAGAGAGGGAGAGAGAGTGAAAGGTCACTTTCGAGAATACACACGCGGCAATATTTGCATACAATCGCTTATGCGCGCGAAAGGCGGAGAGGGAAAAAGCTGAGAGAGAGAAAGGAACGGCGGGAACGTTACACAAAAAAATTGTGCATCTCACTCTCACAACGAGTCTCATTGAACGGCTATTTTAGGCGAGGTGCTTTCTTTCGAGTTGATCAGCACTTTTTTGCATTCAGGATCTCGGAGGCTGAATTCCATTTTCATTCGTCGAGTGAGGAGAGGTAAAAAAGGAACATTCCGGAATATTGACGCGTCGATGGAAGGCAATGTCTGGATGGGATTCGCTTTCCTAATTATCGAACAGTCTTCAACATGCGCAATTAAATTAAATCTTAAGGGTGTCTTACACGGTAAATATTTAATGAAAATATTTAAGTAATGGCAATGCCTTTGAGCCGAAAGCAAATTCAAGAATAATGTTGCCGTATCACGGTGAAACCGGTCGTGAGAGAAATATATTGTGGAAAATTATGATTTTTCTTTTAATAATAATAATAATCACTTTAGTGTAAAAAACTGAAAAAATAAAATAAATTGTCTCACGTATCTTAAATGATTTATCATAACTTTGTCATGGCTATTGGAGGTACATATTTTTCAATTTTTGATACACAAAGTGATTATTCTTTAAATTGATGACAATGACAAAAATATTAAATGAAAATAGGCATCTAAATTACGACTCTCGCGTCAAAAATTCCTTATATATTTAAATCGACTACTAGTCGCGTTAAATGATTACTTATACCAAATATGATTTACGTATTACATCAGACAATTCGCAACTACCTTGTTTCAGCTCTAGCACAAACTGCGAAATATTATCCTAAATATTTCCGTAATTAATACTAGCGTGAGTTCATCATAGAGAGACCACACCGTATTCACATTAAAATGTAAAAAAATACCTACTGAAAGTCGAAGGAGGGCTTCAAACCTATTCTAAAATTAAGGTGTTATAAAGAGAAAGACGGGTTACAATAGCCGTTTTATGAAAATGTTTTGGATAAAGCTAATAAGTAATCAATATATGTCTACAAAAATTGACCCATGTTAGTTAACTTTATCAAATAATGCTCAAAGTGGCTTAAAATTCTATTCCATAGAAGTACTCATTTCAAATAGGTATGTGAAAAAATCATATTATTTTCCTAAAACGGATTTCTCTCAAAGAATCTTATTAACCCTTAATTAGTAACGTGGGATCAATATGACCCCACCCAATATATTTAAGGCAATAACTATAGAACAGGAAATCAGATCATGAGAAAACTTTCAGTACCTTGATTTTTAACCTTGTTGATGACATTTCACCATTGATTTTATTTTTGGAATTCGTTTACCTTGATATTTTAATGCTGTCATGCACGAAGTACATAGAGATATTTTGCTAACCTTTTGTCTGCCGCCTTCGAATGGCTCTAGGAAATGAACTTTTTTACGTAATCATATGGTATTCCATATATATATATATTCATAACAATGCAATTCTGAGGATATGTATATATCATTATAATGAAGCATATTGCTCAAGAATCTATGGTAGTTATCCTTCCCGTTGTACATATAATCTCAATTTCATTTAAAATTTCCATTCACCATAATAGGAAAGAAATTCACCCAGTGTTCTTATTATTACACATAATACTACATAAATAATATAAGTCAAGAATTAATTTTATAATATACAGTGATATTATAATTAGTGTATGCTACTGCACAACTATGTAAATGCACTATAAACCTGAGACATGCAGAAGTGGGTGGGATTGACAAAGGGAATTACGTGTCGGTGGCTCCTTAGCAGTTGACTTATTACATGGTATCAAATATGTGATGGGTATACCAAAAACATGAAAAAAATATCGTAACAACATAATATTAAATTTACTATAAGCATAAGCGACTAGTTAGGCAGATTAGAGGAACATACAGAAATGTGACAACAGATAATTGGTACACTAGTGTACCTCTTACAAAGAGTACCTCTTATTATATATAATAGTGTAATAGTGTACCTCTTACTTCTGGAGGATTAAAAACTAACCCTAGCTGGAACTATGCGGAAGAAAAGAGAAATCCCTCCTAAGTTCCTCTCAAACAGAAAGAAAGAGGTTCGTAGCAGTATTTTTGCGAAGGAATTGACAACCGTATCATACATTCCAGCAAGAAATAGACCAGTAATTCGCATATCTACAATGCATCACGAAGCTTAGATAGATGAAAGTACGAAAGACCTCAAAAAACCGGAGACAGTATCATTATACAATGCAGCAATTATACTTGTGACCAACTCTGTGCAACAGACAACGCTGGCAGAAGAACAAAGAGATGGCCTTTAGCTGTATTTTTTATTGTAGCTATCAATGCATTAGTTGTCCATAATAACAATGTTAAAGAAACAGAGGCGAATTTTTAAAAAAATCTCTTTCGAAGGAACTAGTGAAAAAAAACAAATTTCTCGCTACTATGATAAATATTTTCTAAAGTAACTCAGAAAACGCATCCGTGATCATTACGCCATTGCCGAAGAAGTTTCGGGTCCACCCACTTGAAAATAATTTAAAAGAGGAAGAGAGACAATTTTGGGATAAAGGTAAGGTAATACTTTTCTTCCCAAACTTTTTGAAACTGACCAGCTATTCATTGCACTACCTCTTAAATACCTATTGCGCGTAGGCAAGAGGGAATCAGCAGGTCGTTAAAAAAAGGAAGATGCAAATTCTTACCTAGGAGAAAAGGCACTAAGGTACATGTCAATAAAATGTCTATTGTGTTGAAAACCAACCTAACTGAATAAATTTGTTTATATATTATATTAATGTTCAATGTATTATTTTGTATAAAATGTTTATAAATATTTTAATAAGCCTTTAAATAATGATATAAAGATATTTTATTACAACTCATACTAAAATAAATTAACTTTTACTCGAAAAAATTAAAAAAGTGCAGTGGGGTCATACTGACCCCACGCCACTAATTACGTAACATATTGTGACGCCACTGATTAAGGGTTAACAATGGCCGTACGGCGAGAGATAAAAGATGCAATCTGAGACAACACTAGATAATCCGAAATTGAAAAGGCGAAAATGAATAGCCTATCAGTAATTTCTATGTAAAGTTATTGAGCGAGAAAATTTTATTTGGTAAAAACGAGAAAGAGTTTTCTTAAGAATGATTAGTCTATTTTATCAGCAAATGTTTTTCTTGGTCACTGATTGACCCATGACAATTCTAAGATACTTCCAGATGAGGCCAATAAATTTGGTAAAATGATGGGTAAAGTTACAAATATTGGTAAAATTCCGAAATTCCAAAAAGTTTCCGTTTGTGTGTTGTCTTTCTCAAAAGTCACCACAAAAATAACTTTTATAATACCAAAAAATTGTGGTATTGTAAAACTTATTTTGTCGTGTTTTTAAGATGGAAAACGACCAATTGAAGGCCCATACAATCAAATTTCTCAAAATAATTGTTTTTCTCTATTTCCATTAAAAAACTTGAAAATCATAACAATACTTTCTATCGTTTATGGGCAGTAGCAGTCTTGGCATTTCCCTTGCCAACACTGCGGTGAGGAAGTAGTTACAGTCATACTAAGCTGAATGGAAACTCTTTTATTAATACGATGCAAGCAATTCAGCCGGTGTTTATATAAATATCGTACATATACTGGAAAGAAATTCTGTTCTTGGGTGTTTCCCCTTGTTCATTGGTGTCTCTACGACCAGAAGATACCCTCCTCTTGCTACAGTCGTTCGAATTGATTTCTAATCACTTACTAAATTCAGTGCCTACCTCGGAAGTAAACTCCGCGCACTAGTCTGTCGGGGATGTGCGGCATGCCGCCCCCGACTTCTCAACAACCCCCTCCGGGGCACCCCCATACCTATTTCCCCCACACATCCCACATTTCCCCTTCAACGCTCCTTTTCACCAACCATACCCTCACCTGTATTACCCCTTTCCATTCCCTGGCTATTCACCGCACCAGCAGCCTCAGGACAACTTCCCAACATCTTACGCCGCCGCCGCAGCCTCTCCAGCACCGCCTAGCCATGCACCGCCGCCTCTCATCCCACTTCACCAGCTTCAACTTCACCGCGATCCACGCCTGCCTTCCTCGCTTCCGCTATCAGCTGTTCCACGCCCTACCTCCGCACCGCAGCGCACGGTGAGTAGTGTCTCCGCTTCTTCCGGCAACTTAAGCAATGCGTGCAGTGTTAATACTCCCTACCCTAATGGTAATGGATTTAATATAGTTACAGCTAGTAAAAGAAAACGTGTTTCCACTCCTCCTACATCCGCTCCACTACCTACTTCCAACTCCTTCCAACCAATTTCCCCAGATGATGAGGAATCACCTGATTCACCTGACCTTGAACCCATGGACCTCCCTACCTTCGTACCGACCCCACCTCAATCTACCCTTTCCAAAAGAAATTTTCCAATCGCATCAATTAAAGTCAACGGTACGTCCACATGACCGAAGATACGTGCCGCCTTTCGCTCAGTCCTTTCTATGGCGCCGGTTACGCGCCTCATTGGCAGTTCAACCCTCCTCATAAAATGCCATACAGCTGCTGATTACCGCGCAGCTCGTACTAAACTTAAAGAACTAGATATAAGTTTTTACACTAGTTCCCTTCAGGAAGATATAATGCCCCAGTATGTAGTTCGCGGTATCCCAGCAGATACCCCAGTAGAATTAATAGCTAAATATATTGATGATAAAGGCATTTCAGTCCACCAGATCAAGCAGTTAGAAACAACGCGCCCTTCTGACGAAGAAAAAGCTCGCGGAATTAATTCAATAGAAAAACGCCCAACTGAATCCTTCCTGGTCACCTTAGAAGTTACATCCAATGCCCACGATTTTGAAAAGCTCACTGGCGTTTGCGGTATTACTGCCCCTATTTCCCCATACAAACGGCCCCTGTCACCTGCCCAATGTCGCCGCTGCCAACAACTAGGCCATACTAGAAATAATTGCAATCTTCCCGAGACTTGTGCTTATTGTGGCAGGCCCCACGACCGATCCAACTGCCTCTCCTCCATAGAATCCCCCCTCACTCGCAAATGCGCAAACTGGCGGCGACCACACGGCCAACTATCGCGGCTACCCTATTTATAGAGAGGCCAAAGCCGTTTACATTAAAAACCACTTCTCCCGAATAGATCCTGAAAAAACTGCTCCGCCGACTAACTCTTCTTCGTTTCCACCACCTCCACAACCATCTCTTACTCCTTACTCACCTGCTTTCCCATACTACCCTTACTATTGCCAACCCTACCCCGAACCTACCCACTTTCCACCATCTCCTAATCCCGCCCCTCTACTACATCTCAACCACCCGACATTTCTGACGACGTCGCGTGGTTTAAATCTACTCTTGCTACCTTCCAAATCCTTAAAACTAGCCTCGAGCGTCGCACCTTTATTTAAACTGAGCTACTAAAACATTCCAATGGCGCCTGATACTCAAAATCATTCCCTCCTCCATCTTCTCTCTTGGAACGCCAACGGAATAACTCCTAAACTCCAAGGACTAACTACATATTTAGCAAAAAATCGTGTTGATATTCTTCTTCTCCAAGAAACGCATCTTATTTCGAGCAAAAAATTATTTCTCCCAGGCTATACCGTATATCGTAAAGTCGAAAAACCCCTCACGGCGGAGTAGCTATTGCCATCCGGAAAAATATTTCCAATTCACCTATTAATCAACCCGCTCTTTTAAATCTTGAAGCAGTTGGCATTGCTCTCACTACTAAAAAATGGACCGTTTTAATAAATAGTATTTACCAACCAAGTACCCGTCCCCTCCTGGCAAAAGACCTGAAACGACTTCTCTCCGACCCACGACCAGGACTTTTTATCGGTGAATGGAATTTTATAAATTCCCATTGGGGATGCTTGAAAAATAACCACAACGCCACTACTCTCCTTCGTTTTGCATCTTATAATCCTATTTCAATTGATTCCCCTACTGACCCTACTCACGTTGCTCCATTTTCCTCCGACATTCTTGACTTGGCCGTTACTACTAACTTTCCGAATAATTTTACTCCCACAGTATCCCACATATTTAGCTCCGATCATTTTCCAATTAACATTACCCTAACCCTCGATGCTACCATATATTCTCCGTTCCCCTTCTTACGCACCGATTGGACCAAATTTGTAAATATTATAAATAATAAAATTGCCTCACTTCCCCCTATTTTTCCCCTTACCAAATCGGCAATTTTAGAACGAATTGATCTTCTTGCCGAAATTTTAAACTCATCTAAAACTCAAGCATCAACTTCTAAATATTCTTCTGATTTGGTAACCCCTCCCCTTCCCGCTTACTTACGCGCACTTATTAAACGTCGAAATCATATTCGTCAATAATGGCAAAAATTTCGCTGTCCGTATGATAAAAAGTTTTTACTCGCACTACGAATCTTATTAAACACGAAATTCGTAAATATCGCGCTTCTCTTTGGCAAGATAAAGTTAACTCCCTCAAAATATCAGATAACTCCGTATGGCAAATTACCAAATCTCTTACCAAGCCTTTTTCCGTTTCCCCACCCCTGAAAAAGGACAACTTGCTTATTTATGATCCTAAAACTAAAGCCAACTTTTTAGAAGACCACCTCCAATTAATAATGACTGCCCCCTCCCTTAATCTTTCACAGATCGATATTGCAGCCTCCACTACCCATTTCTCCCGGACTTTATCACCCGATCCCGAACCGTTAGTTACCTCCTATATTGAAATTAAAACTGCTTTGCATAATCTTCCAACTAAAAAAGCCCCCGGTATAGATAAAATTACTAATAAAATGCTCAAATCCCTTTCCTCTTCCAAAACCTTTATTAATATTTTAACCAATCTTTACAACTCCTGTTTTTCTCTTTCTTATTTTACCGAACCCTGGAAACTTGGCAAAATTATACATTTTCTCCCACCCCGGGTAAAGATTCATCCCTTCCTCAAAATTATCAACCCATTAGCCTTCTTCCTACTCTTCGTTAGTAAAATCCATGCATCTTATTCGCTCGGAGCTTTCGACCCAATATTTCAGCCACCCACCAAATTATTCGATTAGCCGAAACTATTATTTGAGGATTTCACTCTGGCAGGAAACCCACCGAAGCCATTTTTCTAGACGTCGCCAAGGCGTTTGATACTTTCTGGCACTACGGCCTTATTTATAAATTAACTAATCTTAATCTTCCTCTTTCTTTACTTAAAATTATTAATAGTTTCCTTTCCGACCGACACTTTCAAATTCTTGTCCAAAACTCTCTTTCCTCTATTCGCCCCGCCACCACTGGCGTTCCTCAAGGTGCAATATTAAGCCCCCTACTTTATTCTGTTTACGTAAATGACATACCCATTTACGACCGCATGGACCTACTTATTGTTATTCGCCTCTCTTACAGCACAAATGGGTATCTCAGAGGTAGTGTAATGAATAGCTGGGGAAGGGAGGAGGGAAACCCGGTGCCGGCGTTTGCCTGCTCTTACGAAGAACACCAGGGGGGCCAACGGCTTAACGTCCCTTCCGAAGGACGAAACAGTTGAATTAGCGCGGTCTCCTCAAACCACACAAACAGGGGGCCGGGCGACCTTGGAAAAATCCTACTTGCGCAGGATTCGTACCCGCTGCCTTTTCAAGCAGCAGGCGAGTAGCAGCAAGCGTCCTAACCACTACACCACCGGCACCCCACGGACTTACTTATGTACGCTGACGACACAGCCGTTCTCTCCCAATCTCGCTATCCTAACGTATCAGCTAGACGACTGACCGCCCATCTTCTCGCCATCCAAGCCTGGACTGAGAAATGGAAAATAACCATTAACCCGGAGAAAAGCGCCCATGTTCACTTTTCTAGATTTTATAAGTTTACCCTAACGTCCCCACCTGTTATGGCGGGTAGGATAATTCCTACTACCGACTCCCACAAATTTTTAGGCGTCATTTTTGACAGAAAACTAACGTGGACCGCTCATACAAACCACGCAATTCGCAAAGCCGCCACCGCCAAATACCAACTTGCTTCCCTTCTCGGCAACAAAAGTCAAATTTTTTCTCAAGACAAGTTAATTCTTTACCTCTCCTTAATCCGACCCCACCTCATCTACGGCAATCAACCGCAAACGCCTTGAAATCTTTCAAAATAACACCATTCGATTCATTCTCCAGCAATCGTGCCTTGTTCCGATCAAAGACATATTATCCGCTCACCACATCCCCAAATTAGCGGATTTTGTTAAATCACGGGCTCACCGGCTTCGCAAGCACCTCCCTCATACTGAAAATGAAATACTGCTTACTATATGGGACTATATCATTCCTAATAAAACAAAATACCGATTTCCAAAACAAATATTGTACTGAAATGCCTTACTTTCCTGCCCTGAAAAGGGCCCAAATTTTACAGCCAATCAGCAACCTTGCTGCCTTTTCTACGTTTTTGCTATGCAAAATGTTACTATATTGTAAATAACACCCGGTATTTTTAATATTCTCTTACTGTATTTCATACTTCAGTTGTTAATCACCAATCATTGTAAATACCATCGCTTAAAAAGGCCATTTTGTACAATCCTCCTGCCTCTCAACAGCCTTTCCGCCACCCTTTGGTATTATCCCAGCCCAATCTGTATATTTTCTTTTTTTTTATTAGATTTAGAAAATAGGCTAGTTAATTTTTATGAACAAGACTTCTATTTTTAAAATTTTTATTACCTATATTGACGCGCATACTGTATGTTTTATAGCGTCCCAACTATTTGTTTATTTACTACGCAAATTTACGGGTGTGATTACTTACGGAAAAATAGAACAAGAATAAGGGATTTTTAATATAAAAAACAAGAGGTTCAATCTATATAAAAAATAGTTATTACTCCCATAAAAAAAGATAAAAATTATATATATTTAAAAAGATCTTAAACGAACAAAAAATAAAAAAAAAACATAAGATAATAATAAATCCCTGTAAGTAATCCACCCACTAGTTATTAATTTTAGTTAACTGTTGTATATATTTATTCTTAGTATTTAAGAAATAATTAGTTTTACATTATCATATCAATTGTATCTCAATACTGTATAGTATTTAGTATACACTTAAGTACCCTAACGCACGCATTGTATCTGCCGCCGGAAAAGTGGGTCACTACTCACGGGGACGGCTAACGATAGGTCCTTCAGACCGTTATTACCATGGATTGGGATTGGGGGAAGAAATTCTATTCTTTGTCTCTCTTTTTTCCACACAGTGAGGATGGACATACCCCAAAGACTTCTAGAAACTCCCCTGCATTCTGTCTCCGTTAATTTATTTGCTCTTGCACTTGAACTATCTCTTTACCTTCCAACTAGAACAAATTTTCCTATCCCTTCTGTCCATCCTTTGCGCGGACTTCTTTAAGATGTCTCCCCGGGCACAATATGAAATTCCTTATCTTGGGTCACAGTCATATCTTGAATCTTTATCTACAGTACTGCAGAGCTGGCTTCAAAAACGACGCGAAAATGAAATGGTTTATTGGACTAGTACAGTGGCCAATATGCTTGAAATGTACTCTTGCATAGGATATTATGCATTACATCGCTCTGCATTGAGATGAATTTTCGCCAATAGATCGTATGCCCTCAATGCTGAGATCTCGAGCACGCAATCTTGACGTGGATATTTGAGTGTTTATTGTTTTTTCAGATGAGCTTGTCGTAATTGTATATTGTAATAACACTGCTCTTAAAAGCCTACAACATTTCAGAGAAATTCATTACTACCAGGTAAAATTTTATAACTTCCTAATTCTATTTAATCTCTACAAAGTAAATTTAAAATAAAAGAAAACCAATCGATTCGTAAGCACGAGTTTATTTCATAAACATAGTAAATTCTTCATCTAATACGTATATCATTCCGCAACGAATTACCGATACGGACCGAAGCAGCAAACACGTTTAGGCATTGAAAACTTAGTCTCCAGACCGAAATGTTATGCTCGTACGGCAAACTTAACTCCAAAAAATAAAATCCCATCCCGAGAAGAAAAATAATCCAAATCCTCGATTCTATCGGAATTTACACTTTTTATCCGAATGATCGAAAAGACAGGTGGTCGAACGCCCGTTGAAAAGGAGATTAAATCCTAAACTCCAATGCTTTCGAATGGAAGCGAGAGGCAGACGTGTCCGAAATGTTTTCCGAACGAGATTCGTTCGTTCCCTCGAACTCTCTAACACGCGAAAACATGGAAAATACCCACAAAACTTTCCTCCTGCTTTAAAACCCAATGGTGTACCATCGAAATTCCCAACACCTCCGTCTCTTTTTTTCGTTCCCTGCCATCATCACCTTTTTTGCACGTTGGAACGAAAGGGTTATGGGAGAAAATCACCAAGAGAAAGGGAGGATGGAAGGAGGAGGGAGGGAAAGAATAAATGCCGTGGGCAAACGGAGCGGAATTGCAGGATGGAACGAAAAGAGAAGAAAAAAATACATTCAAGAGAATAAGGAGAGTGTAGGGAGAGAAAAGAGAGGATAGAGATAAGGGAAAAGAGGAGAGAAAATAAAGGTAGTCGAAAATAGAAAAGAAAAGCGTGTGGCAAAGGAAAATAAGATTAATTCTCGATGGACAGTGTGAAAAATGAAACAAGTGTCGAAAGCTATGCACAGAAATTTACATAAGCCATTTTTTTCTTGTTTTAGGAATATGACGTCAACATAAGAATACATCTTTGGTTGAGACCTACAGCCTCATAATATAGTCCATAAATTTCTTTTAAAAGCATTGTATCAATGTACCTAATGAAATAATATGCTTCCCATTGAAAAGCAATGGATTTGCTGCCATGTCATTGATATTTTCCATTGCTAAAAACCGAAAAATTTTCCCTCTTTTATGAAGAAAAAAATAACAGTTCAGGCTCGGGCTCATTTGACACCTATTTGAATCCTCTATTTTTTTAAATATGAACCAATTTTTTCAGCTATGCGACTCGTTTCATTCGACCTTTTTATTGCTATTGGAGAGGCATTTTATCAATACGCTATATCAGTGGTTATCAAACTTTCTTTCAGATAAAAATTACAAAATTATATCTTTCTGTGCCACCTACCTATAAAATATGTCGTAGAATTTCATTAAATACGTTATTCATTGCGGTTTGAAAACGGTGACAGCAGTAAAGTGTAAGCATACCATATAAACTATTAGGCAAAAGAAATTTACTTCATTAAATAAAAGAAAAATGCTCTAAATAACAAATAAACTAGGATTAGCTACTTCCAAATGTTTTATGCCTGTCTAGTACCATTTAAAAACGTTCCTTTAGTGTTGCGACATACACAGTGTGGGAACTGCTCTATGGATCTCTAAACATTCCTTTTAACGATTATTTTCTATCTTAAATTTTCTAACCATGATACTTATAAGAACTCTGTTCCTCATAGAGGCCATCCGTTAGCCTAACCTCAACGCGTGAGAAAATCAGATTATGAAAAAGGAGAATTAGCGGAACTAAAAACTTTCTTCCTCCCCCCCCCCCCCTCCCTCCGCGAAAATAATTTTTGGACCCCTTCATATTTCCTTGTTTAAAATAATATACAGATGACCCCCTAAATCTATCGCCCTCCTTCCTCCCCCCACTCCCTCGCGGTCACGGACTCTGCCGTATTATAGTTACACTATTGAGAATTCATCTTCGGTAGTTCAGTTGCATAATATTCGCACGGCAATTGGGAGACACAGGTTCGAATCATATATATATATATATATATATATATATATATATATATATATATATATATATATATATATATATCATCATAAGTAGTCTGTCCGTAGACAGGTCCGTGATTATTCATGGTTAAACCTGGTTCTCCATATTGTCCTATTTTCCGATGTCCTCTTCATATCTTGATAAATCTTTTTCCCTTTCAAATCGTCTATCAGCTGAAACCTTTTCCTACCTCTTTACCCTTTTCCATCTAGTTTCCCTTTAACACGTCTTTAATCATTCTCTCTCCTCAGGTAATGTCCAACTCAGTTTGCCTTTCTCTTTCTAATAGTATGTATAATCATTCGCTTCTCTCCTACTGTTCGTAGCACTTCTTCGTTTTTCATCATATCTGTCCATTTTATCTTTAGCATTCTCCTCCAAGTCCACATTTCAAAGCTTTCCAAGTATTTGATGTCATTATTCCTTAGCGTCCATGTTTCTGCCCCATACAAAGCTATACTTTATACATAGCATTTTATGAACTTATATATATATATAAAGATGGAGCCAAATTATTTTCAAAGTCATATCAAAAAGGTGAAAATTAAGTTAGTTTCGAAAGAACTTGGGGAGGTGAGCATCGAAAGGGAGAAAGAGGAGAGACTACGAGATTAGAGGAGAGGAAGAGGGAACGTGGGAGAGAGATGGGGGGCGAGTTCTAAAGAAAGAACGAGAGGCACGGAGAGTAAAGAGGTCACGTTTTAAAATGACGTGTCCCTGAGGGAAAATAAAGAGAGGAAAGAAGAAAGATGGAGAGAGAGAGAGAGGTTTTACCGAAAAAAGCAATGAAAAAATCGGAGTGGAGAAAAAGAACAAAAAGAAAGAGAGGGAGGGCAATAAAGAGGAATGGTTTCAAATTAATTCCTCGCAAAATGGCGTACTTTTGTGTTCCAAGCGGATTTTCCCCCCACTTACGATTCGCTCTCGGATGGGATGGGGTAGGGGGGAGGAAATATAAGTGGAGGGGGAGGAAGAGAGAGGGAAAGGGAAGGAACAGAGGAGGGGGGGAAGGTAGAGAGGGGAGGAGAGGAGAGAAGGGAGGGAGGAGAGGAGAGAAGGGAGGGAGGAGAGGAGAGAAGGGAGGGAGGAGAGGAGAGAAGGGAGGGAGGAGAGAAGAGAGATTTGGGAGAAGGAAGGGAAAGAGATGGAGAAAATTGTATGAGCGTTTGTGGAGAGGGTAGAGGGACGTAACGGTTGAGGAGGATTTAAAAAGAGAAAATAATGGGTGAGAGAAAGAGAGATGGAGAGAAAAAGAAATGGGGAGCTGCAAAGGAAGTCGAGAAGAGAGAAAATGTAAGGATAACAGAAAAACAGATAGTAGAACAGGAAGAGTGCAGAAAATGACGAAAAAGAGAAACGGAGAAATAAAGAGGGCAAAAAGCGAAAGAAATTCGCAGATAATTAGAGAGTGAAAGAAAAGGAAGCGCATTATAAACCAATATTTCATTAGGAGAGAGATGAGAAATAAGGGAGAAGGAAGAGATGGAGGAATGTTTATGAGAGAAGGAAAGCGAAAAAGAAAGAGGGATAGGTATAATGATAGTGATGGAGAGAGAATGGAAAAAGGCAAATAACGAATAAAGATAGATGAAGAAAAGTATAGATTGATGGATAGTAAAACACGGCGAGGAGGGAACCACGTGGAAAGACAAACGTCTTTATTTGGACGAGGCTGTATACTCTCGAATCTCGATGATTCAAAGCTAATATGTAAAACAAAATTTCTAGATGTCGAAACTTTTAATGATAGGCCTTCATTTCAACGTACTATGTGAATTCAAACGTAAAAGAAACTATTACTTCTTCTCATAAAAAAATTCGAGTTAATGTGGCCCTACTTGTCGATGCTCTTCGTCATACAGAAAAGAGTATATTCAACATACAGTAGAACTACGGTAACTCGAACGTCTGTAACTATACTTATCGATGAGACGGTGTAGATATTTGCCACGTTCGTATTTTTAAGCGTTAAAATGAAGTTCTATAATTTTAAGTTTTGACAACTCGAAGTTTCGATGGCTAGAATCGCCGATAGCCCGAAAGTTTGATAGCAAGAATTTGCGATAGCTCGGCGTTTCGACAGTTCAAAATGTTTGCCTTGAAGTTCGATTTATCGGCCTTATTGTACGTGTTAATGAGAAAGTTTTAACTGAGATAATAATGCACGATAGATAAAATTACTTTGGCATTTGTGAAGTGAAATAATTTGAGATAGAGGGAGAGAGAGGAAGAGATGTTGAGAGTTGCAGAGAAAGAGAATGGCGGAGTGAGAGAAAGAAAGAGATGGAGGACAAGGTTAAAGTCAGAATGGAGAAAAAGCCAGCTAGGAGGACATGAAAGTAAAATGAAGAGAGGAGAAGGATGCATGGAAAGAGGGAATCTGAGGCGGATGAGGGTAGACGCTTTTAAAATGTTATTATCGAGCGCAACGCTCAAAACGTCCCCATTTTAGTGCTGTTGCGGTGGCTAATCGGAACAATAATTGAGCGAATATGCTGATGAAAATTTTTGAAGTGTCTCGTTGCCTGGCAGCGGGAACGTTATGTTTTTTCATCTGCAAAACCCATGCGGGGAAATGAACGAGTATCATAAGAGGGTATATGGGGAAAATGCCTCGTGTGCTAAATGAAACCCAGTAATGGTGTTTCTACCGATGAGTGTAGGTTTTAATATTATTACCCCCGCGCATATACAAGAACGTTAATATTCTTCATGAGTAGCGAAAATGCAACGAATCATTTTGACCTAATTCTGCAAGTTGGCATCATATATACATATCTAATCATTCAGAAAATGCACTAAGCGAATCTTTAGTAGCAAAAGTAAACTAAAAACGTCCCTTTCCATTAATACAACTGAGCGAGCTTATAAATGGCATTTAAAATTTTATATCATTAAGCAGCGGCAATGCCATTGCAAACTAGGAGATGAACATTTTATAAGGTGAAGCCAGACTTTTTGCCACTCCAAAAAACGTCAGTCAGCTTCTGCGCACCAAACAAAAGGTATAGCAGCAACAAAATAATTGAAAGTTTGTGTCCTTAGTGTTTCATTGGTCCCTAAAGGTATCCAAACCATTCCCTCAGAATAAAATGACATTTCCACTCACTTGTGGTAGGTTAAAGTACACCGATGACTGAAATTTAACAAAAGAAGCATTTTATTCGTTGAACTAGAAACAATTTTTTTAAATCACCATTTTTAACAGGGATCTCAAACACGAGGTGCGCCTATGTCATTTATGCGGCTCGCGAAGTAATACACATTATACTGTGACGCAGCCAAATCCCAAAGGTATTTCTCATAAAATATTTTAAATAATCCAAGAAATTTAATAATTTGAATAAATGCATCCAAAATATCCGTAATCGGGGTAGCAGAATGTTCTTAGCATGGAATACCGCCCAAGAATTTGGTACGATGCCACGCGATATGAGTTTGGGACTTCTGATTTGGACGGAGTTAAATAATTAACAATTACTAAAATTTATCATTACTTCAAAACCCGAATAAATACAGAAGGTGTATCTCTCGCCCGCTATGATTAAATTTACCAATAGGTAGAATAAATTACCGCATTCTTTTTTTTTGAAAAATCAATTTAGTGGAAGTTCGGCCTTAGCTTCGATCATTTCCTTGCGAAATTAATCTTGCCAACTCATCACTCGATGATTGGGAAAATACAGCATAACATTTAAACGGCCAATAACTCGGGGGGCTATAACATTTAACGTGCACTAGTTAAAGACTAGGAAGGAACAAACAACAATGCAGCCCTCGCAAAATAAACTGCCGCTATAATTTTAAACCGCCTCGCAAACACGGACCGTTTGTTCCCGCCCACGCCGCGCTGAAATTATAAGATGATCCACGCGTGGCATAACAAAGCTCCCTCCCCCCCTTTTTTCACGCGCTATGGATACCTCTGTCGAAGGGAAAATAATCAATATTATTTTTTTCGGGAAACGCTCCGGATAAAAGCGTTTCTCTCGCGTTGTTGTTTCCGCGAGTGTTTACCGAACCCGGGAAACAACGCTCTCTGTTGGGCGGCCACCACGGATAAATAGGCGCATTCTCTCTTTTGAACAGTGGAGCAGCGTCGGGCGGATATGGCAATTGTTTTATGGATGCCGCAGAAACCGAAATTTTTCATGTATGGGAATGAACCGAAAAACAAAGGTTTAACTTTCAACATAGAGAGATGTATCGAGCAGACGGAAAACGATTGAATTGGAAAGTTTTTATACACTAAATGTACATAAGATAACATATTCACGCATTAAAATGTATGTACATAAACATACACGTTGCCGTGTATAAATATGCAAACATTTATAAATGCACATACAGTGGTGTAGCCAAGGGGGTCTTTCGAGTTTGAACACTCCCCATGAGGTACGAAAAATAAATTATTTCGATTTTGGTTGTAAATTACAAATGTACAAAACAAATACTCCTTGGGTTGAGCTTGTGTCGTTGCTGCAGACAACGATTGAATAAACCGTGGGACGATATACGCTTGGCAAACGCTTAATGATTGGTTGAAATCGAAATAACAGTTATTCACTTATTCGTGTTCATGAATACCAGCATTTACTACATAAGTCTTGGGCCGTCAACACCCCCATTGTGAAAATTCTGGCTATGTCACTGCATACGCATACCTATACATCAAACTGAATGAATGCTCACTTTTATTTTAAGATTCATACATTAATCTTTCTCCGTAGTACATTCTATCATGCAGACGTGCCAAAGGAGTTCATTATGGGCATTCTTGACATATTATTTAATCGGGAAGTTTAAGTTTGTCAATAATAGGAGAAGTAGTCTTTGCAGTAAAATTACTGAAACATGTGCTTTATTTTCATATCCTAAACGAATTACGTTATTAATACTATAATGGGCTAGCTCAAAATTGTATTAATTACCTACACAAGCACGATTGTTTTTTCTGAAAATATGTTGTAATTGTTGTTGTTTCACGTCCAAGAGAAAGACTCGGAGTGCATTTACGATATCGATATGATGAATTGCTTGGCTTGCTCTTCTGAATGAGAATGAAGTTGGAGTTACTCCATTATTAAGCAACGTTTCTCACTTTGGGCAGAGATTGGCAAGTGCATTCGGAAATTAGTCATAGGTTTATTTTTAGCTTCAATCTGCGGTACGTTATCTCTCGACAGTTTGTCATTCTACGGTTTTTTTATTGCGCGATACAGTTATTCCGGTAGCACATATGAGATGTACGCTTTCCTTGTTAATTCCAATCGATCTCATCTGAATTTCATCTTCCAATTTGCAGTTTTCCGCGCGAAGATATCTATTCTCTATACTTATCCGAAACCACTAAAATTTAAAAGATCGTTACATTTTTCTTTGCTCCTGATTAACTATTTAAAGCCCCCATTGACATGTACGCTAAAACATTTCATGTAACTTATAAAGTCGACACCATGTGGCATCCTCACGTACAATCCTCTACCCTATTCAAAACCATCTTCACCATCTACCAACTGAAAATCAACATTACCTGTCATTTCCAAGATATTGGCTCATTCCTAATACACCATTCGATTGTTATTTCTTTGAATATCTATTTTCGCATGCAAGGAAAAATTTCCGTAAGAACTAGTGATCCATCCGTAGGTCATGCGTAATCTACGAAACACTTCTATCATACCATACTCATCAGTGGATTTTCCGTCAGATTTATGGGCAAGCATTTTATACCACTAGTATTAAAACTGTGTTGATATAATTTATTTTCGTATGTTTTGGACTCAAGCGTAGGCAATCCGCTATTCGTCTTGAGAAATATATGGGAATCAGTGTAGGTTTATCTATATACTAGCTGAAAGTACCCGGCGTTGCTCGGGTTATTAAGACAAGACAAAAAATATTGAGTAAGATTTGAGAATAAAACCAAGTAATGAAACCAAATTAATTTTTATTGTAATGCCTAATGATATTCAATGCTTACATATTTATTGTCTCGCCATCTTTTACCCAAATAAAAAAATGTTTCCCGCATTCTTTATCGACAAATTTGGCGACTGTATTTTTTATCAAATCATCGTAATAAACAGTCGATCGAACCACTTTTAAAATATAGTTATTTCACTCGAATTGATTTCCAGTGGAAGAAACTGCATCATATTATGTGGTCATTAATCTCAAAAACATTAAAATCTTGGGCAGGAATTGTAAGCTCTAGGGATGCAACCGATGGAAACACTTTTGAAGAAATATTCAATTTTAGCTAAACCATTCGTTATCCCATGCAAAGGCTAATTTTCTGGGACTAATTTGTCACATGGATATTTTAAAATCAAACCTACGAAACAAAATGTGTTCTTGGACTTTGAAATCGAATTTGACGACAAAAAGTGTTAGTATGACATGGAAAGTGTTATTATAATCTAATAAATATAATTGGCTTAATTGATGCATAGAAGTTTTCAGTTGAAGAGAAAGCAAAATGTACATATAGGGAGGAAAATGTTAAAGATTATATTTTGGTTGAAATTAAAGAATTATTATAGTGGTTTTCTTATTGTACCTCGGTAAAAATAAAATACCGATAAGATTTAACTTATCGATATTTTTTGCCGTCGTAAGCGAATTCCATTTATCTGCCGGTAGAAGTCGAAAAGAGAGCTGAGGCAGTGATGATTTATCTAAAGAAGCAAATGAGAGAGTTGACTGAACAGAGCACACACGGAAAATGATGACGTGACGTTAAATAGAGACCTTGATTTTGGAGTTCGATTAATGCGCTTTTCTAGATCTCCTCTGCGAGGCTAGACACAAAACAAAAAATCTGTGCGACATGCATTGCATATATAGTCTCATTTCTATATTCATCTAGTCCATAAAATAATGCCCAATGTATATTAGTATATGTAAAACTTGGCAGAAGTTGAGAATATAACTCGATATACTAGAATTTTACTTTATGCTATATACGATACATAGATATATTTCAGATAAATTGCTTATATAGCGTTTTTTATTTCAACAATCTCTATAACTAGATCAATTTTATCTAAACCCTTTCTACCATTTTTTATTAAATAGACCTTTTGAGACAATCTGAAAAAGCTGTCCTCCATTGTTGCGATATTATTCATTTCAACAATATTCCAGGTATTCTATATATTAGGTATATTACTGTAATCGTCAACAAACTTTTTTACAGTTTTTTATTGGTTGACTGGACAGCCAATCAGAGATCGGAACATTATTGTTTATATACCTTGGTTACATTATATGTTTACCTAAATATATTGTATTACTGTAATGTACCTTTCCAGAACTTTTATTGTAGCAACAACTATAAAAAAACTACTATTGTTTTTCATAGCGTTGTTTATACAAAGTATGTTTTATTTAGCTCGGTCACATTCGTACTGGAAGCATTTCCATTAACACGAACGATTATCTACATTGCTATTCGTAAGAACGTCTATATCACATATGTGTTCTCTCTTAATTTTTCTTTGTATCTTCCTGACTTTCATTTTCGTAATATCCGTCCGTTGCTAATTTAACTCTTCTGGCATTTCCTGATAGAACTAAAGGCTCATCAAATCGGCAAACACATAAATAGTATCTTTTTATAGTAAATGCCAACTAATTGGTACAATAAGATGTTTCATATTTGCTATTTATTATTCATTAGAATAGAGATAGATTGAATAGAATAGAACGAACTCGGACTTCACAGCATAGCGGCGCCCCCATTCGTTCAAAAATTTGTTATGTAATGGGTATACGTTAATATTGTTATCTTATTAAATAATTTATGCTTATATTCCTTCATCTTTGTGAATTAATTTTAACCTTTTCTTTAAATTTCATTTTAAATTATAGCAAATATGATTTATTGTAAAATAAATGTTTTTAAAACGTTTTACTGACTTTAAAATTTTAAAATTTTAAATAAAATGATGGAAAACAATATTATTTGTTAAAAGTGATCAAATGAAAACTGTTATACATTCGAATCATGTAACAGGCTCTCTAGTATCTTATATTAAAACAATATTTCTTCCGATTCTGTTTGACTAAAGCCCCTTAAAGATACGGACAGACTATGGACAAAAGAGAAACGCAATATAAAAAAACTTTTTTCGGGAACAGAGACGCTTAAAAGTCTTATATTCATCAAAATTCGAAAATTTTCACTGTTTAAACACTTTATATATTTTTCATACGAGAAATAAAAAATAAAAGTGCAATGAGACACGCTAGAAATCGCACGAAGAGACGGAAAGGGCGCCTAACATAACGCGTGCGCAGGGCTATGAGAAATAAGTCGAACTTCTGTAACAAAATACTTAGCACCAATGTTCGAGTTGTGAAAAATACGAGCCGATGAATATCTAACTGTACTGTAGGCAAAAATTGCGAAGGTACTTTATTATGCTTTACTGGTCAGATGCATGAATTAAATGTCCATCAAGTGTAGAAAGAAATCTGGGATCGAGTGTCATTAAAAAGCATATGGAAAGAAGAAATCATAAAACGTGCTGCCTTATCACTGAAGAAAGAGCGCGAGAAAAAACAAGGCATTCAATAGTTATAGGCGTATCTTAGGTAATAATGCGAAAGGTGTTATATATATATATATATATATATATATATATATATATACACACACACACATACGCATTACACAAACTTATGACCGCACGGACAAAAACGGTACCACAAACGCCGAGTCGTTACCTCATACACACTTTGGCAAAAGTTTAGCACAATTTCTAAGAGAATAACTGATAATCCATCCCGTCTTCAAACATAAGCATAATACTGTACGTGCACGGAATCACAAACTAACTAGCGAGATCATTCATGAACTCATGGTATCAATATCAAAGCGGGTTGAAGCAGCAATAAAAAGATGTTTGTACATTGTATCATTTTCCTACCGTCTTTCATTTGCAGAGAACTCCATCTTTAAATACTGTAGTCCTGTGTAATTATATTCCAGAGCAATCCTCACCTAAGTTTTTTATTATCTAGGCTTTTGACTTACATTTAATGGTTATATTATATCATAAGGAAAGGAAAGTTATGTATAATCTTTGGTATTATGCCAATAAAGTTATGCATTTTATTATTTTTCCCATTATTTGCAATATATATCTAATAACTTGTGTTAATTTCGATAAATTCAAATATTTTTAATCGAAATTTAGGATTATTCGTATATATATAATTTATTCAAATGATATGAAACATTATCACCGACGTATCTGCAAGGACCAGTAAACGTGCTAAACTTTTTCTGATCCATGTCTTATAGTGAACATGAAAGAACCTGGACTAAAACCCGTGGGTGGCCTTCAGGGCCAAATCAAAACCAAAGTTGCAATTAACCTACAATTCGGAAAGAACGGACAGTAAGAACCACGCTTCTAGCACGAGTCATCCTCGAGATATCCTTCAACATCAAAGCGATCGATATAGACGCATAAATGTTTGTGTGATACGTAACGCAATTTACGGCTGTAATTCAAACAAACACATGCCGGGCTGGAATTTCCTACTCTGGGAGCTCGAAAATTAAGGGGATTGTGTTGATATTCCATCACTGGGGACAAAATAAAATCTCAAAAAACAAGCCGAGGGAGAAATCGATAGGGAAATGACTCCCAAGTATATCGCCTGCTGCGCTCGTTTATTCGTGCGTCCTGCAAGCGCTCGTTTTCCTTGTTAATTAGCGCATTGCACAGCTGCACGGTCGTAAAAAAATAAGAAAATTTCAAATCCGACGCTACGTATGACCCATATCACAAATGGAAACGGATATTGGAATTAGAGTGCTAAACATGATGCGCTAGAATTGAGTCATACGGAGAATAAAACAAAGTTTTGTCTAAGAAATATTTTTCTATCGCTTTCATACGTTGTATTCTGAATAATATATATGCATACGGATATCAACTAATAATGTAGCAACAAATAGCGACTAATGTTGTCGGAAGCACGGTGGACATAACGTGTGGAGACCGACAGAGAGACACAAAGACACGTATGATGCCACCAATATCACATTTAACCGTTTCCCCTCCACAATCATACATACGTCGTATACAAATTAATAATTAATAAAAACCATTAAATACAAAAACCAGATGGTTTCGATGAAATCATGCAGAAAAACTGATATTGTAAGCATTGACTTCGCGTTAAATTTAGTGTTATTATTTTTTATTTTGCCGCTTATTCATACATAGAACCATTATAAACAAATTATAGCTAATAATTTCCTCTCCAGAGAATATATTTCTTAAATGACACAAGAAAAAATTAGAGATGTAAACGGGTTTCCCGTGGTACAAAACTGCATTTCGCCGTATATTAATATAATAGTATTTGCTTGGAAATCAAAAAATTGTTTATCCTTATAATGTGGTATTGGCTATTTATTTATATGAAGATTATATTTATGTGCTATATTTTGTTAAAATCCATTAGGTCTGTTCTCTATAAATACGTGTAAAGAAAATATTATTTAACTTTTTACTGTGGTAGCCCTGCCCTTTTGCTCCGCTTTAAACATCAGGATTTCATTATGGTATACTGTACAAATCTTATACATAAAATTTAACTGAAATCCGTTCGGCCAATTCCTTACAAATCCTGAATTACTGAAATACCTCTAATACTAACTAAGCCATATATCCAAAAAAATACTAAATATCGATCATTGGCATTAAAATATACGGTAAACTACGGTTAACTTTGAATTATAAGCTTTTTTATTTTATAAGCGTACAAATCGAACCAAACGTATATACGCATATGAGAAAGTTTGTGCAATGTATATTGCGCGGTTTATTAACCAAAAACTGTCGTTCTTATGTGGAATATACCGGTATGATTATACTATTTTAATTTTTTTATATAGTTTTTAATTTTAGTAACGCCACATTATATATTTATTATAAAATTCCATGAATTCTCGGCATCGTCTATTGGTTTTGTTTTATAACCATTGAGATCGAAATAAAGATGAATATGAACTCTCCTAAAAATTCTATTCCTTACTCGGCCTCGTTTTATCACATCTGAAATCAACAAGTCAAAACATTGCCAAAACAAAATATGCAATAAATCGTAGAGAAAAAAATCTGTTGTGGCCACCACATGACTTTCTCCATATCTGTAATATTTCTAAAAATTCCAAATAGGATTCATAATAATAATTATTTTAAGAAACTACGAGAAAATTTTAGACTTTACAAAGAACAGAAATAAACTCAAACCATAGCCTTCTGATATTCGATATAGCCACAAAGCTCCAACAGTTAAGAAATTATAAAGGAGCGTTACTAAGAAGTAACTAAGCGTCAATTGTTAACAATAGTCGGTAGATGGCGCGGTGGTGGCAGCTAAAAATATAAGATATCTCTTAAACAATGCATTACATGGAAAAATATTTCAGACAAAGGTTGTACAAAAGTAAATTTTCTACAACTTTTATTCAAACATATTTTTACATTTATCAAATATTAAAGCAAATATCTCAAAATAACGGAGAAGTGACAAGAGTGAACGCCCACTTCCGGTTGAGCGAATTTTACCAAAAACTAATCATTTCTTCTGACTTTTATAAAAATGTTAAATATAAAATTTCACAATGACCTGATTAATAGTTTTTGAGTTAGAGCACCCACAAAAAGCTATCACATACACACATCGAGAAAATGGTCAAAACGTGTTCAGGGGACCTCAAAACGTGTATTTCCATTGAAATCTCGAAGTCGATTTTTTTCATGAATACAATACTTTCCCCTATACTACGCATATGGAAAAAGTAATAACTACACGAGTAATTTTTATTTCAGAATCTGTGCCAAAAATTCAAATAAGTAGTTGTTATCGAGAATCAAGATGTTGAATGACTTAGCAGCTAAAGGTGGAATAAATTGACTAAATCGTTATGCAAATGAAGATATGAAGAAAAAATGAGTTTGGACGAGGTCTTAAGTAGTTGAGCTGGTAGATGTTGCAAGTGCGGTTATTAAGCAAAATAATGGATGAGTATGGCAAGGTCGGGAATGTGAGGAAATGAGACAATGAATAATTGCGAGGTAAAACCTTGAAATCGGCGGGAGTTAAAGAGTATAATGACATCAGTATTCATAGGCCGACACAAACATGTATTTAATCTTGATAGTTAATTTAAGTTGATAAATGTCATAAGTTCGATGAAAAATTTCTTTATCCATTATTATTTCCTTTGTAAAATTTTATAAAAATTATTCTGAAAATTTGCTTTCAAAAACAAATACGATGAAGGAATACCACAACTTAGACATTTGAAAGCTATGCAAATCCATTTCTCGTTGCCATTACTATGCGGATAGGTATATACGTAGTTACGCCACAGCTCTATGTACTATTAAAAGTTAAGCAAAGGTGGTTCTTACGTTCAATTACACGTCAAGAGACATATTTTTTACTTATTATTTGATTTAAATGTCGACTAAAATAAACTGATGCTCAGTTTTTTAACCTCCGCTTATAAACTAATTATATTAAAAATATAAGGCCTTTTAGGAAAAGTCCCTTGCGCAAAAAAATTGTAAAGATAAGAGCATAAAAATTTCAGGACTGAATACCGTTAAACCTAAGTAATTGGTAAATTTGAAAGGACTGACGAACCCACAAAATCTTTGAGACATTTTCTGCTGCGCTGTTGCAATTAACAAACACAAACGACAAGCAAACATGATTGCTAAAAGTTTATACGGCTAACAGTTAACATTACTACTGTCGATTTTCCACGTGATTTTGATCGAGCCATTTATTTTGAAGAAACTTCACTTATTTTCCTACAAAATGAAATCTTTTATACACCTCACATTACCACATGCCCTGTTAAAAGTCTAAGCGAAAGAAGGAGAAGAAAGGAATCGAACTAGATCCTTCCACTTGCTCTTTGCCCGCTCTAACCGTCTGAAATATCGAACGAAACTAATTTTCCATTCTCGAATTCAGGGAAAGGTTTCCAAATTGAGGCCCGCGGAACACTAATAATGCTCGGATTTGCTCCGAGATAATGATGGGAAAAAACATTAAAAATCAGAATCCATATTGATGGCGGTGAAACTATATAAGGATCTAAAGGGTTTTGTTCAAATAACAATAACAGACTAAAAATAAAGTAATAGTAAGGATGGTAATTCATAATTATACATGTTGCGTGGTCCGTGAATACCAAACCCATGAATTAGGAGAATTTTTTACATCTGCTGAATATTTTTAGCTTGAGAAATGCAGCAAAAATGTAACAGCAAGGATTTCTCATTTCTGAAAACTCTAAAAACGAACGCTAGGCCATCTAAAATGGCTGGATCCCCAGTTTCCATTTGCAAAACACATCGAAATGCATTTTCGTCCGTCTGCGCAAACATTGGTATTAAAATAGGCATTCAACTATTTAATTTTCCTAGTTTTCGTTAAAACAAAAAACTCCACCGAAATAACTCGGGGTATCAAAGCGAGTGAATCTGCGGGGGTAAAAAGATAATAAAAAGAACTATACCGCATTGATACGATATAATAAACTTAATAAAGTGCATTAAGTTCTTTACATCAGGCAAATAACAGCAAAAGCTAGCGTTTAATCAGGCTCGCAAAAATGTCGTTATATCTTTCAAACCAATATCCTTTTTTAAGTAATTAGGTTCATTACGCATCATCAGATTAATAAATAAACTAAATTTAAAAATATGTTATGGTAACGTGAGAGAAATGACAAACTGGTTAGCTTTGCGTACGCGATCCAAATTAAAAGAAATTATGAAGAGTATCTAATTGCGCGTTCAATATTCGAGTTATGCCAGAAACTAATGGAACGAGCAATTCATTTTTTGTGTTAGTATGAAACATAGTAAATAAATATTAAATTATTCAAGCTTTCAGTGGAAACGTTTGGATAAGAAACAATAGCCGCCATTGTCTTCTCTGTATCTTTATTATTAACGGCTGTTACCAACTGAATACCACAAAAATGTTTTAAAATATCAATCAATCTTTAATGAAACAAATAAAAGGTTGTGAAGTAAAAATGTTATATTATATTCACACAATCGAAAGAAATTTTTTTATTTCTATATTGAATCTAAATGAATAAATATTGTTTAACAGACAAAATTGTAGACTAGGACAATATCTGTTAGTTAACGATGAAACTGTAGCAAATAAAATGGATCTTAAGAATAAAAATGACTTTACGCAAAGCTCATCGTAATAGTACCTATCACGCAAAAAGGTTAATTTATGATTAAAATATGAAATATAGGCTAAAAATACTCTAAATGAAACTAGCATGGACGCATAATTAATCAAATCCAAAACACAATCGATACAAGATTTTTCGAGCCTTTGGCTAATGATACCTAACGAATAGTAATGTATTTTTTAAATCTTTGGTAAACTGAATAAACTAAACAGGTAATATCTGGTAATTGTTTTCTTGCTCAAAGCACCCACCATGGCATTTAATTGATTCCTAAACACAATTCGTATTTTAAGCTAATGGTGGCGCCAACCTGATTGACTCCTCACATAATTTTCTTTCCTTAAAAAAACCTTACACGGAGGCTCGTGTTGAGAATCATCTCTTGACGCCTCCTCAACACAAATTCCGACCTGAAATAGCCCAAATATTGAAAAAAATACGTTCAAGACCATAATAACACCATCTCCTAAAACTTGACCCAAGTCATCGACTGCATGGATACATAAACCATGTCATACTTGAGGGACAAAAAACAAACCTTTAAAAAAATACCAAAATATTCCCAACGTAATTAAATCTCCAATTTATTATTTTTTCGGTATATTTTAACGATTCCGATTCGCCTGTCACGGAATTTGACTGACGAGAAAAATTCATCCCAATATATACGTATTTTTGTGCATATGCCTTTGTAATGATCGCAATAACTCGTTCCCCAGCGCCCAAAAGTTTAAGGATTATCCTTCTCAATCGAACGCTAATAAAAGCGATACGATAGGGAAATCGAAATCGATCGAACATAGGGGACGCGCGAGAAAGACAAAAGAATAACGAATGTCCGGATTAGCGAGACTCGTATTTTTCGTTAGAATCTCTTATGCTGCCATAGCGATCGTAAATCTGGTCGGGGGATTTCGGCAAACAATCGAAAAGAAGACATATATAATAATAAAAACCCGACCACCGTTCGTTCCGTTGTGGAATTACTTAGGGGAGATCATAAAATCGTTGAAGCGCTTCTCGAGCAATTCCAGCGGGAGAATAAAACATACGCAGCGCAGGGTTTGTTGGATCCAATTTTTGTAAGTACGAGTGGGAGTCAATAAATGAGAGGGGCTTAAGGATAGCTTCTACACAGTTTATACAGCAAAACGTGAGCATTTGCTATTTTTCAGTTGACCTATCTCGATTATTTAGAGATCTACTCCAGCGGCTGGCAAACTTTCTGATTCCGTCAGAGAACAATATAAAAACATATTACATCTTTTTATATTGCCTAAAGAAGAAGCGGTGCTTTCTCGTTGAACTACCAGGCAGGAAAGAAGATACTCTTAAATTAGGTAATTAGCAACTTCATCTCTCCTAGAAATATTATTGTTTCTGGCGTGTGGAGAAGTTATTGAAACAATTCAATTTCAATTGACGGTAGCATTTATGCCCATCACGTCATCATTCACGAAGAAAATTTTGTCGATCCTAACGATGTTGACTGATAGCGAAAAGAAAGATTCGCCGACAATGAGGTACCTCGCACACGTTTATGCGGTGAAACTCATATCACAATAAAAATATTTTTGCAAACTTTATAATGTGTTGTACGTATCAAATGTATTAATTAATATAATAAGATTTTTGAATGAAAAGTTTGTGGTTTTTCATTTATGATTTTATGCCCGTTAAATACGTCATTACCGATATTTTTATAAGTAATTTTTTTATAGACAATCTTTATAATAATAGTTGTTTATTTTGTACTGTTACTTATTGTAGCGATTACTTTAATTGTATCTCGGGAAAACGATCAATCTCCTGGGCAAGGGGTTTCGGTACGTGCGCAACGCGGTTCAAGTTTGAATCATAAATCTGACAAAAATACAACACGCCGATGAATATAGTAACAAGTAGGGATGTACACGAGTATTCCGTGGTACAGAAGTGCTTTTCGTCTAAATATAGGTGCAGAAAGTTCTATGCAAATACATGTATAACAAAAAATTATTTTTCTTTGTATTGTGGTAGCCCTGCTTTTTAGATTCGTTCTACACATGTTCATTTAGTTTTGCAATTCTATACTCGCCCTACAAACGAAATTTATTTTTGAAATCGGTTCGGCTAATATCTTCCAAACTCATAGTTTCAGAAAAACTCTAACCTTGATATTGTGATAGCCCTATTTAGTCGACCCGGTTGAAATATGCTGTTTTGGTTATTCATTTATATGAAGATTAAATATACCATATTTGGTTACAATCCATGCGGCCAGTTCTCTAGAAATACTTGCAAAATAAATATTATTTAATTTTTTTACTGTGGTACCCCAGCTCTTTATCTCCGCTTTAAACATCTTGATGTTGTACTAATCTTATATATGGAATTTAGTTTAAATCCGTCCAGGTAATTCCTTCCAACTCCGTAATTACTGAAAGAATTTCATTTGTAAGTGTGGCACCCCTGTTTGGTTGATCCGGTCCAAATATGCTATTACGATTTTGTATATATGTGTGCATTATAAATATTATATTTGGTTAAAATTGATAGGGGACAGTTCAACACAAATGCTTGTAAAAAGAACATTTTTTATTACATTTACGCCTTCTTCATGCAAATTTTTTTTTAAATCGGTTCATCCAATTCCTTCCAAATTCATTATTACCGAAAAAAACTAATTTTGCAATTGGGGCACCCCTGCTAAGTCAATTCGGTTGAAATATGTCATTTTGGTCATAAATTTATGTGAAGATTCTATTTACCAAATTTGGTTGAAATCGGTTTTGTCAATTCTTCCCTGATATAGAGCGTAAAAAATTATGAACTGCATCCTGAAACTCTGCATTGACCAATGCCGTTCCACTGATTCGCTACCTATACTGAAGATTTTATGCCACTTGCACATAATGTTAGATAATGCATAACTGTCTCCAAATATTGCAAACATTAAAGATTAAATTTAGCAAGGTTAAATTCCTTGTGAGCGTAAAATTGAATTAAAATCTTCAGTTCAAAATCGATTACATCTGTAAGATGGACAATTTTGAAAATTAGCGTTCAGCAACAATATTGTCCATGTTATATCCCGGAAACTGTAAGCAATACATATTCATACATCAAGTAACTAGAGTGATAAATGCTCAAATATGCACGATATTTTGAAAGTAATTTTGATTATTATTCCATTCTCGTATCCTTGTATATGAGTCTGTAACAGCGTAAGGTTAGTCACTTTTCATAGTAAGATGAGACTTCTTTAGGCATAATATATCAGCTTGGTTTCTTATGACTACTGCGAGTAGTCAAACCCACGCGGAGAAAAAATAGAAAAATCTCATTATTAGAATAATAAAGTTTTCCGATTTATTCAGTAATAATAAAAATGAAGTATGTCTTCAAGATTCGCATAAAAGTAACAAAATTTACAATTTTATCAAAATTCAGATGTTCTGGGAGCGATCTTCCAAGCTATCGATTTCGTTTCAATTAAAACAAAAATTGGAAGGCGAATTTACGGGTACTCCCAAGTTACACGCATTTACGAGTGCTAAGAATTCCTGGATTTGTTCACTTTTAGGCGTTCTTTAACAGCGAAGCGCTATTAGCGGAACGCCTTATGGCCACATCTCGCCCGTCCGTCCATCGTAACTTTAATCTCCTAAAACGCTTGACGGATTTTAATTAAATTAAGTAGGAGTGATAGTTTTTTAAATTAATCGCCCAATTATGGTTTTTAACTGTATCTGTCGAATTAGAACTTCCACTTTACATAATTTCTTTAATATACTTATGTTCGTATCTCCTTAAATGGCATCCGTTAAGCAGCAATCAAATTCCACTAATTTCTCACTCTTGCTCTTATATGATCTGTAAGGTATAGATTAAAAACTTTATCCGGACAGAGGACTTCATTTACCACAATAAAGTTTGTAAGACTAGATAATTACGGGTTATAGTTTCGAATACAAAAATTCCAGAAATTCCCGAGCAAAACATTGAAAATTTTGTTTACATCGATCGCTAAGACGGTTCTCTCAGTAAACAACGATTATAAATCAATATATTTCTCTCTCATTCTTTTATATGATCTGTGAGGCATAGATTATAAAATTTATTCGGATAGAGGACTTCATTTGGCAAAAAGAAGTCTGCGAGACCACGTAATTACGAATTATAGTTTCGGAGATTCGAGAAAATCCCGAGCAAAACATTGCATCTTCTGCTTACGTCGATCGCTTAGATGGTTCTCTCGAGAATCAACAATTAAAAATAGATCAATATTTCACTCCCTAGATCACATAATTAATATTCTTTTCTTATGACTTTAATTTCGGGTAAAAGAAATTAAAAAATCGGCCAATATTTCGGTACTGTTTAATACGTAGTATTTCCCATAAAGAACGCCTTTAAAATCTCTCTGTACTCCATTTATGGAGTGTACTTTTCCATCTGGTTTCTTCTTATACGCTCAAATTATCAATTTCGTGTATTATTATGAATGCAGACGTATAAGAGCAAGAAAAGCATTGAAATGGAAAATGAAAAATCCGCTATTCATTGTGACAACTGATCAGGAAGAGAAAAATGTACATAAGCTTAACCATTTTTTTATACAAAACCATGGAAATTAATCATTTCTGGCGTAAAAATAACTTAGTTTCCCATCGCAGACGAATAATTCTACCGGTTATAAAATAGAGACATACCCGAAACACTCACACTTGACGTAACATTTCCATTTGGAAGAGCAAACCGTAGAGTATTTAGGATCCCAAAACGGTAATATTTTCCTCGCCGACATCCCATATCTCTCTCCCCCACGTGATATTTTTTTGCTCACAAAGAGCATTAAAACGTTTGACGAAAAATAAATCGCGCGTAACCTACGCATGACCCCATTTTGGTCCCTCGCTTCCGCGCTAGCGGGACAATTATTATTTTAATGCCTTTGGGAGCGACGGTTCACGCGTAGCTGCGGATACAGATGCTGCTCTCGAAACGAGTGGGGAAACACGAATCGAAGGCAGATCCCGCGGGAGAGAGAGAATGAAAAAGTGGGGGAAGAGAGGATTTGGGAAATGGGAGATCATTGGGAAAGGGTTGGGGGAGGAGGAGATGAATTTGGAGAAGGGCGGAGAGGGGAAGAGATTCCGGGAAGAGAGGAGAATGGGGTAGGAAGAGAGAGAGTAGCGAAGCGAGAAGGGAAAGAGAAGTGGAGAGAAAAGAGACGAGAGGGAAAAAGGGAAAAATTAATGAGAAGGAAGAGATTGGAGGAAAAAGTGAGAGAGGAGGGAGAAAGAGGAAAATATAGGAAGAGTGAGAGAGAGAGAACGGAGAGAGGGCGGAGAGAGGACGGAGAGAGGACGGAGAGAGGACGGAGAGAGGACGGAGAGAGGGCGGAGAGAGGGCGGAGAGAGGGCGGAGAGAGGGCGGAGAGAGGACGGAGAGAGGACGGACAGAAGACGGAGATAGGACGGAGAGAGGGCGGAGAGAGGGCGGAGAGAGGACGGAGAGAGGACGGACAGAAGACGGAGAGAGGGCGGAGAGAGGACGGAGGGAGGATGGAGAGGGGACGGAGAGAGGACGGAGAGAGGACGGAGAGAGGGCGGAGAGAGGGCGGAGAGAGGGCGGAGAGAGGGCGGAGAGAGGGCGGAGAGAGGGCGGAGAGAGGGCGGAGAGAGGGCGGAGAGAGGACGGAGAGAGGACGGAGAGAGGACGGAGAGAGGACGGAGGGAGGATGGAGAGGGGACGGAGAGAGGACGGAGAGAGGATGGAGAGAGGACGGAGAGAGGATGGAGAGAGGAAGGAGAGAGGGCGGAAAGAGGATGGAGAGAGGAAGGAGAGAGGAAGGAGAGGGGACGGAGAGAGGACGGAGAGAGGATGGAGAGAGGAAGGAGAGGGGACGGAGAGAGGAAGGAGAGAGGACGGAGAGAGGACGGAGAGAGGAAGGAGAGAGGACGGAGAGAGAACGGAGAGAGGACGGAGAGAGGACGGAGAGAGGGTGGAGAGAGGAAGGAGAGAGGGCGGAGAGAGGATGGAGAGAGGAAGGAGAGAGGACGGAGAGAGGGCGGAGAGAGGATGGAGAGAGGAAGGAGAGAGGGCGGAGAGAGGATGGAGAGAGGAAGGAGAGAGGACGGAGAGAGGACGGAGAGGGGACGGAGAGAGGACGGAGAGAGGACGGAGGGAGGATGGAGAGGGGACGGAGAGAGGACGGAGGGAGGATGGAGAGAGGACGGAGAGAGAACGGAGAGAGGACGGAGAGAGGACGGAGAGAGGATGGAGAGAGGAAGGAGAGAGGGCGGAGAGAGGATGGAGAGAGGAAGGAGAGAGGAAGGAGAGGGGACGGAGAGAGGACGGAGAGAGGATGGAGAGAGGAAGGAGAGGGGACGGAGAGAGGACGGAGAGAGGAAGGAGAGAGGGCGGAGAGAGGACGGAGAGAGGATGGAGAGAGGAAGGAGAGAGGATGGAGAGAGGAAGGAGAGAGGACGGAGAGAGGACGGAGAGAGGACGGAGAGAGGACGGAGAGAGAACGGAGAGAGGACGGAGAGAGGACGGAGAGAGGACGGAGAGAGGACGGAGAGAGGATGGAGAGAGGAAGGAAAGAGGGCGGACAGAGGACGGAGAGAGGATGGAGAGAGGACGGAGTGAGGAAGGAGAGAGGACGGAGAGAGAACGGAGAGAGGACGGAGAGAGGACGGAGATAGGACGGAGAGAGGACGGAGAGAGGACGGAGAGAGGACGGAGAGAGGACGGAGAGAGGACGGAGGGAGGACGGAGAGAGGACGGAGAGAGGACGGAGAGAGGACGGAGAGAGGACGGAGAGAGGACGGACAGAGGACGGAGAGAGGAAGGAGAGAGGGCGGAGAGAGGGCGGAGAGAGGGCGGAGAGAGGAAGGAGAGAGGACGGAGAGAGGACGGAGAGAGGACGGAGAGAGGACGGAGAGAGGACGGAGAGAGGACGGAGAGAGGACGGAAAGAGAACGGAGAGAGGACGGAGAGAGGACGGAGAGAGGACGGAGAGAGGACGGAGAGAGAACGGAGAGAGGTCGGAGAGAGGACGGAGAGAGGACGGAGAGAGGACGGAGAGAGGACGGAGAGAGGACGGAGAGAGGACGGAGAGAGGACGGAGGAAAATAGAAGGGAGTGAGGGAGGGAGATCGGAAGAAGAACTCAGAAAGGAAGGAGAGGGACGGTGATATTGAGACATATGAGGGGAGGGAGAGCGGAGGGAAAAAATAAGGTGGAAGAAAAGAAGGGAGGAAAAGATTGGGAGGGTGAAATGGTGGTGAGAGAAGAGAGGGAGAGAGAAGAGGGGGAGAGAGAGAAGACGGGGAGAGAGATGCGGAGAGAAAATAGGGGGAGAGAGAAGAGGGAGAGAGAAGAGGGAGAGAGAAGACGGGGAGAGAGATAGGGAGAGAGAAGAGGGGGAGAGAGAAGAGGGAAAGAGAAGAAGGGGCGAAAGAAGAAGGGGAGAGAGAAGTAGGGGAAGTAGGGGAGAGAGAAGTAGGGGAAGTAGGGGAGAGAGAAGAAGGGGAGAGAGAAGAATGGGAGAGAGAAGGAGAGAGAAGAGGGGATGGAGGTGAGGGGGGGAGAACTGGGCGAGGTAGAAGAATGGAAGTGGAAAAGGGGGAGAAAGAACAATGAAAGAGGAGTAGAGGGAGAGGTGTGAGGTATAATGGGGGAAGAAAAGGGGAGGGCACGTGGAGAGGGAAGGGGAAGTGTAGGTTAGTGGAGGGAGAGGGTAGGAACAGTGTAGTGAGAGAAGTGGAGAGAAAAGGGGAATGGAGATGAAAGAAGGAAGAGAGAGGTATGTGGTGAAAGGGAAAAGGCACGGGGAGTAAGAAAGAGGAAAGAGGGAGATGGGTGGGAGGGAAGAACAAAAGTGGATGGCGAGATGATTCGTTTGAGCGGAATGAGGAGGGGTTGGAATGTATCGGAGAGTGTTAAATTAGTTGGGGTTTGTTTATACGAAGTTAGAGGTTGGTGGTTCTACTTTATTTACTTTATTTATTCATTTTTAACAGCTCATAAACAGCACTTCACGGCCTTTATTCGCTCCAATGCATATTATCTTTTCCACCATCAAAGAACTTTGAAAAGATAACCAAGACTAACACAGACGTCCGTATTCACCATAGGATTCGAACACAGCTTTAATTTTAGGTCGGCACTCGCTATTCATCCATTTGATCGGTTGGAAGGATTGGAGAGAACTAAGGGAGTTAATGAGATTCATTATGGGATAGAAGGACTTGAAAGTAATAGGATATGTTTGGAGATAGCACAAAACCTCAATTATCCGTGTTCATTGAGAAAGAATTACAGATATGTAATATAGGAAAATAATGTGCATTACGAAGAATGAAATTTTATTAGCAAAATTCCTTAAAAAGATCCCTCAAAAATAAAAAATATATTTATGTAAGACGAAGTCTTACACCATGTTTGCCGAATAAAGACTATGTCCACGCAGAAAAATTAATTACGTGAATCCCGATTATCCTTGTGTGGAGTAACAGTGCGGCGGATTAACCGGCTGTTTTGAAGCGAGTTTGTATTTTCCCGCTTCTATAAAAAATTAAGATTGCACGGACTACACTGAATAATTTAATATTCGCCAATATATCAGAACAAAAGGAGTTTCAGAAAAAAGGATACGAGAGTTTTTGTCGAATAATGTAAGGTAAACTGATTTACCTATCATTGTTATTTTTTGTTTTAGAAAGATTGTTATTGTCAGTTATAAACAAAGGGCCATCGTAAATTTACAGCGATGTTAAATTATTCAAAGGGTGAGTGAATACTTTAGTAACATTTTTACTTTACTGCCCCATCACTTTTATGTTCACTCAAAGCGGTAATTTGTTGGTCAGACATTATGATGGTCCTTTTATGCTGAAAATGAGGGACATTAATAAAAACTAATTTGAATTTTTTTGCTCATTTATTCCACCCCAATAACAGTTTCTGGTTTAATTGATAGCTCTTAGTTTATGTCCTTTGACCAGTTTTACGTATAAAAATTTGTAGGATATTTAACAGGCATTATCAATGTTTGCTTACGTATATTCGGATTATCCGTGTTCTTCAATTATCCGTTCCCCCCGTGAACACGGATAATCGGAGTTTTGCTTTACTTTATTAAATACTGAGATTTGTATAATAAAATATGCTTGCTCATTGTATTAGTCACTAGATCGCTGTTTATAAGCTAAAGTTAAACCTAAAGTGTGTTAATAAAATATGTATATGCTATTAAGTACGATCTCGTACAATCTCCATTAATCCGCATACGGATAATCGAGTTCTGACCATAGTTGCAGGGATTTTTAAAAGATTTTCGCGGAATTGGAAACCGTTTCAAAGAATTAGAGGACATTTTAAGGGGAGAAAATGCGGTAAATAAAGGAATACGACAGAGTTGTATGGGAAAAGGGAGATAATGGAGGAAACATCGAGATAAACAAGAAGATAGGGAGCCAAAGCTACACGATCCAACAACGCACATTCCAATCGTGCTTTCCGAGCTTTAGGATTTAACCTCACCCCCATTTCCCCCTCTCACCCCACACTTCTCTAATGCGGCCCCGTGCTGATGGAATGCGCCCTTTCAGATCGATAATGGGAGCGTGACATGACACCCATCACTCTATCGCCCTTCATGCTACTCGGCGTCGTCTCCCTCATACCTCATAGAGGTCGACGCGCAACTGCGTCAATTCAAAAGCGGCCCATGTTCTCGCAATCCTAATTACTCCATTCCAAACCGCCTGCTTCCTTTACCAACCTAGGCGCGACCTGTTTACGACAAAATTCCTCCTCAACTAAGCAAACATTAATTCAGTGGCACCCAACCATGCCATCTAAGAAATCCTAAAAACAATAGTCTTGATAATCCGACCTAAACGGGACAGAAGAGTGGTCGTATTACCGAAAATGTCAGACTATACGGAAAAGAACGGAGCGAAACGAAACAAAAATTTGAAGTGCAACAAGTATGAAATCACGTTTATTAATCATTATTCTACAGTACAACTAACATAATAGAGTACTAAACTATTATTTTAAGTTAAAGTTATTGTTTAAAAAAATTGAGTAATTGAGGTTTGTTTCCAGGCTTTGCTTCTCTTCCTTGTGGCAGGGTCGCGCCAGCGTCTCAATAATATGACATCAGGACCAGTACCTATGCAAAAGCGGTAGAACAGTAGGAGATAGATTTTTGAAAGCTCGTGGTTTTTTGGCCTTTCCAATAAGTACGAGTTTTAGTTTGTGGTTAGAAGCTCAAGTTTTTGAAAGCAGCATTTTATAGTTTAAGCCTGTCTCATCGCATTTATATATCTGCTCACCTAAAAATCCTTCTTTGTCAATGAGATAAGGAAATTTCGCTTTAAATTTCAAAAATTCGTCCGAATTTGCCGATAATTTTTCGCCACAGATATTGAGCTGTCTATGGCTATGTCGAATTACGCGGAATGTAGGACAATCAAAGGTCGGATTATCGGGACTCTACTGTACGTATATACTCGGCCGTTGTCGGCTGTCAGCTAAGAGTAGCGGCCTTCAATTTTGTATCGGAAGAAAAGCCTATCGCTTACGAATTGGGCTTGTATTTTCTATGCCGAAGCGTATCCGTGTCACCAGGCATAGCGACCAAAGATATTGTCGCGAGTTGTTCGTTCGGTGGGTACATCAGAATTTAACTTTTCTAGGTATTAATCTATTCTTTTTTGCATAATGAATTCAAATAAATAGCACTGCCTTCAGCTTCGCTGTGTTAAACCGTTTCTCAGAGGTTTTCACCCCGGTGTAGCGTTCGATAGTGATGCCCCGGAGGAATCACTCCTGTTCTAGGTATTCGTTGCTTTGGTGACGCTGAAAGCGGTGCACGGCGAATTCTGAACTTGTTACGGGGTGCCGGTGGTGTACTGGCTAGGACGCTGGCTGCTTCTCCCCTGCCGCTTGAAAAGGCAGCGGGCACGAACCCTGCGCAAGTAGGATTTTTCCTAGGTCACCCGGCCCCGCTTGTGTGATTTGAGGACACCGCGCAAATTCAGCGTTCCGTCCTTCGGAAGGGACGTTAAGCCGTTGGTCCCCTTGGTGTTCTTCGTTAAGAGTAGGCGAATGCCGGCACCAGATTTCTCTTCTTCATTGCTATCCAGCTATTCATTGCACTACCTCTTAGATACCCATTGCGCATAGGCAAGAGGTGAATCAGCTGGGAACATACATTAGCATGAACTTGTTAAAAATAATTTATCGATATCACCTCCAGTATATGATCCAGATACTCGCCGATTATTGATAACTAAACTAAACGTGAGTCGGCAGATTTTTACATGCAAAATTAGTGGGTAGTAAATACTCGTAGATGAAATATGAAGGGTTTGTGGGTAGTGAGGTTTAATGGAAGTCAGGTTGCAGTGTATTGGCAGAGCACTGCCCTTCTTCTCAAACGTGTATGGCTTTAAGCATTACTAAAAATTTTAATCAGGCATCGCTAGAAGACTCCTCTCTGAACGATAGGTTTGGGAAGCATAGGTAGTAAGGATTAGCTTACGAGGTTGTAGAAAGACATGAAACCTCTACATATATCGGAAGACACATTCACGGTTGTAAAATACGTTAGATCTATTGTAGGACACAGCAATATCACTGCTAATTTTTTCTAGGACAATCAGGGATTATAGCAGGAGAGAGAAACCTGCAAACGAAAACTACTAAATTTTGGGTGCACTACACCCTCTACCACCCAGCTCAATTACATGCGGAATAATATATTGAGGTAGATAGTTGATTCTAAAATAAATGCATCTAATGTGATTTTTTAAATATTTAAAGAAGTATACTCTTGTAACTGGATGTACGTAACGGACACGTTTGAGAGAAGAAGGGTATTTTGAAAGATTTGGAGTTGTATGGTTTACTGAAAGTTGGATTGTAACGTACATATTTGCAGAGCATTCTCCTTATCCTTATATGGATTTAAAATAGTTACATGTATCATAAATAATTCGTCTTTGTCACCAAATGAAGTCATCAAAGCAATCCCAAGCCGTCACCTTCACAATACTAACCTGACTGCCATAACTCCCAAACCCTCCATTCGTTCCAAATCCTAGCCTTTATACATCCACACCTGCCTTCCTCTTGAATTAAAAAAAGAAGGGGAAAATAATTCACACTCTGTAATTCCATTCGACATAAATTATCTCCAATATCGGGTATTTAAAACGGGACGGACTATGGAAATAAAAAACAAACATCCCTCGGAGGTTTCGTATCAGCTGTCACTCCATCTGTGCGACCATTTTTTGCAATCGCGTCCAATCGAATTAACTCAAGTTGGAGCCTCCGTGATGCGAACTGAAAAACGAGGACAGTCGGAATCGCAAATGAAACGAGGGCGAGAGGATTTTGCGATATGTATTTGGAAGCTGTAGGCAACGGCGATGGGGTTTTGTTATGACGTAAGTAGTACTCTGTTAAGCGAGCTCGATTTTTTTGGAAATGTTATTTTTTTCCCATCATTCCAAATCCATGTCCGAGAGCTGCAACAAATCAAGGATAATGCTGCCGTATTTACGAATTGATAAATATGGCAAAGAAATTATGCTGGAATGATCGACATTTCTCTAGTCAATTGTTATTTTTCGCGATTACATAAGAGGATAAGAGAGTACATTAGTAGCCTGATATTTCCCAAGAGAAAACTATGGTAGAAAAAACCGTTTCGTGAATTTTAAAGAGCTCAGGTAATTGTATAAATTCCTAATAATTCAGTTTATTCTATTAACAAAAATATTAAGATTTTTTTCCTCCAGATAATTTCATTATAAATCGGAAAATTGCTGATACATTTTGAAATTCCATGAATCACAACGAATGAGGTATCTAACCTGTCGTTTTTTTATACTGTTACTTAGGAAATAATTATTTGATATATTTATGCACACCTTTATGCATATAAATGTATTCAAGCTAACACAAAGTATACGTGCTAAGATACAATACTAGACGCCTGATTTACCGCATTGCCTTTATACGTGCAATGCATTCTAAAATTCATTTTTTATTGTTTGCTCTTTATTTTACCTGTTATGAATGTCACAAGTTCCAGCTTCATGTGATTTGCATTACATATCAAAAGTTTCATCGCGCATATTTGATAAGACATGAGTAAATGCAATTTAACTTTACCGCAATGAGAAGTAAATTAGTGTGTTTGTTCGTGAATGTAAATTTAATGAATAGCTACTGTAGTTCACTTTTGAAACTCTAAAACGCGGTCGAGTCACTGAGCGGCGAAATATGACTAAAGAGTGTTACTTTATAGCATTTTACCCCCTGCCATCCATCATTAAGGTATAATGTAGAAGTATAGATTGAAAGTGTAACTGGTTTATTCAACTATTTTAAAATGCATGAATTCACTTAAAAATCTGTAGGATGCAAGCTTTTAAGTTTTAATATAAAAAAACAAAATGTTATATGCCAAAAAAGATAAATTTCGGGAAACTTCTTGTTGCAACAGACTAAGATATAATTCCTGAAATTTTTCTGTTATAAAGATATTTTTTTAATTTAATTTTTTAATTCATTTTTAAATAGCCCTCGAATAGCACTAAAAGGCCTTGCTAAAATATCTCATCAACTCTAATAACGACGAAGAAATGCGACCATGCTCTCGGTTGGATTCGAACTCGTGACTCCGGCATTGGAAGCGAGAACGCGTTACACTCATTGATATGAGAACAACATCTGTGGTCCATTATTTTTTTCCGACACTTGATACCCTCGCTTTTACGAGGCAAAGAAGATAAACCTTCCAACAGAAAGAAGTTCTGCAATAATTTACATCCCTCGAACTATTCCAAACTACTAGAATTTTCCCTTTTCGAAAAAAGCACCAATCATGAATTTCGTCCTTAATTTTCCCCTCCACATTACTGAAATATTTCCCATTACACCGAAGAAAATTATTACAACCTAAAAGTAGAATCAAATAAGCATACCAGCAATTACTACAAAAACAAAAGGTGAATCCCTTTATAAATATTTTTAAATAGTTGCAAATAAAACGCTGTCTACATCTATTCGTTCAAGTGATATACTTTCCAGAATCATTGCCTATATTTTTATCTAATTATTGTATATTTTTCAGAAGATTCGATAGGGTACTTCAGACATCAGGTTTTCACGATAAGAAACCCTTTTCAATAAGCCTTTCAACCGGGAGTACAGCACGCACTCGAAAAAATATAATCTCAACGGTAACGAAATACTCTTTTATAAATAAATGTCAGACCTCTGGTTCCTTTTTCCACCACAATGACTCAAAACTAATGCTCAGACCTATAGAAAGTTAAAAAAGAAAAATTACACAAACTGCATACTTAGTTTCCCGCTATCAACGCACAAATAGCTTCACTAACACATCCCAATTCCGAAATATTTCGTGCAACCGAGGGCTGGAGGTTCATTTTTTCTCCAACCCCTTCCCCCTTCCCGAAAGAATAAAAAATAAAAACATCCTAAAACCGTACAGATAAAAAAATGACCTTCTTATTTTGCAGGGAGGAAGGTTTCGGTGTAGTGAGGGTAGTAATATTACACGTCCGCTGAATTTTCCAAGGATTCTAAGTACCAAGGCCCGAATTCGGCCATTCCGTTTTGGTTGCTTTAATGTCGGAGAGAAGAGGTTTGAGGTAAGCAAGGAGGATAGTTAGGAAGAGGGCAGTAGCGAGAGAGAGGAGGATGAGACGGAATTGGGGAGGGAGAGACGGGGGAGGGAAGTAGGGAGGGAGAGATGGAGGGAGAGAGGGAGGGAGAGAGGGAAGGAGAGGGATGGAGAAAGGGAGTAAGAGAGGGAGGGAGGGAGAGAGCGTGGGAGAGAGGGAGAGAGAGAGGAGGGATTGATTGATTTATTGTCTAGAGAGAGGGTGGAAGGGAGGAAGGTAGAGAGGGAGGGAGAGAGGGAGGAGAAAGAGAGGGAGAGAGGGAGGGAGAGAGGGAGGGAGAGAGGGAGGGAGAGAGGTAGGGAGAGAGGTAGGGTGAGAGGGTGGGAGAGAGGGAGGGAGAGAGGGAGGGAGAGAGGGAGGGAGAGAGGGAGGGAGAGAGGGAGGGAGAGAGGGAGGGAGAGAGGGAGGGAGAGAGGGAGGGAGAGAGGGAGGGAGAGAGGGAGGGAGAGAGGGAGGGGGAGAGGGAGGGAGAGAGTGAGGGAGAGAGGGAGGGAGGGAGGGAGAGAGGGAGGGAGAGAGGGAGGGAGAGAGGGAGGGAGAGAGGGAGGGAGAGAGGGAGGGAGAGAGAGGGAGGGAGAGAGGGAGGGAGGGAGAGAGGGATGGAGAGAGGGAGGGAGAGAGAGGGAGAGAGGGAGGGAGAGAGGGAGGGAAAGAGGGACGGAGAGAGGGAGGGAGTAAGAGGGAGAGATCGACTCGCTCTTCAGCAATTCTGGGAGCATTTCTCGATTTTGCCTGCAGCGGAATATCTCAACCACTCGTGCAGATCTAGGAAAGCAACGGAGCGGTATTAAAAAGGGAAAGAGTCGGAAAGCTGGATGGAAAAATAAAAAGCCAGGGCGCTTGTAGATAGTCGAAGGAGTAGGAGGAGGAAAACGATGGGAGGAGGAAATCTTGCCGACGGCGAGACGTAGAGAAAATACGAGAGAAAGGAGAGAGGAGAGAGAAATAGTCCAAATATACAGAGCAACACTCGGCAAAACCAGGATAAGAATTACAACCTTTTTCCTCCCTACTGCCACCACCCCAGCGGAAAAAAGTGGGCTCTTATATAAATTATCTTGTCAAGAGTTTTGAAGAGTAATTGCGAATTCTGGAAGGAAAAAAATATAACGGCGGAATGCGACCGATGTTGCGAGTGTGCAAAAAGCCGAGGGAAATCGAAAGGACGTAATTGAAGTTAAATCATGCGTTGCGCTTTTATCCTACGATATAGGTCGAAGTGTATATATATAAGTTTGGTTCGCTGCCCTTTGAAAATCGGTGCCTTTTTGATTGCCTTGAATTGGGTTTGGGCTAGATCGTATCGGTTTTTCCACCCTTTCCTTAAACAGAGATGTGGACCTCATAAGCTGGCATCGCGCAAACAGTTGTTCTATAGTAATGAAAGTTTACCGTCATGAATCGTTTCGAAGGTAACTTATTAAAACATTTAACAAAATTAATTTATTTAGTAAGTCAGTAAGTTTGTGAATGGTAATATTTAACATTTATTTAACGCAGCGGTTACCAAACTTAAAGCACTTGGGTTCCCCTACTATGGCAACCGATGTTTTCGCAACCCCTTATTATGGCAGCAGGCCGTATCGGGTCCCCTTAATCTCATCCATCTGATATATATATATATATATATATATATATATATATATATATATATATATGCCAGTTCCTTGTTTGTTTGCGTGCATGTGTGTAATTTTATAACTCAACAACTACAGAACAAAGAAACAAGTGGGATGTGTCATTTTCACCGCAATAAAGAGGACGTTGGTGTGATATGGTATTTAAATCGATTTGATTGACCAGTTTAATCTTTTTTTCTCTTTATTTTTTTCCATTTGAATAACATGGAAACGAGTGAAGCCTAGTTTTAATTTGCATTTTAAAATTAGTTACAATCGAGTTCCAAACTCGGGGCTTAAACGAACGTACGCCTGATAGTACAAGATTATTTTGATTAAAGAGAAAATTCGAAGCCGTTCAGAAATATCGTTAAAATATTAGCAATGAGAAATTATAAATGATATGACAACGTAATCGTATTATTGCCGTCAATGGGAGTCCAACGCTTATAAACAGGAAACAAAACCCTTTCTATACTTAATTTCGTTTTTGTTTTGTTTTTTTGTTTATTTTTGGAAGTTTCTTAGACAATAATATTCGCTGCATTCGTTTCACTAAAGCAGGTTAACTAAATACACCGAATTTTATAGGCTTTATAAGACAATTGGGGAATATTCCACATAAAAGGTGTTTTACACTATATCTTATGGGTGATGCAGAAATTAGTGTTTTATGTTCTGCTGTGTTAGATTCATGAAATACGTTGAAAATCAACGGGCACTTAGACTGGTCTACCATAACATGTAATATGTATAAAATCAGGATTCGTGTCAATATCAACAATGAATTTAAATTGTCAAATTAAAATTAACATAAAATTAAATATCGAAACTTATACATCGTTCCGTCTTCACAACACCCCTGAAAACATTTCATAACCCCCAGTTTGGAATTCACTGATTTAATGCATAAATATAATACTTGATTATAAACATACTGGAATTAAAGTTCATGTAGGTAACAATAAAAACTATTCTAAATATTTTGACGTGGCCAAATCATAAACTCATCATTACAAGAATATCAATATGACTTTATATTTAAACCACCCACCAAATATCAACACAAAATTTGTATTTTTTTAAATACTAACGGGAACTCTGTCAGA